>CM068372.1:342315736-342975852 GCA_034769895.1 Magicicada septendecula | reverse complement strand
ATCGTGGAGTAGTAATAGAGCGACTGAAGCGCAGTGCTAGCCACACTACCCCTCCCTGTATACCACAGGGGCTTAAGCTGACAACCTACCCTAGCAACGTGTTCGCTGGAGCTGACAGCAAACTGCGGGCAGTGGCGACGAGCAGTTTGAGCGAAACAGTCCAGCAGTCGCTGCCAGCCGTTACTGCCAATCGTAGCGGCGGGCAGTTCCAACGAAACAGTGCCTTTAGCTGCCTCTCAATCTTCGCATTATTGCTACTCACTCAGATAATTCTAACAATCACAATATCCTCAGCTACTTGTGAAAGTAAGCTGAAGACTATCTCATCTTGTTTTACTGAGTGTGGAGTGAGGAAAACTGAAAAACTTTACTTTGAGTTTTTCATCTGAGTTTTCCCAGAGCATAGATAATGTTCGGAGTTTTCAATTTTAAGTAGAAAAAGCATCGAAATTACAAATCGAATTTTTATAGTGCATTAATATGGCCGTTTTACACAGGGACAGCTCCCGTTTTACATGTGTGTCCTCGTTCGCATCATGTCAACGTCCTTGCAACTCAGTCAACAGGCGGG
Organism: Magicicada septendecula; assembly: GCA_034769895.1. Taxonomy (NCBI): domain Eukaryota; kingdom Metazoa; phylum Arthropoda; class Insecta; order Hemiptera; family Cicadidae; genus Magicicada; species Magicicada septendecula. The sequence goes on along the minus strand of CM068372.1, from coordinate 342,975,281 downwards.
TCCTTGCTGGAGATGAGCAAGAGCTCGAAAACGTGTGAATCACATCATTTTTTTGTTTATTTCAGAAATAGAGAATCCTCTGTTCCAGATGACAAAAATCGAAAAGTGCATTTATAGTATTAGAAGACAGCGTCAAGTAGTTTACATAATCTTCTGAATCAACATTAGAAACATTGCATTTTTATGAGCATATGCCCCTGTTTATCGCCACGAAGGGATCCGAGTTTTCACCGTAGGCTACGTCTAAATTCACAACACCTATTATTATTTTTTTTTTTAACTTTCCTCTGCGTCTGTTAACATTGCTGTCGTCACAAGACTTTCGTCAATGTCAAGAAGCTCGTTCGAAGGAGGTAAAACATATATGGTTTCTGGAAATCAAGAAATCGTCGAACAAAACCAGGAGGCAGATTTTTTCTGGTTTTCGGCAACAGTAGGCTACTGGAAATAAGAGAAATAATATTAATTATTTCACAGAATAAATACTTCAGTTACGAGCTATGTTCCTTTTCGGAACCGATGCGCAGCAGTTACTACGTACCTATTTGTGTTTTGTTCGTTTAGTCATGTGTTTCTCTGTTTGTCTTTATTATTTTTAATTCGATTTTTTGTGTTCCAACTTTTTCTGTGCAAGTATAATGATAGTCAGATCCAGTTGAACCGGGACCCTCTTCTTCTCCCAGCGAATGTTAGAAAATGGTCTAAAAAAAACACACTTAGTACAAGAAAAAATTCGAATTAATTTTTAGGTCAAGTTTTAGGCCTATCACAACCGGCAACAGGTGTCATGTACCCACGCCACGCAACTGCTTTCTATTTATTTTTAAAAGTGTTTTTTGATTAGAAACACTTCGAGTTAACAGATGTTTGAACTTATTGGTGTCCGTGTTATCAAAATAAAAAATCGGTATGGAGAACCATACATGACTTCCATGTCCTAAAATTTATATTTAAAATCATTTAAATATTAATTCAATAAGTGGATGCTTGAGTTCTGTAGAAGTTACGTATCAGCTAAAATGGTACTACCATGTCTGGTGGATTAAGACTATCCTCAACTTCGTGAGAAAGGACTGTACTTTTGGATAAAATGTCTGTACGTCGAACGAAGAGCTAGCTAAAGGTAGCTGCGATCTGATTCCTATAAGGGGACGTCCATTAATTACGTGAGCTCAAAATGGGGGGGGAGGGGTCCGGCAAAATCTCACCAAATCTCATTTAAAGGGAGGGGGGCCAATGAAAATCTCACGTCAACTTTTTAATTCAGAGAATATACATTATTATAACGGATAACATTTTGTTTTATAAAATTAATCCCGAGCATAGACAATATTAAAGTGCCCACCAATTTTTATGGCCTCTCTGAACTGAACTGAATGCTTAATACACGTGTGGTCACCCGTCGGGCTGAGGAGCTGCTGTGCGCCGTGGACGATAGGCTGGAGTGGCTACACGAGGAGGATGTAGATACGTCTAATGACTGTCTTCCTGTACTACCAAAACACATGGATGTCGTGTCCAATCATTACAATAGAGGAAGCACATGAATGCCCATGGAGTGAGTGAAGAATTAGGGAAGGTGGTGTCGCAGCCTATTTTGTATTTGCTTATTTGCGAAAATTATTTGCAAAAACCACGATATGTAGAGAGCCATTTGGCAGCTTTCAAGACAATTAATTTAATTAAACTTGTTATAGTGCACCTTAAACGTAGTTATCATTTTCACCTCTAATTTCACAGAAAAAATGTAGTACATAATTGTAGTACATATGCTTTAGGTATTTTTAGTGGTATGAAGCAAAAACATGAACATATCAAATAAATTTAATTATTTAAAAATTATAGGGTAAACCTCACGTGAGGGGGAGGGGGGTCCCACCACATCTCACCAAATCTCACCAAGGGGGGGAGGGGGTCCAAATTTAAAAAAAAAAACCTCACGTAATTAATGGACGTCCCCTAATGAAATTGGACTCTCGCTGCGAGGGGCTGAGGGATGTCTATAGTGTTATCAAAGTCTTTCCTGTTAATACTACACTAGTCATTTTTCTTTTTTTAAATCGAGTCTTGATTTCTTTCTTTCCATTTGTCTTCTGATTTCCTGAACGACTATTCTGTTCACCCGTATAATTATAAATTTCTCAGCAAAACATTTCTGCCTTAATACGTTTGTCTCGTGTTTAACACCCACCATTCTGATCCATGTCATAACGCTATATTCCACACAGGCTAGTAAATAACTTGCCATCAGGGAGGTCAAAATATTTTCAAGGAGGGGTAAACAATTTTCCATAGGAGAAAAATATTTATATATTTTTCATACACACAAAGACACATGCACATATTAGTTTATAATTCTCATATCATAATAGAAATAAGTACACAGATTGTATTAATTGCTTTAATACAACACTGCCCAGCGATCCACAGGAAGCAAATCGATGTCCATCTTTTCGGCTTACGCGTTATGTTGGTGTGGGTTTCTGCACTTTCCATTTAAAAACCGTGCAAACATAAGAAAATAAACATGAGTGAGGCCAGAAATAACACGAATTGTGTGTGTGTGTGTCCTGCCGGCCTTTTTATTGCGGTAATCACAATAATAAAACTTTGGAAAAGTAAACATTACATAATTGAGATATGCCTGCCTGCCAGGAACGATATATTTTCACTCATACATTATTTAAATTAAAATGAAAAATATAGAATTTTGTTAAAGTGAAATGAAATGTTTCCATAGAAACTACTTCTTTGTTGTCAATAACGTAGTACACATATAAAACTTATAAAAATTTACCTCCTCCATCATCAACTACCATTTTAATTTATAAAAAAAATTACGCCCTCCCCCATCAACTACCCTTTTCATTTATAGATATTTCATCTACCTTTCTACAGTGGATTATTATGACCTTCTTTTCTGGATACTTTATTTATCAAAATTAAGCACTTTACTCTTATTGTTAAAACGTAAAACGTTGCAGGGAAACTACTCCTTTCCCTTAACCGATCTTCACTAAAAACAATAGGCCTTGAGTCCTCTATAATTCAGGGCTGTATGCAAAAAATTATTTGATTCTATTTGAATTTGCGGCTGTTATCGTTTGCCATAGAAAAAATTCTACAGGCACTTTTCGAAAAATTACTTTTTTTCATGTTTTGATGATAGTACAATCAAAATCTGCCGTTATCTCAAACACGATTTTTTTCGTCATGATCATACTTCCATTTCCTTAAGGAACATGGAAGTAAAAACAAGTATAACTGACCGTATAACTATTTCGTGTTACACAAATTTTCGCGTTAACAGTTTTCGACTGTCCCAGTTGTACTTTCTCGAGTACATTTAAAAAGTTGCTCTGCCGATTTTAGGTTTTAAGAGGGCATCAAGGGTTCTCAAACAAAACTAACTGGAGCTCCAATCATCAGGATCACATATAGGCCTATAATCCCAGACAGCACTTTTACACTCGATATACCACGACTGTGATTTCGTGTAGAAAACGTCACGTTACTCACATCACATATTTATGTTTACGTTACCTCAATGAGACGCAATGATTTTTAAATCGCCTTTGCTACAAACATGTGACACATTGTTAAGGATTTTTTTTTTTTTTTAACATGGTCGAAATAATCTGTTAATGTTTGTAGACATCCATCATATATACTTTCATGCTGTAGTTAATTCTGAGACAGGGGCGCTTTTCATTTAAGAACATACACAGTTAACAATATATATATATATACACATACCCCCAACCATTCTCTTATCATGATTAAAAGAGACATCAGACTACTCTTTCATTAGACAATAAAATTAAAATGCGTAAAATGTCTTGTGTTCACATACATATTTAAAAGATCACCACAAACCTGTACGGCTTAAATCAAGTCTGAACAGAAATTTCAAATGGCTTAACATAATTCTTTACAAACATTAAGCATGTCGATACCACAGAAACGCATTACATTTGATGGTTATATGGCTTAAACGAGTAGGAAAAAGTTATGGGCAAATTTCTATTGATAGTGTTTCAAATTATTCACAGGAGAAACTTGTACGAAATAGTTTGTTTACGCGATGACGAATAGAGTACCCCACTTCGATTAGAGACTCCACGAGTTTCTGCATAGAATGTAGAAACAGCTCTCCTACACCAGTGCTGCCCCTTCTTTTCAAAGGTACACAACAAGTGCCTTTCACTATTGCAGTTGAAACGGCTATAATTACATAGACTTTCTCCAACTTGGTCAAATTACTCTTTAACACACTCTCTCACTCTATGTGTGTGTAGCTTTTTTGCCTGTATCATTTACGTAACATTCAGACCAATTTCTCTCTCTCTCTCTCTCTCTCTCATTTTGTCCAATATTGTAAAACCACATCTTCGTTTCCAGTAATCCATCAACTGCTTTCCGCTCATTTTAGTTCCCATTTAATTTCTTGTGTACTGCAGGTCACACTTCTGATCCACATATATTTTCCAATATGGCCTTATAAGGACATCTATTATTCCTCTTTGTTCTACTCAAACTCCATAAATAAGGGTGCAGTTGTCGGATGGCTGTTCCTGGAGTCAAAATAAATCCAAACATGCAAACGAGGCTCACAAGAAATTAGGACAGCGCTGAAGAAATTTTGGCCTATGGCAAGAAATAAATAAAATATCACTATTAACCGCAACGAAAAACTAACTGGCCAAAGACGAATGCAACATATACTGGGGGGGGGATATCAATTTAAAAAATTACTTCCACAAAACTTTCATATTTCCTGCACTTTCTGTACACCTGGGCTATTCTCTCTTTGCAAGCATATTTTCTATTCATTATAACTTTTTTCCCGGGGTCAAAACGTCCCACGACGTTGTCCGATGCCTATTCTCCATAGTTGACTGTCGTTGCAGTTTTCGTCCTTTAGTTCTCTATCGCTCATTAATCTTCTTATGCCCTCTATCCATGTTTTCTTGGGTCTTCCCTCTTTCTGTGCTCTCTAGGTATCCATCTCAGTTTTCTTTGGTCTTGTCCCATTCTTTGTACATGTCCGTACCAGATTAGTTGTTTTTCTTCAATGCTGTTGGTGACTGTCTTTTGTACGCCCATTTCTTCTTTGATCGTTTCATTTCGTATTCGTTCTAGCCTTGAAGTTCTAGCACCTCATCTCAAAGCATCCATTTCTATAGCTTCTAACTTTCTTTTTACCTGTTTGTTCATGTTTTGGATCCGTACATCAATGTCCTTTTAATCATACTATCGTATATTCTTTTCTTCCTTTCTTTTCCAATTTCTGTGCTCCATAGAATCCCATTCAATGATCTAATTTGTTTTGTTTTGTTTATTCTTGATTTTATTTCAACATCCTTCTTCATTAAAGTTTAATGTATTTGTATTTGTATCTGTTGCACTTTTTTACACGTTCGTTGTTTTTTAAAATTAAATCTGTTGTTTCTTCTCCGACACATAGATACTGGGTTATTCATTATAACTACGCCCCCTAATTTTTATAACTCAATCAAAGTTTTATAATGGCTACATCTTAAATTTCAAAGACATTTGGATGACAATATTCTTCCGTTTTTGGACCATCCAAAAATAAAGAAATATAAATAAACATAAACCCCAAATTTAATAATAATAATAATAATAATAATGTTTTGTGAATAATAAATAAATAATAAAATTTATAATAATATAAATAAATGCTACATGAAAAAAAAACATTGCTGTTAAACTTTAATTTTCAAGTTTCTTGCAGTTGTATTGTTAAATGATTCACTTCTTTTGCAAGTGCAAATTATTTTGTTTATTTCAGAGGTGTGTGTGAAGTTATATAGGCTACACACATGAATGTAAATCATACACTAAATAGTAAATATGGTTAAAAATTAACCATAAAATGCAATATTCATGTTTAATCTGGTATCCAAGTCACTTAATCGAATTAATAAATTAATTTACCTTTCAATAATCCGCCGTGTGACTTCTGGAGTAGCAGGTTGAACTTGAACAGGTCCACACGCAACATCGCGTACAGTTCTTATGCAAACTGACATTTTATTAATTAACGATTAAGAGTGACATAGTTTTATTTTACTATCTGAAGATGCAGCATAGTCTCCGAAACGCATAATAGATGAGTTTTATAAAAAGTCACAGCGGATTATTGAAAGGTAAATAAATTTATTAATTCATAAAATGCAAATCTAATGTCTGAAAACATAAAAACTGTAATTCGGTAAATAACCGTCTGAAGAGGATAAAACTGAAAACAAATTTATTTTTCTTTTATGAATAAATTGATTAAATTCTCAAATCTGTTTGAAGCCAGCATACCCCTACAGTCATGATTCAAGGGGCCTTCCTTCTGATTGGGAAAGAGTACATGTTTCTTAGATTACATTGTTATACATTAAGACACATTTATATAAAAAAAAAACTATATGAATAGTGTAAAACATCACTAGGCCTGAAATGTAAATAATAACATACACTCAAAGACGTCATTCATAATGAAAGTTGTGATTAAAGATGTCTAAATTCAGTTAACTCAAAATATAAGCAAAAACTATCATACAATCTTTGTAGTCTATGTCAATTTGGCAATTTTGTTGCTCAAATGGAGCGAGTACAGGAAGTACCTACATGTATGGATTACGTACTCCTGAATAGTTTAACAGATTGAATAAAGAATGTGATACATGCACATTAAGAACAAAAAAGGTAAGTAAAATTATAAATATAACTGAGACTGAAGAATCTACATTATTTACGAAAATGAGAGCTGTTAGGAAGAACATATTAGTAACAGTGCAAATAATAAACCCTACACTGAGGAAACCATATACACTTCTAGCCAAAACTAACTGTATGTCTAGTCACTCCTAATACAAGATCACTCCAAGACAAAAATCCTGCCCTTCTTGTAATATGCAGAACAAAATTTTGCTTACTTTTAATATGGTCTATTTTGTTGTAAGCATTGAAAATTGGCTATTGACACAGAGTGACATCAATCTAATTCTGTACAAATACAACAAAGCATAGAAGTGCTGAATGGAGTAAAAATAATTGAAAAAAAGGTTATAACTGAAGCAAGTAGTTAAAATCCTGTTGTCTTTTTACTCGCACTGACTGGAACAATCAAATGGAGTAGCTGGAAGGATTAAACATGTACTACTCTGCATGATATAAGACTCTATGACTACTAATATAGCAACTATACACAAAGCAGAACTAAAACTGTTCAGTTGTGAGTTAGTATACACAATGCATACGGTCTTGAATGAGATTTTTAATAAAGCTCTATTATTTTAAAAATAACCCGATCCAAGATGGTACAATACTCTCTCTCTCTCTCTCTCTCTCACTCTCTCTCTCTCTCTCTCTCTCTCGGGGGGGGGGGGGTAATAAAATCTTCTCTTTTATTGTATCCATGAACTCTATGCCTACATACAGAACTCTGAGCAAGTTCTGTTCACACAAAAAACTTAATTGCACCAACACATAACACATCTAACATACAAAAGCTTTACTACACATAGGCTACCACGATGGTCTTCAAACGTCTATACAAGTGAACAGCTATACACAAGCAGTCCAATATAGGATACATGTATCATATATCCGACATGATATATAATACTTCAAACTCGATACTACTGAAAATACAGAATTCTGTGAATTTACCCTTTAGTTATCAGCATAACTAACTGCAATAAATCTAAAGACTCATTTATACCACTAATCGTTTCTTGAGTTCACGAGTTAATCCTTTATTTCTAACACTTTAAGTTTTAAAATAGAGTAATATTTATTGTGTGTCCTTATAGTCTGCCAACTCAAATTTCAAATTTTAAATCTTAACAAAAACATCAAAACAATATAATAGTGATATCTCTTTTCAAAACAAACTAAGTATTATCAATATCGTTTACAGCCAACGAACATACGCAGCAAAAACTGCCCTGAACAATGAGATTGTAGAACAAACTCACAAGTTAAATATTTAAAATATAGCATATCCCATGTAGGCTATTGATACAAAACTGGACAGGTTTCCATATCTATGGGGTTCAACCAAAATAACTAAAAACACAACACATGACAAAAGTTCCAACTTTATACACTGATGCCTGCACTCACTCTTCTATAGAGATGGAAGTGTTGGATCTAACAAAGGGTCAAAGGAAAACATTAGAATGTGTAAAAACAGGGTTCCTGAGAACATGCCATGCTATATATTACTAGGCGTGAAAGGCACTGCTTTTTGACGGTATTAAAAGACATTCAGTTTAAACAAGTAACAGTGATAAAGAAGAAACTGTACAGAACAAATAACATGAATGAAGGATAAAATAATCCTCACTGATACGAAAAGTATACTTACAAAACATAACCCAGTGAGTGGAGAAGTATTGACCAACTTACAAATACATGGTTTCTGTAAGAAATGTGAGGGCAGAACAAACCAAATATAGAGTAATCCTTGCCTGATTATGATATTTTAAAGTGTATGCATACATGTGTGTGTGTGTGTGTGTGGGGGGGGTGCCTGAGTCAGCACATTTGCCTATATTCTTGAATGTACACGTGTAATTATTAATCACACATTTCTTGAATGTAACTGTAATTATTAATCACCTTTTAGCATTTATCAGTTTGTGCACCTTATGTATTTGTAAATGCAACCACTCACTACTTGGCATAAGTATTCAACTCAGCAAAGAATGAAGTCTTGGGAAAAAATGTTATGATTTTTCTTTTCTTAATCTGCCATGAACAGATTCTTACATGTGGGGGACAGTACTCAAGGAAAAAAAACACAGAATACCAACGGTAACTTCAAAAACATGAAATTTGCATTAACATTTCAACAGGAGGTTTCACAAAAGTGACATAATTACTACACCATAGCATATGTATGAATTTACTTTTGACATACTTCACTTTTTTTTACACCTACTCTCTGCATTAATGAAATTTTGGACCCTGTGCTGACAGCTCTGAAGTAAATTCCACATAAAATCTACCCTTTCACTAAACGATCTTACTATATTTTCATATTACTTTATATCTGTAGAGTGAGCATGTCATTCAATCACCATGTATAAAGAAGGCACTGAAGATAATTGTTAACACTCACATATATTTTTTACATTTTTTTACTTGACGTTTTTTACAAACACTTCATTTTGCTAATCATTTTTTTTAACTGCAACATGCGTTGACTTCTTTAAAATAAGCAAATCTTTACAAGCTTAATTTTTAATTTAAAAATAGTAATTACCATCAATAGTCTATAATTATACAAATTTCAAGGCAGTTATTTAATTGTTAGAACTTTCTACACATGTTCTTTAGTGCCACCATTTCATTAACAACATTCTATATTCCATTTACAAAAAATAACACATTTCAAATACACTAAGTTCACAATACAGCCAAACATCAGTTGCAATCAATGTTGCAAAATCATTTACAAGGTTTTAATTAGTACAAAAAATACTAACTCTGCAATGCCATGTCTAGCACCATTAAATATTAACAGTATAAGATTCAGCATATCTGAAAACTGAACAAAATGGTAATTTAACGCCTGGTGTGGTGTGTGTGGCAATTTACACACTGCCGCATCCAAATTGAAAAACGTACTTTCCTAAATTTATTATTTGATCTAATTATTAATATTTTGTCAACTAAGATTTCATAATAGAAAATTACATCCACATCTTATACCTTGTTCAACGAAACACCTCTTATCAATTATCTTTTGTTTTACTGACCTCTGAGTAAAACTAATTTTTAAATTATCTAATTAATGTTTCTAATTAAAACTAGGGCCTATAAGCTCTTTTCTAAGACGTTAATTTTTATTTTCATTTTTATTGTAATTTCATTGTGCCACCTGTTGTGCAACTTGTAGTGTTAACCACAAAAACTGAATTACTGCTCTACTACAAACACACCTGCTGCATTTGTGTACTATTTTTTAACTACAGACAGTTGCATCCTCATTATGCTCGTTTAAAAATCCACAGGTAGTACGTATATGGCTTTGTGGTATTCAACCACAAGTAACTTGCCAGGTTTAACACAAATAACGCATGTATACCGAAATACATTTTCGGCTTGTTAAAAAGTTTACATTATTGTAAATAAGCCGTAAAACCGACTAATAGAAACGCCCATTGTCAACAACAATAATACGGTCTATGCCAACAAAAACTTTTAAAATTTACCTTTATAATAAGCTCTATTTCTGGAACGTCTCCATTTTCTGTACCATTTTGATTTGAATCCTCTGACATTTTCACTTTTATATTTTACGAAAAACAACACTAACTTTTTAAAATATACGTTACAACACTACCGCAAAACCTAACTCCGAAAAACTACTGCATTCACACGAATAATGCTCGACAACTCTCACTGCACATATGCCTCTCTGATTGCTTCAACGCTAGTGCAACACAGCATTGCCAACATCAAAGATTAAAATACTTCGCTTCTCTGTTTCTAAATCCTTGTAAAAAGTATCTACTTCGTTAAACGGTTGATTACAGCCTTTTTGTAGTTCTGTTTTATACAAAACTTCTCTATTGTATCTTGGCGGCTTATCACATATACAGGATCATTTATCATGAAATACTGCAGACAAGAATTCAGGACTGAAAACACGTTCAAATGATGGTTATCTGCTCCAAGTACAACTTTCGCTGAAGGTATGTAATTTTGTATTTCTATAAATTTCAAATGCAGAATATTTCCATTTAACTGTTTCCTACTTTACAATTAATAAAAGAAAAGTATTTTCAAAATGCGGTTGTTAAAAATAGCATTCAGTAGTTTTATAAAATATATTTGAAATTGAATTCAATACAAAAACTTATACGTAGTTTGCATTCTGTAGGGCGGTAATTTTTGAACTCGACTGTCGGGACCACTGAAACACTTACCTTCTTGAAGTCGAAATTCCCGAATATAGTTTTTACAGGTTACTTCTTTGGGAGTAGGGGGTTGAAAAAAATCTTGTTAGAAATTTAATAAAAAAATCTTTTTATTAAATATATGCAAATAAAGTTAATTTATGTAAAAATTATTGGTATTCATATATTTAAAAAATGTGAAGCCTGAGTGATATGGGGTTACTAATTTTGAGCTAAAAATAAATTTTTTTAAAATTTTTCTGCCATCTTATAAGTTTGAAATTATTATATCTGCACATGCTTTATATTAATTACACTGCATTAATTACAACGAAATAGTATACTGCAGCATAAAATATTTACTATTAACTACTGGTATATTGCATGTTTTTTTTTAAGTACCATATTGATCATGAAACTTCTGCGACCACACAGTTTACATCTGTTTACTAAATCGCAGTTAAAAAAAAAGTTTATATTTTAAAACGCTGAAAAATTACTATACCAAGTTAAAATTTTAGTAATCAGTGGTAAAAATAATTCATTATTGGCTCACAGAGCACTGAGTAAAATGTTCCTTTATCCAAGTATATAATCTGTTACTGATTCTGTCTAGAACCTTTTTTTTTTGAAAATTTGTCCATCTATATACCAAAAATAAAAATACGTGAATGGAAAAACACATTTTTTTCAAATAAATTAGCAAACAAAATTTAAAGTTCGAAACAGATTGTGAACAAGAAAATATAATGTTTTCATCGGATGGGTGTAATGAGGATGAGGATGCCAAACAGCCACCTTGTTCAGGTGAAATTTTGTATTGAGCCACCCCTACATCAGGTAATGGTATATAAAATACAAGATACTTATCAAATATTTTATGAAATAAAAATACATGTAAGAGATACCAATACATGAAAAATGAATGAACTATAAACTAATCAATCTGTCATCCATCATTTCAAATCACTGCCTCCCACTACTAGAAAATGGCCTCCATACATCTTTCCTATTCACTTTCAACCAATTCTGGTCAGTGACAGTGACTCGCTCTCAAGTTGCATGTGGTTGTTTCTGTGGCCGTATAGCAACTGCACAATTCTGATCAACACATTGGCCTCTGTATAATATACGAATTGCCTCCAATTTGTCCTTTTATGTCTCACTTTCTGTATATCACATTAAAGTCAATTTTGAATGGTTCTGTCAGTCTGCTGCTTCTTACCTGTACTTCAAATGATCAGAAGGGGAAACAACAGAAAGAAATGGTATCATACCTGCCTGTGAAAATAATATTAAATGTGATATACAACACCTGGCCCAACACATGTAATACATTTTCAGCTTGCAGAACAATGTTGAATTACAATAATTAGTTACCCTCCCATCATTACAAGAACAAACATCCTTAACTTTTATTTATCTATAACTGTACTGGAAATTACTATACAACCACTTTTACAAATGAAGGGAATACATTTGTGGTTGATTACTTATTTATACAATGTTCCATATGTTAACAAAAAAATGAGAACCTTTTAAGTAGCATGTGAACTGGTGTTGACCACACTTAGCAATTTTTTTTAAACAAATGCTGTTTGCCCCATTGTGCTACGAGCATTAGTCCAAGCTACATCTGCTGGATTGAGCACGTGCACTTTCGATTAGTGAGAAAATGGTAATGGAAGATCTTGGAGAATAATGGTGTATGAATGAAAAGTTGCTCCAAACTTGTTGAAAACATTAAATTCATACTGTACCTACTGCATAACCAGTTTGAAGTGATTTATGCGGTTTAAAAGGGTTGAACATTGGTCTGTGAAGATTGAGTTCACACAGTGGTTTGTCTAAATTGTTAAATGTTCAAAAGATTGCTGAGGAAATAACAATCAGCATAGAATCTTGTCACCAACATTTGTAATCAGCAAGCTGTAGTTGTATAGCGATACTACAAACTTTGTTCAAAAGATTGCTGAGGAAATAACAATCAGCATAGAATCTTGTCACCAACATTTGTAATCAGCAAGCTGTAGTTGTATAGCGATACTACAAACTTTGTGCCCATGTTTGTTGACTAACATTTAAATGAAATCAGTCTAAAACTGATTGTCGGTTCACATGCTAATGGAAACTCTAAAATTAAGTGGAAATGCAAAGGTTTACCAAGTCAGCAGAAAAAATTTAATTCACACATCTGTTCTTCAATGTCTTCACTGTCCCTAACCCAACAGAGTTTGTGCATATGCTTCCTCCAGCAGATATAGCTCAGACTAATGCTCGTAGAATGGAGCAAATTGCAATCTGTCAAAAATATCATAAGATAACTTCAAATCTACAGCATGCTCTATGCACCAGTTAGTGAGCTGCTCAAACAATTTCATCTATATCATAACTTGTTTTGTGAGTAACTCGTAATATTTCTTGGAGGTTTCAATACGAATAATTCTTCAAATATTAACTATTTCTGCAAGTAAAATTGTATTGTATTTTCATCTTATGCACGTTTCACTGATCACATCAGCATCATCAAAGGCTTATAAATGAATTAACAGACAATTGAAATGATCAATTTCAATATAAAAATAATGGATAATCAAATTCATTATAAAAGAAATGATCAATTTAATTTGATTTTACTTAGTGGTTGTTTTAACAGGGGTCCCACAAAATTTTGAAAATATTTCCCTGACATGCAGAAAGTTCAGAACGATTACACACATTTTTAAAATAATTATTTTTTATTAACTAAGCCTACAATTAATTTATATTAAATGTAAGATATAACACACAGAGTATTATTAAACATGGAAACATATACTTCACATTTAAATATCAAAAGTAAACATTGTTTTGATTATACAAAACAAAAATGTCTTATTTAACATAGACGGGAAAGCTTCACTTCACTTTCAACTATGCAGAGAAACAAATTAGTATGTAATTATTCATTACAGAAACACAAGTTATTGTTTACTTGCAGAATCTTCTAAGCCCCTAATTTTCAAACTGATTCTTCTTCTTCTATTTGCTGTTTCATATGGGAAACTTTTTCATTTCACTTTTTAAATTTAGAAGGTCTGGGCCATTGTTTTGTGGGTATTTCTTATTCTCTTGATACTGTTCATGTTTTTTCCTGGCAGATTGTACAGCAGTAAGCATTTTTTGAGTGATTTTAACATTTTTGAAGCCACAGTAATACTTAAAAGCATCAAATACAATGGCTTAGCAACAATACTATCCTCTTTTTCATTTTCTGTTAATATGCATTTGTTTACTGAAAACTCTGACACAACAGAGACATTACCATCTGAAACAGTTAGAACCAAATTAACAACTTCCCACACTTCATAATACTTGGGATTTTTGTATAAAAAAATGAATATAAATCGTCCAATCTAAATACAGTTTTTCTCTTTGTCATTCATAGTCATTAAAAGAATCAAGTGTCTTTTAATTCACCACTGGCCTCATTACAGAGTACAGAACTTCAGCAACCACTTCAGTAATCCTGTTTTTCTCATACAGAACTTGAAGTAAAACACTGATTCTGTAGGTTAGGGATGTACTAAGACCTCTTAATGGCTTTGTATTTTAATGGACTTCTTTCCTCCATTTTTTCAAGTCTTAATACGAAATATTAAGCAATCCTTCTTTGCCGTGTTTTGGAAAAATCCCGGCGTGCTATAAACAAAAAAAAGAAATATATAAAAAAGGGTCTAACTCCCGAAATAGTTATTTTTAAATGCGCGTATGCGGGTGATATGATGACTCCGTGTTTTGAACGGGTCTGCTTACTGTCGCTCTCTGGTGGTGGGGAGTGGAGTCGCGGTTTCCGACTTGTAGTTCGTTGCTACACTTCAGTCTCGAGGGGACAGCTGATACGTTAGGGCAGACGTTCTTTCTAGCCGACCTAGTTGCTTGATACTACAAAACTATCTACTATGATTGAGTAGACTTTACTTTGATCCCCGGTAAGTCCCATTTAAGGTATTTTGTTAACTATTTTATAAAATTTGGAAAACGTAATGTTGAAATTAACTGGTTGCAAGCCAGTTGAAATTGTGTGTTGCCGCGTGGTGTGTGAATGGCTATGTTCATGGGCGAATGTTTGATTGTGATTTTGTTGCTCTTGTACAGCATGACAATTGCTATTGTAACTATAATTAACGATAACTATTGGGACGTAAAAGAGAGATGAGTTGTAATTGTAATATGAGGGAGCCTTATGATATAGTAGCACGTGCTTCTAGATACTCATACCTGTCTGAGTTTGTCAATTTGCGTAGTGTCATCATTTTCTGGGCTATAATGCAATACGTATTGTCAGTTACGACGATATATTTATTAATATTGTAATCAGACGAGTACGAGCGTCTCGTTATTTTCACACAATGTAAACCTATTCGTTGCTATGAACGGGTATGCTCCCCTGTCTCTACTCTCTTCGGTCGTTTAATTTACTTCAATTATTTAAATATCTGAGATATTTGGAGTGGTGGAATATAGTAATTTAATTAACTAATATTAGCTTATCTCTCTAATAAAATTATCAGTGTTAGTGTACTTGAAACTTAAATAATTAATGTGTTCTTCTATAATTTCATTCAACCCTATTATACCTTGGAGAGAATTATGTAAAATTTTGTATTTTAACGCTCTTCTCATTGGTGTCGGAGAAATCCGCTATAAGCGCTGTAGTACCGGGGCAACGAAACTTAGAGGTTAATTCACTGTTTACGTTAACCAATTATTCTATACTTAGTCAGTTACTTTTTTATTCCCAACTCATTAAATAATACTCCAAATGACAAGATTTTGCAACTATACAAAGGTTCTTTATTTGTTCACTTCTTCAACATTAAATAAGATATGTTTCAACTGGCATACACAAAGGCTATAGATTGCGTGAATCGATTATTGATCAGTCCGATACTTTATTTAGATTCGGTTATATAATGTGTTTTAGTTTGTAATTAACTTAATTCAGGGTGTGAAGGTTCTTGTAACTGTGGGGAAGATTAAAAATACATAGATAAGAATGCAAGATTTACAAATTTGAAGTGTTGTGTAGTTAATATGACTTATACAATAATAATTTACCAGACTAGAACGAAGCGAATCGTGTGGGCTGTTGGTTGATAATTTCACTGTTCTGGATGACTATGTTGTACTATTTTCTTTCTTTGGATGTTAATAAAATGGAATTCTTGTCCTGTTCACCTCGGAAATACAGCTCCCTGGTTGATTTACTGCCAGACTGATGTTCCTTCTGCAATTTCTGGATCCAAATACGTTCTTCTCTCGTTTGGAGCAATTTGTGATGTTCCGTGTATTTGAAAGGTTATGAGTTCCAGTGTAGTGTATATTATTGGTTGTGATACAGTTAACTCTTTATATTGGGTTTAATATATCATCAATTCCCTTCGGATATGGGACAATTCAAGTCCTTCCTTGTAGAACCCAGTTATTTATTTTTTATTGTGATGTTATACGATGATCTCGTTTGATTAAACTATACTGGCATAAGTCAATAATATTATCTTTAGTATTTTGGTGTATTATAATTGTGTCATAATATTTCAGAATATTCTAATTACATTTAACATTTCTTGGGTTTTTTAATCTCATCATATTCAGATCATAAAAAGCAATAATTGAAAATCAACAACTCCTTCATTTACTGTAGTCCATAGCAACCCATTATTTTTCTTCCTTCTCCATGTTTTGTATATAGTGTTTATTTCATGTATTTTTTGTCTATTCCTTATTAATTTGCTATCATATCGGAATATAACTTTACCGATAGTTGGTTTATAATTTTCTACATATATTCTGCTGGTTTTTTGATATGAGCCTGTTTCTTTTATATTTACTACTTTTTTCGATATCAAACGTTATCAATCGATATCATGGCATCGTGGCATTATCATAATTTATATAAATTGAGATGGTTTATTATATATCATAACATAAACTTTATCATAACATTCGTTGTCACAAAATAATATCATTTGATTCAGAATCCTTACTTGCTATTGCTATAAGGTAAATTATTGTTTCATTTTTGTTTACTTTCATGGTCATTTACTTTGACAATTTCTGTACTATTCTACTTCTTACACTTCTCATCAGTATCATATTGATTTACTTTTCACTGAACATAGATCATTAACTATTGTCTAATTTACAGGTTTGTTTATTCTCGTTATTTCTACCTTACATCCTTATTTATTTTTATCTATAATTATAAATGTAATTATTAGACCTTTTGTTTTATCATGGGGTTAAATATTGATTTGCTTATTATTTTGTTAATATAATATTTATGTAACATGGATGACAGCATTTCTGTTGCGTTACATATGCTCCCCCTCCTAAAAAAGTTTAGTTTACCTGAATGAAGTTTAGGTCAAATAAACTTGTCTTTATCACATGCCTTTTCTTCATATAAATATTAATGGTTGACGATGGGATTCTCAATGTAACTTTATTAGACTAGTATTAATAATTCTTTATTTAATAACATTTCATTATTTTAATTAACATTCTTGATCATTTTTAATTTCTGTAAACAGTATTTGTTGATAGTTGGCTACAATATTCAATGATACTTTAGGTTCACATCTCTTCTACTTATAATTACTGTAATCACTGTATTTCTCAATTATTCTTCTGTCATCTAATTTCTTTTTGTTTTCTTCTGGAAACTGAGGTCATTCTTGCAACTATTCTAATATTCCTTAAATATTTAATTTCCCTAACAATCCCTAATATGTGCGTTGGTACAGTTCAGAGAGGCACTGTTTGGCTTCATACTCTGGTGTCCACACCACACCTTAATATAGTACTGCTGGAATTCATCTACAGTCAGCTATAAAATATAATAATCTCCTAATAATCTCCTTAATTATTTAATAATAAATATTTGGGAATTTTTTTTCATTGTTGCTTTTATATTTCTTTATTACTATCCTTCATACTTTGTGATTCCATTTTAGTTTCCTTAAACATTCTTTGATAATAAATCTGACAGTTATCATTTGTAATTATTTTTGTTTTTTCTTTCTTGTTGTGATAATAATGCTAAGTATCATCTTCATTTGTTTTTCTGATCTCAATATTTTCTAAATAGTTATTGTTTGATTATCATTATAAATGTGTTTCTGACTAGATACAGTCCTTAGCTCAACTATTATTTTTCTTATCGTATTTCATTATTTTGGCTGTTTATATTTCAATGAATTATGTTCATAAATATTCTTTCTTTCTCGTTTTCTTTAATATTACATTGGTTACAATCAATCGTTTACTGAAGTTGTTTCTTTCACTTGGCAATGCGGTATGTATTTTAGGTCATATTATTTTTTTTTTTTATTTTGCATAGGTAGACTTGATGTAAAAAATTTTATCTTGGGGTTTCATTATTCATTATTCACACTATTTCTTTGTAGACGTTTAGTAATAATTCTAGTTTTCTTCTGTAATCTTGGGGTTTCATTATTCATTATTCACACTATTTCTTTGTAGACGTTTAGTAATAATTCTAGTTTTCTTCTGTAACCTTGGGGTTTCATTATTCACACTATTTCTTTGTAGACGTTTAGTAATAATTCTACTTTTCTTCGGTAATCTTGGGGTTTGTTATTATTAACTCTTCTTAATACCTTCTTCATAACTATATTTTAATTCAGACTTACTTCATTTTGAATGACATGTTTTCTATTTATATAATACTGTTCAAAAAATTCTCTTTTATTTACAAGTATTTTCTCTTCAAAATCGGTAATAAGTTGTTCTTATTGTATTTTAGAATTTATTCATAATTTTTCACTGCCTCTATTAGTTTAAATGAGGGCTTACCCCCTCCTCTCTATTTTCATTTGAATTATTATGTTGATTTAGTACAGTTTCGGTGCGGTCCTCTGTATTAGGTTTCGCTATCCTATAATTTCTTTCAGGTGGATAGTTGTCTTCACGCCGGGACTGATCATAATGGTTGTCGTATCGGTGACTCCTTGGGTAATACAGTCGCTGATTACCTTGAGGCCTGGAGTAAATATAATTAACGTTATGCCTATAATTATTGGGTCGTCTTTCCCCATCTCCTCTATTATTGCGACTATCGCGGTAATTATAAGTATTATTGCCACGATAATTATAATTCCTGGAATTATTATTCGCGTGCTCATTTTGGGTCCTATTTGCATTAACGTTCTGCGCAGGTCGATTGTGATCATTATTATGAGAATTGGTTGGTGGCTCGTTATTATTATACTTCTGGTATTTATAATTTAACATCCTATTTCTTTGGTATTGGTTCTCGTGCTCATAATTCTCAAGGAATTTGGCCATGGCTGAAATCGTTTTGATTTGGCTACACATACGTGCATTTTTTATCCCTTCCTCATAATGGTAGGATAGTTGTATCACCAAACATTCTTCGGGAATTCTGGGCTTTAAGTTCCGTGCCATACATACTTTTCCTAGAAAGTATGAAGTAGGAGACTGGCCTATGTTTGTTTCGTATCGACCGTTACTCAAATTATTTCTAATCATGTTCTGGGTCGATTCAGACCAATATTTCTCTTTAAATTGTTTTTTGAACTCGGTCATGTCCAGTATATCCGGGCGCACCGCTGTCCACCAATTATCATAGGTATCTTTAAATGTCTCATCAATCATACTGCGTATAATACTCCAGCGATTTTCTCTATTTCTTGCGATCATCTCTTCCAACCTCTTTAAAAATTCCATCGGATTACGCTTGTAGTTACGAAAATTAATCGACTCACGATTATCGTGGTTATTCGTATGACTATGTTGACATGTCCTATCCCGCCATGAATCTACTTCTTCTTGTAACTGTAGTTCGCGTCTACTAATTTCCTCTATTTTATTTTTACTGGTATTAATTTGACCTTCCATATTGTTTAAATTGCCATATACTCTTTCGAGTCGTTCACCCATGTCTGTCTGTATTTGCGTAATCCCTTCCTTATTCTCTTCCCGTACCTGATGTACTTCGTTTTTAATTTGCTCATATTTTCCGACAGTTTCCTGTTGGATTTCTTCGACCATTGTTTTACTCTCAATTTTTATGTTATTAATTTTATTCTGTAATTCTTCACGAACCTGTACTATTGTTTCGTTAGATTTTTCTAACCCTTCATTTGTTTTGGCTATTTCTAACTTTCTTTCCTCATTATTTTGGTCCACCTTCTGGTTGACTGTTAAATGAATATTCTCAATTTTTTCATTAATTTGTCTTAAATTTTCTTCATGTATTTGTAGGATGTCTTCCTTCATTTGTTTTAAACCCTCATCATTCCTATCTAACCTTTCGTTCATTAGTTTTGAGGTTTCTTTAATTTCCTCATTTGTTTTCCTAAAATTCTCCTTGTTTTCCTCATTTGTTTTATCGTATTTTTCCTCCAGTCTCTTTGATTTTTCCAATAGTAGTTTCAACATTTCCTGTATACTCAAGTCTTCCTTTTGGTTGGGCTTATCTGGTTGGTCCCCTTGGGCATCTTCTTCCATTACTCCCTTTTCCTTGTCCGCAATTATTTCAGTTTCCGTTATTTCGTCTGTCTGTTGTTCCATTTCACTATCTATTATTATTTCGATTTCCTGTTCTTGTTCACCTTCTTCCTTCTCCGTATCTTCAGCCCTCCTCTTTGATCTACCTCTGGTATCAGGCATTTTTATTCTCCCACAGTTGCCTGCTCTGGTTAAGTAATATGAATGTAATTATAATTACTTAACTTAAGCCCTACACTGGTTGAGCACCAATTTGTAATCAGACGAGTACGAGCGTCTCGTTATTTTCACACAATGTAAACCTATTCGTTGCTATGAACGGGTATGCTCCCCTGTCTCTACTCTCTTCGGTCGTTTAATTTACTTCAATTATTTAAATATCTGAGATATTTGGAGTGGTGGAATATAGTAATTTAATTAACTAATATTAGCTTATCTCTCTAATAAAATTATCAGTGTTAGTGTACTTGAAACTTAAATAATTAATGTGTTATTCTATAATTTCGTTCAACCCTATTATACCTTGGAGAAAATTATGTAAAATTTTGTATTCTAACGCTCTTCTCTTTGGTGTCGGAGAAATCCGCTATAAGCGCTGTAGTACCGGGGCAACGAAACTTAGAGGTTAATTCACTGTTTACGTTAACCAATTATTCTATACTTAGTCAGTTACTTTTTTATTCCCAACTCATTAAATAATACTCCAAATGACAAGATTTTGCAACTATACAAAGGTTCTTTATTTGTTCACTTCTTCAACATTAAATAAGATATGTTTCAACTGGCATACACAAAGGCTATAGATTGTGTGAATCGATTATTGATCAGTCCGATACTTTATTTAGATTCGGTTATATAATGTGTTTTAGTTTGTAATTAACTTAATTCAGGGTGTGAAGGTTCTTGTAACTGTGGGGAAGATTAAAAATACATAGATAAGAATGCAAGATTTACAAATTTGAAGTGTTGTGTAGTTAATATGACTTATACAATAATAATTTACCAGACTAGAATGAAGCGAATCGTGTGGGCTGTTGGTTGATAATTTCACTGTTCTGGATGACTATGTTGTACTATTTTCTTTCTTCGGATGTTAATAAAATGGAATTCTTGTCCTGTTCACCTCGGAAATACAGCTCCCTGGTTGATTTACTGCCAGACTGATGTTCCTTCTGCAATTTCTGGATCCAAATACGTTCTTCTCTCGTTTGGAGCAATTTGTGATGTTCCGTGTATTTGAAAGTTTATGAGTTCCTGTGTAGTGTATATTATTGGTTGTGATACAGTTAACTCTTTATATTGGGTTTAATATATCATCAATTCCCTTCGGATATGGGACAATTCAAGTCCTTCCTTGTAGAACCCAGTTATTTATTTTTTATTGTGATGTTATACGATGATCTCGTTTGATTAAACTATACTGGCATAAGTCAATAATATTATCTTTAGTATTTTGGTGTATTATAATTGTGTCATAATATTTCAGAATATTCTAATTACATTTAACATTTCTTGGGTTTTTTAATCTCATCATATTCAGATCATAAAAAGCAATAATTGAAAATCAACAACTCCTTCATTTCCTGTAGTCCATAGCAACCCATTATTTTTCTTCCTTCTCCATGTTTTGTATATAGTGTTTATTTCATATATTTTTTGTCTATTCCTTATTAATTTGCTATCATATCGGAATATAACTTTACCGATAGTTGGTTTATAATTTTCTACATATATTCTGCTGGTTTTTTGATATGAGCCTGTTTCTTTTATATTTACTACTTTTTTCGATATCAAACGTTATCAATCGATATCATGGCATCGTGGCATTATCATAATTTGTATAAATTGAGATGGTTTATTATATATCATAACATAAACTTTATCATAACATTCGTTGTCACAAAATAATATCATTTGATTCAGAATCCTTACTTGCTATTGCTATAAGGTAAATTATTGTTTCATTTTTGTTTACTTTCATGGTCATTTACTTTGACAATTTCTGTACTATTCTACTTCTTACACTTCTCATCAGTATCATATTGATTTACTTTTCACTGAACATAGATCATTAACTATTGTCTAATTTACAGGTTTGTTTATTCTCGTTATTTCTACCTTACATCCTTATTTATTTTTATCTATAATTATAAATGTAATTATTAGACCTTTTGTTTTATCATGGGGTTAAATATTGATTTGCTTATTATTTTGTTAATATAATATTTATGCAACATGGATGACAGCATTTCTGTTGCGTTACATATGCTCCCCCTCCTAAAAAAGTTTAGTTTACCTGAATGAAGTTTAGGTCAAATAAACTTGTCTTTTTCACATGCCTTTTCTTCATATCAATATTAATGGTTGACGATGGGATTCTCAATGTAACTTTATTAGACTAGTATTAATAATTCTTTATTTAATAACATTTCATTACTTTAATTAACATTCTTGATCATTTTTAATTTCTGTTAACAGTATTTGTTGATAGTTGGCTACAATATTCAATGATACTTTAGGTTCACATCTCTTCTACTTATAATTACTGTAATCACTGTATTTCTCAATTATTCTTCTGTCATCTAATTTCTTTTTGTTTTCTTCGTCCTACTCTTCTGGAAACTGAGGTCATTCTTGCAACTATTCTAATATTCCTTAAATATTTAATTTCCCTAACAATCCCTAATATGTGCGTTGGTACAGTTCAG
Source organism: Magicicada septendecula (assembly GCA_034769895.1). Classification (NCBI taxonomy): domain Eukaryota; kingdom Metazoa; phylum Arthropoda; class Insecta; order Hemiptera; family Cicadidae; genus Magicicada; species Magicicada septendecula. Next base: position 342,952,108 of record CM068372.1, on the reverse strand, counting down.
AGAGGCACTGTTTGGCTTCATACTCTGGTGTCCACACCACACCTTAATATAGTACTGCTGGAATTCATCTACAGTCAGCTATAAAATATAATAATCTCCTAATAATCTCCTTAATTATTTAATAATAAATATTTGGGAATTTTTTTTCATTGTTGCTTTTATATTTCTTTATTACTATCCTTCATACTTTGTGATTCCATTTTAGTTTCCTTAAACATTCTTTGATAATAAATCTGACAGTTATCATTTGTAATTATTTTTGTTTTTTCTTTCTTGTTGTGATAATAATGCTAAGTATCATCTTCATTTGTTTTTCTGATCTCAATATTTTCTAAATAGTTATTGTTTGATTATCATTATAACTGTGTTTCTGACTAGATACAGTCCTTAGCTCAACTATTATTTTTCTTATCGTATTTCATTATTTTGGCTGTTTATATTTCAATGAATTATGTTCATAAATATTCTTTCTTTCTCGTTTTCTTTAATATTACATTGGTTACAATCAATCGTTTACTGAAGTTGTTTCTTTCACTTGGCAATGCGGTATGTATTTTAGGTCATATTATTTTTCTTTTATTATTTTGCATAGGTAGACTTGATGTAAAAACTTTTATCTTGGGGTTTCATTATTCATTATTCACACTATTTCTTTGTAGACGTTTAGTAATAATTCTAGTTTTCTTCTGTAATCTTGGGGTTTCATTATTCATTATTCACACTATTTCTTTGTAGACGTTTAGTAATAATTCTAGTTTTCTTCTGTAACCTTGGGGTTTCATTATTCACACTATTTCTTTGTAGACGTTTAGTAATAATTCTAGTTTTCTTCGGTAATCTTGGGGTTTGTTATTATTAACTCTTCTTAATACCTTCTTCATAACTATATTTTAATTCAGACTTACTTCATTTTGAATGACATGTTTTCTATTTATATAATACTGTTCAAAAAATTCTCTTTTATTTACAAGTATTTTCTCTTCAAAATCGGTAATAAGTTGTTCTTATTGTATTTTAGAATTTATTCATAATTTTTCACTGCCTCTATTAGTTTAAATGAGGGCTTACCCCCTCCTCTCTATTTTCATTTGAATTATTATGTTGATTTAGTACAGTTTCGGTGCGGTCCTCTGTATTAGGTTCCGCTATCCTATAATTTCTTTCAGGTGGATAGTTGTCTTCACGCCGGGACTGATCATAATGGTTGTCGTATCGGTGACTCCTTGGGTAATACAGTCGCTGATTACCTTGAGGCCTGGAGTAAATATAATTAACGTTATGCCTATAATTATTGGGTCGTCTTTCCCCATCTCCTCTATTATTGTGACTATCGCGGTAATTATAAGTATTATTGCCACGATAATTATAATTCCTGGAATTATTATTCGCGTGCTCATTTTGGGTCCTATTTGCATTAACGTTCTGCGCAGGTCGATTGTGATCATTATTATGAGAATTGGTTGGTGGCTCGTTATTATTATACTTCTGGTATTTATAATTTAACATCCTATTTCTTTGGTATTGGTTCTCGTGCTCATAATTCTCAAGGAATTTGGCCATGGCTGAAATCGTTTTGATTTGGCTACACATACGTGCATTTTTTATCCCTTCCTCATAATGGTAGGATAGTTGTATCACCAAACATTCTTCGGGAATTCTGGGCTTTAAGTTCCGTGCCATACATACTTTTCCTAGAAAGTATGAAGTAGGAGACTGGCCTATGTTTGTTTCGTATCGACCGTTACTCAAATTATTTCTAATCATGTTCTGGGTCGATTCAGACCAATATTTCTCTTTAAATTGTTTTTTGAACTCGGTCATGTCCAGTATATCCGGGCGCACCGCTGTCCACCAATTATCATAGGTATCTTTAAATGTCTCATCAATCATACTGCGTATAATACTCCAGCGATTTTCTCTATTTCTTGCGATCATCTCTTCCAACCTCTTTAAAAATTCCATCGGATTACGCTTGTAGTTACGAAAATTAATCGACTCACGATTATCGTGGTTATTCGTATGACTATGTTGACATGTCCTATCCCGCCATGAATCTACTTCTTCTTGTAACTGTAGTTCGCGTCTACTAATTTCCTCTATTTTATTTTTACTGGTATTAATTTGACCTTCCATATTGTTTAAATTGCCATATACTCTTTCGAGTCGTTCACCCATGTCTGTCTGTATTTGCGTAATCCCTTCCTTATTCTCTTCCCGTACCTGATGTACTTCGTTTTTAATTTGCTCATATTTTCCGACAGTTTCCTGTTGGATTTCTTCGACCATTGTTTTACTCTCAATTTTTATGTTATTAATTTTATTCTGTAATTCTTCACGAACCTGTACTATTGTTTCGTTAGATTTTTCTAACCCTTCATTTGTTTTGGCTATTTCTAACTTTCTTTCCTCATTATTTTGGTCCACCTTCTGGTTGACTGTTAAATGAATATTCTCAATTTTTTCATTAATTTGTCTTAAATTTTCTTCATGTATTTGTAGGATGTCTTCCTTCATTTGTTTTAAACCCTCATCATTCCTATCTAACCTTTCGTTCATTAGTTTTGAGGTTTCTTTAATTTCCTCATTTGTTTTCCTAAAATTCTCCTTGTTTTCCTCATTTGTTTTATCGTATTTTTCCTCCAGTCTCTTTGATTTTTCCAATAGTAGTTTCAACATTTCCTGTATACTCAAGTCTTCCTTTTGGTTGGGCTTATCTGGTTGGTCCCCTTGGGCATCTTCTTCCATTACTCCCTTTTCCTTGTCCGCAATTATTTCAGTTTCCGTTATTTCGTCTGTCTGTTGTTCCATTTCACTATCTATTATTATTTCGATTTCCTGTTCTTGTTCACCTTCTTCCTTCTCCGTATCTTCAGCCCTCCTCTTTGATCTACCTCTGGTATCAGGCATTTTTATTCTCCCACAGTTGCCTGCTCTGGTTAAGTAATATGAATGTAATTATAATTACTTAACTTAAGCCCTACACTGGTTGAGCACCAATTTGTAATCAGACGAGTACGAGCGTCTCGTTATTTTCACACAATGTAAACCTATTCGTTGCTATGAACGGGTATGCTCCCCTGTCTCTACTCTCTTCGGTCGTTTAATTTACTTCAATTATTTAAATATCTGAGATATTTGGAGTGGTGGAATATAGTAATTTAATTAACTAATATTAGCTTATCTCTCTAATAAAATTATCAGTGTTAGTGTACTTGAAACTTAAATAATTAATGTGTTATTCTATAATTTCGTTCAACCCTATTATACCTTGGAGAGAATTATGTAAAATTTTGTATTCTAACGCTCTTCTCTTTGGTGTCGGAGAAATCCGCTATAAGCGCTGTAGTACCGGGGCAACGAAACTTAGAGGTTAATTCACTGTTTACGTTAACCAATTATTCTATACTTAGTCAGTTACTTTTTTATTCCCAACTCATTAAATAATACTCCAAATGACAAGATTTTGCAACTATACAAAGGTTCTTTATTTGTTCACTTCTTCAACATTAAATAAGATATGTTTCAACTGGCATACACAAAGGCTATAGATTGTGTGAATCGATTATTGATCAGTCCGATACTTTATTTAGATTCGGTTATATAATGTGTTTTAGTTTGTAATTAACTTAATTCAGGGTGTGAAGGTTCTTGTAACTGTGGGGAAGATTAAAAATACATAGATAAGAATGCAAGATTTACAAATTTGAAGTGTTGTGTAGTTAATATGACTTATACAATAATAATTTACCAGACTAGAATGAAGCGAATCGTGTGGGCTGTTGGTTGATAATTTCACTGTTCTGGATGACTATGTTGTACTATTTTCTTTCTTCGGATGTTAATAAAATGGAATTCTTGTCCTGTTCACCTCGGAAATACAGCTCCCTGGTTGATTTACTGCCAGACTGATGTTCCTTCTGCAATTTCTGGATCCAAATACGTTCTTCTCTCGTTTGGAGCAATTTGTGATGTTCCGTGTATTTGAAAGTTTATGAGTTCCAGTGTAGTGTATATTATTGGTTGTGATACAGTTAACTCTTTATATTGGGTTTAATATATCATCAATTCCCTTCGGATATGGGACAATTCAAGTCCTTCCTTGTAGAACCCAGTTATTTATTTTTTATTGTGATGTTATACGATGATCTCGTTTGATTAAACTATACTGGCATAAGTCAATAATATTATCTTTAGTATTTTGGTGTATTATAATTGTGTCATAATATTTCAGAATATTCTAATTACATTTAACATTTCTTGGGTTTTTTAATCTCATCATATTCAGATCATAAAAAGCAATAATTGAAAATCAACAACTCCTTCATTTCCTGTAGTCCATAGCAACCCATTATTTTTCTTCCTTCTCCATGTTTTGTATATAGTGTTTATTTCATATATTTTTTGTCTATTCCTTATTAATTTGCTATCATATCGGAATATAACTTTACCGATAGTTGGTTTATAATTTTCTACATATATTCTGCTGGTTTTTTGATATGAGCCTGTTTCTTTTATATTTACTACTTTTTTCGATATCAAACGTTATCAATCGATATCATGGCATCGTGGCATTATCATAATTTGTATAAATTGAGATGGTTTATTATATATCATAACATAAACTTTATCATAACATTCGTTGTCACAAAATAATATCATTTGATTCAGAATCCTTACTTGCTATTGCTATAAGGTAAATTATTGTTTCATTTTTGTTTACTTTCATGGTCATTTACTTTGACAATTTCTGTACTATTCTACTTCTTACACTTCTCATCAGTATCATATTGATTTACTTTTCACTGAACATAGATCATTAACTATTGTCTAATTTACAGGTTTGTTTATTCTCGTTATTTCTACCTTACATCCTTATTTATTTTTATCTATAATTATAAATGTAATTATTAGACCTTTTGTTTTATCATGGGGTTAAATATTGATTTGCTTATTATTTTGTTAATATAATATTTATGCAACATGGATGACAGCATTTCTGTTGCGTTACATATGCTCCCCCTCCTAAAAAAGTTTAGTTTACCTGAATGAAGTTTAGGTCAAATAAACTTGTCTTTTTCACATGCCTTTTCTTCATATCAATATTAATGGTTGACGATGGGATTCTCAATGTAACTTTATTAGACTAGTATTAATAATTCTTTATTTAATAACATTTCATTACTTTAATTAACATTCTTGATCATTTTTAATTTCTGTTAACAGTATTTGTTGATAGTTGGCTACAATATTCAATGATACTTTAGGTTCACATCTCTTCTACTTATAATTACTGTAATCACTGTATTTCTCAATTATTCTTCTGTCATCTAATTTCTTTTTGTTTTCTTCGTCCTACTCTTCTGGAAACTGAGGTCATTCTTGCAACTATTCTAATATTCCTTAAATATTTAATTTCCCTAACAATCCCTAATATGTGCGTTGGTACAGTTCAGAGAGGCACTGTTTGGCTTCATACTCTGGTGTCCACACCACACCTTAATATAGTACTGCTGGAATTCATCTACAGTCAGCTATAAAATATAATAATCTCCTAATAATCTCCTTAATTATTTAATAATAAATATTTGGGAATTTTTTTTCATTGTTGCTTTTATATTTCTTTATTACTATCCTTCATACTTTGTGATTCCATTTTAGTTTCCTTAAACATTCTTTGATAATAAATCTGACAGTTATCATTTGTAATTATTTTTGTTTTTTCTTTCTTGTTGTGATAATAATGCTAAGTATCATCTTCATTTGTTTTTCTGATCTCAATATTTTCTAAATAGTTATTGTTTGATTATCATTATAACTGTGTTTCTGACTAGATACAGTCCTTAGCTCAACTATTATTTTTCTTATCGTATTTCATTATTTTGGCTGTTTATATTTCAATGAATTATGTTCATAAATATTCTTTCTTTCTCGTTTTCTTTAATATTACATTGGTTACAATCAATCGTTTACTGAAGTTGTTTCTTTCACTTGGCAATGCGGTATGTATTTTAGGTCATATTATTTTTCTTTTATTATTTTGCATAGGTAGACTTGATGTAAAAACTTTTATCTTGGGGTTTCATTATTCATTATTCACACTATTTCTTTGTAGACGTTTAGTAATAATTCTAGTTTTCTTCTGTAATCTTGGGGTTTCATTATTCATTATTCACACTATTTCTTTGTAGACGTTTAGTAATAATTCTAGTTTTCTTCTGTAACCTTGGGGTTTCATTATTCACACTATTTCTTTGTAGACGTTTAGTAATAATTCTAGTTTTCTTCGGTAATCTTGGGGTTTGTTATTATTAACTCTTCTTAATACCTTCTTCATAACTATATTTTAATTCAGACTTACTTCATTTTGAATGACATGTTTTCTATTTATATAATACTGTTCAAAAAATTCTCTTTTATTTACAAGTGTTTTCTCTTCAAAATCGGTAATAAGTTGTTCTTATTGTATTTTAGAATTTATTCATAATTTTTCACTGCCTCTATTAGTTTAAATGAGGGCTTACCCCCTCCTCTCTATTTTCATTTGAATTATTATGTTGATTTAGTACAGTTTCGGTGCGGTCCTCTGTATTAGGTTCCGCTATCCTATAATTTCTTTCAGGTGGATAGTTGTCTTCACGCCGGGACTGATCATAATGGTTGTCGTATCGGTGACTCCTTGGGTAATACAGTCGCTGATTACCTTGAGGCCTGGAGTAAATATAATTAACGTTATGCCTATAATTATTGGGTCGTCTTTCCCCATCTCCTCTATTATTGCGACTATCGCGGTAATTATAAGTATTATTGCCACGATAATTATAATTCCTGGAATTATTATTCGCGTGCTCATTTTGGGTCCTATTTGCATTAACGTTCTGCGCAGGTCGATTGTGATCATTATTATGAGAATTGGTTGGTGGCTCGTTATTATTATACTTCTGATATTTATAATTTAACATCCTATTTCTTTGGTATTGGTTCTCGTGCTCATAATTCTCAAGGAATTTGGCCATGGCTGAAATCGTTTTGATTTGGCTACACATACGTGCATTTTTTATCCCTTCCTCATAATGGTAGGATAGTTGTATCACCAAACATTCTTCGGGAATTCTGGGCTTTAAGTTCCGTGCCATACATACTTTTCCTAGAAAGTATGAAGTAGGAGACTGGCCTATGTTTGTTTCGTATCGACCGTTACTCAAATTATTTCTAATCATGTTCTGGGTCGATTCAGACCAATATTTCTCTTTAAATTGTTTTTTGAACTCGGTCATGTCCAGTATATCCGGGCGCACCGCTGTCCACCAATTATCATAGGTATCTTTAAATGTCTCATCAATCATACTGCGTATAATACTCCAGCGATTTTCTCTATTTCTTGCGATCATCTCTTCCAACCTCTTTAAAAATTCCATCGGATTACGCTTGTAGTTACGAAAATTAATCGACTCACGATTATCGTGGTTATTCGTATGACTATGTTGACATGTCCTATCCCGCCATGAATCTACTTCTTCTTGTAACTGTAGTTCGCGTCTACTAATTTCCTCTATTTTATTTTTACTGGTATTAATTTGACCTTCCATATTGTTTAAATTGCCATATACTCTTTCGAGTCGTTCACCCATGTCTGTCTGTATTTGCGTAATCCCTTCCTTATTCTCTTCCCGTACCTGATGTACTTCGTTTTTAATTTGCTCATATTTTCCGACAGTTTCCTGTTGGATTTCTTCGACCATTGTTTTACTCTCAATTTTTATGTTATTAATTTTATTCTGTAATTCTTCACGAACCTGTACTATTGTTTCGTTAGATTTTTCTAGCCCTTCATTTGTTTTGGCTATTTCTAACTTTCTTTCCTCATTATTTTGGTCCACCTTCTGGTTGACTGTTAAATGAATATTCTCAATTTTTTCATTAATTTGTCTTAAATTTTCTTCATGTATTTGTAGGATGTCTTCCTTCATTTGTTTTAAACCCTCATCATTCCTATCTAACCTTTCGTTCATTAGTTTTGAGGTTTCTTTAATTTCCTCATTTGTTTTCCTAAAATTCTCCTTGTTTTCCTCATTTGTTTTATCGTATTTTTCCTCCAGTCTCTTTGATTTTTCCAATAGTAGTTTCAACATTTCCTGTATACTCAAGTCTTCCTTTTGGTTGGGCTTATCTGGTTGGTCCCCTTGGGCATCTTCTTCCATTACGTTGCAAGTAAACTACCCCTTCCCCTTAACCGATCTTCACCAAAATCGAAAGTCATTGAGACCTCTACAATTCAGGGACGTATGCAAAAAATTATTTGATTCTGTTTGAATTTGCGGCTATCTTCAGCCTCCTCTTTGATCTACCTCTGGTATCAGGCATTTTTATTCTCCCACAGTTGCCTGCTCTGGTTAAGTAATATGAATGTAATTATAATTACTTAACTTAAGCCTACACTGGTTGAGCACCAATTTGTAATCAGACGAGTACGAGCGTCTCGTTATTTTCACACAATGTAAACCTATTCGTTGCTATGAACGGGTATGCTCCCCTGTCTCTACTCTCTTCGGTCGTTTAATTTACTTCAATTATTTAAATATCTGAGATATTTGGAGTGGTGGAATATAGTAATTTAATTAACTAATATTAGCTTATCTCTCTAATAAAATTATCAGTGTTAGTGTACTTGAAACTTAAATAATTAATGTGTTATTCTATAATTTCGTTCAACCCTATTATACCTTGGAGAGAATTATGTAAAATTTTGTATTCTAACGCTCTTCTCTTTGGTGTCGGAGAAATCCGCTATAAGCGCTGTAGTACCGGGGCAACGAAACTTAGAGGTTAATTCACTGTTTACGTTAACCAATTATTCTATACTTAGTCAGTTACTTTTTTATTCCCAACTCATTAAATAATACTCCAAATGATAAGATTTTGCAACTATACAAAGGTTCTTTATTTGTTCACTTCTTCAACATTAAATAAGATATGTTTCAACTGGCATACACAAAGGCTATAGATTGTGTGAATCGATTATTGATCAGTCCGATACTTTATTTAGATTCGGTTATATAATGTGTTTTAGTTTGTAATTAACTTAATTCAGGGTGTGAAGGTTCTTGTAACTGTGGGGAAGATTAAAAATACATAGATAAGAATGCAAGATTTACAAATTTGAAGTGTTGTGTAGTTAATATGACTTATACAATAATAATTTACCAGACTAGAATGAAGCGAATCGTGTGGGCTGTTGGTTGATAATTTCACTGTTCTGGATGACTATGTTGTACTATTTTCTTTCTTCGGATGTTAATAAAATGGAATTCTTGTCCTGTTCACCTCGGAAATACAGCTCCCTGGTTGATTTACTGCCAGACTGATGTTCCTTCTGCAATTTCTGGATCCAAATACGTTCTTCTCTCGTTTGGAGCAATTTGTGATGTTCCGTGTATTTGAAAGTTTATGAGTTCCAGTGTAGTGTATATTATTGGTTGTGATACAGTTAACTCTTTATATTGGGTTTAATATATCATCAATTCCCTTCGGATATGGGACAATTCAAGTCCTTCCTTGTAGAACCCAGTTATTTATTTTTTATTGTGATGTTATACGATGATCTCGTTTGATTAAACTATACTGGCATAAGTCAATAATATTATCTTTAGTATTTTGGTGTATTATAATTGTGTCATAATATTTCAGAATATTCTAATTACATTTAACATTTCTTGGGTTTTTTAATCTCATCATATTCAGATCATAAAAAGCAATAATTGAAAATCAACAACTCCTTCATTTCCTGTAGTCCATAGCAACCCATTATTTTTCTTCCTTCTCCATGTTTTGTATATAGTGTTTATTTCATATATTTTTTGTCTATTCCTTATTAATTTGCTATCATATCGGAATATAACTTTACCGATAGTTGGTTTATAATTTTCTACATATATTCTGCTGGTTTTTTGATATGAGCCTGTTTCTTTTATATTTACTACTTTTTTCGATATCAAACGTTATCAATCGATATCATGGCATCGTGGCATTATCATAATTTGTATAAATTGAGATGGTTTATTATATATCATAACATAAACTTTATCATAACATTCGTTGTCACAAAATAATATCATTTGATTCAGAATCCTTACTTGCTATTGCTATAAGGTAAATTATTGTTTCATTTTTGTTTACTTTCATGGTCATTTACTTTGACAATTTCTGTACTATTCTACTTCTTACACTTCTCATCAGTATCATATTGATTTACTTTTCACTGAACATAGATCATTAACTATTGTCTAATTTACAGGTTTGTTTATTCTCGTTATTTCTACCTTACATCCTTATTTATTTTTATCTATAATTATAAATGTAATTATTAGACCTTTTGTTTTATCATGGGGTTAAATATTGATTTGCTTATTATTTTGTTAATATAATATTTATGCAACATGGATGACAGCATTTCTGTTGCGTTACATATGCTCCCCCTCCTAAAAAAGTTTAGTTTACCTGAATGAAGTTTAGGTCAAATAAACTTGTCTTTTTCACATGCCTTTTCTTCATATCAATATTAATGGTTGACGATGGGATTCTCAATGTAACTTTATTAGACTAGTATTAATAATTCTTTATTTAATAACATTTCATTACTTTAATTAACATTCTTGATCATTTTTAATTTCTGTTAACAGTATTTGTTGATAGTTGGCTACAATATTCAATGATACTTTAGGTTCACATCTCTTCTACTTATAATTACTGTAATCACTGTATTTCTCAATTATTCTTCTGTCATCTAATTTCTTTTTGTTTTCTTCGTCCTACTCTTCTGGAAACTGAGGTCATTCTTGCAACTATTCTAATATTCCTTAAATATTTAATTTCCCTAACAATCCCTAATATGTGCGTTGGTACAGTTCAGAGAGGCACTGTTTGGCTTCATACTCTGGTGTCCACACCACACCTTAATATAGTACTGCTGGAATTCATCTACAGTCAGCTATAAAATATAATAATCTCCTAATAATCTCCTTAATTATTTAATAATAAATATTTGGGAATTTTTTTTCATTGTTGCTTTTATATTTCTTTATTACTATCCTTCATACTTTGTGATTCCATTTTAGTTGCCTTAAACATTCTTTGATAATAAATCTGACAGTTATCATTTGTAATTATTTTTGTTTTTTCTTTCTTGTTGTGATAATAATGCTAAGTATCATCTTCATTTGTTTTTCTGATCTCAATATTTTCTAAATAGTTATTGTTTGATTATCATTATAACTGTGTTTCTGACTAGATACAGTCCTTAGCTCAACTATTATTTTTCTTATCGTATTTCATTATTTTGGCTGTTTATATTTCAATGAATTATGTTCATAAATATTCTTTCTTTCTCGTTTTCTTTAATATTACATTGGTTACAATCAATCGTTTACTGAAGTTGTTTCTTTCACTTGGCAATGCGGTATGTATTTTAGGTCATATTATTTTTCTTTTATTATTTTGCATAGGTAGACTTGATGTAAAAACTTTTATCTTGGGGTTTCATTATTCATTATTCACACTATTTCTTTGTAGACGTTTAGTAATAATTCTAGTTTTCTTCTGTAATCTTGGGGTTTCATTATTCATTATTCACACTATTTCTTTGTAGACGTTTAGTAATAATTCTAGTTTTCTTCTGTAACCTTGGGGTTTCATTATTCACACTATTTCTTTGTAGACGTTTAGTAATAATTCTAGTTTTCTTCGGTAATCTTGGGGTTTGTTATTATTAACTCTTCTTAATACCTTCTTCATAACTATATTTTAATTCAGACTTACTTCATTTTGAATGACATGTTTTCTATTTATATAATACTGTTCAAAAAATTCTCTTTTATTTACAAGTGTTTTCTCTTCAAAATCGGTAATAAGTTGTTCTTATTGTATTTTAGAATTTATTCATAATTTTTCACTGCCTCTATTAGTTTAAATGAGGGCTTACCCCCTCCTCTCTATTTTCATTTGAATTATTATGTTGATTTAGTACAGTTTCGGTGCGGTCCTCTGTATTAGGTTCCGCTATCCTATAATTTCTTTCAGGTGGATAGTTGTCTTCACGCCGGGACTGATCATAATGGTTGTCGTATCGGTGACTCCTTGGGTAATACAGTCGCTGATTACCTTGAGGCCTGGAGTAAATATAATTAACGTTATGCCTATAATTATTGGGTCGTCTTTCCCCATCTCCTCTATTATTGCGACTATCGCGGTAATTATAAGTATTATTGCCACGATAATTATAATTCCTGGAATTATTATTCGCGTGCTCATTTTGGGTCCTATTTGCATTAACGTTCTGCGCAGGTCGATTGTGATCATTATTATGAGAATTGGTTGGTGGCTCGTTATTATTATACTTCTGATATTTATAATTTAACATCCTATTTCTTTGGTATTGGTTCTCGTGCTCATAATTCTCAAGGAATTTGGCCATGGCTGAAATCGTTTTGATTTGGCTACACATACGTGCATTTTTTATCCCTTCCTCATAATGGTAGGATAGTTGTATCACCAAACATTCTTCGGGAATTCTGGGCTTTAAGTTCCGTGCCATACATACTTTTCCTAGAAAGTATGAAGTAGGAGACTGGCCTATGTTTGTTTCGTATCGACCGTTACTCAAATTATTTCTAATCATGTTCTGGGTCGATTCAGACCAATATTTCTCTTTAAATTGTTTTTTGAACTCGGTCATGTCCAGTATATCCGGGCGCACCGCTGTCCACCAATTATCATAGGTATCTTTAAATGTCTCATCAATCATACTGCGTATAATACTCCAGCGATTTTCTCTATTTCTTGCGATCATCTCTTCCAACCTCTTTAAAAATTCCATCGGAATACGCTTGTAGTTACAAAAATTAATCGACTCACGATTATCGTGGTTATTCGTATGACTATGTTGACATGTCCTATCCCGCCATGAATCTACTTCTTCTTGTAACTGTAGTTCGCGTCTACTAATTTCCTCTATTTTATTTTTACTGGTATTAATTTGACCTTCCATATTGTTTAAATTGCCATATACTCTTTCGAGTCGTTCACCCATGTCTGTCTGTATTTGCGTAATCCCTTCCTTATTCTCTTCCCGTACCTGATGTACTTCGTTTTTAATTTGCTCATATTTTCCGACAGTTTCCTGTTGGATTTCTTCGACCATTGTTTTACTCTCAATTTTTATGTTATTAATTTTATTCTGTAATTCTTCACGAACCTGTACTATTGTTTCGTTAGATTTTTCTAACCCTTCATTTGTTTTGGCTATTTCTAACTTTCTTTCCTCATTATTTTGGTCCACCTTCTGGTTGACTGTTAAATGAATATTCTCAATTTTTTCATTAATTTGTCTTAAATTTTCTTCATGTATTTGTAGGATGTCTTCCTTCATTTGTTTTAAACCCTCATCATTCCTATCTAACCTTTCGTTCATTAGTTTTGAGGTTTCTTTAATTTCCTCATTTGTTTTCCTAAAATTCTCCTTGTTTTCCTCATTTGTTTTATCGTATTTTTCCTCCAGTCTCTTTGATTTTTCCAATAGTAGTTTCAACATTTCCTGTATACTCAAGTCTTCCTTTTGGTTGGGCTTATCTGGTTGGTCCCCTTGGGCATCTTCTTCCATTACTCCCTTTTCCTTGTCCGCAATTATTTCAGTTTCCGTTATTTCGTCTGTCTGTTGTTCCATTTCACTATCTATTATTATTTCGATTTCCTGTTCTTGTTCACCTTCTTCCTTCTCCGTATCTTCAGCCCTCCTCTTTGATCTACCTCTGGTATCAGGCATTTTTATTCTCCCACAGTTGCCTGCTCTGGTTAAGTAATATGAATGTAATTATAATTACTTAACTTAAGCCCTACACTGGTTGAGCACCAATTTGTAATCAGACGAGTACGAGCGTCTCGTTATTTTCACACAATGTAAACCTATTCGTTGCTATGAACGGGTATGCTCCCCTGTCTCTACTCTCTTCGGTCGTTTAATTTACTTCAATTATTTAAATATCTGAGATATTTGGAGTGGTGGAATATAGTAATTTAATTAACTAATATTAGCTTATCTCTCTAATAAAATTATCAGTGTTAGTGTACTTGAAACTTAAATAATTAATGTGTTATTCTATAATTTCGTTCAACCCTATTATACCTTGGAGAGAATTATGTAAAATTTTGTATTCTAACGCTCTTCTCTTTGGTGTCGGAGAAATCCGCTATAAGCGCTGTAGTACCGGGGCAACGAAACTTAGAGGTTAATTCACTGTTTACGTTAACCAATTATTCTATACTTAGTCAGTTACTTTTTTATTCCCAACTCATTAAATAATACTCCAAATGACAAGATTTTGCAACTATACAAAGGTTCTTTATTTGTTCACTTCTTCAACATTAAATAAGATATGTTTCAACTGGCATACACAAAGGCTATAGATTGTGTGAATCGATTATTGATCAGTCCGATACTTTATTTAGATTCGGTTATATAATGTGTTTTAGTTTGTAATTAACTTAATTCAGGGTGTGAAGGTTCTTGTAACTGTGGGGAAGATTAAAAATACATAGATAAGAATGCAAGATTTACAAATTTGAAGTGTTGTGTAGTTAATATGACTTATACAATAATAATTTACCAGACTAGAATGAAGCGAATCGTGTGGGCTGTTGGTTGATAATTTCACTGTTCTGGATGACTATGTTGTACTATTTTCTTTCTTCGGATGTTAATAAAATGGAATTCTTGTCCTGTTCACCTCGGAAATACAGCTCCCTGGTTGATTTACTGCCAGACTGATGTTCCTTCTGCAATTTCTGGATCCAAATACGTTCTTCTCTCGTTTGGAGCAATTTGTGATGTTCCGTGTATTTGAAAGTTTATGAGTTCCAGTGTAGTGTATATTATTGGTTGTGATACAGTTAACTCTTTATATTGGGTTTAATATATCATCAATTCCCTTCGGATATGGGACAATTCAAGTCCTTCCTTGTAGAACCCAGTTATTTATTTTTTATTGTGATGTTATACGATGATCTTGTTTGATTAAACTATACTGGCATAAGTCAATAATATTATCTTTAGTATTTTGGTGTATTATAATTGTGTCATAATATTTCAGAATATTCTAATTACATTTAACATTTCTTGGGTTTTTTAATCTCATCATATTCAGATCATAAAAAGCAATAATTGAAAATCAACAACTCCTTCATTTCCTGTAGTCCATAGCAACCCATTATTTTTCTTCCTTCTCCATGTTTTGTATATAGTGTTTATTTCATATATTTTTTGTCTATTCCTTATTAATTTGCTATCATATCGGAATATAACTTTACCGATAGTTGGTTTATAATTTTCTACATATATTCTGCTGGTTTTTTGATATGAGCCTGTTTCTTTTATATTTACTACTTTTTTCGATATCAAACGTTATCAATCGATATCATGGCATCGTGGCATTATCATAATTTGTATAAATTGAGATGGTTTATTATATATCATAACATAAACTTTATCATAACATTCGTTGTCACAAAATAATATCATTTGATTCAGAATCCTTACTTGCTATTGCTATAAGGTAAATTATTGTTTCATTTTTGTTTACTTTCATGGTCATTTACTTTGACAATTTCTGTACTATTCTACTTCTTACACTTCTCATCAGTATCATATTGATTTACTTTTCACTGAACATAGATCATTAACTATTGTCTAATTTACAGGTTTGTTTATTCTCGTTATTTCTACCTTACATCCTTATTTATTTTTATCTATAATTATAAATGTAATTATTAGACCTTTTGTTTTATCATGGGGTTAAATATTGATTTGCTTATTATTTTGTTAATATAATATTTATGCAACATGGATGACAGCATTTCTGTTGCGTTACATATGCTCCCCCTCCTAAAAAAGTTTAGTTTACCTGAATGAAGTTTAGGTCAAATAAACTTGTCTTTTTCACATGCCTTTTCTTCATATCAATATTAATGGTTGACGATGGGATTCTCAATGTAACTTTATTAGACTAGTATTAATAATTCTTTATTTAATAACATTTCATTACTTTAATTAACATTCTTGATCATTTTTAATTTCTGTTAACAGTATTTGTTGATAGTTGGCTACAATATTCAATGATACTTTAGGTTCACATCTCTTCTACTTATAATTACTGTAATCACTGTATTTCTCAATTATTCTTCTGTCATCTAATTTCTTTTTGTTTTCTTCGTCCTACTCTTCTGGAAACTGAGGTCATTCTTGCAACTATTCTAATATTCCTTAAATATTTAATTTCCCTAACAATCCCTAATATGTGCGTTGGTACAGTTCAGAGAGGCACTGTTTGGCTTCATACTCTGGTGTCCACACCACACCTTAATATAGTACTGCTGGAATTCATCTACAGTCAGCTATAAAATATAATAATCTCCTAATAATCTCCTTAATTATTTAATAATAAATATTTGGGAATTTTTTTTCATTGTTGCTTTTATATTTCTTTATTACTATCCTTCATACTTTGTGATTCCATTTTAGTTTCCTTAAACATTCTTTGATAATAAATCTGACAGTTATCATTTGTAATTATTTTTGTTTTTTCTTTCTTGTTGTGATAATAATGCTAAGTATCATCTTCATTTGTTTTTCTGATCTCAATATTTTCTAAATAGTTATTGTTTGATTATCATTATAACTGTGTTTCTGACTAGATACAGTCCTTAGCTCAACTATTATTTTTCTTATCGTATTTCATTATTTTGGCTGTTTATATTTCAATGAATTATGTTCATAAATATTCTTTCTTTCTCGTTTTCTTTAATATTACATTGGTTACAATCAATCGTTTACTGAAGTTGTTTCTTTCACTTGGCAATGCGGTATGTATTTTAGGTCATATTATTTTTCTTTTATTATTTTGCATAGGTAGACTTGATGTAAAAACTTTTATCTTGGGGTTTCATTATTCATTATTCACACTATTTCTTTGTAGACGTTTAGTAATAATTCTAGTTTTCTTCTGTAATCTTGGGGTTTCATTATTCATTATTCACACTATTTCTTTGTAGACGTTTAGTAATAATTCTAGTTTTCTTCTGTAACCTTGGGGTTTCATTATTCACACTATTTCTTTGTAGACGTTTAGTAATAATTCTAGTTTTCTTCGGTAATCTTGGGGTTTGTTATTATTAACTCTTCTTAATACCTTCTTCATAACTATATTTTAATTCAGACTTACTTCATTTTGAATGACATGTTTTCTATTTATATAATACTGTTCAAAAAATTCTCTTTTATTTACAAGTGTTTTCTCTTCAAAATCGGTAATAAGTTGTTCTTATTGTATTTTAGAATTTATTCATAATTTTTCACTGCCTCTATTAGTTTAAATGAGGGCTTACCCCCTCCTCTCTATTTTCATTTGAATTATTATGTTGATTTAGTACAGTTTCGGTGCGGTCCTCTGTATTAGGTTCCGCTATCCTATAATTTCTTTCAGGTGGATAGTTGTCTTCACGCCGGGACTGATCATAATGGTTGTCGTATCGGTGACTCCTTGGGTAATACAGTCGCTGATTACCTTGAGGCCTGGAGTAAATATAATTAACGTTATGCCTATAATTATTGGGTCGTCTTTCCCCATCTCCTCTATTATTGCGACTATCGCGGTAATTATAAGTATTATTGCCACGATAATTATAATTCCTGGAATTATTATTCGCGTGCTCATTTTGGGTCCTATTTGCATTAACGTTCTGCGCAGGTCGATTGTGATCATTATTATGAGAATTGGTTGGTGGCTCGTTATTATTATACTTCTGATATTTATAATTTAACATCCTATTTCTTTGGTATTGGTTCTCGTGCTCATAATTCTCAAGGAATTTGGCCATGGCTGAAATCGTTTTGATTTGGCTACACATACGTGCATTTTTTATCCCTTCCTCATAATGGTAGGATAGTTGTATCACCAAACATTCTTCGGGAATTCTGGGCTTTAAGTTCCGTGCCATACATACTTTTCCTAGAAAGTATGAAGTAGGAGACTGGCCTATGTTTGTTTCGTATCGACCGTTACTCAAATTATTTCTAATCATGTTCTGGGTCGATTCAGACCAATATTTCTCTTTAAATTGTTTTTTGAACTCGGTCATGTCCAGTATATCCGGGCGCACCGCTGTCCACCAATTATCATAGGTATCTTTAAATGTCTCATCAATCATACTGCGTATAATACTCCAGCGATTTTCTCTATTTCTTGCGATCATCTCTTCCAACCTCTTTAAAAATTCCATCGGATTACGCTTGTAGTTACGAAAATTAATCGACTCACGATTATCGTGGTTATTCGTATGACTATGTTGACATGTCCTATCCCGCCATGAATCTACTTCTTCTTGTAACTGTAGTTCGCGTCTACTAATTTCCTCTATTTTATTTTTACTGGTATTAATTTGACCTTCCATATTGTTTAAATTGCCATATACTCTTTCGAGTCGTTCACCCATGTCTGTCTGTATTTGCGTAATCCCTTCCTTATTCTCTTCCCGTACCTGATGTACTTCGTTTTTAATTTGCTCATATTTTCCGACAGTTTCCTGTTGGATTTCTTCGACCATTGTTTTACTCTCAATTTTTATGTTATTAATTTTATTCTGTAATTCTTCACGAACCTGTACTATTGTTTCGTTAGATTTTTCTAACCCTTCATTTGTTTTGGCTATTTCTAACTTTCTTTCCTCATTATTTTGGTCCACCTTCTGGTTGACTGTTAAATGAATATTCTCAATTTTTTCATTAATTTGTCTTAAATTTTCTTCATGTATTTGTAGGATGTCTTCCTTCATTTGTTTTAAACCCTCATCATTCCTATCTAACCTTTCGTTCATTAGTTTTGAGGTTTCTTTAATTTCCTCATTTGTTTTCCTAAAATTCTCCTTGTTTTCCTCATTTGTTTTATCGTATTTTTCCTCCAGTCTCTTTGATTTTTCCAATAGTAGTTTCAACATTTCCTGTATACTCAAGTCTTCCTTTTGGTTGGGCTTATCTGGTTGGTCCCCTTGGGCATCTTCTTCCATTACTCCCTTTTCCTTGTCCGCAATTATTTCAGTTTCCGTTATTTCGTCTGTCTGTTGTTCCATTTCACTATCTATTATTATTTCGATTTCCTGTTCTTGTTCACCTTCTTCCTTCTCCGTATCTTCAGCCCTCCTCTTTGATCTACCTCTGGTATCAGGCATTTTTATTCTCCCACAGTTGCCTGCTCTGGTTAAGTAATATGAATGTAATTATAATTACTTAACTTAAGCCCTACACTGGTTGAGCACCAATTTGTAATCAGACGAGTACGAGCGTCTCGTTATTTTCACACAATGTAAACCTATTCGTTGCTATGAACGGGTATGCTCCCCTGTCTCTACTCTCTTCGGTCGTTTAATTTACTTCAATTATTTAAATATCTGAGATATTTGGAGTGGTGGAATATAGTAATTTAATTAACTAATATTAGCTTATCTCTCTAATAAAATTATCAGTGTTAGTGTACTTGAAACTTAAATAATTAATGTGTTATTCTATAATTTCGTTCAACCCTATTATACCTTGGAGAGAATTATGTAAAATTTTGTATTCTAACGCTCTTCTCTTTGGTGTCGGAGAAATCCGCTATAAGCGCTGTAGTACCGGGGCAACGAAACTTAGAGGTTAATTCACTGTTTACGTTAACCAATTATTCTATACTTAGTCAGTTACTTTTTTATTCCCAACTCATTAAATAATACTCCAAATGACAAGATTTTGCAACTATACAAAGGTTCTTTATTTGTTCACTTCTTCAACATTAAATAAGATATGTTTCAACTGGCATACACAAAGGCTATAGATTGTGTGAATCGATTATTGATCAGTCCGATACTTTATTTAGATTCGGTTATATAATGTGTTTTAGTTTGTAATTAACTTAATTCAGGGTGTGAAGGTTCTTGTAACTGTGGGGAAGATTAAAAATACATAGATAAGAATGCAAGATTTACAAATTTGAAGTGTTGTGTAGTTAATATGACTTATACAATAATAATTTACCAGACTAGAATGAAGCGAATCGTGTGGGCTGTTGGTTGATAATTTCACTGTTCTGGATGACTATGTTGTACTATTTTCTTTCTTCGGATGTTAATAAAATGGAATTCTTGTCCTGTTCACCTCGGAAATACAGCTCCCTGGTTGATTTACTGCCAGACTGATGTTCCTTCTGCAATTTCTGGATCCAAATACGTTCTTCTCTCGTTTGGAGCAATTTGTGATGTTCCGTGTATTTGAAAGTTTATGAGTTCCAGTGTAGTGTATATTATTGGTTGTGATACAGTTAACTCTTTATATTGGGTTTAATATATCATCAATTCCCTTCGGATATGGGACAATTCAAGTCCTTCCTTGTAGAACCCAGTTATTTATTTTTTATTGTGATGTTATACGATGATCTCGTTTGATTAAACTATACTGGCATAAGTCAATAATATTATCTTTAGTATTTTGGTGTATTATAATTGTGTCATAATATTTCAGAATATTCTAATTACATTTAACATTTCTTGGGTTTTTTAATCTCATCATATTCAGATCATAAAAAGCAATAATTGAAAATCAACAACTCCTTCATTCCTGTAGTCCATAGCAACCCATTATTTTTCTTCCTTCTCCATGTTTTGTATATAGTGTTTATTTCATATATTTTTTGTCTATTCCTTATTAATTTGCTATCATATCGGAATATAACTTTACCGATAGTTGGTTTATAATTTTCTACATATATTCTGCTGGTTTTTTGATATGAGCCTGTTTCTTTTATATTTACTACTTTTTTCGATATCAAACGTTATCAATCGATATCATGGCATCGTGGCATTATCATAATTTGTATAAATTGAGATGGTTTATTATATATCATAACATAAACTTTATCATAACATTCGTTGTCACAAAATAATATCATTTGATTCAGAATCCTTACTTGCTATTGCTATAAGGTAAATTATTGTTTCATTTTTGTTTACTTTCATGGTCATTTACTTTGACAATTTCTGTACTATTCTACTTCTTACACTTCTCATCAGTATCATATTGATTTACTTTTCACTGAACATAGATCATTAACTATTGTCTAATTTACAGGTTTGTTTATTCTCGTTATTTCTACCTTACATCCTTATTTATTTTTATCTATAATTATAAATGTAATTATTAGACCTTTTGTTTTATCATGGGGTTAAATATTGATTTGCTTATTATTTTGTTAATATAATATTTATGCAACATGGATGACAGCATTTCTGTTGCGTTACATATGCTCCCCCTCCTAAAAAAGTTTAGTTTACCTGAATGAAGTTTAGGTCAAATAAACTTGTCTTTTTCACATGCCTTTTCTTCATATCAATATTAATGGTTGACGATGGGATTCTCAATGTAACTTTATTAGACTAGTATTAATAATTCTTTATTTAATAACATTTCATTACTTTAATTAACATTCTTGATCATTTTTAATTTCTGTTAACAGTATTTGTTGATAGTTGGCTACAATATTCAATGATACTTTAGGTTCACATCTCTTCTACTTATAATTACTGTAATCACTGTATTTCTCAATTATTCTTCTGTCATCTAATTTCTTTTTGTTTTCTTCGTCCTACTCTTCTGGAAACTGAGGTCATTCTTGCAACTATTCTAATATTCCTTAAATATTTAATTTCCCTAACAATCCCTAATATGTGCGTTGGTACAGTTCAGAGAGGCACTGTTTGGCTTCATACTCTGGTGTCCACACCACACCTTAATATAGTACTGCTGGAATTCATCTACAGTCAGCTATAAAATATAATAATCTCCTAATAATCTCCTTAATTATTTAATAATAAATATTTGGGAATTTTTTTTCATTGTTGCTTTTATATTTCTTTATTACTATCCTTCATACTTTGTGATTCCATTTTAGTTTCCTTAAACATTCTTTGATAATAAATCTGACAGTTATCATTTGTAATTATTTTTGTTTTTTCTTTCTTGTTGTGATAATAATGCTAAGTATCATCTTCATTTGTTTTTCTGATCTCAATATTTTCTAAATAGTTATTGTTTGATTATCATTATAACTGTGTTTCTGACTAGATACAGTCCTTAGCTCAACTATTATTTTTCTTATCGTATTTCATTATTTTGGCTGTTTATATTTCAATGAATTATGTTCATAAATATTCTTTCTTTCTCGTTTTCTTTAATATTACATTGGTTACAATCAATCGTTTACTGAAGTTGTTTCTTTCACTTGGCAATGCGGTATGTATTTTAGGTCATATTATTTTTCTTTTATTATTTTGCATAGGTAGACTTGATGTAAAAACTTTTATCTTGGGGTTTCATTATTCATTATTCACACTATTTCTTTGTAGACGTTTAGTAATAATTCTAGTTTTCTTCTGTAATCTTGGGGTTTCATTATTCATTATTCACACTATTTCTTTGTAGACGTTTAGTAATAATTCTAGTTTTCTTCTGTAACCTTGGGGTTTCATTATTCACACTATTTCTTTGTAGACGTTTAGTAATAATTCTAGTTTTCTTCGGTAATCTTGGGGTTTGTTATTATTAACTCTTCTTAATACCTTCTTCATAACTATATTTTAATTCAGACTTACTTCATTTTGAATGACATGTTTT
Source organism: Magicicada septendecula (assembly GCA_034769895.1). Classification (NCBI taxonomy): domain Eukaryota; kingdom Metazoa; phylum Arthropoda; class Insecta; order Hemiptera; family Cicadidae; genus Magicicada; species Magicicada septendecula. Next base: position 342,929,370 of record CM068372.1, on the reverse strand, counting down.
CTATTTATATAATACTGTTCAAAAAATTCTCTTTTATTTACAAGTGTTTTCTCTTCAAAATCGGTAATAAGTTGTTCTTATTGTATTTTAGAATTTATTCATAATTTTTCACTGCCTCTATTAGTTTAAATGAGGGCTTACCCCCTCCTCTCTATTTTCATTTGAATTATTATGTTGATTTAGTACAGTTTCGGTGCGGTCCTCTGTATTAGGTTCCGCTATCCTATAATTTCTTTCAGGTGGATAGTTGTCTTCACGCCGGGACTGATCATAATGGTTGTCGTATCGGTGACTCCTTGGGTAATACAGTCGCTGATTACCTTGAGGCCTGGAGTAAATATAATTAACGTTATGCCTATAATTATTGGGTCGTCTTTCCCCATCTCCTCTATTATTGCGACTATCGCGGTAATTATAAGTATTATTGCCACGATAATTATAATTCCTGGAATTATTATTCGCGTGCTCATTTTGGGTCCTATTTGCATTAACGTTCTGCGCAGGTCGATTGTGATCATTATTATGAGAATTGGTTGGTGGCTCGTTATTATTATACTTCTGATATTTATAATTTAACATCCTATTTCTTTGGTATTGGTTCTCGTGCTCATAATTCTCAAGGAATTTGGCCATGGCTGAAATCGTTTTGATTTGGCTACACATACGTGCATTTTTTATCCCTTCCTCATAATGGTAGGATAGTTGTATCACCAAACATTCTTCGGGAATTCTGGGCTTTAAGTTCCGTGCCATACATACTTTTCCTAGAAAGTATGAAGTAGGAGACTGGCCTATGTTTGTTTCGTATCGACCGTTACTCAAATTATTTCTAATCATGTTCTGGGTCGATTCAGACCAATATTTCTCTTTAAATTGTTTTTTGAACTCGGTCATGTCCAGTATATCCGGGCGCACCGCTGTCCACCAATTATCATAGGTATCTTTAAATGTCTCATCAATCATACTGCGTATAATACTCCAGCGATTTTCTCTATTTCTTGCGATCATCTCTTCCAACCTCTTTAAAAATTCCATCGGATTACGCTTGTAGTTACGAAAATTAATCGACTCACGATTATCGTGGTTATTCGTATGACTATGTTGACATGTCCTATCCCGCCATGAATCTACTTCTTCTTGTAACTGTAGTTCGCGTCTACTAATTTCCTCTATTTTATTTTTACTGGTATTAATTTGACCTTCCATATTGTTTAAATTGCCATATACTCTTTCGAGTCGTTCACCCATGTCTGTCTGTATTTGCGTAATCCCTTCCTTATTCTCTTCCCGTACCTGATGTACTTCGTTTTTAATTTGCTCATATTTTCCGACAGTTTCCTGTTGGATTTCTTCGACCATTGTTTTACTCTCAATTTTTATGTTATTAATTTTATTCTGTAATTCTTCACGAACCTGTACTATTGTTTCGTTAGATTTTTCTAACCCTTCATTTGTTTTGGCTATTTCTAACTTTCTTTCCTCATTATTTTGGTCCACCTTCTGGTTGACTGTTAAATGAATATTCTCAATTTTTTCATTAATTTGTCTTAAATTTTCTTCATGTATTTGTAGGATGTCTTCCTTCATTTGTTTTAAACCCTCATCATTCCTATCTAACCTTTCGTTCATTAGTTTTGAGGTTTCTTTAATTTCCTCATTTGTTTTCCTAAAATTCTCCTTGTTTTCCTCATTTGTTTTATCGTATTTTTCCTCCAGTCTCTTTGATTTTTCCAATAGTAGTTTCAACATTTCCTGTATACTCAAGTCTTCCTTTTGGTTGGGCTTATCTGGTTGGTCCCCTTGGGCATCTTCTTCCATTACTCCCTTTTCCTTGTCCGCAATTATTTCAGTTTCCGTTATTTCGTCTGTCTGTTGTTCCATTTCACTATCTATTATTATTTCGATTTCCTGTTCTTGTTCACCTTCTTCCTTCTCCGTATCTTCAGCCCTCCTCTTTGATCTACCTCTGGTATCAGGCATTTTTATTCTCCCACAGTTGCCTGCTCTGGTTAAGTAATATGAATGTAATTATAATTACTTAACTTAAGCCCTACACTGGTTGAGCACCAATTTGTAATCAGACGAGTACGAGCGTCTCGTTATTTTCACACAATGTAAACCTATTCGTTGCTATGAACGGGTATGCTCCCCTGTCTCTACTCTCTTCGGTCGTTTAATTTACTTCAATTATTTAAATATCTGAGATATTTGGAGTGGTGGAATATAGTAATTTAATTAACTAATATTAGCTTATCTCTCTAATAAAATTATCAGTGTTAGTGTACTTGAAACTTAAATAATTAATGTGTTATTCTATAATTTCGTTCAACCCTATTATACCTTGGAGAGAATTATGTAAAATTTTGTATTCTAACGCTCTTCTCTTTGGTGTCGGAGAAATCCGCTATAAGCGCTGTAGTACCGGGGCAACAAAACTTAGAGGTTAATTCACTGTTTACGTTAACCAATTATTCTATACTTAGTCAGTTACTTTTTTATTCCCAACTCATTAAATAATATTCCAAATGACAAGATTTTGCAACTATACAAAGGTTCTTTATTTGTTCACTTCTTCAACATTAAATAAGATATGTTTCAACTGGCATACACAAAGGCTATAGATTGTGTGAATCGATTATTGATCAGTCCGATACTTTATTTAGATTCGGTTATATAATGTGTTTTAGTTTGTAATTAACTTAATTCAGGGTGTGAAGGTTCTTGTAACTGTGGGGAAGATTAAAAATACATAGATAAGAATGCAAGATTTACAAATTTGAAGTGTTGTGTAGTTAATATGACTTATACAATAATAATTTACCAGACTAGAATGAAGCGAATCGTGTGGGCTGTTGGTTGATAATTTCACTGTTCTGGATGACTATGTTGTACTATTTTCTTTCTTCGGATGTTAATAAAATGGAATTCTTGTCCTGTTCACCTCGGAAATACAGCTCCCTGGTTGATTTACTGCCAGACTGATGTTCCTTCTGCAATTTCTGGATCCAAATACGTTCTTCTCTCGTTTGGAGCAATTTGTGATGTTCCGTGTATTTGAAAGTTTATGAGTTCCAGTGTAGTGTATATTATTGGTTGTGATACAGTTAACTCTTTATATTGGGTTTAATATATCATCAATTCCCTTCGGATATGGGACAATTCAAGTCCTTCCTTGTAGAACCCAGTTATTTATTTTTTATTGTGATGTTATACGATGATCTCGTTTGATTAAACTATACTGGCATAAGTCAATAATATTATCTTTAGTATTTTGGTGTATTATAATTGTGTCATAATATTTCAGAATATTCTAATTACATTTAACATTTCTTGGGTTTTTTAATCTCATCATATTCAGATCATAAAAAGCAATAATTGAAAATCAACAACTCCTTCATTTCCTGTAGTCCATAGCAACCCATTATTTTTCTTCCTTCTCCATGTTTTGTATATAGTGTTTATTTCATATATTTTTTGTCTATTCCTTATTAATTTGCTATCATATCGGAATATAACTTTACCGATAGTTGGTTTATAATTTTCTACATATATTCTGCTGGTTTTTTGATATGAGCCTGTTTCTTTTATATTTACTACTTTTTTCGATATCAAACGTTATCAATCGATATCATGGCATCGTGGCATTATCATAATTTGTATAAATTGAGATGGTTTATTATATATCATAACATAAACTTTATCATAACATTCGTTGTCACAAAATAATATCATTTGATTCAGAATCCTTACTTGCTATTGCTATAAGGTAAATTATTGTTTCATTTTTGTTTACTTTCATGGTCATTTACTTTGACAATTTCTGTACTATTCTACTTCTTACACTTCTCATCAGTATCATATTGATTTACTTTTCACTGAACATAGATCATTAACTATTGTCTAATTTACAGGTTTGTTTATTCTCGTTATTTCTACCTTACATCCTTATTTATTTTTATCTATAATTATAAATGTAATTATTAGACCTTTTGTTTTATCATGGGGTTAAATATTGATTTGCTTATTATTTTGTTAATATAATATTTATGCAACATGGATGACAGCATTTCTGTTGCGTTACATATGCTCCCCCTCCTAAAAAAGTTTAGTTTACCTGAATGAAGTTTAGGTCAAATAAACTTGTCTTTTTCACATGCCTTTTCTTCATAACAATATTAATGGTTGACGATGGGATTCTCAATGTAACTTTATTAGACTAGTATTAATAATTCTTTATTTAATAACATTTCATTACTTTAATTAACATTCTTGATCATTTTTAATTTCTGTTAACAGTATTTGTTGATAGTTGGCTACAATATTCAATGATACTTTAGGTTCACATCTCTTCTACTTATAATTACTGTAATCACTGTATTTCTCAATTATTCTTCTGTCATCTAATTTCTTTTTGTTTTCTTCGTCCTACTCTTCTGGAAACTGAGGTCATTCTTGCAACTATTCTAATATTCCTTAAATATTTAATTTCCCTAACAATCCCTAATATGTGCGTTGGTACAGTTCAGAGAGGCACTGTTTGGCTTCATACTCTGCTGTCCACACCACACCTTAATATAGTACTGCTGGAATTCATCTACAGTCAGCTATAAAATATAATAATCTCCTAATAATCTCCTTAATTATTTAATAATAAATATTTGGGAATTTTTTTTCATTGTTGCTTTTATATTTCTTTATTACTATCCTTCATACTTTGTGATTCCATTTTAGTTTCCTTAAACATTCTTTGATAATAAATCTGACAGTTATCATTTGTAATTATTTTTGTTTTTTCTTTCTTGTTGTGATAATAATGCTAAGTATCATCTTCATTTGTTTTTCTGATCTCAATATTTTCTAAATAGTTATTGTTTGATTATCATTATAACTGTGTTTCTGACTAGATACAGTCCTTAGCTCAACTATTATTTTTCTTATCGTATTTCATTATTTTGGCTGTTTATATTTCAATGAATTATGTTCATAAATATTCTTTCTTTCTCGTTTTCTTTAATATTACATTGGTTACAATCAATCGTTTACTGAAGTTGTTTCTTTCACTTGGCAATGCGGTATGTATTTTAGGTCATATTATTTTTCTTTTATTATTTTGCATAGGTAGACTTGATGTAAAAACTTTTATCTTGGGGTTTCATTATTCATTATTCACACTATTTCTTTGTAGACGTTTAGTAATAATTCTAGTTTTCTTCTGTAATCTTGGGGTTTCATTATTCATTATTCACACTATTTCTTTGTAGATGTTTAGTAATAATTCTAGTTTTCTTCTGTAACCTTGGGGTTTCATTATTCACACTATTTCTTTGTAGACGTTTAGTAATAATTCTAGTTTTCTTCGGTAATCTTGGGGTTTGTTATTATTAACTCTTCTTAATACCTTCTTCATAACTATATTTTAATTCAGACTTACTTCATTTTGAATGACATGTTTTCTATTTATATAATACTGTTCAAAAAATTCTCTTTTATTTACAAGTGTTTTCTCTTCAAAATCGGTAATAAGTTGTTCTTATTGTATTTTAGAATTTATTCATAATTTTTCACTGCCTCTATTAGTTTAAATGAGGGCTTACCCCCTCCTCTCTATTTTCATTTGAATTATTATGTTGATTTAGTACAGTTTCGGTGCGGTCCTCTGTATTAGGTTCCGCTATCCTATAATTTCTTTCAGGTGGATAGTTGTCTTCACGCCGGGACTGATCATAATGGTTGTCGTATCGGTGACTCCTTGGGTAATACAGTCGCTGATTACCTTGAGGCCTGGAGTAAATATAATTAACGTTATGCCTATAATTATTGGGTCGTCTTTCCCCATCTCCTCTATTATTGCGACTATCGCGGTAATTATAAGTATTATTGCCACGATAATTATAATTCCTGGAATTATTATTCGCGTGCTCATTTTGGGTCCTATTTGCATTAACGTTCTGCGCAGGTCGATTGTGATCATTATTATGAGAATTGGTTGGTGGCTCGTTATTATTATACTTCTGATATTTATAATTTAACATCCTATTTCTTTGGTATTGGTTCTCGTGCTCATAATTCTCAAGGAATTTGGCCATGGCTGAAATCGTTTTGATTTGGCTACACATACGTGCATTTTTTATCCCTTCCTCATAATGGTAGGATAGTTGTATCACCAAACATTCTTCGGGAATTCTGGGCTTTAAGTTCCGTGCCATACATACTTTTCCTAGAAAGTATGAAGTAGGAGACTGGCCTATGTTTGTTTCGTATCGACCGTTACTCAAATTATTTCTAATCATGTTCTGGGTCGATTCAGACCAATATTTCTCTTTAAATTGTTTTTTGAACTCGGTCATGTCCAGTATATCCGGGCGCACCGCTGTCCACCAATTATCATAGGTATCTTTAAATGTCTCATCAATCATACTGCGTATAATACTCCAGCGATTTTCTCTATTTCTTGCGATCATCTCTTCCAACCTCTTTAAAAATTCCATCGGATTACGCTTGTAGTTACGAAAATTAATCGACTCACGATTATCGTGGTTATTCGTATGACTATGTTGACATGTCCTATCCCGCCATGAATCTACTTCTTCTTGTAACTGTAGTTCGCGTCTACTAATTTCCTCTATTTTATTTTTACTGGTATTAATTTGACCTTCCATATTGTTTAAATTGCCATATACTCTTTCGAGTCGTTCACCCATGTCTGTCTGTATTTGCGTAATCCCTTCCTTATTCTCTTCCCGTACCTGATGTACTTCGTTTTTAATTTGCTCATATTTTCCGACAGTTTCCTGTTGGATTTCTTCGACCATTGTTTTACTCTCAATTTTTATGTTATTAATTTTATTCTGTAATTCTTCACGAACCTGTACTATTGTTTCGTTAGATTTTTCTAACCCTTCATTTGTTTTGGCTATTTCTAACTTTCTTTCCTCATTATTTTGGTCCACCTTCTGGTTGACTGTTAAATGAATATTCTCAATTTTTTCATTAATTTGTCTTAAATTTTCTTCATGTATTTGTAGGATGTCTTCCTTCATTTGTTTTAAACCCTCATCATTCCTATCTAACCTTTCGTTCATTAGTTTTGAGGTTTCTTTAATTTCCTCATTTGTTTTCCTAAAATTCTCCTTGTTTTCCTCATTTGTTTTATCGTATTTTTCCTCCAGTCTCTTTGATTTTTCCAATAGTAGTTTCAACATTTCCTGTATACTCAAGTCTTCCTTTTGGTTGGGCTTATCTGGTTGGTCCCCTTGGGCATCTTCTTCCATTACTCCCTTTTCCTTGTCCGCAATTATTTCAGTTTCCGTTATTTCGTCTGTCTGTTGTTCCATTTCACTATCTATTATTATTTCGATTTCCTGTTCTTGTTCACCTTCTTCCTTCTCCGTATCTTCAGCCCTCCTCTTTGATCTACCTCTGGTATCAGGCATTTTTATTCTCCCACAGTTGCCTGCTCTGGTTAAGTAATATGAATGTAATTATAATTACTTAACTTAAGCCCTACACTGGTTGAGCACCAATTTGTAATCAGACGAGTACGAGCGTCTCGTTATTTTCACACAATGTAAACCTATTCGTTGCTATGAACGGGTATGCTCCCCTGTCTCTACTCTCTTCGGTCGTTTAATTTACTTCAATTATTTAAATATCTGAGATATTTGGAGTGGTGGAATATAGTAATTTAATTAACTAATATTAGCTTATCTCTCTAATAAAATTATCAGTGTTAGTGTACTTGAAACTTAAATAATTAATGTGTTATTCTATAATTTCGTTCAACCCTATTATACCTTGGAGAGAATTATGTAAAATTTTGTATTCTAACGCTCTTCTCTTTGGTGTCGGAGAAATCCGCTATAAGCGCTGTAGTACCGGGGCAACGAAACTTAGAGGTTAATTCACTGTTTACGTTAACCAATTATTCTATACTTAGTCAGTTACTTTTTTATTCCCAACTCATTAAATAATACTCCAAATGACAAGATTTTGCAACTATACAAAGGTTCTTTATTTGTTCACTTCTTCAACATTAAATAAGATATGTTTCAACTGGCATACACAAAGGCTATAGATTGTGTGAATCGATTATTGATCAGTCCGATACTTTATTTAGATTCGGTTATATAATGTGTTTTAGTTTGTAATTAACTTAATTCAGGGTGTGAAGGTTCTTGTAACTGTGGGGAAGATTAAAAATACATAGATAAGAATGCAAGATTTACAAATTTGAAGTGTTGTGTAGTTAATATGACTTATACAATAATAATTTACCAGACTAGAATGAAGCGAATCGTGTGGGCTGTTGGTTGATAATTTCACTGTTCTGGATGACTATGTTGTACTATTTTCTTTCTTCGGATGTTAATAAAATGGAATTCTTGTCCTGTTCACCTCGGAAATACAGCTCCCTGGTTGATTTACTGCCAGACTGATGTTCCTTCTGCAATTTCTGGATCCAAATACGTTCTTCTCTCGTTTGGAGCAATTTGTGATGTTCCGTGTATTTGAAAGTTTATGAGTTCCAGTGTAGTGTATATTATTGGTTGTGATACAGTTAACTCTTTATATTGGGTTTAATATATCATCAATTCCCTTCGGATATGGGACAATTCAAGTCCTTCCTTGTAGAACCCAGTTATTTATTTTTTATTGTGATGTTATACGATGATCTCGTTTGATTAAACTATACTGGCATAAGTCAATAATATTATCTTTAGTATTTTGGTGTATTATAATTGTGTCATAATATTTCAGAATATTCTAATTACATTTAACATTTCTTGGGTTTTTTAATCTCATCATATTCAGATCATAAAAAGCAATAATTGAAAATCAACAACTCCTTCATTTCCTGTAGTCCATAGCAACCCATTATTTTTCTTCCTTCTCCATGTTTTGTATATAGTGTTTATTTCATATATTTTTTGTCTATTCCTTATTAATTTGCTATCATATCGGAATATAACTTTACCGATAGTTGGTTTATAATTTTCTACATATATTCTGCTGGTTTTTTGATATGAGCCTGTTTCTTTTATATTTACTACTTTTTTCGATATCAAACGTTATCAATCGATATCATGGCATCGTGGCATTATCATAATTTGTATAAATTGAGATGGTTTATTATATATCATAACATAAACTTTATCATAACTTCGTTGTCACAAAATAATATCATTTGATTCAGAATCCTTACTTGCTATTGCTATAAGGTAAATTATTGTTTCATTTTTGTTTACTTTCATGGTCATTTACTTTGACAATTTCTGTACTATTCTACTTCTTACACTTCTCATCAGTATCATATTGATTTACTTTTCACTGAACATAGATCATTAACTATTGTCTAATTTACAGGTTTGTTTATTCTCGTTATTTCTACCTTACATCCTTATTTATTTTTATCTATAATTATAAATGTAATTATTAGACCTTTTGTTTTATCATGGGGTTAAATATTGATTTGCTTATTATTTTGTTAATATAATATTTATGCAACATGGATGACAGCATTTCTGTTGCGTTACATATGCTCCCCCTCCTAAAAAAGTTTAGTTTACCTGAATGAAGTTTAGGTCAAATAAACTTGTCTTTTTCACATGCCTTTTCTTCATATCAATATTAATGGTTGACGATGGGATTCTCAATGTAACTTTATTAGACTAGTATTAATAATTCTTTATTTAATAACATTTCATTACTTTAATTAACATTCTTGATCATTTTTAATTTCTGTTAACAGTATTTGTTGATAGTTGGCTACAATATTCAATGATACTTTAGGTTCACATCTCTTCTACTTATAATTACTGTAATCACTGTATTTCTCAATTATTCTTCTGTCATCTAATTTGTTTTTGTTTTCTTCGTCCTACTCTTCTGGAAACTGAGGTCATTCTTGCAACTATTCTAATATTCCTTAAATATTTAATTTCCCTAACAATCCCTAATATGTGCGTTGGTACAGTTCAGAGAGGCACTGTTTGGCTTCATACTCTGCTGTCCACACCACACCTTAATATAGTACTGCTGGAATTCATCTACAGTCAGCTATAAAATATAATAATCTCCTAATAATCTCCTTAATTATTTAATAATAAATATTTGGGAATTTTTTTTCATTGTTGCTTTTATATTTCTTTATTACTATCCTTCATACTTTGTGATTCCATTTTAGTTGCCTTAAACATTCTTTGATAATAAATCTGACAGTTATCATTTGTAATTATTTTTGTTTTTTCTTTCTTGTTGTGATAATAATGCTAAGTATCATCTTCATTTGTTTTTCTGATCTCAATATTTTCTAAATAGTTATTGTTTGATTATCATTATAACTGTGTTTCTGACTAGATACAGTCCTTAGCTCAACTATTATTTTTCTTATCGTATTTCATTATTTTGGCTGTTTATATTTCAATGAATTATGTTCATAAATATTCTTTCTTTCTCGTTTTCTTTAATATTACATTGGTTACAATCAATCGTTTACTGAAGTTGTTTCTTTCACTTGGCAATGCGGTATGTATTTTAGGTCATATTATTTTTCTTTTATTATTTTGCATAGGTAGACTTGATGTAAAAACTTTTATCTTGGGGTTTCATTATTCATTATTCACACTATTTCTTTGTAGACGTTTAGTAATAATTCTAGTTTTCTTCTGTAATCTTGGGGTTTCATTATTCATTATTCACACTATTTCTTTGTAGACGTTTAGTAATAATTCTAGTTTTCTTCTGTAACCTTGGGGTTTCATTATTCACACTATTTCTTTGTAGACGTTTAGTAATAATTCTAGTTTTCTTCGGTAATCTTGGGGTTTGTTATTATTAACTCTTCTTAATACCTTCTTCATAACTATATTTTAATTCAGACTTACTTCATTTTGAATGACATGTTTTCTATTTATATAATACTGTTCAAAAAATTCTCTTTTATTTACAAGTGTTTTCTCTTCAAAATCGGTAATAAGTTGTTCTTATTGTATTTTAGAATTTATTCATAATTTTTCACTGCCTCTATTAGTTTAAATGAGGGCTTACCCCCTCCTCTCTATTTTCATTTGAATTATTATGTTGATTTAGTACAGTTTCGGTGCGGTCCTCTGTATTAGGTTCCGCTATCCTATAATTTCTTTCAGGTGGATAGTTGTCTTCACGCCGGGACTGATCATAATGGTTGTCGTATCGGTGACTCCTTGGGTAATACAGTCGCTGATTACCTTGAGGCCTGGAGTAAATATAATTAACGTTATGCCTATAATTATTGGGTCGTCTTTCCCCATCTCCTCTATTATTGCGACTATCGCGGTAATTATAAGTATTATTGCCACGATAATTATAATTCCTGGAATTATTATTCGCGTGCTCATTTTGGGTCCTATTTGCATTAACGTTCTGCGCAGGTCGATTGTGATCATTATTATGAGAATTGGTTGGTGGCTCGTTATTATTATACTTCTGATATTTATAATTTAACATCCTATTTCTTTGGTATTGGTTCTCGTGCTCATAATTCTCAAGGAATTTGGCCATGGCTGAAATCGTTTTGATTTGGCTACACATACGTGCATTTTTTATCCCTTCCTCATAATGGTAGGATAGTTGTATCACCAAACATTCTTCGGGAATTCTGGGCTTTAAGTTCCGTGCCATACATACTTTTCCTAGAAAGTATGAAGTAGGAGACTGGCCTATGTTTGTTTCGTATCGACCGTTACTCAAATTATTTCTAATCATGTTCTGGGTCGATTCAGACCAATATTTCTCTTTAAATTGTTTTTTGAACTCGGTCATGTCCAGTATATCCGGGCGCACCGCTGTCCACCAATTATCATAGGTATCTTTAAATGTCTCATCAATCATACTGCGTATAATACTCCAGCGATTTTCTCTATTTCTTGCGATCATCTCTTCCAACCTCTTTAAAAATTCCATCGGATTACGCTTGTAGTTACGAAAATTAATCGACTCACGATTATCGTGGTTATTCGTATGACTATGTTGACATGTCCTATCCCGCCATGAATCTACTTCTTCTTGTAACTGTAGTTCGCGTCTACTAATTTCCTCTATTTTATTTTTACTGGTATTAATTTGACCTTCCATATTGTTTAAATTGCCATATACTCTTTCGAGTCGTTCACCCATGTCTGTCTGTATTTGCGTAATCCCTTCCTTATTCTCTTCCCGTACCTGATGTACTTCGTTTTTAATTTGCTCATATTTTCCGACAGTTTCCTGTTGGATTTCTTCGACCATTGTTTTACTCTCAATTTTTATGTTATTAATTTTATTCTGTAATTCTTCACGAACCTGTACTATTGTTTCGTTAGATTTTTCTAACCCTTCATTTGTTTTGGCTATTTCTAACTTTCTTTCCTCATTATTTTGGTCCACCTTCTGGTTGACTGTTAAATGAATATTCTCAATTTTTTCATTAATTTGTCTTAAATTTTCTTCATGTATTTGTAGGATGTCTTCCTTCATTTGTTTTAAACCCTCATCATTCCTATCTAACCTTTCGTTCATTAGTTTTGAGGTTTCTTTAATTTCCTCATTTGTTTTCCTAAAATTCTCCTTGTTTTCCTCATTTGTTTTATCGTATTTTTCCTCCAGTCTCTTTGATTTTTCCAATAGTAGTTTCAACATTTCCTGTATACTCAAGTCTTCCTTTTGGTTGGGCTTATCTGGTTGGTCCCCTTGGGCATCTTCTTCCATTACTCCCTTTTCCTTGTCCGCAATTATTTCAGTTTCCGTTATTTCGTCTGTCTGTTGTTCCATTTCACTATCTATTATTATTTCGATTTCCTGTTCTTGTTCACCTTCTTCCTTCTCCGTATCTTCAGCCCTCCTCTTTGATCTACCTCTGGTATCAGGCATTTTTATTCTCCCACAGTTGCCTGCTCTGGTTAAGTAATATGAATGTAATTATAATTACTTAACTTAAGCCCTACACTGGTTGAGCACCAATTTGTAATCAGACGAGTACGAGCGTCTCGTTATTTTCACACAATGTAAACCTATTCGTTGCTATGAACGGGTATGCTCCCCTGTCTCTACTCTCTTCGGTCGTTTAATTTACTTCAATTATTTAAATATCTGAGATATTTGGAGTGGTGGAATATAGTAATTTAATTAACTAATATTAGCTTATCTCTCTAATAAAATTATCAGTGTTAGTGTACTTGAAACTTAAATAATTAATGTGTTATTCTATAATTTCGTTCAACCCTATTATACCTTGGAGAGAATTATGTAAAATTTTGTATTCTAACGCTCTTCTCTTTGGTGTCGGAGAAATCCGCTATAAGCGCTGTAGTACCGGGGCAACGAAACTTAGAGGTTAATTCACTGTTTACGTTAACCAATTATTCTATACTTAGTCAGTTACTTTTTTATTCCCAACTCATTAAATAATACTCCAAATGACAAGATTTTGCAACTATACAAAGGTTCTTTATTTGTTCACTTCTTCAACATTAACTAAGATATGTTTCAACTGGCATACACAAAGGCTATAGATTGTGTGAATCGATTATTGATCAGTCCGATACTTTATTTAGATTCGGTTATATAATGTGTTTTAGTTTGTAATTAACTTAATTCAGGGTGTGAAGGTTCTTGTAACTGTGGGGAAGATTAAAAATACATAGATAAGAATGCAAGATTTACAAATTTGAAGTGTTGTGTAGTTAATATGACTTATACAATAATAATTTACCAGACTAGAATGAAGCGAATCGTGTGGGCTGTTGGTTGATAATTTCACTGTTCTGGATGACTATGTTGTACTATTTTCTTTCTTCGGATGTTAATAAAATGGAATTCTTGTCCTGTTCACCTCGGAAATACAGCTCCCTGGTTGATTTACTGCCAGACTGATGTTCCTTCTGCAATTTCTGGATCCAAATACGTTCTTCTCTCGTTTGGAGCAATTTGTGATGTTCCGTGTATTTGAAAGTTTATGAGTTCCAGTGTAGTGTATATTATTGGTTGTGATACAGTTAACTCTTTATATTGGGTTTAATATATCATCAATTCCCTTCGGATATGGGACAATTCAAGTCCTTCCTTGTAGAACCCAGTTATTTATTTTTTATTGTGATGTTATACGATGATCTCGTTTGATTAAACTATACTGGCATAAGTCAATAATATTATCTTTAGTATTTTGGTGTATTATAATTGTGTCATAATATTTCAGAATATTCTAATTACATTTAACATTTCTTGGGTTTTTTAATCTCATCATATTCAGATCATAAAAAGCAATAATTGAAAATCAACAACTCCTTCATTTCCTGTAGTCCATAGCAACCCATTATTTTTCTTCCTTCTCCATGTTTTGTATATAGTGTTTATTTCATATATTTTTTGTCTATTCCTTATTAATTTGCTATCATATCGGAATATAACTTTACCGATAGTTGGTTTATAATTTTCTACATATATTCTGCTGGTTTTTTGATATGAGCCTGTTTCTTTTATATTTACTACATTTTTCGATATCAAACGTTATCAATCGATATCATGGCATCGTGGCATTATCATAATTTGTATAAATTGAGATGGTTTATTATATATCATAACATAAACTTTATCATAACATTCGTTGTCACAAAATAATATCATTTGATTCAGAATCCTTACTTGCTATTGCTACAAGGTAAATTATTGTTTCATTTTTGTTTACTTTCATGGTCATTTACTTTGACAATTTCTGTACTATTCTACTTCTTACACTTCTCATCAGTATCATATTGATTTACTTTTCACTGAACATAGATCATTAACTATTGTCTAATTTACAGGTTTGTTTATTCTCGTTATTTCTACCTTACATCCTTATTTATTTTTATCTATAATTATAAATGTAATTATTAGACCTTTTGTTTTATCATGGGGTTAAATATTGATTTGCTTATTATTTTGTTAATATAATATTTATGCAACATGGATGACAGCATTTCTGTTGCGTTACATATGCTCCCCCTCCTAAAAAAGTTTAGTTTACCTGAATGAAGTTTAGGTCAAATAAACTTGTCTTTTTCACATGCCTTTTCTTCATATCAATATTAATGGTTGACGATGGGATTCTCAATGTAACTTTATTAGACTAGTATTAATAATTCTTTATTTAATAACATTTCATTACTTTAATTAACATTCTTGATCATTTTTAATTTCTGTTAACAGTATTTGTTGATAGTTGGCTACAATATTCAATGATACTTTAGGTTCACATCTCTTCTACTTATAATTACTGTAATCACTGTATTTCTCAATTATTCTTCTGTCATCTAATTTGTTTTTGTTTTCTTCGTCCTACTCTTCTGGAAACTGAGGTCATTCTTGCAACTATTCTAATATTCCTTAAATATTTAATTTCCCTAACAATCCCTAATATGTGCGTTGGTACAGTTCAGAGAGGCACTGTTTGGCTTCATACTCTGCTGTCCACACCACACCTTAATATAGTACTGCTGGAATTCATCTACAGTCAGCTATAAAATATAATAATCTCCTAATAATCTCCTTAATTATTTAATAATAAATATTTGGGAATTTTTTTTCATTGTTGCTTTTATATTTCTTTATTACTATCCTTCATACTTTGTGATTCCATTTTAGTTGCCTTAAACATTCTTTGATAATAAATCTGACAGTTATCATTTGTAATTATTTTTGTTTTTTCTTTCTTGTTGTGATAATAATGCTAAGTATCATCTTCATTTGTTTTTCTGATCTCAATATTTTCTAAATAGTTATTGTTTGATTATCATTATAACTGTGTTTCTGACTAGATACAGTCCTTAGCTCAACTATTATTTTTCTTATCGTATTTCATTATTTTGGCTGTTTATATTTCAATGAATTATGTTCATAAATATTCTTTCTTTCTCGTTTTCTTTAATATTACATTGGTTACAATCAATCGTTTACTGAAGTTGTTTCTTTCACTTGGCAATGCGGTATGTATTTTAGGTCATATTATTTTTCTTTTATTATTTTGCATAGGTAGACTTGATGTAAAAACTTTTATCTTGGGGTTTCATTATTCATTATTCACACTATTTCTTTGTAGACGTTTAGTAATAATTCTAGTTTTCTTCTGTAATCTTGGGGTTTCATTATTCATTATTCACACTATTTCTTTGTAGACGTTTAGTAATAATTCTAGTTTTCTTCTGTAACCTTGGGGTTTCATTATTCACACTATTTCTTTGTAGACGTTTAGTAATAATTCTAGTTTTCTTCGGTAATCTTGGGGTTTGTTATTATTAACTCTTCTTAATACCTTCTTCATAACTATATTTTAATTCAGACTTACTTCATTTTGAATGACATGTTTTCTATTTATATAATACTGTTCAAAAAATTCTCTTTTATTTACAAGTGTTTTCTCTTCAAAATCGGTAATAAGTTGTTCTTATTGTATTTTAGAATTTATTCATAATTTTTCACTGCCTCTATTAGTTTAAATGAGGGCTTACCCCCTCCTCTCTATTTTCATTTGAATTATTATGTTGATTTAGTACAGTTTCGGTGCGGTCCTCTGTATTAGGTTCCGCTATCCTATAATTTCTTTCAGGTGGATAGTTGTCTTCACGCCGGGACTGATCATAATGGTTGTCGTATCGGTGACTCCTTGGGTAATACAGTCGCTGATTACCTTGAGGCCTGGAGTAAATATAATTAACGTTATGCCTATAATTATTGGGTCGTCTTTCCCCATCTCCTCTATTATTGCGACTATCGCGGTAATTATAAGTATTATTGCCACGATAATTATAATTCCTGGAATTATTATTCGCGTGCTCATTTTGGGTCCTATTTGCATTAACGTTCTGCGCAGGTCGATTGTGATCATTATTATGAGAATTGGTTGGTGGCTCGTTATTATTATACTTCTGATATTTATAATTTAACATCCTATTTCTTTGGTATTGGTTCTCGTGCTCATAATTCTCAAGGAATTTGGCCATGGCTGAAATCGTTTTGATTTGGCTACACATACGTGCATTTTTTATCCCTTCCTCATAATGGTAGGATAGTTGTATCACCAAACATTCTTCGGGAATTCTGGGCTTTAAGTTCCGTGCCATACATACTTTTCCTAGAAAGTATGAAGTAGGAGACTGGCCTATGTTTGTTTCGTATCGACCGTTACTCAAATTATTTCTAATCATGTTCTGGGTCGATTCAGACCAATATTTCTCTTTAAATTGTTTTTTGAACTCGGTCATGTCCAGTATATCCGGGCGCACCGCTGTCCACCAATTATCATAGGTATCTTTAAATGTCTCATCAATCATACTGCGTATAATACTCCAGCGATTTTCTCTATTTCTTGCGATCATCTCTTCCAACCTCTTTAAAAATTCCATCGGATTACGCTTGTAGTTACGAAAATTAATCGACTCACGATTATCGTGGTTATTCGTATGACTATGTTGACATGTCCTATCCCGCCATGAATCTACTTCTTCTTGTAACTGTAGTTCGCGTCTACTAATTTCCTCTATTTTATTTTTACTGGTATTAATTTGACCTTCCATATTGTTTAAATTGCCATATACTCTTTCGAGTCGTTCACCCATGTCTGTCTGTATTTGCGTAATCCCTTCCTTATTCTCTTCCCGTACCTGATGTACTTCGTTTTTAATTTGCTCATATTTTCCGACAGTTTCCTGTTGGATTTCTTCGACCATTGTTTTACTCTCAATTTTTATGTTATTAATTTTATTCTGTAATTCTTCACGAACCTGTACTATTGTTTCGTTAGATTTTTCTAACCCTTCATTTGTTTTGGCTATTTCTAACTTTCTTTCCTCATTATTTTGGTCCACCTTCTGGTTGACTGTTAAATGAATATTCTCAATTTTTTCATTAATTTGTCTTAAATTTTCTTCATGTATTTGTAGGATGTCTTCCTTCATTTGTTTTAAACCCTCATCATTCCTATCTAACCTTTCGTTCATTAGTTTTGAGGTTTCTTTAATTTCCTCATTTGTTTTCCTAAAATTCTCCTTGTTTTCCTCATTTGTTTTATCGTATTTTTCCTCCAGTCTCTTTGATTTTTCCAATAGTAGTTTCAACATTTCCTGTATACTCAAGTCTTCCTTTTGGTTGGGCTTATCTGGTTGGTCCCCTTGGGCATCTTCTTCCATTACTCCCTTTTCCTTGTCCGCAATTATTTCAGTTTCCGTTATTTCGTCTGTCTGTTGTTCCATTTCACTATCTATTATTATTTCGATTTCCTGTTCTTGTTCACCTTCTTCCTTCTCCGTATCTTCAGCCCTCCTCTTTGATCTACCTCTGGTATCAGGCATTTTTATTCTCCCACAGTTGCCTGCTCTGGTTAAGTAATATGAATGTAATTATAATTACTTAACTTAAGCCCTACACTGGTTGAGCACCAATTTGTAATCAGACGAGTACGAGCGTCTCGTTATTTTCACACAATGTAAACCTATTCGTTGCTATGAACGGGTATGCTCCCCTGTCTCTACTCTCTTCGGTCGTTTAATTTACTTCAATTATTTAAATATCTGAGATATTTGGAGTGGTGGAATATAGTAATTTAATTAACTAATATTAGCTTATCTCTCTAATAAAATTATCAGTGTTAGTGTACTTGAAACTTAAATAATTAATGTGTTATTCTATAATTTCGTTCAACCCTATTATACCTTGGAGAGAATTATGTAAAATTTTGTATTCTAACGCTCTTCTCTTTGGTGTCGGAGAAATCCGCTATAAGCGCTGTAGTACCGGGGCAACGAAACTTAGAGGTTAATTCACTGTTTACGTTAACCAATTATTCTATACTTAGTCAGTTACTTTTTTATTCCCAACTCATTAAATAATACTCCAAATGACAAGATTTTGCAACTATACAAAGGTTCTTTATTTGTTCACTTCTTCAACATTAACTAAGATATGTTTCAACTGGCATACACAAAGGCTATAGATTGTGTGAATCGATTATTGATCAGTCCGATACTTTATTTAGATTCGGTTATATAATGTGTTTTAGTTTGTAATTAACTTAATTCAGGGTGTGAAGGTTCTTGTAACTGTGGGGAAGATTAAAAATACATAGATAAGAATGCAAGATTTACAAATTTGAAGTGTTGTGTAGTTAATATGACTTATACAATAATAATTTACCAGACTAGAATGAAGCGAATCGTGTGGGCTGTTGGTTGATAATTTCACTGTTCTGGATGACTATGTTGTACTATTTTCTTTCTTCGGATGTTAATAAAATGGAATTCTTGTCCTGTTCACCTCGGAAATACAGCTCCCTGGTTGATTTACTGCCAGACTGATGTTCCTTCTGCAATTTCTGGATCCAAATACGTTCTTCTCTCGTTTGGAGCAATTTGTGATGTTCCGTGTATTTGAAAGTTTATGAGTTCCAGTGTAGTGTATATTATTGGTTGTGATACAGTTAACTCTTTATATTGGGTTTAATATATCATCAATTCCCTTCGGATATGGGACAATTCAAGTCCTTCCTTGTAGAACCCAGTTATTTATTTTTTATTGTGATGTTATACGATGATCTCGTTTGATTAAACTATACTGGCATAAGTCAATAATATTATCTTTAGTATTTTGGTGTATTATAATTGTGTCATAATATTTCAGAATATTCTAATTACATTTAACATTTCTTGGGTTTTTTAATCTCATCATATTCAGATCATAAAAAGCAATAATTGAAAATCAACAACTCCTTCATTTCCTGTAGTCCATAGCAACCCATTATTTTTCTTCCTTCTCCATGTTTTGTATATAGTGTTTATTTCATATATTTTTTGTCTATTCCTTATTAATTTGCTATCATATCGGAATATAACTTTACCGATAGTTGGTTTATAATTTTCTACATATATTCTGCTGGTTTTTTGATATGAGCCTGTTTCTTTTATATTTACTACATTTTTCGATATCAAACGTTATCAATCGATATCATGGCATCGTGGCATTATCATAATTTGTATAAATTGAGATGGTTTATTATATATCATAACATAAACTTTATCATAACATTCGTTGTCACAAAATAATATCATTTGATTCAGAATCCTTACTTGCTATTGCTACAAGGTAAATTATTGTTTCATTTTTGTTTACTTTCATGGTCATTTACTTTGACAATTTCTGTACTATTCTACTTCTTACACTTCTCATCAGTATCATATTGATTTACTTTTCACTGAACATAGATCATTAACTATTGTCTAATTTACAGGTTTGTTTATTCTCGTTATTTCTACCTTACATCCTTATTTATTTTTATCTATAATTATAAATGTAATTATTAGACCTTTTGTTTTATCATGGGGTTAAATATTGATTTGCTTATTATTTTGTTAATATAATATTTATGCAACATGGATGACAGCATTTCTGTTGCGTTACATATGCTCCCCCTCCTAAAAAAGTTTAGTTTACCTGAATGAAGTTTAGGTCAAATAAACTTGTCTTTTTCACATGCCTTTTCTTCATATCAATATTAATGGTTGACGATGGGATTCTCAATGTAACTTTATTAGACTAGTATTAATAATTCTTTATTTAATAACATTTCATTACTTTAATTAACATTCTTGATCATTTTTAATTTCTGTTAACAGTATTTGTTGATAGTTGGCTACAATATTCAATGATACTTTAGGTTCACATCTCTTCTACTTATAATTACTGTAATCACTGTATTTCTCAATTATTCTTCTGTCATCTAATTTCTTTTTGTTTTCTTCGTCCTACTCTTCTGGAAACTGAGGTCATTCTTGCAACTATTCTAATATTCCTTAAATATTTAATTTCCCTAACAATCCCTAATATGTGCGTTGGTACAGTTCAGAGAGGCACTGTTTGGTTTCATACTCTGCTGTCCACACCACACCTTAATATAGTACTGCTGGAATTCATCTACAGTCAGCTATAAAATATAATAATCTCCTAATAATCTCCTTAATTATTTAATAATAAATATTTGGGAATTTTTTTTCATTGTTGCTTTTATATTTCTTTATTACTATCCTTCATACTTTGTGATTCCATTTTAGTTGCCTTAAACATTCTTTGATAATAAATCTGACAGTTATCATTTGTAATTATTTTTGTTTTTTCTTTCTTGTTGTGATAATAATGCTAAGTATCATCTTCATTTGTTTTTCTGATCTCAATATTTTCTAAATAGTTATTGTTTGATTATCATTATAACTGTGTTTCTGACTAGATACAGTCCTTAGCTCAACTATTATTTTTCTTATCGTATTTCATTATTTTGGCTGTTTATATTTCAATGAATTATGTTCATAAATATTCTTTCTTTCTCGTTTTCTTTAATATTACATTGGTTACAATCAATCGTTTACTGAAGTTGTTTCTTTCACTTGGCAATGCGGTATGTATTTTAGGTCATATTATTTTTCTTTTATTATTTTGCATAGGTAGACTTGATGTAAAAACTTTTATCTTGGGGTTTCATTATTCATTATTCACACTATTTCTTTGTAGACGTTTAGTAATAATTCTAGTTTTCTTCTGTAATCTTGGGGTTTCATTATTCATTATTCACACTATTTCTTTGTAGACGTTTAGTAATAATTCTAGTTTTCTTCTGTAACCTTGGGGTTTCATTATTCACACTATTTCTTTGTAGACGTTTAGTAATAATTCTAGTTTTCTTCGGTAATCTTGGGGTTTGTTATTATTAACTCTTCTTAATACCTTCTTCATAACTATATTTTAATTCAGACTTACTTCATTTTGAATGACATGTTTTCTATTTATATAATACTGTTCAAAAAATTCTCTTTTATTTACAAGTGTTTTCTCTTCAAAATCGGTAATAAGTTGTTCTTATTGTATTTTAGAATTTATTCATAATTTTTCACTGCCTCTATTAGTTTAAATGAGGGCTTACCCCCTCCTCTCTATTTTCATTTGAATTATTATGTTGATTTAGTACAGTTTCGGTGCGGTCCTCTGTATTAGGTTCCGCTATCCTATAATTTCTTTCAGGTGGATAGTTGTCTTCACGCCGGGACTGATCATAATGGTTGTCGTATCGGTGACTCCTTGGGTAATACAGTCGCTGATTACCTTGAGGCCTGGAGTAAATATAATTAACGTTATGCCTATAATTATTGGGTCGTCTTTCCCCATCTCCTCTATTATTGCGACTATCGCGGTAATTATAAGTATTATTGCCACGATAATTATAATTCCTGGAATTATTATTCGCGTGCTCATTTTGGGTCCTATTTGCATTAACGTTCTGCGCAGGTCGATTGTGATCATTATTATGAGAATTGGTTGGTGGCTCGTTATTATTATACTTCTGATATTTATAATTTAACATCCTATTTCTTTGGTATTGGTTCTCGTGCTCATAATTCTCAAGGAATTTGGCCATGGCTGAAATCGTTTTGATTTGGCTACACATACGTGCATTTTTTATCCCTTCCTCATAATGGTAGGATAGTTGTATCACCAAACATTCTTCGGGAATTCTGGGCTTTAAGTTCCGTGCCATACATACTTTTCCTAGAAAGTATGAAGTAGGAGACTGGCCTATGTTTGTTTCGTATCGACCGTTACTCAAATTATTTCTAATCATGTTCTGGGTCGATTCAGACCAATATTTCTCTTTAAATTGTTTTTTGAACTCGGTCATGTCCAGTATATCCGGGCGCACCGCTGTCCACCAATTATCATAGGTATCTTTAAATGTCTCATCAATCATACTGCGTATAATACTCCAGCGATTTTCTCTATTTCTTGCGATCATCTCTTCCAACCTCTTTAAAAATTCCATCGGATTACGCTTGTAGTTACGAAAATTAATCGACTCACGATTATCGTGGTTATTCGTATGACTATGTTGACATGTCCTATCCCGCCATGAATCTACTTCTTCTTGTAACTGTAGTTCGCGTCTACTAATTTCCTCTATTTTATTTTTACTGGTATTAATTTGACCTTCCATATTGTTTAAATTGCCATATACTCTTTCGAGTCGTTCACCCATGTCTGTCTGTATTTGCGTAATCCCTTCCTTATTCTCTTCCCGTACCTGATGTACTTCGTTTTTAATTTGCTCATATTTTCCGACAGTTTCCTGTTGGATTTCTTCGACCATTGTTTTACTCTCAATTTTTATGTTATTAATTTTATTCTGTAATTCTTCACGAACCTGTACTATTGTTTCGTTAGATTTTTCTAGCCCTTCATTTGTTTTGGCTATTTCTAACTTTCTTTCCTCATTATTTTGGTCCACCTTCTGGTTGACTGTTAAATGAATATTCTCAATTTTTTCATTAATTTGTCTTAAATTTTCTTCATGTATTTGTAGGATGTCTTCCTTCATTTGTTTTAAACCCTCATCATTCCTATCTAACCTTTCGTTCATTAGTTTTGAGGTTTCTTTAATTTCCTCATTTGTTTTCCTAAAATTCTCCTTGTTTTCCTCATTTGTTTTATCGTATTTTTCCTCCAGTCTCTTTGATTTTTCCAATAGTAGTTTCAACATTTCCTGTATACTCAAGTCTTCCTTTTGGTTGGGCTTATCTGGTTGGTCCCCTTGGGCATCTTCTTCCATTACTCCCTTTTCCTTGTCCGCAATTATTTCAGTTTCCGTTATTTCGTCTGTCTGTTGTTCCATTTCACTATCTATTATTATTTCGATTTCCTGTTCTTGTTCACCTTCTTCCTTCTCCGTATCTTCAGCCCTCCTCTTTGATCTACCTCTGGTACCAGGCATTTTTATTCTCCCACAGTTGCCTGCTCTGGTTAAGTAATATGAATGTAATTATAATTACTTAACTTAAGCCCTACACTGGTTGAGCACCAATTTGTAATCAGACGAGTACGAGCGTCTCGTTATTTTCACACAATGTAAACCTATTCGTTGCTATGAACGGGTATGCTCCCCTGTCTCTACTCTCTTCGGTCGTTTAATTTACTTCAATTATTTAAATATCTGAGATATTTGGAGTGGTGGAATATAGTAATTTAATTAACTAATATTAGCTTATCTCTCTAATAAAATTATCAGTGTTAGTGTACTTGAAACTTAAATAATTAATGTGTTATTCTATAATTTCGTTCAACCCTATTATACCTTGGAGAGAATTATGTAAAATTTTGTATTCTAACGCTCTTCTCTTTGGTGTCGGAGAAATCCGCTATAAGCGCTGTAGTACCGGGGCAACGAAACTTAGAGGTTAATTCACTGTTTACGTTAACCAATTATTCTATACTTAGTCAGTTACTTTTTTATTCCCAACTCATTAAATAATACTCCAAATGACAAGATTTTGCAACTATACAAAGGTTCTTTATTTGTTCACTTCTTCAACATTAAATAAGATATGTTTCAACTGGCATACACAAAGGCTATAGATTGTGTGAATCGATTATTGATCAGTCCGATA
Organism: Magicicada septendecula; assembly: GCA_034769895.1. Lineage (NCBI taxonomy): Eukaryota > Metazoa > Arthropoda > Insecta > Hemiptera > Cicadidae > Magicicada > Magicicada septendecula. Next base: position 342,904,906 of record CM068372.1, on the reverse strand, counting down.
CTTTATTTAGATTCGGTTATATAATGTGTTTTAGTTTGTAATTAACTTAATTCAGGGTGTGAAGGTTCTTGTAACTGTGGGGAAGATTAAAAATACATAGATAAGAATGCAAGATTTACAAATTTGAAGTGTTGTGTAGTTAATATGACTTATACAATAATAATTTACCAGACTAGAATGAAGCGAATCGTGTGGGCTGTTGGTTGATAATTTCACTGTTCTGGATGACTATGTTGTACTATTTTCTTTCTTCGGATGTTAATAAAATGGAATTCTTGTCCTGTTCACCTCGGAAATACAGCTCCCTGGTTGATTTACTGCCAGACTGATGTTCCTTCTGCAATTTCTGGATCCAAATACGTTCTTCTCTCGTTTGGAGCAATTTGTGATGTTCCGTGTATTTGAAAGTTTATGAGTTCCAGTGTAGTGTATATTATTGGTTGTGATACAGTTAACTCTTTATATTGGGTTTAATATATCATCAATTCCCTTCGGATATGGGACAATTCAAGTCCTTCCTTGTAGAACCCAGTTATTTATTTTTTATTGTGATGTTATACGATGATCTTGTTTGATTAAACTATACTGGCATAAGTCAATAATATTATCTTTAGTATTTTGGTGTATTATAATTGTGTCATAATATTTCAGAATATTCTAATTACATTTAACATTTCTTGGGTTTTTTAATCTCATCATATTCAGATCATAAAAAGCAATAATTGAAAATCAACAACTCCTTCATTTCCTGTAGTCCATAGCAACCCATTATTTTTCTTCCTTCTCCATGTTTTGTATATAGTGTTTATTTCATATATTTTTTGTCTATTCCTTATTAATTTGCTATCATATCGGAATATAACTTTACCGATAGTTGGTTTATAATTTTCTACATATATTCTGCTGGTTTTTTGATATGAGCCTGTTTCTTTTATATTTACTACTTTTTTCGATATCAAACGTTATCAATCGATATCATGGCATCGTGGCATTATCATAATTTGTATAAATTGAGATGGTTTATTATATATCATAACATAAACTTTATCATAACATTCGTTGTCACAAAATAATATCATTTGATTCAGAATCCTTACTTGCTATTGCTATAAGGTAAATTATTGTTTCATTTTTGTTTACTTTCATGGTCATTTACTTTGACAATTTCTGTACTATTCTACTTCTTACACTTCTCATCAGTATCATATTGATTTACTTTTCACTGAACATAGATCATTAACTATTGTCTAATTTACAGGTTTGTTTATTCTCGTTATTTCTACCTTACATCCTTATTTATTTTTATCTATAATTATAAATGTAATTATTAGACCTTTTGTTTTATCATGGGGTTAAATATTGATTTGCTTATTATTTTGTTAATATAATATTTATGCAACATGGATGACAGCATTTCTGTTGCGTTACATATGCTCCCCCTCCTAAAAAAGTTTAGTTTACCTGAATGAAGTTTAGGTCAAATAAACTTGTCTTTTTCACATGCCTTTTCTTCATATCAATATTAATGGTTGACGATGGGATTCTCAATGTAACTTTATTAGACTAGTATTAATAATTCTTTATTTAATAACATTTCATTACTTTAATTAACATTCTTGATCATTTTTAATTTCTGTTAACAGTATTTGTTGATAGTTGGCTACAATATTCAATGATACTTTAGGTTCACATCTCTTCTACTTATAATTACTGTAATCACTGTATTTCTCAATTATTCTTCTGTCATCTAATTTCTTTTTGTTTTCTTCGTCCTACTCTTCTGGAAACTGAGGTCATTCTTGCAACTATTCTAATATTCCTTAAATATTTAATTTCCCTAACAATCCCTAATATGTGCGTTGGTACAGTTCAGAGAGGCACTGTTTGGTTTCATACTCTGCTGTCCACACCACACCTTAATATAGTACTGCTGGAATTCATCTACAGTCAGCTATAAAATATAATAATCTCCTAATAATCTCCTTAATTATTTAATAATAAATATTTGGGAATTTTTTTTCATTGTTGCTTTTATATTTCTTTATTACTATCCTTCATACTTTGTGATTCCATTTTAGTTGCCTTAAACATTCTTTGATAATAAATCTGACAGTTATCATTTGTAATTATTTTTGTTTTTTCTTTCTTGTTGTGATAATAATGCTAAGTATCATCTTCATTTGTTTTTCTGATCTCAATATTTTCTAAATAGTTATTGTTTGATTATCATTATAACTGTGTTTCTGACTAGATACAGTCCTTAGCTCAACTATTATTTTTCTTATCGTATTTCATTATTTTGGCTGTTTATATTTCAATGAATTATGTTCATAAATATTCTTTCTTTCTCGTTTTCTTTAATATTACATTGGTTACAATCAATCGTTTACTGAAGTTGTTTCTTTCACTTGGCAATGCGGTATGTATTTTAGGTCATATTATTTTTCTTTTATTATTTTGCATAGGTAGACTTGATGTAAAAACTTTTATCTTGGGGTTTCATTATTCATTATTCACACTATTTCTTTGTAGACGTTTAGTAATAATTCTAGTTTTCTTCTGTAATCTTGGGGTTTCATTATTCATTATTCACACTATTTCTTTGTAGACGTTTAGTAATAATTCTAGTTTTCTTCTGTAACCTTGGGGTTTCATTATTCACACTATTTCTTTGTAGACGTTTAGTAATAATTCTAGTTTTCTTCGGTAATCTTGGGGTTTGTTATTATTAACTCTTCTTAATACCTTCTTCATAACTATATTTTAATTCAGACTTACTTCATTTTGAATGACATGTTTTCTATTTATATAATACTGTTCAAAAAATTCTCTTTTATTTACAAGTGTTTTCTCTTCAAAATCGGTAATAAGTTGTTCTTATTGTATTTTAGAATTTATTCATAATTTTTCACTGCCTCTATTAGTTTAAATGAGGGCTTACCCCCTCCTCTCTATTTTCATTTGAATTATTATGTTGATTTAGTACAGTTTCGGTGCGGTCCTCTGTATTAGGTTCCGCTATCCTATAATTTCTTTCAGGTGGATAGTTGTCTTCACGCCGGGACTGATCATAATGGTTGTCGTATCGGTGACTCCTTGGGTAATACAGTCGCTGATTACCTTGAGGCCTGGAGTAAATATAATTAACGTTATGCCTATAATTATTGGGTCGTCTTTCCCCATCTCCTCTATTATTGCGACTATCACGGTAATTATAAGTATTATTGCCACGATAATTATAATTCCTGGAATTATTATTCGCGTGCTCATTTTGGGTCCTATTTGCATTAACGTTCTGCGCAGGTCGATTGTGATCATTATTATGAGAATTGGTTGGTGGCTCGTTATTATTATACTTCTGATATTTATAATTTAACATCCTATTTCTTTGGTATTGGTTCTCGTGCTCATAATTCTCAAGGAATTTGGCCATGGCTGAAATCGTTTTGATTTGGCTACACATACGTGCATTTTTTATCCCTTCCTCATAATGGTAGGATAGTTGTATCACCAAACATTCTTCGGGAATTCTGGGCTTTAAGTTCCGTGCCATACATACTTTTCCTAGAAAGTATGAAGTAGGAGACTGGCCTATGTTTGTTTCGTATCGACCGTTACTCAAATTATTTCTAATCATGTTCTGGGTCGATTCAGACCAATATTTCTCTTTAAATTGTTTTTTGAACTCGGTCATGTCCAGTATATCCGGGCGCACCGCTGTCCACCAATTATCATAGGTATCTTTAAATGTCTCATCAATCATACTGCGTATAATACTCCAGCGATTTTCTCTATTTCTTGCGATCATCTCTTCCAACCTCTTTAAAAATTCCATCGGATTACGCTTGTAGTTACGAAAATTAATCGACTCACGATTATCGTGGTTATTCGTATGACTATGTTGACATGTCCTATCCCGCCATGAATCTACTTCTTCTTGTAACTGTAGTTCGCGTCTACTAATTTCCTCTATTTTATTTTTACTGGTATTAATTTGACCTTCCATATTGTTTAAATTGCCATATACTCTTTCGAGTCGTTCACCCATGTCTGTCTGTATTTGCGTAATCCCTTCCTTATTCTCTTCCCGTACCTGATGTACTTCGTTTTTAATTTGCTCATATTTTCCGACAGTTTCCTGTTGGATTTCTTCGACCATTGTTTTACTCTCAATTTTTATGTTATTAATTTTATTCTGTAATTCTTCACGAACCTGTACTATTGTTTCGTTAGATTTTTCTAGCCCTTCATTTGTTTTGGCTATTTCTAACTTTCTTTCCTCATTATTTTGGTCCACCTTCTGGTTGACTGTTAAATGAATATTCTCAATTTTTTCATTAATTTGTCTTAAATTTTCTTCATGTATTTGTAGGATGTCTTCCTTCATTTGTTTTAAACCCTCATCATTCCTATCTAACCTTTCGTTCATTAGTTTTGAGGTTTCTTTAATTTCCTCATTTGTTTTCCTAAAATTCTCCTTGTTTTCCTCATTTGTTTTATCGTATTTTTCCTCCAGTCTCTTTGATTTTTCCAATAGTAGTTTCAACATTTCCTGTATACTCAAGTCTTCCTTTTGGTTGGGCTTATCTGGTTGGTCCCCTTGGGCATCTTCTTCCATTACTCCCTTTTCCTTGTCCGCAATTATTTCAGTTTCCGTTATTTCGTCTGTCTGTTGTTCCATTTCACTATCTATTATTATTTCGATTTCCTGTTCTTGTTCACCTTCTTCCTTCTCCGTATCTTCAGCCCTCCTCTTTGATCTACCTCTGGTATCAGGCATTTTTATTCTCCCACAGTTGCCTGCTCTGGTTAAGTAATATGAATGTAATTATAATTACTTAACTTAAGCCCTACACTGGTTGAGCACCAATTTGTAATCAGACGAGTACGAGCGTCTCGTTATTTTCACACAATGTAAACCTATTCGTTGCTATGAACGGGTATGCTCCCCTGTCTCTACTCTCTTCGGTCGTTTAATTTACTTCAATTATTTAAATATCTGAGATATTTGGAGTGGTGGAATATAGTAATTTAATTAACTAATATTAGCTTATCTCTCTAATAAAATTATCAGTGTTAGTGTACTTGAAACTTAAATAATTAATGTGTTATTCTATAATTTCGTTCAACCCTATTATACCTTGGAGAGAATTATGTAAAATTTTGTATTCTAACGCTCTTCTCTTTGGTGTCGGAGAAATCCGCTATAAGCGCTGTAGTACCGGGGCAACGAAACTTAGAGGTTAATTCACTGTTTACGTTAACCAATTATTCTATACTTAGTCAGTTACTTTTTTATTCCCAACTCATTAAATAATACTCCAAATGACAAGATTTTGCAACTATACAAAGGTTCTTTATTTGTTCACTTCTTCAACATTAAATAAGATATGTTTCAACTGGCATACACAAAGGCTATAGATTGTGTGAATCGATTATTGATCAGTCCGATACTTTATTTAGATTCGGTTATATAATGTGTTTTAGTTTGTAATTAACTTAATTCAGGGTGTGAAGGTTCTTGTAACTGTGGGGAAGATTAAAAATACATAGATAAGAATGCAAGATTTACAAATTTGAAGTGTTGTGTAGTTAATATGACTTATACAATAATAATTTACCAGACTAGAATGAAGCGAATCGTGTGGGCTGTTGGTTGATAATTTCACTGTTCTGGATGACTATGTTGTACTATTTTCTTTCTTCGGATGTTAATAAAATGGAATTCTTGTCCTGTTCACCTCGGAAATACAGCTCCCTGGTTGATTTACTGCCAGACTGATGTTCCTTCTGCAATTTCTGGATCCAAATACGTTCTTCTCTCGTTTGGAGCAATTTGTGATGTTCCGTGTATTTGAAAGTTTATGAGTTCCAGTGTAGTGTATATTATTGGTTGTGATACAGTTAACTCTTTATATTGGGTTTAATATATCATCAATTCCCTTCGGATATGGGACAATTCAAGTCCTTCCTTGTAGAACCCAGTTATTTATTTTTTATTGTGATGTTATACGATGATCTCGTTTGATTAAACTATACTGGCATAAGTCAATAATATTATCTTTAGTATTTTGGTGTATTATAATTGTGTCATAATATTTCAGAATATTCTAATTACATTTAACATTTCTTGGGTTTTTTAATCTCATCATATTCAGATCATAAAAAGCAATAATTGAAAATCAACAACTCCTTCATTTCCTGTAGTCCATAGCAACCCATTATTTTTCTTCCTTCTCCATGTTTTGTATATAGTGTTTATTTCATATATTTTTTGTCTATTCCTTATTAATTTGATATCATATCGGAATATAACTTTACCGATAGTTGGTTTATAATTTTCTACATATATTCTGCTGGTTTTTTGATATGAGCCTGTTTCTTTTATATTTACTACTTTTTTCGATATCAAACGTTATCAATCGATATCATGGCATCGTGGCATTATCATAATTTGTATAAATTGAGATGGTTTATTATATATCATAACATAAACTTTATCATAACATTTGTTGTCACAAAATAATATCATTTGATTCAGAATCCTTACTTGCTATTGCTATAAGGTAAATTATTGTTTCATTTTTGTTTACTTTCATGGTCATTTACTTTGACAATTTCTGTACTATTCTACTTCTTACACTTCTCATCAGTATCATATTGATTTACTTTTCACTGAACATAGAACATTAACTATTGTCTAATTTACAGGTTTGTTTATTCTCGTTATTTCTACCTTACATCCTTATTTATTTTTATCTATAATTATAAATGTAATTATTAGACCTTTTGTTTTATCATGGGGTTAAATATTGATTTGCTTATTATTTTGTTAATATAATATTTATGCAACATGGATGACAGCATTTCTGTTGCGTTACATATGCTCCCCCTCCTAAAAAAGTTTAGTTTACCTGAATGAAGTTTAGGTCAAATAAACTTGTCTTTTTCACATGCCTTTTCTTCATATCAATATTAATGGTTGACGATGGGATTCTCAATGTAACTTTATTAGACTAGTATTAATAATTCTTTATTTAATAACATTTCATTACTTTAATTAACATTCTTGATCATTTTTAATTTCTGTTAACAGTATTTGTTGATAGTTGGCTACAATATTCAATGATACTTTAGGTTCACATCTCTTCTACTTATAATTACTGTAATCACTGTATTTCTCAATTATTCTTCTGTCATCTAATTTCTTTTTGTTTTCTTCGTCCTACTCTTCTGGAAACTGAGGTCATTCTTGCAACTATTCTAATATTCCTTAAATATTTAATTTCCCTAACAATCCCTAATATGTGCGTTGGTACAGTTCAGAGAGGCACTGTTTGGCTTCATACTCTGCTGTCCACACCACACCTTAATATAGTACTGCTGGAATTCATCTACAGTCAGCTATAAAATATAATAATCTCCTAATAATCTCCTTAATTATTTAATAATAAATATTTGGGAATTTTTTTTCATTGTTGCTTTTATATTTCTTTATTACTATCCTTCATACTTTGTGATTCCATTTTAGTTGCCTTAAACATTCTTTGATAATAAATCTGACAGTTATCATTTGTAATTATTTTTGTTTTTTCTTTCTTGTTGTGATAATAATGCTAAGTATCATCTTCATTTGTTTTTCTGATCTCAATATTTTCTAAATAGTTATTGTTTGATTATCATTATAACTGTGTTTCTGACTAGATACAGTCCTTAGCTCAACTATTATTTTTCTTATCGTATTTCATTATTTTGGCTGTTTATATTTCAATGAATTATGTTCATAAATATTCTTTCTTTCTCGTTTTCTTTAATATTACATTGGTTACAATCAATCGTTTACTGAAGTTGTTTCTTTCACTTGGCAATGCGGTATGTATTTTAGGTCATATTATTTTTCTTTTATTATTTTGCATAGGTAGACTTGATGTAAAAACTTTTATCTTGGGGTTTCATTATTCATTATTCACACTATTTCTTTGTAGACGTTTAGTAATAATTCTAGTTTTCTTCTGTAATCTTGGGGTTTCATTATTCATTATTCACACTATTTCTTTGTAGACGTTTAGTAATAATTCTAGTTTTCTTCTGTAACCTTGGGGTTTCATTATTCACACTATTTCTTTATAGACGTTTAGTAATAATTCTACTTTTCTTCGGTAATCTTGGGGTTTGTTATTATTAACTCTTCTTAATACCTTCTTCATAACTATATTTTAATTCAGACTTACTTCATTTTGAATGACATGTTTTCTATTTATATAATACTGTTCAAAAAATTCTCTTTTATTTACAAGTATTTTCTCTTCAAAATCGGTAATAAGTTGTTCTTATTGTATTTTAGAATTTATTCATAATTTTTCACTGCCTCTATTAGTTTAAATGAGGGCTTACCCCCTCCTCTCTATTTTCATTTGAATTATTATGTTGATTTAGTACAGTTTCGGTGCGGTCCTCTGTATTAGGTTCCGCTATCCTATAATTTCTTTCAGGTGGATAGTTGTCTTCACGCCGGGACTGATCATAATGGTTGTCGTATCGGTGACTCCTTGGGTAATACCGTCGCTGATTACCTTGAGGCCTGGAGTAAATATAATTAATGTTATGCCTATAATTATTGGGTCGTCTTTCCCCATCTCCTCTATTATTGTGACTATCGCGGTAATTATAAGTATTATTGCCACGATAATTAAAATTCCTGGAATTATTATTCGCGTGCTCATTTTGGGTCCTATTTGCATTAACGTTCTGCGCAGGTCGATTGTGATCATTATTATGAGAATTGGTTGGTGGCTCGTTATTATTATACTTCTGGTATTTATAATTTAACATCCTATTTCTTTGGTATTGGTTCTCGTGCTCATAATTCTCAAGGAATTTGGCCATGGCTGAAATCGTTTTGATTTGGCTACACATACGTGCATTTTTTATCCCTTCCTCATAATGGTAGGATAGTTGTATCACCAAACATTCTTCGGGAATTCTGGGCTTTAAGTTCCGTGCCATACATACTTTTCCTAGAAAGTATGAAGTAGGAGACTGGCCTATGTTTGTTTCGTATCGACCGTTACTCAAATTATTTCTAATCATGTTCTGGGTCGATTCAGACCAATATTTCTCTTTAAATTGTTTTTTGAACTCGGTCATGTCCAGTATATCCGGGCGCACCGCTGTCCACCAATTATCATAGGTATCTTTAAATGTCTCATCAATCATACTGCGTATAATACTCCAGCGATTTTCTCTATTTCTTGCGATCATCTCTTCCAACCTCTTTAAAAATTCCATCGGATTACGCTTGTAGTTACGAAAATTAATCGACTCACGATTATCGTGGTTATTCGTATGACTATGTTGACATGTCCTATCCCGCCATGAATCTACTTCTTCTTGTAACTGTAGTTCGCGTCTACTAATTTCCTCTATTTTATTTTTACTGGTATTAATTTGACCTTCCATATTGTTTAAATTGCCATATACTCTTTCGAGTCGTTCACCCATGTCTGTCTGTATTTGCGTAATCCCTTCCTTATTCTCTTCCCGTACCTGATGTACTTCGTTTTTAATTTGCTCATATTTTCCGACAGTTTCCTGTTGGATTTCTTCGACCATTGTTTTACTCTCAATTTTTATGTTATTAATTTTATTCTGTAATTCTTCACGAACCTGTACTATTGTTTCGTTAGATTTTTCTAACCCTTCATTTGTTTTGGCTATTTCTAACTTTCTTTCCTCATTATTTTGGTCCACCTTCTGGTTGACTGTTAAATGAATATTCTCAATTTTTTCATTAATTTGTCTTAAATTTTCTTCATGTATTTGTAGGATGTCTTCCTTCATTTGTTTTAAACCCTCATCATTCCTATCTAACCTTTCGTTCATTAGTTTTGAGGTTTCTTTAATTTCCTCATTTGTTTTCCTAAAATTCTCCTTGTTTTCCTCATTTGTTTTATCGTATTTTTCCTCCAGTCTCTTTGATTTTTCCAATAGTAGTTTCAACATTTCCTGTATACTCAAGTCTTCCTTTTGGTTGGGCTTATCTGGTTGGTCCCCTTGGGCATCTTCTTCCATTACTCCCTTTTCCTTGTCCGCAATTATTTCAGTTTCCGTTATTTCGTCTGTCTGTTGTTCCATTTCACTATCTATTATTATTTCGATTTCCTGTTCTTGTTCACCTTCTTCCTTCTCCGTATCTTCAGCCCTCCTCTTTGATCTACCTCTGGTATCAGGCATTTTTATTCTCCCACAGTTGCCTGCTCTGGTTAAGTAATATGAATGTAATTATAATTACTTAACTTAAGCCCTACACTGGTTGAGCACCAATTTGTAATCAGACGAGTACGAGCGTCTCGTTATTTTCACACAATGTAAACCTATTCGTTGCTATGAACGGGTATGCTCCCCTGTCTCTACTCTCTTCGGTCGTTTAATTTACTTCAATTATTTAAATATCTGAGATATTTGGAGTGGTGGAATATAGTAATTTAATTAACTAATATTAGCTTATCTCTCTAATAAAATTATCAGTGTTAGTGTACTTGAAACTTAAATAATTAATGTGTTATTCTATAATTTCGTTCAACCCTATTATACCTTGGAGAGAATTATGTAAAATTTTGTATTCTAACGCTCTTCTCTTTGGTGTCGGAGAAATCCGCTATAAGCGCTGTAGTACCGGGGCAACGAAACTTAGAGGTTAATTCACTGTTTACGTTAACCAATTATTCTATACTTAGTCAGTTACTTTTTTATTCCCAACTCATTAAATAATACTCCAAATGACAAGATTTTGCAACTATACAAAGGTTCTTTATTTGTTCACTTCTTCAACATTAAATAAGATATGTTTCAACTGGCATACACAAAGGCTATAGATTGTGTGAATCGATTATTGATCAGTCCGATACTTTATTTAGATTCGGTTATATAATGTGTTTTAGTTTGTAATTAACTTAATTCAGGGTGTGAAGGTTCTTGTAACTGTGGGGAAGATTAAAAATACATAGATAAGAATGCAAGATTTACAAATTTGAAGTGTTGTGTAGTTAATATGACTTATACAATAATAATTTACCAGACTAGAATGAAGCGAATCGTGTGGGCTGTTGGTTGATAATTTCACTGTTCTGGATGACTATGTTGTACTATTTTCTTTCTTCGGATGTTAATAAAATGGAATTCTTGTCCTGTTCACCTCGGAAATACAGCTCCCTGGTTGATTTACTGCCAGACTGATGTTCCTTCTGCAATTTCTGGATCCAAATACGTTCTTCTCTCGTTTGGAGCAATTTGTGATGTTCCGTGTATTTGAAAGTTTATGAGTTCCAGTGTAGTGTATATTATTGGTTGTGATACAGTTAACTCTTTATATTGGGTTTAATATATCATCAATTCCCTTCGGATATGGGACAATTCAAGTCCTTCCTTGTAGAACCCAGTTATTTATTTTTTATTGTGATGTTATACGATGATCTCGTTTGATTAAACTATACTGGCATAAGTCAATAATATTATCTTTAGTATTTTGGTGTATTATAATTGTGTCATAATATTTCAGAATATTCTAATTACATTTAACATTTCTTGGGTTTTTTAATCTCATCATATTCAGATCATAAAAAGCAATAATTGAAAATCAACAACTCCTTCATTTCCTGTAGTCCATAGCAACCCATTATTTTTCTTCCTTCTCCATGTTTTGTATATAGTGTTTATTTCATATATTTTTTGTCTATTCCTTATTAATTTGCTATCATATCGGAATATAACTTTACCGATAGTTGGTTTATAATTTTCTACATATATTCTGCTGGTTTTTTGATATGAGCCTGTTTCTTTTATATTTACTACTTTTTTCGATATCAAACGTTATCAATCGATATCATGGCATCGTGGCATTATCATAATTTGTATAAATTGAGATGGTTTATTATATATCATAACATAAACTTTATCATAACATTCGTTGTCACAAAATAATATCATTTGATTCAGAATCCTTACTTGCTATTGCTATAAGGTAAATTATTGTTTCATTTTTGTTTACTTTCATGGTCATTTACTTTGACAATTTCTGTACTATTCTACTTCTTACACTTCTCATCAGTATCATATTGATTTACTTTTCACTGAACATAGATCATTAACTATTGTCTAATTTACAGGTTTGTTTATTCTCGTTATTTCTACCTTACATCCTTATTTATTTTTATCTATAATTATAAATGTAGTTATTAGACCTTTTGTTTTATCATGGGGTTAAATATTGATTTGCTTATTATTTTGTTAATATAATATTTATGCAACATGGATGACAGCATTTCTGTTGCGTTACATATGCTCCCCCTCCTAAAAAAGTTTAGTTTACCTGAATGAAGTTTAGGTCAAATAAACTTGTCTTTTTCACATGCCTTTTCTTCATATCAATATTAATGGTTGACGATGGGATTCTCAATGTAACTTTATTAGACTAGTATTAATAATTCTTTATTTAATAACATTTCATTACTTTAATTAACATTCTTGATCATTTTTAATTTCTGTTAACAGTATTTGTTGATAGTTGGCTACAATATTCAATGATACTTTAGGTTCACATCTCTTCTACTTATAATTACTGTAATCACTGTATTTCTCAATTATTCTTCTGTCATCTAATTTCTTTTTGTTTTCTTCGTCCTACTCTTCTGGAAACTGAGGTCATTCTTGCAACTATTCTAATATTCCTTAAATATTTAATTTCCCTAACAATCCCTAATATGTGCGTTGGTACAGTTCAGAGAGGCACTGTTTGGCTTCATACTCTGCTGTCCACACCACACCTTAATATAGTACTGCTGGAATTCATCTACAGTCAGCTATAAAATATAATAATCTCCTAATAATCTCCTTAATTATTTAATAATAAATATTTGGGAATTTTTTTTCATTGTTGCTTTTATATTTCTTTATTACTATCCTTCATACTTTGTGATTCCATTTTAGTTGCCTTAAACATTCTTTGATAATAAATCTGACAGTTATCATTTGTAATTATTTTTGTTTTTTCTTTCTTGTTGTGATAATAATGCTAAGTATCATCTTCATTTGTTTTTCTGATCTCAATATTTTCTAAATAGTTATTGTTTGATTATCATTATAACTGTGTTTCTGACTAGATACAGTCCTTAGCTCAACTATTATTTTTCTTATCGTATTTCATTATTTTGGCTGTTTATATTTCAATGAATTATGTTCATAAATATTCTTTCTTTCTCGTTTTCTTTAATATTACATTGGTTACAATCAATCGTTTACTGAAGTTGTTTCTTTCACTTGGCAATGCGGTATGTATTTTAGGTCATATTATTTTTCTTTTATTATTTTGCATAGGTAGACTTGATGTAAAAACTTTTATCTTGGGGTTTCATTATTCATTATTCACACTATTTCTTTGTAGACGTTTAGTAATAATTCTAGTTTTCTTCTGTAATCTTGGGGTTTCATTATTCATTATTCACACTATTCCTTTGTAGACGTTTAGTAATAATTCTAGTTTTCTTCTGTAACCTTGGGGTTTCATTATTCACACTATTTCTTTGTAGACGTTTAGTAATAATTCTAGTTTTCTTCGGTAATCTTGGGGTTTGTTATTATTAACTCTTCTTAATACCTTCTTCATAACTATATTTTAATTCAGACTTACTTCATTTTGAATGACATGTTTTCTATTTATATAATACTGTTCAAAAAATTCTCTTTTATTTACAAGTGTTTTCTCTTCAAAATCGGTAATAAGTTGTTCTTATTGTATTTTAGAATTTATTCATAATTTTTCACTGCCTCTATTAGTTTAAATGAGGGCTTACCCCCTCCTCTCTATTTTCATTTGAATTATTATGTTGATTTAGTACAGTTTCGGTGCGGTCCTCTGTATTAGGTTCCGCTATCCTATAATTTCTTTCAGGTGGATAGTTGTCTTCACGCCGGGACTGATCATAATGGTTGTCGTATCGGTGACTCCTTGGGTAATACAGTCGCTGATTACCTTGAGGCCTGGAGTAAATATAATTAACGTTATGCCTATAATTATTGGGTCGTCTTTCCCCATCTCCTCTATTATTGCGACTATCGCGGTAATTATAAGTATTATTGCCACGATAATTATAATTCCTGGAATTATTATTCGCGTGCTCATTTTGGGTCCTATTTGCATTAACGTTCTGCGCAGGTCGATTGTGATCATTATTATGAGAATTGGTTGGTGGCTCGTTATTATTATACTTCTGATATTTATAATTTAACATCCTATTTCTTTGGTATTGGTTCTCGTGCTCATAATTCTCAAGGAATTTGGCCATGGCTGAAATCGTTTTGATTTGGCTACACATACGTGCATTTTTTATCCCTTCCTCATAATGGTAGGATAGTTGTATCACCAAACATTCTTCGGGAATTCTGGGCTTTAAGTTCCGTGCCATACATACTTTTCCTAGAAAGTATGAAGTAGGAGACTGGCCTATGTTTGTTTCGTATTGACCGTTACTCAAATTATTTCTAATCATGTTCTGGGTCGATTCAGACCAATATTTCTCTTTAAATTGTTTTTTGAACTCGGTCATGTCCAGTATATCCGGGCGCACCGCTGTCCACCAATTATCATAGGTATCTTTAAATGTCTCATCAATCATACTGCGTATAATACTCCAGCGATTTTCTCTATTTCTTGCGATCATCTCTTCCAACCTCTTTAAAAATTCCATCGGATTACGCTTGTAGTTACAAAAATTAATCGACTCACGATTATCGTGGTTATTCGTATGACTATGTTGACATGTCCTATCCCGCCATGAATCTACTTCTTCTTGTAACTGTAGTTCGCGTCTACTAATTTCCTCTATTTTATTTTTACTGGTATTAATTTGACCTTCCATATTGTTTAAATTGCCATATACTCTTTCGAGTCGTTCACCCATGTCTGTCTGTATTTGCGTAATCCCTTCCTTATTCTCTTCCCGTACCTGATGTACTTCGTTTTTAATTTGCTCATATTTTCCGACAGTTTCCTGTTGGATTTCTTCGACCATTGTTTTACTCTCAATTTTTATGTTATTAATTTTATTCTGTAATTCTTCACGAACCTGTACTATTGTTTCGTTAGATTTTTCTAACCCTTCATTTGTTTTGGCTATTTCTAACTTTCTTTCCTCATTATTTTGGTCCACCTTCTGGTTGACTGTTAAATGAATATTCTCAATTTTTTCATTAATTTGTCTTAAATTTTCTTCATGTATTTGTAGGATGTCTTCCTTCATTTGTTTTAAACCCTCATCATTCCTATCTAACCTTTCGTTCATTAGTTTTGAGGTTTCTTTAATTTCCTCATTTGTTTTCCTAAAATTCTCCTTGTTTTCCTCATTTGTTTTATCGTATTTTTCCTCCAGTCTCTTTGATTTTTCCAATAGTAGTTTCAACATTTCCTGTATACTCAAGTCTTCCTTTTGGTTGGGCTTATCTGGTTGGTCCCCTTGGGCATCTTCTTCCATTACTCCCTTTTCCTTGTCCGCAATTATTTCAGTTTCCGTTATTTCGTCTGTCTGTTGTTCCATTTCACTATCTATTATTATTTCGATTTCCTGTTCTTGTTCACCTTCTTCCTTCTCCGTATCTTCAGCCCTCCTCTTTGATCTACCTCTGGTATCAGGCATTTTTATTCTCCCACAGTTGCCTGCTCTGGTTAAGTAATATGAATGTAATTATAATTACTTAACTTAAGCCCTACACTGGTTGAGCACCAATTTGTAATCAGACGAGTACGAGCGTCTCGTTATTTTCACACAATGTAAACCTATTCGTTGCTATGAACGGGTATGCTCCCCTGTCTCTACTCTCTTCGGTCGTTTAATTTACTTCAATTATTTAAATATCTGAGATATTTGGAGTGGTGGAATATAGTAATTTAATTAACTAATATTAGCTTATCTCTCTAATAAAATTATCAGTGTTAGTGTACTTGAAACTTAAATAATTAATGTGTTATTCTATAATTTCGTTCAACCCTATTATACCTTGGAGAGAATTATGTAAAATTTTGTATTCTAACGCTCTTCTCTTTGGTGTCGGAGAAATCCGCTATAAGCGCTGTAGTACCGGGGCAACGAAACTTAGAGGTTAATTCACTGTTTACGTTAACCAATTATTCTATACTTAGTCAGTTACTTTTTTATTCCCAACTCATTAAATAATACTCCAAATGACAAGATTTTGCAACTATACAAAGGTTCTTTATTTGTTCACTTCTTCAACATTAAATAAGATATGTTTCAACTGGCATACACAAAGGCTATAGATTGTGTGAATCGATTATTGATCAGTCCGATACTTTATTTAGATTCGGTTATATAATGTGTTTTAGTTTGTAATTAACTTAATTCAGGGTGTGAAGGTTCTTGTAACTGTGGGGAAGATTAAAAATACATAGATAAGAATGCAAGATTTACAAATTTGAAGTGTTGTGTAGTTAATATGACTTATACAATAATAATTTACCAGACTAGAATGAAGCGAATCGTGTGGGCTGTTGGTTGATAATTTCACTGTTCTGGATGACTATGTTGTACTATTTTCTTTCTTCGGATGTTAATAAAATGGAATTCTTGTCCTGTTCACCTCGGAAATACAGCTCCCTGGTTGATTTACTGCCAGACTGATGTTCCTTCTGCAATTTCTGGATCCAAATACGTTCTTCTCTCGTTTGGAGCAATTTGTGATGTTCCGTGTATTTGAAAGTTTATGAGTTCCAGTGTAGTGTATATTATTGGTTGTGATACAGTTAACTCTTTATATTGGGTTTAATATATCATCAATTCCCTTCGGATATGGGACAATTCAAGTCCTTCCTTGTAGAACCCAGTTATTTATTTTTTATTGTGATGTTATACGATGATCTCGTTTGATTAAACTATACTGGCATAAGTCAATAATATTATCTTTAGTATTTTGGTGTATTATAATTGTGTCATAATATTTCAGAATATTCTAATTACATTTAACATTTCTTGGGTTTTTTAATCTCATCATATTCAGATCATAAAAAGCAATAATTGAAAATCAACAACTCCTTCATTTCCTGTAGTCCATAGCAACCCATTATTTTTCTTCCTTCTCCATGTTTTGTATATAGTGTTTATTTCATATATTTTTTGTCTATTCCTTATTAATTTGCTATCATATCGGAATATAACTTTACCGATAGTTGGTTTATAATTTTCTACATATATTCTGCTGGTTTTTTGATATGAGCCTGTTTCTTTTATATTTACTACTTTTTTCGATATCAAACGTTATCAATCGATATCATGGCATCGTGGCATTATCATAATTTGTATAAATTGAGATGGTTTATTATATATCATAACATAAACTTTATCATAACATTCGTTGTCACAAAATAATATCATTTGATTCAGAATCCTTACTTGCTATTGCTATAAGGTAAATTATTGTTTCATTTTTGTTTACTTTCATGGTCATTTACTTTGACAATTTCTGTACTATTCTACTTCTTACACTTCTCATCAGTATCATATTGATTTACTTTTCACTGAACATAGATCATTAACTATTGTCTAATTTACAGGTTTGTTTATTCTCGTTATTTCTACCTTACATCCTTATTTATTTTTATCTATAATTATAAATGTAATTATTAGACCTTTTGTTTTATCATGGGGTTAAATATTGATTTGCTTATTATTTTGTTAATATAATATTTATGCAACATGGATGACAGCATTTCTGTTGCGTTACATATGCTCCCCCTCCTAAAAAAGTTTAGTTTACCTGAATGAAGTTTAGGTCAAATAAACTTGTCTTTTTCACATGCCTTTTCTTCATATCAATATTAATGGTTGACGATGGGATTCTCAATGTAACTTTATTAGACTAGTATTAATAATTCTTTATTTAATAACATTTCATTACTTTAATTAACATTCTTGATCATTTTTAATTTCTGTTAACAGTATTTGTTGATAGTTGGCTACAATATTCAATGATACTTTAGGTTCACATCTCTTCTACTTATAATTACTGTAATCACTGTATTTCTCAATTATTCTTCTGTCATCTAATTTCTTTTTGTTTTCTTCGTCCTACTCTTCTGGAAACTGAGGTCATTCTTGCAACTATTCTAATATTCCTTAAATATTTAATTTCCCTAACAATCCCTAATATGTGCGTTGGTACAGTTCAGAGAGGCACTGTTTGGCTTCATACTCTGCTGTCCACACCACACCTTAATATAGTACTGCTGGAATTCATCTACAGTCAGCTATAAAATATAATAATCTCCTAATAATCTCCTTAATTATTTAATAATAAATATTTGGGAATTTTTTTTCATTGTTGCTTTTATATTTCTTTATTACTATCCTTCATACTTTGTGATTCCATTTTAGTTGCCTTAAACATTCTTTGATAATAAATCTGACAGTTATCATTTGTAATTATTTTTGTTTTTTCTTTCTTGTTGTGATAATAATGCTAAGTATCATCTTCATTTGTTTTTCTGATCTCAATATTTTCTAAATAGTTATTGTTTGATTATCATTATAACTGTGTTTCTGACTAGATACAGTCCTTAGCTCAACTATTATTTTTCTTATCGTATTTCATTATTTTGGCTGTTTATATTTCAATGAATTATGTTCATAAATATTCTTTCTTTCTCGTTTTCTTTAATATTACATTGGTTACAATCAATCGTTTACTGAAGTTGTTTCTTTCACTTGGCAATGCGGTATGTATTTTAGGTCATATTATTTTTCTTTTATTATTTTGCATAGGTAGACTTGATGTAAAAACTTTTATCTTGGGGTTTCATTATTCATTATTCACACTATTTCTTTGTAGACGTTTAGTAATAATTCTAGTTTTCTTCTGTAATCTTGGGGTTTCATTATTCATTATTCACACTATTTCTTTGTAGACGTTTAGTAATAATTCTAGTTTTCTTCTGTAACCTTGGGGTTTCATTATTCACACTATTTCTTTGTAGACGTTTAGTAATAATTCTAGTTTTCTTCGGTAATCTTGGGGTTTGTTATTATTAACTCTTCTTAATACCTTCTTCATAACTATATTTTAATTCAGACTTACTTCATTTTGAATGACATGTTTTCTATTTATATAATACTGTTCAAAAAATTCTCTTTTATTTACAAGTGTTTTCTCTTCAAAATCGGTAATAAGTTGTTCTTATTGTATTTTAGAATTTATTCATAATTTTTCACTGCCTCTATTAGTTTAAATGAGGGCTTACCCCCTCCTCTCTATTTTCATTTGAATTATTATGTTGATTTAGTACAGTTTCGGTGCGGTCCTCTGTATTAGGTTCCGCTATCCTATAATTTCTTTCAGGTGGATAGTTGTCTTCACGCCGGGACTGATCATAATGGTTGTCGTATCGGTGACTCCTTGGGTAATACAGTCGCTGATTACCTTGAGGCCTGGAGTAAATATAATTAACGTTATGCCTATAATTATTGGGTCGTCTTTCCCCATCTCCTCTATTATTGCGACTATCGCGGTAATTATAAGTATTATTGCCACGATAATTATAATTCCTGGAATTATTATTCGCGTGCTCATTTTGGGTCCTATTTGCATTAACGTTCTGCGCAGGTCGATTGTGATCATTATTATGAGAATTGGTTGGTGGCTCGTTATTATTATACTTCTGATATTTATAATTTAACATCCTATTTCTTTGGTATTGGTTCTCGTGCTCATAATTCTCAAGGAATTTGGCCATGGCTGAAATCGTTTTGATTTGGCTACACATACGTGCATTTTTTATCCCTTCCTCATAATGGTAGGATAGTTGTATCACCAAACATTCTTCGGGAATTCTGGGCTTTAAGTTCCGTGCCATACATACTTTTCCTAGAAAGTATGAAGTAGGAGACTGGCCTATGTTTGTTTCGTATCGACCGTTACTCAAATTATTTCTAATCATGTTCTGGGTCGATTCAGACCAATATTTCTCTTTAAATTGTTTTTTGAACTCGGTCATGTCCAGTATATCCGGGCGCACCGCTGTCCACCAATTATCATAGGTATCTTTAAATGTCTCATCAATCATACTGCGTATAATACTCCAGCGATTTTCTCTATTTCTTGCGATCATCTCTTCCAACCTCTTTAAAAATTCCATCGGATTACGCTTGTAGTTACGAAAATTAATCGACTCACGATTATCGTGGTTATTCGTATGACTATGTTGACATGTCCTATCCCGCCATGAATCTACTTCTTCTTGTAACTGTAGTTCACGTCTACTAATTTCCTCTATTTTATTTTTACTGGTATTAATTTGACCTTCCATATTGTTTAAATTGCCATATACTCTTTCGAGTCGTTCACCCATGTCTGTCTGTATTTGCGTAATCCCTTCCTTATTCTCTTCCCGTACCTGATGTACTTCGTTTTTAATTTGCTCATATTTTCCGACAGTTTCCTGTTGGATTTCTTCGACCATTGTTTTACTCTCAATTTTTATGTTATTAATTTTATTCTGTAATTCTTCACGAACCTGTACTATTGTTTCGTTAGATTTTTCTAACCCTTCATTTGTTTTGGCTATTTCTAACTTTCTTTCCTCATTATTTTGGTCCACCTTCTGGTTGACTGTTAAATGAATATTCTCAATTTTTTCATTAATTTGTCTTAAATTTTCTTCATGTATTTGTAGGATGTCTTCCTTCATTTGTTTTAAACCCTCATCATTCCTATCTAACCTTTCGTTCATTAGTTTTGAGGTTTCTTTAATTTCCTCATTTGTTTTCCTAAAATTCTCCTTGTTTTCCTCATTTGTTTTATCGTATTTTTCCTCCAGTCTCTTTGATTTTTCCAATAGTAGTTTCAACATTTCCTGTATACTCAAGTCTTCCTTTTGGTTGGGCTTATCTGGTTGGTCCCCTTGGGCATCTTCTTCCATTACTCCCTTTTCCTTGTCCGCAATTATTTCAGTTTCCGTTATTTCGTCTGTCTGTTGTTCCATTTCACTATCTATTATTATTTCGATTTCCTGTTCTTGTTCACCTTCTTCCTTCTCCGTATCTTCAGCCCTCCTCTTTGATCTACCTCTGGTATCAGGCATTTTTATTCTCCCACAGTTGCCTGCTCTGGTTAAGTAATATGAATGTAATTATAATTACTTAACTTAAGCCCTACACTGGTTGAGCACCAATTTGTAATCAGACGAGTACGAGCGTCTCGTTATTTTCACACAATGTAAACCTATTCGTTGCTATGAACGGGTATGCTCCCCTGTCTCTACTCTCTTCGGTCGTTTAATTTACTTCAATTATTTAAATATCTGAGATATTTGGAGTGGTGGAATATAGTAATTTAATTAACTAATATTAGCTTATCTCTCTAATAAAATTATCAGTGTTAGTGTACTTGAAACTTAAATAATTAATGTGTTATTCTATAATTTCGTTCAACCCTATTATACCTTGGAGAGAATTATGTAAAATTTTGTATTCTAACGCTCTTCTCTTTGGTGTCGGAGAAATCCGCTATAAGCGCTGTAGTACCGGGGCAACGAAACTTAGAGGTTAATTCACTGTTTACGTTAACCAATTATTCTATACTTAGTCAGTTACTTTTTTATTCCCAACTCATTAAATAATACTCCAAATGACAAGATTTTGCAACTATACAAAGGTTCTTTATTTGTTCACTTCTTCAACATTAAATAAGATATGTTTCAACTGGCATACACAAAGGCTATAGATTGTGTGAATCGATTATTGATCAGTCCGATACTTTATTTAGATTTGGTTATATAATGTGTTTTAGTTTGTAATTAACTTAATTCAGGGTGTGAAGGTTCTTGTAACTGTGGGGAAGATTAAAAATACATAGATAAGAATGCAAGATTTACAAATTTGAAGTGTTGTGTAGTTAATATGACTTATACAATAATAATTTACCAGACTAGAATGAAGCGAATCGTGTGGGCTGTTGGTTGATAATTTCACTGTTCTGGATGACTATGTTGTACTATTTTCTTTCTTCGGATGTTAATAAAATGGAATTCTTGTCCTGTTCACCTCGGAAATACAGCTCCCTGGTTGATTTACTGCCAGACTGATGTTCCTTCTGCAATTTCTGGATCCAAATACGTTCTTCTCTCGTTTGGAGCAATTTGTGATGTTCCGTGTATTTGAAAGTTTATGAGTTCCAGTGTAGTGTATATTATTGGTTGTGATACAGTTAACTCTTTATATTGGGTTTAATATATCATCAATTCCCTTCGGATATGGGACAATTCAAGTCCTTCCTTGTAGAACCCAGTTATTTATTTTTTATTGTGATGTTATACGATGATCTCGTTTGATTAAACTATACTGGCATAAGTCAATAATATTATCTTTAGTATTTTGGTGTATTATAATTGTGTCATAATATTTCAGAATATTCTAATTACATTTAACATTTCTTGGGTTTTTTAATCTCATCATATTCAGATCATAAAAAGCAATAATTGAAAATCAACAACTCCTTCATTTCCTGTAGTCCATAGCAACCCATTATTTTTCTTCCTTCTCCATGTTTTGTATATAGTGTTTATTTCATATATTTTTTGTCTATTCCTTATTAATTTGCTATCATATCGGAATATAACTTTACCGATAGTTGGTTTATAATTTTCTACATATATTCTGCTGGTTTTTTGATATGAGCCTGTTTCTTTTATATTTACTACTTTTTTCGATATCAAACGTTATCAATCGATATCATGGCATCGTGGCATTATCATAATTTGTATAAATTGAGATGGTTTATTATATATCATAACATAAACTTTATCATAACATTCGTTGTCACAAAATAATATCATTTGATTCAGAATCCTTACTTGCTATTGCTATAAGGTAAATTATTGTTTCATTTTTGTTTACTTTCATGGTCATTTACTTTGACAATTTCTGTACTATTCTACTTCTTACACTTCTCATCAGTATCATATTGATTTACTTTTCACTGAACATAGATCATTAACTATTGTCTAATTTACAGGTTTGTTTATTCTCGTTATTTCTACCTTACATCCTTATTTATTTTTATCTATAATTATAAATGTAATTATTAGACCTTTTGTTTTATCATGGGGTTAAATATTGATTTGCTTATTATTTTGTTAATATAATATTTATGCAACATGGATGACAGCATTTCTGTTGCGTTACATATGCTCCCCCTCCTAAAAAAGTTTAGTTTACCTGAATGAAGTTTAGGTCAAATAAACTTGTCTTTTTCACATGCCTTTTCTTCATATCAATATTAATGGTTGACGATGGGATTCTCAATGTAACTTTATTAGACTAGTATTAATAATTCTTTATTTAATAACATTTCATTACTTTAATTAACATTCTTGATCATTTTTAATTTCTGTTAACAGTATTTGTTGATAGTTGGCTACAATATTCAATGATACTTTAGGTTCACATCTCTTCTACTTATAATTACTGTAATCACTGTATTTCTCAATTATTCTTCTGTCATCTAATTTCTTTTTGTTTTCTTCGTCCTACTCTTCTGGAAACTGAGGTCATTCTTGCAACTATTCTAATATTCCTTAAATATTTAATTTCCCTAACAATCCCTAATATGTGCGTTGGTACAGTTCAGAGAGGCACTGTTTGGCTTCATACTCTGCTGTCCACACCACACCTTAATATAGTACTGCTGGAATTCATCTACAGTCAGCTATAAAATATAATAATCTCCTAATAATCTCCTTAATTATTTAATAATAAATATTTGGGAATTTTTTTTCATTGTTGCTTTTATATTTCTTTATTACTATCCTTCATACTTTGTGATTCCATTTTAGTTGCCTTAAACATTCTTTGATAATAAATCTGACAGTTATCATTTGTAATTATTTTTGTTTTTTCTTTCTTGTTGTGATAATAATGCTAAGTATCATCTTCATTTGTTTTTCTGATCTCAATATTTTCTAAATAGTTATTGTTTGATTATCATTATAACTGTGTTTCTGACTAGATACAGTCCTTAGCTCAACTATTATTTTTCTTATCGTATTTCATTATTTTGGCTGTTTATATTTCAATGAATTATGTTCATAAATATTCTTTCTTTCTCGTTTTCTTTAATATTACATTGGTTACAATCAATCGTTTACTGAAGTTGTTTCTTTCACTTGGCAATGCGGTATGTATTTTAGGTCATATTATTTTTCTTTTATTATTTTGCATAGGTAGACTTGATGTAAAAACTTTTATCTTGGGGTTTCATTATTCATTATTCACACTATTTCTTTGTAGACGTTTAGTAATAATTCTAGTTTTCTTCTGTAATCTTGGGGTTTCATTATTCATTATTCACACTATTTCTTTGTAGACGTTTAGTAATAATTCTAGTTTTCTTCTGTAACCTTGGGGTTTCATTATTCACACTATTTCTTTGTAGACGTTTAGTAATAATTCTAGTTTTCTTCGGTAATCTTGGGGTTTGTTATTATTAACTCTTCTTAATACCTTCTTCATAACTATATTTTAATTCAGACTTACTTCATTTTGAATGACATGTTTTCTATTTATATAATACTGTTCAAAAAATTCTCTTTTATTTACAAGTGTTTTCTCTTCAAAATCGGTAATAAGTTGTTCTTATTGTATTTTAGAATTTATTCATAATTTTTCACTGCCTCTATTAGTTTAAATGAGGGCTTACCCCCTCCTCTCTATTTTCATTTGAATTATTATGTTGATTTAGTACAGTTTCGGTGCGGTCCTCTGTATTAGGTTCCGCTATCCTATAATTTCTTTCAGGTGGATAGTTGTCTTCACGCCGGGACTGATCATAATGGTTGTCGTATCGGTGACTCCTTGGGTAATACAGTCGCTGATTACCTTGAGGCCTGGAGTAAATATAATTAACGTTATGCCTATAATTATTGGGTCGTCTTTCCCCATCTCCTCTATTATTGCGACTATCGCGGTAATTATAAGTATTATTGCCACGATAATTATAATTCCTGGAATTATTATTCGCGTGCTCATTTTGGGTCCTATTTGCATTAACGTTCTGCGCAGGTCGATTGTGATCATTATTATGAGAATTGGTTGGTGGCTCGTTATTATTATACTTCTGATATTTATAATTTAACATCCTATTTCTTTGGTATTGGTTCTCGTGCTCATAATTCTCAAGGAATTTGGCCATGGCTGAAATCGTTTTGATTTGGCTACACATACGTGCATTTTTTATCCCTTCCTCATAATGGTAGGATAGTTGTATCACCAAACATTCTTCGGGAATTCTGGGCTTTAAGTTCCGTGCCATACATACTTTTCCTAGAAAGTATGAAGTAGGAGACTGGCCTATGTTTGTTTCGTATCGACCGTTACTCAAATTATTTCTAATCATGTTCTGGGTCGATTCAGACCAATATTTCTCTTTAAATTGTTTTTTGAACTCGGTCATGTCCAGTATATCCGGGCGCACCGCTGTCCACCAATTATCATAGGTATCTTTAAATGTCTCATCAATCATACTGCGTATAATACTCCAGCGATTTTCTCTATTTCTTGCGATCATCTCTTCCAACCTCTTTAAAAATTCCATCGGATTACGCTTGTAGTTACGAAAATTAATCGACTCACGATTATCGTGGTTATTCGTATGACTATGTTGACATGTCCTATCCCGCCATGAATCTACTTCTTCTTGTAACTGTAGTTCACGTCTACTAATTTCCTCTATTTTATTTTTACTGGTATTAATTTGACCTTCCATATTGTTTAAATTGCCATATACTCTTTCGAGTCGTTCACCCATGTCTGTCTGTATTTGCGTAATCCCTTCCTTATTCTCTTCCCGTACCTGATGTACTTCGTTTTTAATTTGCTCATATTTTCCGACAGTTTCCTGTTGGATTTCTTCGACCATTGTTTTACTCTCAATTTTTATGTTATTAATTTTATTCTGTAATTCTTCACGAACCTGTACTATTGTTTCGTTAGATTTTTCTAACCCTTCATTTGTTTTGGCTATTTCTAACTTTCTTTCCTCATTATTTTGGTCCACCTTCTGGTTGACTGTTAAATGAATATTCTCAATTTTTTCATTAATTTGTCTTAAATTTTCTTCATGTATTTGTAGGATGTCTTCCTTCATTTGTTTTAAACCCTCATCATTCCTATCTAACCTTTCGTTCATTAGTTTTGAGGTTTCTTTAATTTCCTCATTTGTTTTCCTAAAATTCTCCTTGTTTTCCTCATTTGTTTTATCGTATTTTTCCTCCAGTCTCTTTGATTTTTCCAATAGTAGTTTCAACATTTCCTGTATACTCAAGTCTTCCTTTTGGTTGGGCTTATCTGGTTGGTCCCCTTGGGCATCTTCTTCCATTACTCCCTTTTCCTTGTCCGCAATTATTTCAGTTTCCGTTATTTCGTCTGTCTGTTGTTCCATTTCACTATCTATTATTATTTCGATTTCCTGTTCTTGTTCACCTTCTTCCTTCTCCGTATCTTCAGCCCTCCTCTTTGATCTACCTCTGGTATCAGGCATTTTTATTCTCCCACAGTTGCCTGCTCTGGTTAAGTAATATGAATGTAATTATAATTACTTAACTTAAGCCCTACA
This sequence comes from Magicicada septendecula, assembly GCA_034769895.1. Lineage (NCBI taxonomy): Eukaryota > Metazoa > Arthropoda > Insecta > Hemiptera > Cicadidae > Magicicada > Magicicada septendecula. The sequence continues at coordinate 342,878,239 of CM068372.1, read as the reverse complement.
CTGGTTGAGCACCAATTTGTAATCAGACGAGTACGAGCGTCTCGTTATTTTCACACAATGTAAACCTATTCGTTGCTATGAACGGGTATGCTCCCCTGTCTCTACTCTCTTCGGTCGTTTAATTTACTTCAATTATTTAAATATCTGAGATATTTGGAGTGGTGGAATATAGTAATTTAATTAACTAATATTAGCTTATCTCTCTAATAAAATTATCAGTGTTAGTGTACTTGAAACTTAAATAATTAATGTGTTATTCTATAATTTCGTTCAACCCTATTATACCTTGGAGAGAATTATGTAAAATTTTGTATTCTAACGCTCTTCTCTTTGGTGTCGGAGAAATCCGCTATAAGCGCTGTAGTACCGGGGCAACGAAACTTAGAGGTTAATTCACTGTTTACGTTAACCAATTATTCTATACTTAGTCAGTTACTTTTTTATTCCCAACTCATTAAATAATACTCCAAATGACAAGATTTTGCAACTATACAAAGGTTCTTTATTTGTTCACTTCTTCAACATTAAATAAGATATGTTTCAACTGGCATACACAAAGGCTATAGATTGTGTGAATCGATTATTGATCAGTCCGATACTTTATTTAGATTCGGTTATATAATGTGTTTTAGTTTGTAATTAACTTAATTCAGGGTGTGAAGGTTCTTGTAACTGTGGGGAAGATTAAAAATACATAGATAAGAATGCAAGATTTACAAATTTGAAGTGTTGTGTAGTTAATATGACTTATACAATAATAATTTACCAGACTAGAATGAAGCGAATCGTGTGGGCTGTTGGTTGATAATTTCACTGTTCTGGATGACTATGTTGTACTATTTTCTTTCTTCGGATGTTAATAAAATGGAATTCTTGTCCTGTTCACCTCGGAAATACAGCTCCCTGGTTGATTTACTGCCAGACTGATGTTCCTTCTGCAATTTCTGGATCCAAATACGTTCTTCTCTCGTTTGGAGCAATTTGTGATGTTCCGTGTATTTGAAAGTTTATGAGTTCCAGTGTAGTGTATATTATTGGTTGTGATACAGTTAACTCTTTATATTGGGTTTAATATATCATCAATTCCCTTCGGATATGGGACAATTCAAGTCCTTCCTTGTAGAACCCAGTTATTTATTTTTTATTGTGATGTTATACGATGATCTCGTTTGATTAAACTATACTGGCATAAGTCAATAATATTATCTTTAGTATTTTGGTGTATTATAATTGTGTCATAATATTTCAGAATATTCTAATTACATTTAACATTTCTTGGGTTTTTTAATCTCATCATATTCAGATCATAAAAAGCAATAATTGAAAATCAACAACTCCTTCATTTCCTGTAGTCCATAGCAACCCATTATTTTTCTTCCTTCTCCATGTTTTGTATATAGTGTTTATTTCATATATTTTTTGTCTATTCCTTATTAATTTGCTATCATATCGGAATATAACTTTACCGATAGTTGGTTTATAATTTTCTACATATATTCTGCTGGTTTTTTGATATGAGCCTGTTTCTTTTATATTTACTACTTTTTTCGATATCAAACGTTATCAATCGATATCATGGCATCGTGGCATTATCATAATTTGTATAAATTGAGATGGTTTATTATATATCATAACATAAACTTTATCATAACATTCGTTGTCACAAAATAATATCATTTGATTCAGAATCCTTACTTGCTATTGCTATAAGGTAAATTATTGTTTCATTTTTGTTTACTTTCATGGTCATTTACTTTGACAATTTCTGTACTATTCTACTTCTTACACTTCTCATCAGTATCATATTGATTTACTTTTCACTGAACATAGATCATTAACTATTGTCTAATTTACAGGTTTGTTTATTCTCGTTATTTCTACCTTACATCCTTATTTATTTTTATCTATAATTATAAATGTAATTATTAGACCTTTTGTTTTATCATGGGGTTAAATATTGATTTGCTTATTATTTTGTTAATATAATATTTATGCAACATGGATGACAGCATTTCTGTTGCGTTACATATGCTCCCCCTCCTAAAAAAGTTTAGTTTACCTGAATGAAGTTTAGGTCAAATAAACTTGTCTTTTTCACATGCCTTTTCTTCATATCAATATTAATGGTTGACGATGGGATTCTCAATGTAACTTTATTAGACTAGTATTAATAATTCTTTATTTAATAACATTTCATTACTTTAATTAACATTCTTGATCATTTTTAATTTCTGTTAACAGTATTTGTTGATAGTTGGCTACAATATTCAATGATACTTTAGGTTCACATCTCTTCTACTTATAATTACTGTAATCACTGTATTTCTCAATTATTCTTCTGTCATCTAATTTCTTTTTGTTTTCTTCGTCCTACTCTTCTGGAAACTGAGGTCATTCTTGCAACTATTCTAATATTCCTTAAATATTTAATTTCCCTAACAATCCCTAATATGTGCGTTGGTACAGTTCAGAGAGGCACTGTTTGGCTTCATACTCTGCTGTCCACACCACACCTTAATATAGTACTGCTGGAATTCATCTACAGTCAGCTATAAAATATAATAATCTCCTAATAATCTCCTTAATTATTTAATAATAAATATTTGGGAATTTTTTTTCATTGTTGCTTTTATATTTCTTTATTACTATCCTTCATACTTTGTGATTCCATTTTAGTTGCCTTAAACATTCTTTGATAATAAATCTGACAGTTATCATTTGTAATTATTTTTGTTTTTTCTTTCTTGTTGTGATAATAATGCTAAGTATCATCTTCATTTGTTTTTCTGATCTCAATATTTTCTAAATAGTTATTGTTTGATTATCATTATAACTGTGTTTCTGACTAGATACAGTCCTTAGCTCAACTATTATTTTTCTTATCGTATTTCATTATTTTGGCTGTTTATATTTCAATGAATTATGTTCATAAATATTCTTTCTTTCTCGTTTTCTTTAATATTACATTGGTTACAATCAATCGTTTACTGAAGTTGTTTCTTTCACTTGGCAATGCGGTATGTATTTTAGGTCATATTATTTTTCTTTTATTATTTTGCATAGGTAGACTTGATGTAAAAACTTTTATCTTGGGGTTTCATTATTCATTATTCACACTATTTCTTTGTAGACGTTTAGTAATAATTCTAGTTTTCTTCTGTAATCTTGGGGTTTCATTATTCATTATTCACACTATTTCTTTGTAGACGTTTAGTAATAATTCTAGTTTTCTTCTGTAACCTTGGGGTTTCATTATTCACACTATTTCTTTGTAGACGTTTAGTAATAATTCTAGTTTTCTTCGGTAATCTTGGGGTTTGTTATTATTAACTCTTCTTAATACCTTCTTCATAACTATATTTTAATTCAGACTTACTTCATTTTGAATGACATGTTTTCTATTTATATAATACTGTTCAAAAAATTCTCTTTTATTTACAAGTGTTTTCTCTTCAAAATCGGTAATAAGTTGTTCTTATTGTATTTTAGAATTTATTCATAATTTTTCACTGCCTCTATTAGTTTAAATGAGGGCTTACCCCCTCCTCTCTATTTTCATTTGAATTATTATGTTGATTTAGTACAGTTTCGGTGCGGTCCTCTGTATTAGGTTCCGCTATCCTATAATTTCTTTCAGGTGGATAGTTGTCTTCACGCCGGGACTGATCATAATGGTTGTCGTATCGGTGACTCCTTGGGTAATACAGTCGCTGATTACCTTGAGGCCTGGAGTAAATATAATTAACGTTATGCCTATAATTATTGGGTCGTCTTTCCCCATCTCCTCTATTATTGCGACTATCGCGGTAATTATAAGTATTATTGCCACGATAATTATAATTCCTGGAATTATTATTCGCGTGCTCATTTTGGGTCCTATTTGCATTAACGTTCTGCGCAGGTCGATTGTGATCATTATTATGAGAATTGGTTGGTGGCTCGTTATTATTATACTTCTGATATTTATAATTTAACATCCTATTTCTTTGGTATTGGTTCTCGTGCTCATAATTCTCAAGGAATTTGGCCATGGCTGAAATCGTTTTGATTTGGCTACACATACGTGCATTTTTTATCCCTTCCTCATAATGGTAGGATAGTTGTATCACCAAACATTCTTCGGGAATTCTGGGCTTTAAGTTCCGTGCCATACATACTTTTCCTAGAAAGTATGAAGTAGGAGACTGGCCTATGTTTGTTTCGTATCGACCGTTACTCAAATTATTTCTAATCATGTTCTGGGTCGATTCAGACCAATATTTCTCTTTAAATTGTTTTTTGAACTCGGTCATGTCCAGTATATCCGGGCGCACCGCTGTCCACCAATTATCATAGGTATCTTTAAATGTCTCATCAATCATACTGCGTATAATACTCCAGCGATTTTCTCTATTTCTTGCGATCATCTCTTCCAACCTCTTTAAAAATTCCATCGGATTACGCTTGTAGTTACGAAAATTAATCGACTCACGATTATCGTGGTTATTCGTATGACTATGTTGACATGTCCTATCCCGCCATGAATCTACTTCTTCTTGTAACTGTAGTTCGCGTCTACTAATTTCCTCTATTTTATTTTTACTGGTATTAATTTGACCTTCCATATTGTTTAAATTGCCATATACTCTTTTGAGTCGTTCACCCATGTCTGTCTGTATTTGCGTAATCCCTTCCTTATTCTCTTCCCGTACCTGATGTACTTCGTTTTTAATTTGCTCATATTTTCCGACAGTTTCCTGTTGGATTTCTTCGACCATTGTTTTACTCTCAATTTTTATGTTATTAATTTTATTCTGTAATTCTTCACGAACCTGTACTATTGTTTCGTTAGATTTTTCTAACCCTTCATTTGTTTTGGCTATTTCTAACTTTCTTTCCTCATTATTTTGGTCCACCTTCTGGTTGACTGTTAAATGAATATTCTCAATTTTTTCATTAATTTGTCTTAAATTTTCTTCATGTATTTGTAGGATGTCTTCCTTCATTTGTTTTAAACCCTCATCATTCCTATCTAACCTTTCGTTCATTAGTTTTGAGGTTTCTTTAATTTCCTCATTTGTTTTCCTAAAATTCTCCTTGTTTTCCTCATTTGTTTTATCGTATTTTTCCTCCAGTCTCTTTGATTTTTCCAATAGTAGTTTCAACATTTCCTGTATACTCAAGTCTTCCTTTTGGTTGGGCTTATCTGGTTGGTCCCCTTGGGCATCTTCTTCCATTACTCCCTTTTCCTTGTCCGCAATTATTTCAGTTTCCGTTATTTCGTCTGTCTGTTGTTCCATTTCACTATCTATTATTATTTCGATTTCCTGTTCTTGTTCACCTTCTTCCTTCTCCGTATCTTCAGCCCTCCTCTTTGATCTACCTCTGGTATCAGGCATTTTTATTCTCCCACAGTTGCCTGCTCTGGTTAAGTAATATGAATGTAATTATAATTACTTAACTTAAGCCCTACACTGGTTGAGCACCAATTTGTAATCAGACGAGTACGAGCGTCTCGTTATTTTCACACAATGTAAACCTATTCGTTGCTATGAACGGGTATGCTCCCCTGTCTCTACTCTCTTCGGTCGTTTAATTTACTTCAATTATTTAAATATCTGAGATATTTGGAGTGGTGGAATATAGTAATTTAATTAACTAATATTAGCTTATCTCTCTAATAAAATTATCAGTGTTAGTGTACTTGAAACTTAAATAATTAATGTGTTATTCTATAATTTCGTTCAACCCTATTATACCTTGGAGAGAATTATGTAAAATTTTGTATTCTAACGCTCTTCTCTTTGGTGTCGGAGAAATCCGCTATAAGCGCTGTAGTACCGGGGCAACGAAACTTAGAGGTTAATTCACTGTTTACGTTAACCAATTATTCTATACTTAGTCAGTTACTTTTTTATTCCCAACTCATTAAATAATACTCCAAATGACAAGATTTTGCAACTATACAAAGGTTCTTTATTTGTTCACTTCTTCAACATTAAATAAGATATGTTTCAACTGGCATACACAAAGGCTATAGATTGTGTGAATCGATTATTGATCAGTCCGATACTTTATTTAGATTCGGTTATATAATGTGTTTTAGTTTGTAATTAACTTAATTCAGGGTGTGAAGGTTCTTGTAACTGTGGGGAAGATTAAAAATACATAGATAAGAATGCAAGATTTACAAATTTGAAGTGTTGTGTAGTTAATATGACTTATACAATAATAATTTACCAGACTAGAATGAAGCGAATCGTGTGGGCTGTTGGTTGATAATTTCACTGTTCTGGATGACTATGTTGTACTATTTTCTTTCTTCGGATGTTAATAAAATGGAATTCTTGTCCTGTTCACCTCGGAAATACAGCTCCCTGGTTGATTTACTGCCAGACTGATGTTCCTTCTGCAATTTCTGGATCCAAATACGTTCTTCTCTCGTTTGGAGCAATTTGTGATGTTCCGTGTATTTGAAAGTTTATGAGTTCCAGTGTAGTGTATATTATTGGTTGTGATACAGTTAACTCTTTATATTGGGTTTAATATATCATCAATTCCCTTCGGATATGGGACAATTCAAGTCCTTCCTTGTAGAACCCAGTTATTTATTTTTTATTGTGATGTTATACGATGATCTCGTTTGATTAAACTATACTGGCATAAGTCAATAATATTATCTTTAGTATTTTGGTGTATTATAATTGTGTCATAATATTTCAGAATATTCTAATTACATTTAACATTTCTTGGGTTTTTTAATCTCATCATATTCAGATCATAAAAAGCAATAATTGAAAATCAACAACTCCTTCATTTCCTGTAGTCCATAGCAACCCATTATTTTTCTTCCTTCTCCATGTTTTGTATATAGTGTTTATTTCATATATTTTTTGTCTATTCCTTATTAATTTGCTATCATATCGGAATATAACTTTACCGATAGTTGGTTTATAATTTTCTACATATATTCTGCTGGTTTTTTGATATGAGCCTGTTTCTTTTATATTTACTACTTTTTTCGATATCAAACGTTATCAATCGATATCATGGCATCGTGGCATTATCATAATTTGTATAAATTGAGATGGTTTATTATATATCATAACATAAACTTTATCATAACATTCGTTGTCACAAAATAATATCATTTGATTCAGAATCCTTACTTGCTATTGCTATAAGGTAAATTATTGTTTCATTTTTGTTTACTTTCATGGTCATTTACTTTGACAATTTCTGTACTATTCTACTTCTTACACTTCTCATCAGTATCATATTGATTTACTTTTCACTGAACATAGATCATTAACTATTGTCTAATTTACAGGTTTGTTTATTCTCGTTATTTCTACCTTACATCCTTATTTATTTTTATCTATAATTATAAATGTAATTATTAGACCTTTTGTTTTATCATGGGGTTAAATATTGATTTGCTTATTATTTTGTTAATATAATATTTATGCAACATGGATGACAGCATTTCTGTTGCGTTACATATGCTCCCCCTCCTAAAAAAGTTTAGTTTACCTGAATGAAGTTTAGGTCAAATAAACTTGTCTTTTTCACATGCCTTTTCTTCATATCAATATTAATGGTTGACGATGGGATTCTCAATGTAACTTTATTAGACTAGTATTAATAATTCTTTATTTAATAACATTTCATTACTTTAATTAACATTCTTGATCATTTTTAATTTCTGTTAACAGTATTTGTTGATAGTTGGCTACAATATTCAATGATACTTTAGGTTCACATCTCTTCTACTTATAATTACTGTAATCACTGTATTTCTCAATTATTCTTCTGTCATCTAATTTCTTTTTGTTTTCTTCGTCCTACTCTTCTGGAAACTGAGGTCATTCTTGCAACTATTCTAATATTCCTTAAATATTTAATTTCCCTAACAATCCCTAATATGTGCGTTGGTACAGTTCAGAGAGGCACTGTTTGGCTTCATACTCTGCTGTCCACACCACACCTTAATATAGTACTGCTGGAATTCATCTACAGTCAGCTATAAAATATAATAATCTCCTAATAATCTCCTTAATTATTTAATAATAAATATTTGGGAATTTTTTTTCATTGTTGCTTTTATATTTCTTTATTACTATCCTTCATACTTTGTGATTCCATTTTAGTTGCCTTAAACATTCTTTGATAATAAATCTGACAGTTATCATTTGTAATTATTTTTGTTTTTTCTTTCTTGTTGTGATAATAATGCTAAGTATCATCTTCATTTGTTTTTCTGATCTCAATATTTTCTAAATAGTTATTGTTTGATTATCATTATAACTGTGTTTCTGACTAGATACAGTCCTTAGCTCAACTATTATTTTTCTTATCGTATTTCATTATTTTGGCTGTTTATATTTCAATGAATTATGTTCATAAATATTCTTTCTTTCTCGTTTTCTTTAATATTACATTGGTTACAATCAATCGTTTACTGAAGTTGTTTCTTTCACTTGGCAATGCGGTATGTATTTTAGGTCATATTATTTTTCTTTTATTATTTTGCATAGGTAGACTTGATGTAAAAACTTTTATCTTGGGGTTTCATTATTCATTATTCACACTATTTCTTTGTAGACGTTTAGTAATAATTCTAGTTTTCTTCTGTAATCTTGGGGTTTCATTATTCATTATTCACACTATTTCTTTGTAGACGTTTAGTAATAATTCTAGTTTTCTTCTGTAACCTTGGGGTTTCATTATTCACACTATTTCTTTGTAGACGTTTAGTAATAATTCTAGTTTTCTTCGGTAATCTTGGGGTTTGTTATTATTAACTCTTCTTAATACCTTCTTCATAACTATATTTTAATTCAGACTTACTTCATTTTGAATGACATGTTTTCTATTTATATAATACTGTTCAAAAAATTCTCTTTTATTTACAAGTGTTTTCTCTTCAAAATCGGTAATAAGTTGTTCTTATTGTATTTTAGAATTTATTCATAATTTTTCACTGCCTCTATTAGTTTAAATGAGGGCTTACCCCCTCCTCTCTATTTTCATTTGAATTATTATGTTGATTTAGTACAGTTTCGGTGCGGTCCTCTGTATTAGGTTCCGCTATCCTATAATTTCTTTCAGGTGGATAGTTGTCTTCACGCCGGGACTGATCATAATGGTTGTCGTATCGGTGACTCCTTGGGTAATACAGTCGCTGATTACCTTGAGGCCTGGAGTAAATATAATTAACGTTATGCCTATAATTATTGGGTCGTCTTTCCCCATCTCCTCTATTATTGCGACTATCGCGGTAATTATAAGTATTATTGCCACGATAATTATAATTCCTGGAATTATTATTCGCGTGCTCATTTTGGGTCCTATTTGCATTAACGTTCTGCGCAGGTCGATTGTGATCATTATTATGAGAATTGGTTGGTGGCTCGTTATTATTATACTTCTGATATTTATAATTTAACATCCTATTTCTTTGGTATTGGTTCTCGTGCTCATAATTCTCAAGGAATTTGGCCATGGCTGAAATCGTTTTGATTTGGCTACACATACGTGCATTTTTTATCCCTTCCTCATAATGGTAGGATAGTTGTATCACCAAACATTCTTCGGGAATTCTGGGCTTTAAGTTCCGTGCCATACATACTTTTCCTAGAAAGTATGAAGTAGGAGACTGGCCTATGTTTGTTTCGTATCGACCGTTACTCAAATTATTTCTAATCATGTTCTGGGTCGATTCAGACCAATATTTCTCTTTAAATTGTTTTTTGAACTCGGTCATGTCCAGTATATCCGGGCGCACCGCTGTCCACCAATTATCATAGGTATCTTTAAATGTCTCATCAATCATACTGCGTATAATACTCCAGCGATTTTCTCTATTTCTTGCGATCATCTCTTCCAACCTCTTTAAAAATTCCATCGGATTACGCTTGTAGTTACGAAAATTAATCGACTCACGATTATCGTGGTTATTCGTATGACTATGTTGACATGTCCTATCCCGCCATGAATCTACTTCTTCTTGTAACTGTAGTTCGCGTCTACTAATTTCCTCTATTTTATTTTTACTGGTATTAATTTGACCTTCCATATTGTTTAAATTGCCATATACTCTTTCGAGTCGTTCACCCATGTCTGTCTGTATTTGCGTAATCCCTTCCTTATTCTCTTCCCGTACCTGATGTACTTCGTTTTTAATTTGCTCATATTTTCCGACAGTTTCCTGTTGGATTTCTTCGACCATTGTTTTACTCTCAATTTTTATGTTATTAATTTTATTCTGTAATTCTTCACGAACCTGTACTATTGTTTCGTTAGATTTTTCTAACCCTTCATTTGTTTTGGCTATTTCTAACTTTCTTTCCTCATTATTTTGGTCCACCTTCTGGTTGACTGTTAAATGAATATTCTCAATTTTTTCATTAATTTGTCTTAAATTTTCTTCATGTATTTGTAGGATGTCTTCCTTCATTTGTTTTAAACCCTCATCATTCCTATCTAACCTTTCGTTCATTAGTTTTGAGGTTTCTTTAATTTCCTCATTTGTTTTCCTAAAATTCTCCTTGTTTTCCTCATTTGTTTTATCGTATTTTTCCTCCAGTCTCTTTGATTTTTCCAATAGTAGTTTCAACATTTCCTGTATACTCAAGTCTTCCTTTTGGTTGGGCTTATCTGGTTGGTCCCCTTGGGCATCTTCTTCCATTACTCCCTTTTCCTTGTCCGCAATTATTTCAGTTTCCGTTATTTCGTCTGTCTGTTGTTCCATTTCACTATCTATTATTATTTCGATTTCCTGTTCTTGTTCACCTTCTTCCTTCTCCGTATCTTCAGCCCTCCTCTTTGATCTACCTCTGGTATCAGGCATTTTTATTCTCCCACAGTTGCCTGCTCTGGTTAAGTAATATGAATGTAATTATAATTACTTAACTTAAGCCCTACACTGGTTGAGCACCAATTTGTAATCAGACGAGTACGAGCGTCTCGTTATTTTCACACAATGTAAACCTATTCGTTGCTATGAACGGGTATGCTCCCCTGTCTCTACTCTCTTCGGTCGTTTAATTTACTTCAATTATTTAAATATCTGAGATATTTGGAGTGGTGGAATATAGTAATTTAATTAACTAATATTAGCTTATCTCTCTAATAAAATTATCAGTGTTAGTGTACTTGAAACTTAAATAATTAATGTGTTATTCTATAATTTCGTTCAACCCTATTATACCTTGGAGAGAATTATGTAAAATTTTGTATTCTAACGCTCTTCTCTTTGGTGTCGGAGAAATCCGCTATAAGCGCTGTAGTACCGGGGCAACGAAACTTAGAGGTTAATTCACTGTTTACGTTAACCAATTATTCTATACTTAGTCAGTTACTTTTTTATTCCCAACTCATTAAATAATACTCCAAATGACAAGATTTTGCAACTATACAAAGGTTCTTTATTTGTTCACTTCTTCAACATTAAATAAGATATGTTTCAACTGGCATACACAAAGGCTATAGATTGTGTGAATCGATTATTGATCAGTCCGATACTTTATTTAGATTCGGTTATATAATGTGTTTTAGTTTGTAATTAACTTAATTCAGGGTGTGAAGGTTCTTGTAACTGTGGGGAAGATTAAAAATACATAGATAAGAATGCAAGATTTACAAATTTGAAGTGTTGTGTAGTTAATATGACTTATACAATAATAATTTACCAGACTAGAATGAAGCGAATCATGTGGGCTGTTGGTTGATAATTTCACTGTTCTGGATGACTATGTTGTACTATTTTCTTTCTTCGGATGTTAATAAAATGGAATTCTTGTCCTGTTCACCTCGGAAATACAGCTCCCTGGTTGATTTACTGCCAGACTGATGTTCCTTCTGCAATTTCTGGATCCAAATACGTTCTTCTCTCGTTTGGAGCAATTTGTGATGTTCCGTGTATTTGAAAGTTTATGAGTTCCAGTGTAGTGTATATTATTGGTTGTGATACAGTTAACTCTTTATATTGGGTTTAATATATCATCAATTCCCTTCGGATATGGGACAATTCAAGTCCTTCCTTGTAGAACCCAGTTATTTATTTTTTATTGTGATGTTATACGATGATCTCGTTTGCTTAAACTATACTGGCATAAGTCAATAATATTATCTTTAGTATTTTGGTGTATTATAATTGTGTCATAATATTTCAGAATATTCTAATTACATTTAACATTTCTTGGGTTTTTTAATCTCATCATATTCAGATCATAAAAAGCAATAATTGAAAATCAACAACTCCTTCATTTCCTGTAGTCCATAGCAACCCATTATTTTTCTTCCTTCTCCATGTTTTGTATATAGTGTTTATTTCATATATTTTTTGTCTATTCCTTATTAATTTGCTATCATATCGGAATATAACTTTACCGATAGTTGGTTTATAATTTTCTACATATATTCTGCTGGTTTTTTGATATGAGCCTGTTTCTTTTATATTTACTACTTTTTTCGATATCAAACGTTATCAATCGATATCATGGCATCGTGGCATTATCATAATTTGTATAAATTGAGATGGTTTATTATATATCATAACATAAACTTTATCATAACATTCGTTGTCACAAAATAATATCATTTGATTCAGAATCCTTACTTGCTATTGCTATAAGGTAAATTATTGTTTCATTTTTGTTTACTTTCATGGTCATTTACTTTGACAATTTCTGTACTATTCTACTTCTTACACTTCTCATCAGTATCATATTGATTTACTTTTCACTGAACATAGATCATTAACTATTGTCTAATTTACAGGTTTGTTTATTCTCGTTATTTCTACCTTACATCCTTATTTATTTTTATCTATAATTATAAATGTAATTATTAGACCTTTTGTTTTATCATGGGGTTAAATATTGATTTGCTTATTATTTTGTTAATATAATATTTATGCAACATGGATGACAGCATTTCTGTTGCGTTACATATGCTCCCCCTCCTAAAAAAGTTTAGTTTACCTGAATGAAGTTTAGGTCAAATAAACTTGTCTTTTTCACATGCCTTTTCTTCATATCAATATTAATGGTTGACGATGGGATTCTCAATGTAACTTTATTAGACTAGTATTAATAATTCTTTATTTAATAACATTTCATTACTTTAATTAACATTCTTGATCATTTTTAATTTCTGTTAACAGTATTTGTTGATAGTTGGCTACAATATTCAATGATACTTTAGGTTCACATCTCTTCTACTTATAATTACTGTAATCACTGTATTTCTCAATTATTCTTCTGTCATCTAATTTCTTTTTGTTTTCTTCGTCCTACTCTTCTGGAAACTGAGGTCATTCTTGCAACTATTCTAATATTCCTTAAATATTTAATTTCCCTAACAATCCCTAATATGTGCGTTGGTACAGTTCAGAGAGGCACTGTTTGGCTTCATACTCTGCTGTCCACACCACACCTTAATATAGTACTGCTGGAATTCATCTACAGTCAGCTATAAAATATAATAATCTCCTAATAATCTCCTTAATTATTTAATAATAAATATTTGGGAATTTTTTTTCATTGTTGCTTTTATATTTCTTTATTACTATCCTTCATACTTTGTGATTCCATTTTAGTTTCCTTAAACATTCTTTGATAATAAATCTGACAGTTATCATTTGTAATTATTTTTGTTTTTTCTTTCTTGTTGTGATAATAATGCTAAGTATCATCTTCATTTGTTTTTCTGATCTCAATATTTTCTAAATAGTTATTGTTTGATTATCATTATAACTGTGTTTCTGACTAGATACAGTCCTTAGCTCAACTATTATTTTTCTTATCGTATTTCATTATTTTGGCTGTTTATATTTCAATGAATTATGTTCATAAATATTCTTTCTTTCTCGTTTTCTTTAATATTACATTGGTTACAATCAATCGTTTACTGAAGTTGTTTCTTTCACTTGGCAATGCGGTATGTATTTTAGGTCATATTATTTTTCTTTTATTATTTTGCATAGGTAGACTTGATGTAAAAACTTTTATCTTGGGGTTTCATTATTCATTATTCACACTATTTCTTTGTAGACGTTTAGTAATAATTCTAGTTTTCTTCTGTAATCTTGGGGTTTCATTATTCATTATTCACACTATTTCTTTGTAGACGTTTAGTAATAATTCTAGTTTTCTTCTGTAACCTTGGGGTTTCATTATTCACACTATTTCTTTGTAGACGTTTAGTAATAATTCTAGTTTTCTTCGGTAATCTTGGGGTTTGTTATTATTAACTCTTCTTAATACCTTCTTCATAACTATATTTTAATTCAGACTTACTTCATTTTGAATGACATGTTTTCTATTTATATAATACTGTTCAAAAAATTCTCTTTTATTTACAAGTGTTTTCTCTTCAAAATCGGTAATAAGTTGTTCTTATTGTATTTTAGAATTTATTCATAATTTTTCACTGCCTCTATTAGTTTAAATGAGGGCTTACCCCCTCCTCTCTATTTTCATTTGAATTATTATGTTGATTTAGTACAGTTTCAGTGCGGTCCTCTGTATTAGGTTCCGCTATCCTATAATTTCTTTCAGGTGGATAGTTGTCTTCACGCCGGGACTGATCATAATGGTTGTCGTATCGGTGACTCCTTGGGTAATACAGTCGCTGATTACCTTGAGGCCTGGAGTAAATATAATTAACGTTATGCCTATAATTATTGGGTCGTCTTTCCCCATCTCCTCTATTATTGCGACTATCGCGGTAATTATAAGTATTATTGCCACGATAATTATAATTCCTGGAATTATTATTCGCGTGCTCATTTTGGGTCCTATTTGCATTAACGTTCTGCGCAGGTCGATTGTGATCATTATTATGAGAATTGGTTGGTGGCTCGTTATTATTATACTTCTGATATTTATAATTTAACATCCTATTTCTTTGGTATTGGTTCTCGTGCTCATAATTCTCAAGGAATTTGGCCATGGCTGAAATCGTTTTGATTTGGCTACACATACGTGCATTTTTTATCCCTTCCTCATAATGGTAGGATAGTTGTATCACCAAACATTCTTCGGGAATTCTGGGCTTTAAGTTCCGTGCCATACATACTTTTCCTAGAAAGTATGAAGTAGGAGACTGGCCTATGTTTGTTTCGTATCGACCGTTACTCAAATTATTTCTAATCATGTTCTGGGTCGATTCAGACCAATATTTCTCTTTAAATTGTTTTTTGAACTCGGTCATGTCCAGTATATCCGGGCGCACCGCTGTCCACCAATTATCATAGGTATCTTTAAATGTCTCATCAATCATACTGCGTATAATACTCCAGCGATTTTCTCTATTTCTTGCGATCATCTCTTCCAACCTCTTTAAAAATTCCATCGGATTACGCTTGTAGTTACGAAAATTAATCGACTCACGATTATCGTGGTTATTCGTATGACTATGTTGACATGTCCTATCCCGCCATGAATCTACTTCTTCTTGTAACTGTAGTTCGCGTCTACTAATTTCCTCTATTTTATTTTTACTGGTATTAATTTGACCTTCCATATTGTTTAAATTGCCATATACTCTTTCGAGTCGTTCACCCATGTCTGTCTGTATTTGCGTAATCCCTTCCTTATTCTCTTCCCGTACCTGATGTACTTCGTTTTTAATTTGCTCATATTTTCCGACAGTTTCCTGTTGGATTTCTTCGACCATTGTTTTACTCTCAATTTTTATGTTATTAATTTTATTCTGTAATTCTTCACGAACCTGTACTATTGTTTCGTTAGATTTTTCTAACCCTTCATTTGTTTTGGCTATTTCTAACTTTCTTTCCTCATTATTTTGGTCCACCTTCTGGTTGACTGTTAAATGAATATTCTCAATTTTTTCATTAATTTGTCTTAAATTTTCTTCATGTATTTGTAGGATGTCTTCCTTCATTTGTTTTAAACCCTCATCATTCCTATCTAACCTTTTGTTCATTAGTTTTGAGGTTTCTTTAATTTCCTCATTTGTTTTCCTAAAATTCTCCTTGTTTTCCTCATTTGTTTTATCGTATTTTTCCTCCAGTCTCTTTGATTTTTCCAATAGTAGTTTCAACATTTCCTGTATACTCAAGTCTTCCTTTTGGTTGGGCTTATCTGGTTGGTCCCCTTGGGCATCTTCTTCCATTACTCCCTTTTCCTTGTCCGCAATTATTTCAGTTTCCGTTATTTCGTCTGTCTGTTGTTCCATTTCACTATCTATTATTATTTCGATTTCCTGTTCTTGTTCACCTTCTTCCTTCTCCGTATCTTCAGCCCTCCTCTTTGATCTACCTCTGGTATCAGGCATTTTTATTCTCCCACAGTTGCCTGCTCTGGTTAAGTAATATGAATGTAATTATAATTACTTAACTTAAGCCCTACACTGGTTGAGCACCAATTTGTAATCAGACGAGTACGAGCGTCTCGTTATTTTCACACAATGTAAACCTATTCGTTGCTATGAACGGGTATGCTCCCCTGTCTCTACTCTCTTCGGTCGTTTAATTTACTTCAATTATTTAAATATCTGAGATATTTGGAGTGGTGGAATATAGTAATTTAATTAACTAATATTAGCTTATCTCTCTAATAAAATTATCAGTGTTAGTGTACTTGAAACTTAAATAATTAATGTGTTATTCTATAATTTCGTTCAACCCTATTATACCTTGGAGAGAATTATGTAAAATTTTGTATTCTAACGCTCTTCTCTTTGGTGTCGGAGAAATCCGCTATAAGCGCTGTAGTACCGGGGCAACGAAACTTAGAGGTTAATTCACTGTTTACGTTAACCAATTATTCTATACTTAGTCAGTTACTTTTTTATTCCCAACTCATTAAATAATACTCCAAATGACAAGATTTTGCAACTATACAAAGGTTCTTTATTTGTTCACTTCTTCAACATTAAATAAGATATGTTTCAACTGGCATACACAAAGGCTATAGATTGTGTGAATCGATTATTGATCAGTCCGATACTTTATTTAGATTCAGTTATATAATGTGTTTTAGTTTGTAATTAACTTAATTCAGGGTGTGAAGGTTCTTGTAACTGTGGGGAAGATTAAAAATACATAGATAAGAATGCAAGATTTACAAATTTGAAGTGTTGTGTAGTTAATATGACTTATACAATAATAATTTACCAGACTAGAATGAAGCGAATCGTGTGGGCTGTTGGTTGATAATTTCACTGTTCTGGATGACTATGTTGTACTATTTTCTTTCTTCGGATGTTAATAAAATGGAATTCTTGTCCTGTTCACCTCGGAAATACAGCTCCCTGGTTGATTTACTGCCAGACTGATGTTCCTTCTGCAATTTCTGGATCCAAATACGTTCTTCTCTCGTTTGGAGCAATTTGTGATGTTCCGTGTATTTGAAAGTTTATGAGTTCCAGTGTAGTGTATATTATTGGTTGTGATACAGTTAACTCTTTATATTGGGTTTAATATATCATCAATTCCCTTCGGATATGGGACAATTCAAGTCCTTCCTTGTAGAACCCAGTTATTTATTTTTTATTGTGATGTTATACGATGATCTCGTTTGATTAAACTATACTGGCATAAGTCAATAATATTATCTTTAGTATTTTGGTGTATTATAATTGTGTCATAATATTTCAGAATATTCTAATTACATTTAACATTTCTTGGGTTTTTTAATCTCATCATATTCAGATCATAAAAAGCAATAATTGAAAATCAACAACTCCTTCATTTCCTGTAGTCCATAGCAACCCATTATTTTTCTTCCTTCTCCATGTTTTGTATATAGTGTTTATTTCATATATTTTTTGTCTATTCCTTATTAATTTGCTATCATATCGGAATATAACTTTACCGATAGTTGGTTTATAATTTTCTACATATATTCTGCTGGTTTTTTGATATGAGCCTGTTTCTTTTATATTTACTACTTTTTTCGATATCAAACGTTATCAATCGATATCATGGCATCGTGGCATTATCATAATTTGTATAAATTGAGATGGTTTATTATATATCATAACATAAACTTTATCATAACATTCGTTGTCACAAAATAATATCATTTGATTCAGAATCCTTACTTGCTATTGCTATAAGGTAAATTATTGTTTCATTTTTGTTTACTTTCATGGTCATTTACTTTGACAATTTCTGTACTATTCTACTTCTTACACTTCTCATCAGTATCATATTGATTTACTTTTCACTGAACATAGATCATTAACTATTGTCTAATTTACAGGTTTGTTTATTCTCGTTATTTCTACCTTACATCCTTATTTATTTTTATCTATAATTATAAATGTAATTATTAGACCTTTTGTTTTATCATGGGGTTAAATATTGATTTGCTTATTATTTTGTTAATATAATATTTATGCAACATGGATGACAGCATTTCTGTTGCGTTACATATGCTCCCCCTCCTAAAAAAGTTTAGTTTACCTGAATGAAGTTTAGGTCAAATAAACTTGTCTTTTTCACATGCCTTTTCTTCATATCAATATTAATGGTTGACGATGGGATTCTCAATGTAACTTTATTAGACTAGTATTAATAATTCTTTATTTAATAACATTTCATTACTTTAATTAACATTCTTGATCATTTTTAATTTCTGTTAACAGTATTTGTTGATAGTTGGCTACAATATTCAATGATACTTTAGGTTCACATCTCTTCTACTTATAATTACTGTAATCACTGTATTTCTCAATTATTCTTCTGTCATCTAATTTCTTTTTGTTTCCTTCGTCCTACTCTTCTGGAAACTGAGGTCATTCTTGCAACTATTCTAATATTCCTTAAATATTTAATTTCCCTAACAATCCCTAATATGTGCGTTGGTACAGTTCAGAGAGGCACTGTTTGGCTTCATACTCTGCTGTCCACACCACACCTTAATATAGTACTGCTGGAATTCATCTACAGTCAGCTATAAAATATAATAATCTCCTAATAATCTCCTTAATTATTTAATAATAAATATTTGGGAATTTTTTTTCATTGTTGCTTTTATATTTCTTTATTACTATCCTTCATACTTTGTGATTCCATTTTAGTTTCCTTAAACATTCTTTGATAATAAATCTGACAGTTATCATTTGTAATTATTTTTGTTTTTTCTTTCTTGTTGTGATAATAATGCTAAGTATCATGTTCATTTGTTTTTCTGATCTCAATATTTTCTAAATAGTTATTGTTTGATTATCATTATAACTGTGTTTCTGACTAGATACAGTCCTTAGCTCAACTATTATTTTTCTTATCGTATTTCATTATTTTGGCTGTTTATATTTCAATGAATTATGTTCATAAATATTCTTTCTTTCTCGTTTTCTTTAATATTACATTGGTTACAATCAATCGTTTACTGAAGTTGTTTCTTTCACTTGGCAATGCGGTATGTATTTTAGGTCATATTATTTTTCTTTTATTATTTTGCATAGGTAGACTTGATGTAAAAACTTTTATCTTGGGGTTTCATTATTCATTATTCACACTATTTCTTTGTAGACGTTTAGTAATAATTCTAGTTTTCTTCTGTAATCTTGGGGTTTCATTATTCATTATTCACACTATTTCTTTGTAGACGTTTAGTAATAATTCTAGTTTTCTTCTGTAACCTTGGGGTTTCATTATTCACACTATTTCTTTGTAGACGTTTAGTAATAATTCTAGTTTTCTTCGGTAATCTTGGGGTTTGTTATTATTAACTCTTCTTAATACCTTCTTCATAACTATATTTTAATTCAGACTTACTTCATTTTGAATGACATGTTTTCTATTTATATAATACTGTTCAAAAAATTCTCTTTTATTTACAAGTGTTTTCTCTTCAAAATCGGTAATAAGTTGTTCTTATTGTATTTTAGAATTTATTCATAATTTTTCACTGCCTCTATTAGTTTAAATGAGGGCTTACCCCCTCCTCTCTATTTTCATTTGAATTATTATGTTGATTTAGTACAGTTTCGGTGCGGTCCTCTGTATTAGGTTCCGCTATCCTATAATTTCTTTCAGGTGGATAGTTGTCTTCACGCCGGGACTGATCATAATGGTTGTCGTATCGGTGACTCCTTGGGTAATACAGTCGCTGATTACCTTGAGGCCTGGAGTAAATATAATTAACGTTATGCCTATAATTATTGGGTCGTCTTTCCCCATCTCCTCTATTATTGCGACTATCGCGGTAATTATAAGTATTATTGCCACGATAATTATAATTCCTGGAATTATTATTCGCGTGCTCATTTTGGGTCCTATTTGCATTAACGTTCTGCGCAGGTCGATTGTGATCATTATTATGAGAATTGGTTGGTGGCTCGTTATTATTATACTTCTGATATTTATAATTTAACATCCTATTTCTTTGGTATTGGTTCTCGTGCTCATAATTCTCAAGGAATTTGGCCATGGCTGAAATCGTTTTGATTTGGCTACACATACGTGCATTTTTTATCCCTTCCTCATAATGGTAGGATAGTTGTATCACCAAACATTCTTCGGGAATTCTGGGCTTTAAGTTCCGTGCCATACATACTTTTCCTAGAAAGTATGAAGTAGGAGACTGGCCTATGTTTGTTTCGTATCGACCGTTACTCAAATTATTTCTAATCATGTTCCGGGTCGATTCAGACCAATATTTCTCTTTAAATTGTTTTTTGAACTCGGTCATGTCCAGTATATCCGGGCGCACCGCTGTCCACCAATTATCATAGGTATCTTTAAATGTCTCATCAATCATACTGCGTATAATACTCCAGCGATTTTCTCTATTTCTTGCGATCATCTCTTCCAACCTCTTTAAAAATTCCATCGGATTACGCTTGTAGTTACGAAAATTAATCGACTCACGATTATCGTGGTCATTCGTATGACTATGTTGACATGTCCTATCCCGCCATGAATCTACTTCTTCTTGTAACTGTAGTTCGCGTCTACTAATTTCCTCTATTTTATTTTTACTGGTATTAATTTGACCTTCCATATTGTTTAAATTGCCATATACTCTTTCGAGTCGTTCACCCATGTCTGTCTGTATTTGCGTAATCCCTTCCTTATTCTCTTCCCGTACCTGATGTACTTCGTTTTTAATTTGCTCATATTTTCCGACAGTTTCCTGTTGGATTTCTTCGACCATTGTTTTACTCTCAATTTTTATGTTATTAATTTTATTCTGTAATTCTTCACGAACCTGTACTATTGTTTCGTTAGATTTTTCTAACCCTTCATTTGTTTTGGCTATTTCTAACTTTCTTTCCTCATTATTTTGGTCCACCTTCTGGTTGACTGTTAAATGAATATTCTCAATTTTTTCATTAATTTGTCTTAAATTTTCTTCATGTATTTGTAGGATGTCTTCCTTCATTTGTTTTAAACCCTCATCATTCCTATCTAACCTTTTGTTCATTAGTTTTGAGGTTTCTTTAATTTCCTCATTTGTTTTCCTAAAATTCTCCTTGTTTTCCTCATTTGTTTTATCGTATTTTTCCTCCAGTCTCTTTGATTTTTCCAATAGTAGTTTCAACATTTCCTGTATACTCAAGTCTTCCTTTTGGTTGGGCTTATCTGGTTGGTCCCCTTGGGCATCTTCTTCCATTACTCCCTTTTCCTTGTCCGCAATTATTTCAGTTTCCGTTATTTCGTCTGTCTGTTGTTCCATTTCACTATCTATTATTATTTCGATTTCCTGTTCTTGTTCACCTTCTTCCTTCTCCGTATCTTCAGCCCTCCTCTTTGATCTACCTCTGGTATCAGGCATTTTTATTCTCCCACAGTTGCCTGCTCTGGTTAAGTAATATGAATGTAATTATAATTACTTAACTTAAGCCCTACACTGGTTGAGCACCAATTTGTAATCAGACGAGTACGAGCGTCTCGTTATTTTCACACAATGTAAACCTATTCGTTGCTATGAACGGGTATGCTCCCCTGTCTCTACTCTCTTCGGTCGTTTAATTTACTTCAATTATTTAAATATCTGAGATATTTGGAGTGGTGGAATATAGTAATTTAATTAACTAATATTAGCTTATCTCTCTAATAAAATTATCAGTGTTAGTGTACTTGAAACTTAAATAATTAATGTGTTATTCTATAATTTCGTTCAACCCTATTATACCTTGGAGAGAATTATGTAAAATTTTGTATTCTAACGCTCTTCTCTTTGGTGTCGGAGAAATCCGCTATAAGCGCTGTAGTACCGGGGCAACGAAACTTAGAGGTTAATTCACTGTTTACGTTAACCAATTATTCTATACTTAGTCAGTTACTTTTTTATTCCCAACTCATTAAATAATACTCCAAATGACAAGATTTTGCAACTATACAAAGGTTCTTTATTTGTTCACTTCTTCAACATTAAATAAGATATGTTTCAACTGGCATACACAAAGGCTATAGATTGTGTGAATCGATTATTGATCAGTCCGATACTTTATTTAGATTCGGTTATATAATGTGTTTTAGTTTGTAATTAACTTAATTCAGGGTGTGAAGGTTCTTGTAACTGTGGGGAAGATTAAAAATACATAGATAAGAATGCAAGATTTACAAATTTGAAGTGTTGTGTAGTTAATATGACTTATACAATAATAATTTACCAGACTAGAATGAAGCGAATCGTGTGGGCTGTTGGTTGATAATTTCACTGTTCTGGATGACTATGTTGTACTATTTTCTTTCTTCGGATGTTAATAAAATGGAATTCTTGTCCTGTTCACCTCGGAAATACAGCTCCCTGGTTGATTTACTGCCAGACTGATGTTCCTTCTGCAATTTCTGGATCCAAATACGTTCTTCTCTCGTTTGGAGCAATTTGTGATGTTCCGTGTATTTGAAAGTTTATGAGTTCCAGTGTAGTGTATATTATTGGTTGTGATACAGTTAACTCTTTATATTGGGTTTAATATATCATCAATTCCCTTCGGATATGGGACAATTCAAGTCCTTCCTTGTAGAACCCAGTTATTTATTTTTTATTGTGATGTTATACGATGATCTCGTTTGATTAAACTATACTGGCATAAGTCAATAATATTATCTTTAGTATTTTGGTGTATTATAATTGTGTCATAATATTTCAGAATATTCTAATTACATTTAACATTTCTTGGGTTTTTTAATCTCATCATATTCAGATCATAAAAAGCAATAATTGAAAATCAACAACTCCTTCATTTCCTGTAGTCCATAGCAACCCATTATTTTTCTTCCTTCTCCATGTTTTGTATATAGTGTTTATTTCATATATTTTTTGTCTATTCCTTATTAATTTGCTATCATATCGGAATATAACTTTACCGATAGTTGGTTTATAATTTTCTACATATATTCTGCTGGTTTTTTGATATGAGCCTGTTTCTTTTATATTTACTACTTTTTTCGATATCAAACGTTATCAATCGATATCATGGCATCGTGGCATTATCATAATTTGTATAAATTGAGATGGTTTATTATATATCATAACATAAACTTTATCATAACATTCGTTGTCACAAAATAATATCATTTGATTCAGAATCCTTACTTGCTATTGCTATAAGGTAAATTATTGTTTCATTTTTGTTTACTTTCATGGTCATTTACTTTGACAATTTCTGTACTATTCTACTTCTTACACTTCTCATCAGTATCATATTGATTTACTTTTCACTGAACATAGATCATTAACTATTGTCTAATTTACAGGTTTGTTTATTCTCGTTATTTCTACCTTACATCCTTATTTATTTTTATCTATAATTATAAATGTAATTATTAGACCTTTTGTTTTATCATGGGGTTAAATATTGATTTGCTTATTATTTTGTTAATATAATATTTATGCAACATGGATGACAGCATTTCTGTTGCGTTACATATGCTCCCCCTCCTAAAAAAGTTTAGTTTACCTGAATGAAGTTTAGGTCAAATAAACTTGTCTTTTTCACATGCCTTTTCTTCATATCAATATTAATGGTTGACGATGGGATTCTCAATGTAACTTTATTAGACTAGTATTAATAATTCTTTATTTAATAACATTTCATTACTTTAATTAACATTCTTGATCATTTTTAATTTCTGTTAACAGTATTTGTTGATAGTTGGCTACAATATTCAATGATACTTTAGGTTCACATCTCTTCTACTTATAATTACTGTAATCACTGTATTTCTCAATTATTCTTCTGTCATCTAATTTCTTTTTGTTTTCTTCGTCCTACTCTTCTGGAAACTGAGGTCATTCTTGCAACTATTCTAATATTCCTTAAATATTTAATTTCCCTAACAATCCCTAATATGTGCGTTGGTACAGTTCAGAGAGGCACTGTTTGGCTTCATACTCTGCTGTCCACACCACACCTTAATATAGTACTGCTGGAATTCATCTACAGTCAGCTATAAAATATAATAATCTCCTAATAATCTCCTTAATTATTTAATAATAAATATTTGGGAATTTTTTTTCATTGTTGCTTTTATATTTCTTTATTACTATCCTTCATACTTTGTGATTCCATTTTAGTTTCCTTAAACATTCTTTGATAATAAATCTGACAGTTATCATTTGTAATTATTTTTGTTTTTTCTTTCTTGTTGTGATAATAATGCTAAGTATCATCTTCATTTGTTTTTCTGATCTCAATATTTTCTAAATAGTTATTGTTTGATTATCATTATAACTGTGTTTCTGACTAGATACAGTCCTTAGCTCAACTATTATTTTTCTTATCGTATTTCATTATTTTGGCTGTTTATATTTCAATGAATTATGTTCATAAATATTCTTTCTTTCTCGTTTTCTTTAATATTACATTGGTTACAATCAATCGTTTACTGAAGTTGTTTCTTTCACTTGGCAATGCGGTATGTATTTTAGGTCATATTATTTTTCTTTTATTATTTTGCATAGGTAGACTTGATGTAAAAACTTTTATCTTGGGGTTTCATTATTCATTATTCACACTATTTCTTTGTAGATGTTTAGTAATAATTCTAGTTTTCTTCTGTAATCTTGGGGTTTCATTATTCATTATTCACACTATTTCTTTGTAGACGTTTAGTAATAATTCTAGTTTTCTTCTGTAACCTTGGGGTTTTATTATTCACACTATTTCTTTGTAGACGTTTAGTAATAATTCTAGTTTTCTTCGGTAATCTTGGGGTTTGTTATTATTAACTCTTCTTAATACCTTCTTCATAACTATATTTTAATTCAGACTTACTTCATTTTGAATGACATGTTTTCTATTTATATAATACTGTTCAAAAAATTCTCTTTTATTTACAAGTGTTTTCTCTTCAAAATCGGTAATAAGTTGTTCTTATTGTATTTTAGAATTTATTCATAATTTTTCACTGCCTCTATTAGTTTAAATGAGGGCTTACCCCCTCCTCTCTATTTTCATTTGAATTATTATGTTGATTTAGTACAGTTTCGGTGCGGTCCTCTGTATTAGGTTCCGCTATCCTATAATTTCTTTCAGGTGGATAGTTGTCTTCACGCCGTATAATGGTTATCGTATCGGTGACTCCTTGGGTAATACAGTCGCTGATTACCTTGAGGCCTGGAGTAAATATAATTAACGTTATGCCTATAATTATTGGGTCGTCTTTCCCCATCTCCTCTATTATTGCGACTATCGCGGTAATTATAAGTATTATTGCCACGATAATTATAATTCCTGGAATTATTATTCGCGTGCTCATTTTGGGTCCTATTTGCATTAACGTTCTGCGCAGGTCGATTGTGATCATTATTATGAGAATTGGTTGGTGGCTCGTTATTATTATACTTCTGATATTTATAATTTAACATCCTATTTCTTTGGTATTGGTTCTCGTGCTCATAATTCTCAAGGAATTTGGCCATGGCTGAAATCGTTTTGATTTGGCTACACATACGTGCATTTTTTATCCCTTCCTCATAATGGTAGGATAGTTGTATCACCAAACATTCTTCGGGAATTCTGGGCTTTAAGTTCCGTGCCATACATACTTTTCCTAGAAAGTATGAAGTAGGAGACTGGCCTATGTTTGTTTCGTATCGACCGTTACCCAAATTATTTCTAATCATGTTCTGGGTCGATTCAGACCAATATTTCTCTTTAAATTGTTTTTTGAACTCGGTCATGTCCAGTATATCCGGGCGCACCGCTGTCCACCAATTATCATAGGTATCTTTAAATGTCTCATCAATCATACTGCGTATAATACTCCAGCGATTTTCTCTATTTCTTGCGATCATCTCTTCCAACCTCTTTAAAAATTCCATCGGATTATGCTTGTAGTTACGAAAATTAATCGACTCACGATTATCGTGGTTATTCGTATGACTATGTTGACATGTCCTATCCCGCCATGAATCTACTTCTTCTTGTAACTGTAGTTCGCGTCTACTAATTTCCTCTATTTTATTTTTACTGGTATTAATTTGACCTTCCATATTGTTTAAATTGCCATATACTCTTTCGAGTCGTTCACCCATGTCTGTCTGTATTTGCGTAATCCCTTCCTTATTCTCTTCCCGTACCTGATGTACTTCGTTTTTAATTTGCTCATATTTTCCGACAGTTTCCTGTTGGATTTCTTCGACCATTGTTTTACTCTCAATTTTTATGTTATTAATTTTATTCTGTAATTCTTCACGAACCTGTACTATTGTTTCGTTAGATTTTTCTAACCCTTCATTTGTTTTGGCTATTTCTAACTTTCTTTCCTCATTATTTTGGTCCACCTTCTGGTTGACTGTTAAATGAATATTCTCAATTTTTTCATTAATTTGTCTTAAATTTTCTTCATGTATTTGTAGGATGTCTTCCTTCATTTGTTTTAAACCCTCATCATTCCTATCTAACCTTTCGTTCATTAGTTTTGAGGTTTCTTTAATTTCCTCATTTGTTTTCCTAAAATTCTCCTTGTTTTCCTCATTTGTTTTATCGTATTTTTCCTCCAGTCTCTTTGATTTTTCCAATAGTAGTTTCAACATTTCCTGTATACTCAAGTCTTCCTTTTGGTTGGGCTTATCTGGTTGGTCCCCTTGGGCATCTTCTTCCATTACTCCCTTTTCCTTGTCCGCAATTATTTCAGTTTCCGTTATTTCGTCTGTCTGTTGTTCCATTTCACTATCTATTATTATTTCGATTTCCTGTTCTTGTTCACCTTCTTCCTTCTCCGTATCTTCAGCCCTCCTCTTTGATCTACCTCTGGTATCAGGCATTTTTATTCTCCCACAGTTGCCTGCTCTGGTTAAGTAATATGAATGTAATTATAATTACTTAACTTAAGCCCTACACTGGTTGAGCACCAATTTGTAATCAGACGAGTACGAGCGTCTCGTTATTTTCACACAATGTAAACCTATTCGTTGCTATGAACGGGTATGCTCCCCTGTCTCTACTCTCTTCGGTCGTTTAATTTACTTCAATTATTTAAATATCTGAGATATTTGGAGTGGTGGAATATAGTAATTTAATTAACTAATATTAGCTTATCTCTCTAATAAAATTATCAGTGTTAGTGTACTTGAAACTTAAATAATTAATGTGTTATTCTATAATTTCGTTCAACCCTATTATACCTTGGAGAGAATTATGTAAAATTTTGTATTCTAACGCTCTTCTCTTTGGTGTCGGAGAAATCCGCTATAAGCGCTGTAGTACCGGGGCAACGAAACTTAGAGGTTAATTCACTGTTTACGTTAACCAATTATTCTATACTTAGTCAGTTACTTTTTTATTCCCAACTCATTAAATAATACTCCAAATGACAAGATTTTGCAACTATACAAAGGTTCTTTATTTGTTCACTTCTTCAACATTAAATAAGATATGTTTCAACTGGCATACACAAAGGCTATAGATTGTGTGAATCGATTATTGATCAGTCCGATACTTTATTTAGATTCGGTTATATAATGTGTTTTAGTTTGTAATTAACTTAATTCAGGGTGTGAAGGTTCTTGTAACTGTGGGGAAGATTAAAAATACATAGATAAGAATGCAAGATTTACAAATTTGAAGTGTTGTGTAGTTAATATGACTTATACAATAATAATTTACCAGACTAGAATGAAGCGAATCGTGTGGGCTGTTGGTTGATAATTTCACTGTTCTGGATGACTATGTTGTACTATTTTCTTTCTTCGGATGTTAATAAAATGGAATTCTTGTCCTGTTCACCTCGGAAATACAGCTCCCTGGTTGATTTACTGCCAGACTGATGTTCCTTCTGCAATTTCTGGATCCAAATACGTTCTTCTCTCGTTTGGAGCAATTTGTGATGTTCCGTGTATTTGAAAGTTTATGAGTTCCAGTGTAGTGTATATTATTGGTTGTGATACAGTTAACTCTTTATATTGGGTTTAATATATCATCAATTCCCTTCGGATATGGGACAATTCAAGTCCTTCCTTGTAGAACCCAGTTATTTATTTTTTATTGTGATGTTATACGATGATCTCGTTTGATTAAACTATACTGGCATAAGTCAATAATATTATCTTTAGTATTTTGGTGTATTATAATTGTGTCATAATATTTCAGAATATTCTAATTACATTTAACATTTCTTGGGTTTTTTAATCTCATCATATTCAGATCATAAAAAGCAATAATTGAAAATCAACAACTCCTTCATTTCCTGTAGTCCATAGCAACCCATTATTTTTCTTCCTTCTCCATGTTTTGTATATAGTGTTTATTTCATATATTTTTTGTCTATTCCTTATTAATTTGCTATCATATCGGAATATAACTTTACCGATAGTTGGTTTATAATTTTCTACATATATTCTGCTGGTTTTTTGATATGAGCCTGTTTCTTTTATACTTACTACTTTTTTCGATATCAAACGTTATCAATCGATATCATGGCATCGTGGCATTATCATAATTTGTATAAATTGAGATGGTTTATTATATATCATAACATAAACTTTATCATAACATTCGTTGTCACAAAATAATATCATTTGATTCAGAATCCTTACTTGCTATTGCTATAAGGTAAATTATTGTTTCATTTTTGTTTACTTTCATGGTCATTTACTTTGACAATTTCTGTACTATTCTACTTCTTACACTTCTCATCAGTATCATATTGATTTACTTTTCACTGAACATAGATCATTAACTATTGTCTAATTTACAGGTTTGTTTATTCTCGTTATTTCTACCTTACATCCTTATTTATTTTTATCTATAATTATAAATGTAATTATTAGACCTTTTGTTTTATCATGGGGTTAAATATTGATTTGCTTATTATTTTGTTAATATAATATTTATGCAACATGGATGACAGCATTTCTGTTGCGTTACATATGCTCCCCCTCCTAAAAAAGTTTAGTTTACCTGAATGAAGTTTAGGTCAAATAAACTTGTCTTTTTCACATGCCTTTTCTTCATATCAATATTAATGGTTGACGATGGGATTCTCAATGTAACTTTATTAGACTAGTATTAATAATTCTTTATTTAATAACATTTCATTACTTTAATTAACATTCTTGATCATTTTTAATTTCTGTTAACAGTATTTGTTGATAGTTGGCTACAATATTCAATGATACTTTAGGTTCACATCTCTTCTACTTATAATTACTGTAATCACTGTATTTCTCAATTATTTTTCTGTCATCTAATTTCTTTTTGTTTTCTTCGTCCTACTCTTCTGGAAACTGAGGTCATTCTTGCAACTATTCTAATATTCCTTAAATATTTAATTTCCCTAACAATCCCTAATATGTGCGTTGGTACAGTTCAGAGAGGCACTGTTTGGCTTCATACTCTGCTGTCCACACCACACCTTAATATAGTACTGCTGGAATTCATCTACAGTCAGCTATAAAATATAATAATCTCCTAATAATCTCCTTAATTATTTAATAATAAATATTTGGGAATTTTTTTTCATTGTTGCTTTTATATTTCTTTATTACTATCCTTCATACTTTGTGATTCCATTTTAGTTGCCTTAAACATTCTTTGATAATAAATCTGACAGTTATCATTTGTAATTATTTTTGTTTTTTCTTTCTTGTTGTGATAATAATGCTAAGTATCATCTTCATTTGTTTTTCTGATCTCAATATTTTCTAAATAGTTATTGTTTGATTATCATTATAACTGTGTTTCTGACTAGATACAGTCCTTAGCTCAACTATTATTTTTCTTATCGTATTTCATTATTTTGGCTGTTTATATTTCAATGAATTATGTTCATAAATATTCTTTCTTTCTCGTTTTCTTTAATATTACATTGGTTACAATCAATCGTTTACTGAAGTTGTTTCTTTCACTTGGCAATGCGGTATGTATTTTAGGTCATATTATTTTTCTTTTATTATTTTGCATAGGTAGACTTGATGTAAAAACTTTTATCTTGGGGTTTCATTATTCATTATTCACACTATTTCTTTGTAGACGTTTAGTAATAATTCTAGTTTTCTTCTGTAATCTTGGGGTTTCATTATTCATTATTCACACTATTTCTTTGTAGACGTTTAGTAATAATTCTAGTTTTCTTCTGTAACCTTGGGGTTTCATTATTCACACTATTTCTTTGTAGACGTTTAGTAATAATTCTAGTTTTCTTCGGTAATCTTGGGGTTTGTTATTATTAACTCTTCTTAATACCTTCTTCATAACTATATTTTAATTCAGACTTACTTCATTTTGAATGACATGTTTTCTATTTATATAATACTGTTCAAAAAATTCTCTTTTATTTACAAGTGTTTTCTCTTCAAAATCGGTAATAAGTTGTTCTTATTGTATTTTAGAATTTATTCATAATTTTTCACTGCCTCTATTAGTTTAAATGAGGGCTTACCCCCTCCTCTCTATTTTCATTTGAATTATTATGTTGATTTAGTACAGTTTCGGTGCGGTCCTCTGTATTAGGTTCCGCTATCCTATAATTTCTTTCAGGTGGATAGTTGTCTTCACACCGGGACTGATCATAATGGTTGTCGTATCGGTGACTCCTTGGGTAATACAGTCGCTGATTACCTTGAGGCCTGGAGTAAATATAATTAACGTTATGCCTATAATTATTGGGTCGTCTTTCCCCATCTCCTCTATTATTGCGACTATCGCGGTAATTATAAGTATTATTGCCACGATAATTATAATTCCTGGAATTATTATTCGCGTGCTCATTTTGGGTCCTATTTGCATTAACGTTCTGCGCAGGTCGATTGTGATCATTATTATGAGAATTGGTTGGTGGCTCGTTATTATTATACTTCTGATATTTATAATTTAACATCCTATTTCTTTGGTATTGGTTCTCGTGCTCATAATTCTCAAGGAATTTGGCCATGGCTGAAATCGTTTTGATTTGGCTACACATACGTGCATTTTTTATCCCTTCCTCATAATGGTAGGATAGTTGTATCACCAAACATTCTTCGGGAATTCTGGGCTTTAAGTTCCGTGCCATACATACTTTTCCTAGAAAGTATGAAGTAGGAGACTGGCCTATGTTTGTTTCGTATCGACCGTTACTCAAATTATTTCTAATCATGTTCTGGGTCGATTCAGACCAATATTTCTCTTTAAATTGTTTTTTGAACTAGGTCATGTCCAGTATATCCGGGCGCACCGCTGTCCACCAATTATCATAGGTATCTTTAAATGTCTCATCAATCATACTGCGTATAATACTCCAGCGATTTTCTCTATTTCTTGCGATCATCTCTTCCAACCTCTTTAAAAATTCCATCGGATTACGCTTGTAGTTACGAAAATTAATCGACTCACGATTATCGTGGTTATTCGTATGACTATGTTGACATGTCCTATCCCGCCATGAATCTACTTCTTCTTGTAACTGTAGTTCGCGTCTACTAATTTCCTCTATTTTATTTTTACTGGTATTAATTTGACCTTCCATATTGTTTAAATTGCCATATACTCTTTCGAGTCGTTCACCCATGTCTGTCTGTATTTGCGTAATCCCTTCCTTATTCTCTTCCCGTACCTGATGTACTTCGTTTTTAATTTGCTCATATTTTCCGACAGTTTCCTGTTGGATTTCTTCGACCATTGTTTTACTCTCAATTTTTATGTTATTAATTTTATTCTGTAATTCTTCACGAACCTGTACTATTGTTTCGTTAGATTTTTCTAACCCTTCATTTGTTTTGGCTATTTCTAACTTTCTTTCCTCATTATTTTGGTCCACCTTCTGGTTGACTGTTAAATGAATATTCTCAATTTTTTCATTAATTTGTCTTAAATTTTCTTCATGTATTTGTAGGATGTCTTCCTTCATTTGTTTTAAACCCTCATCATTCCTATCTAACCTTTCGTTCATTAGTTTTGAGGTTTCTTTAATTTCCTCATTTGTTTTCCTAAAATTCTCCTTGTTTTCCTCATTTGTTTTATCGTATTTTTCCTCCAGTCTCTTTGATTTTTCCAATAGTAGTTTCAACATTTCCTGTATACTCAAGTCTTCCTTTTGGTTGGGCTTATCTGGTTGGTCCCCTTGGGCATCTTCTTCCATTACTCCCTTTTCCTTGTCCGCAATTATTTCAGTTTCCGTTATTTCGTCTGTCTGTTGTTCCATTTCACTATCTATTATTATTTCGATTTCCTATTCTTGTTCACCTTCTTCCTTCTCCGTATCTTCAGCCCTCCTCTTTGATCTACCTCTGGTATCAGGCATTTTTATTCTCCCATAGTTGCCTGCTCTGGTTAAGTAATATGAATGTAATTATAATTACTTAACTTAAGCCCTACACTGGTTGAGCACCAATTTGTAATCAGACGAGTACGAGCGTCTCGTTATTTTCACACAATGTAAACCTATTCGTTGCTATGAACGGGTATGCTCCCCTGTCTCTACTCTCTTCGGTCGTTTAATTTACTTCAATTATTTAAATATCTGAGATATTTGGAGTGGTGGAATATAGTAATTTAATTAACTAATATTAGCTTATCTCTCTAATAAAATTATCAGTGTTAGTGTACTTGAAACTTAAATAATTAATGTGTTATTCTATAATTTCGTTCAACCCTATTATACCTTGGAGAGAATTATGTAAAATTTTGTATTCTAACGCTCTTCTCTTTGGTGTCGGAGAAATCCGCTATAAGCGCTGTAGTACCGGGGCAACGAAACTTAGAGTTTAATTCACTGTTTACGTTAACCAATTATTCTATACTTAGTCAGTTACTTTTTTATTCCCAACTCATTAAATAATACTCCAAATGACAAGATTTTGCAACTATACAAAGGTTCTTTATTTGTTCACTTCTTCAACATTAAATAAGATATGTTTCAACTGGCATACACAAAGGCTATAGATTGTGTGAATCGATTATTGATCAGTCCGATACTTTATTTAGATTCGGTTATATAATGTGTTTTAGTTTGTAATTAACTTAATTCAGGGTGTGAAGGTTCTTGTAACTGTGGGGAAGATTAAAAATACATAGATAAGAATGCAAGATTTACAAATTTGAAGTGTTGTGTAGTTAATATGACTTATACAATAATAATTTACCAGACTAGAATGAAGCGAATCGTGTGGGCTGTTGGTTGATAATTTCACTGTTCTGGATGACTATTGTAACGCAACAGAAATGCTAGCATTCATGTTACATAAAAGACGGTTCACAGAATAATAAACAAATTGATATTTAAACCCATAATAGAACAGAGATCCAATAATTACAATTATAATCATAGACAAAATTAAATAAGGATGCAAGGTAGTGTTGACTAGAATAAACGAACCTGTACGATAAATAATAGCTAATGATATATGTTTAATGAAAAGCAAAAAAAAAAAAATGAAACAATGACTTAATTTATGGTAATAACAAATAAGAATTTTGTGTTAAGAAGTATTATTTTATGACAAAAATGTTATGATAAAGTTTATGTGATGTTATATCAAATATGTGTTGAGTTAATGAAAAATAATGAAACAAGTTGTATTATTCAATGACTGTCGTAGAATGAAGTGTGAGGCAGTTAATCAATGTTCATAAATTCGAATTTTGTTGTATGTGATCAAGAGATCAAGATAAAATTGTTATTAGATATAGAAAAATAATTGTTTATATAAGTGCTAATAATTAAGATTTGATTGTATGTATGAATTTATATAAAAGGGACTATAGATGCCTAACAGACATAACCACAGGTAGATCAGTTTACAATAAAAGGCCTAACAGGCAAAACTACTATATAAACACTCATAACATAAAGATTAGGTGCATCAATTAATAATAATTAATAAATACGCTATGAAGAACTAGAAAAAAAAACATTAAATTAATAATAATATTTAATAAAATTTATACAAATTATAATAATACTATAATGCCATAATATCGATTGGTAAAATATAATATCGAAGGTGGATTAAATATAATAAAAAAGAAAAAAAACGGGCTTATATCAAAAAACCAGTAGAATATGTGTATAAAATAATAAACCAACTATCGGTAAAGTTACATTCCGATAGGACAGCAAATTGATAAAGAATAGATAAAAAATATATGAAAGAAACACTATATATTCAAAACATGTGGAAGGCAGAAATTATTATATGTTGCTAGGGATGACAAATAAGAAAAAGAAGTTGTTGATTTTAGACAAGACAAAAATTGCTTTAAAAAAACTGAACGTGAAGAGATTAAAAAACCCAAGAATAATCTATTTAATCGTAATATTATAATTATCAGAGACGATTATAAAGTACAAGATTCTCATGACAATAGTTACGTCTAACACCAATACAGATTAACCAAATAACACTACAATCTGAAATATCAATAGAGAGTAAATAACTGAAGTCTACAAGAAAGAATTTGAACTGTCCCATATCCGAAGGGAATTGATGAGATATTAATCAAATAGAAAGAATTAACAGTAACACAACTCATAATATTCACAACACCAGAAATTATAACCTTGCAATTACACGGAACAACACTAATTGATTCAATCGAAAGAAGAACTGATTTGGATCCTGGCGGT
Source organism: Magicicada septendecula (assembly GCA_034769895.1). NCBI lineage: Eukaryota > Metazoa > Arthropoda > Insecta > Hemiptera > Cicadidae > Magicicada > Magicicada septendecula. The sequence goes on along the minus strand of CM068372.1, from coordinate 342,843,279 downwards.
GCAGAAGAAACATCAACCGGGCTGTAGATCAATCCAGAAGCTGTATTCCGACGTGGACAGGACAAGAATTACTTTTGTTAAACCGAATAAAGAAAACCGTACTGCATAATCATCCAAAACATTAAATTTAGCGATCAACCGCCTACACGATTTGCTTCGTTCGAGTCTGGTAAATTATATTATATTAATCATACTAAATACACAACACATAAATTTTGTAAATCTTGCATTCTTATCTATGTATTTTTAGTCTTCCCCACAGTTACAAGAACCTTCACACCCTGAAATAAATTAAATACAAATCAAAACATAATATATAACCAAATATAAATAAAGGATTAAAATAATCAACAATCGATACCTGAAGTCTATAGTCCAAGCATATGTTAATTAGAACATATCTTATTTAATGTGAATTAAGTAAACAAATAAAGAACCTTTATATATTTGTCAAATCTTGTTATTTGGAGTATGGTTTAGTGAACTGGGAACAAAAAGTAACTGAATAAGTATAGAATAAATGGTTAATATAAACATCGAAATAACCTATAAGTTTCGTTGAGCCGATTCTGCAGCGCTTATAGCAGAATTATCTGACACCAAAGAGGGAGCGTAAAATTACGAAATTAGACAGATCTCTTTTCAAGGTATAATAGGGTTGGATGAAATTGTAGAATAACGATTAAGTTGTTTAAGTTCTAGGCACACTAACACTGATAATTATTAAAGAGTTAAGTTAATATTAATTAATTGCATCCATATATTCCACAACTCCAAATATCTCCGAGATTTATATAATTAAAGTAATACAAAACAAATTGACAAATACAACAGTGGGGTTTTAAGGAGAGGAAACCCGTTTATCTACAAATTGGCTTCCATCGCGGGGCTTGAACAGTAGCGACCCCACCACGGTATATCTACACTATGTTGTACTATTTTCTTTCTTCGGATGTTAATAAAATGGAATTCTTGTCCTGTTCACCTCGGAAATACAGCTCCCTGGTTGATTTACTGCCAGACTGATGTTCCTTCTGCAATTTCTGGATCCAAATACGTTCTTCTCTCGTTTGGAGCAATTTGTGATGTTCCGTGTATTTGAAAGGTTATGAGTTCCAGTGTAGTGTATATTATTGGTTGTGATACAGTTAACTCTTTATATTGGGTTTAATATATCATCAATTCCCTTCGGATATGGGACAATTCAAGTCCTTCCTTGTAGAACCCAGTTATTTATTTTTTATTGTGATGTTATACGATGATCTCGTTTGATTAAACTATACTGGCATAAGTCAATAATATTATCTTTAGTATTTTGGTGTATTATAATTGTGTCATAATATTTCAGAATATTCTAATTACATTTAACATTTCTTGGGTTTTTTAATCTCATCATATTCAGATCATAAAAAGCAATAATTGAAAATCAACAACTCCTTCATTTCCTGTAGTCCATAGCAACCCATTATTTTTCTTCCTTCTCCATGTTTTGTATATAGTGTTTATTTCATATATTTTTTGTCTATTCCTTATTAATTTGCTATCATATCGGAATATAACTTTACCGATAGTTGTTTTATTATTTTCTACATATATTCTGCTGGTTTTTTGATATGAGCCTGTTTCTTTTATATTTACTACTTTTTTCGATATCAAACGTTATCAATCGATATCATGGCATTGTGGCATTATCATAATTTGTATAAATTGAGATGGTTTATTATATATCATTACTAATTTAATGTTTTTTCCTAGCTCTTCGAACCGTATTCATTAATTATTATTAACTTATGTACCTAACCTTTATGTTATGAGTGGTTATATAGTGTTATTGGCTGTTAGGCCTTTTATTGTATACGGACCTACCTTTGTTTATAACTGGTGAACAACTATAGCCCTTTTACATAAATTCATACATATAATCAAATCTCAACTATTAACATTTACATAAACAATTATTCTTTTCATATCTAATGACAATTTTATCTTGATCTATGGATCACATATAAGAAAATTGAAATCTATTAACGCTAACTAGCTGCTTCCCACATCATTCTACAATAGTAATTGAATAATACATCTTGTTTCATTACCTTTCATTAACTCAACAAGTAATTGGTATAACATAACATAAACTTTATCATAACATTCGTTGTCACAAAATAATATCATTTGATTCAGAATCCTTACTTGCTATTGCTATAAGGTAAATTATTGTTTCATTTTTGTTTACTTTCATGGTCATTTACTTTGACAATTTCTGTACTATTCTACTTCTTACACTTCTCATCAGTATCATATTGATTTACTTTTCACTGAACATAAATCATTAACTATTGTCTAATTTACAGGTTTGTTTATTCTCGTTATTTCTACCTTGCATCCTTATTTATTTTTATCTATAATTATAAATGTAATTATTAGACCTTTTGTTTTATCATGGGGTTAAATATTGATTTGCTTATTATTTTGTTAATATAATATTTATGTAACATGGATGACAGCATTTCTGTTGCGTTACAATATTGAAGCATTGGGGGGCGCAAGTGTATTCTAGTTGCCAAAAGCAAAATTTAAAACAAAACTAGGGCGTAAAACTGGTTGTGATGTGCTGAGTGGGTCTTGGCTGTTGGACGGGGGGTGTTGAGAAAGCATGAGTAACTATAGTAATTTTTCCTTAAAAATGTTTAAGGGTTTCCACACCGCCGGGAGATCTACCCATTCCAGCAGTTGGCAGTACACCGGCCACAAGCAACAACTATCAGACTCGATGCGGGTGCGGCTGGAAGAGCGTCTGCACGTCATGCCGAAAATGCCCCCATAAGACATATCAGGACTATAAGGTGAAATTTAATTTTTTATTCACTCTTGGCCACTCCAGGAAACCTCCTATGTGGGACATTTTGCAGTTAATGATTTCTACGTTATGGTGCCGCGTCTAACTAGACATAATTGGGCGGGGTGATGAAATTTATTGGAATAATTTCTTGATGTAATTACGTCCCAATCTTATGTAGGCCTGGCCGAGGGGCGTTCAAGTAATTTTTTTAAAAATAGTTTTGGTAGTAAAATTTTAGGTTGCAAAAGTTGTGACCAATCTGAATTCTTTCATGTATCGGGGGTCTGGTTCTCTTTATTCTGCACTAATAAACGTTCTTTTAAGGGGGGAGCGGTGATCTTAAGGGATTTTGATTTTCTTTAACTGATTCAAGTACCTGCGGCAGGGGCAGTTTTATGCAGGTGCTGGGCGTGTTGTTAACTGTTCGATCAGGCCGGGCGAGTCTACTCGGTTGGGTCAATTCAGATTTGTAAAGCCATATACCAGTATGTACATATATATATATATATATATATTTTAACGTGACAGATATATGCATAATATTGAATGGCTATTGATCATTAGAATAATAAAATTATAACATTTAAATCTGGAAGAAAGCATTAAGTTTAATATAAAAAAATTAATTCATAACAACTGTGGAAAGCAATCATCATTATTTAAAAAAAACAAGTTCAAATAAAATGAGTTACTAGTGATGAGTCATCCAAAACCAGTTTCATAACCAAAGGTTTTCAAATTATAACCCAGGAAGGTAAAAAGTAAATAACAAAGCAATACAGAATATGACCAAACCCACAACGAGGAAGTATAAATGGAAAAGAAACCCTGAATAAGCCAAGATCAACCAATACAGGTGGTGTATTTCTAAAACCCGAAGAAGATGAAGAAATCCCAAGAAACCCGAAGAAGATGAAGAAATCCCAAGAAACCTGATGGCATCAAGAAGAAGATGGAGAAGATACCAGTCCCAGAAGACAGAAGAAAGAAGAAGAAGGCAGCATCCTGAGGAAGATGTCATGCTCTTATAAAAGACACCCAAATCCCCATACTCCCATAATAAATAGTAACCAATAAAAGTATAACGAAATGGTAACCACATGTACATAAAATTAAGAGAGCGAAGTGTGTAAAGTAAGAGTTGCCAGTGAACCAAGATGAAACAATAATATAGTACCCAAGGAACAAATCTCCATTGTAAAACGCTAACCAATTTATTATGTTAATAAGACTATACGACCATTTAGCAATAACATAAAATAAAAGTGTAAAGTGAACCAGTGATAGTTTTGGGTATTATAGAAAATAAACCTTGTGTTTCATTCTTGGCAATCACAAACATTGAATACAATGAAATATGCAACTTTCAGTGACTTGAAATGTGTACTGTGAGAATATGTTACTTACAAGATATAAATCTGTTTAAAGTAACATTTTGTTTTAATATAATGAAAAAGAAAAAAAAACAGATTTAATTATACTAATGACAGGGTACAATTCCCCAAAGACAATATTTAAAAGACGGTGTAAAAACTGTATAATCCTACTTACCATAATAATTAGCAAATAAGAATATAGATATAAGATTTTTGTGAATATAGTATAAGGATGTTAAAAATGTATTAGATATAAGGCCATTTATTTAAATCTACAACAACTAACATCAGAACTGTAAATATAATTATTACTTGTGAATAGTAAGAAGTAATTAAGATGTTAGTTGGTAAAAAACCTTTTTTGTGAACCATATTTCAATGTTAGAAATAAGGATTTAATTGTAAAATGTCTGAAGGTTGAAGACAACCATTTATTTAAAAATATTCTTTATTTGTTTAACTGTTCTTTGTATTGTAACCAATACTAATTATTGTTGTGTAATTTGAAAAAAATGTTAGGTTTATAATACCATATTTAAAAGTCAGAGAGGGTATCACACATCATATATTGTTTGTAAAAATATTTTGTAAGGAAAAATTGTTAAAAAACCTAGGCCAAAGAAAGAAAACCAAACTTCATCAAAACAGAGAAATTACTCATTTAAATGCAATTAAACAAAAGGGGTTTAGACAAAATAAACTTGAGATCAAGCCATATAATTGCACATACCATTTAGAAAGATTTTATAAAATTATATTCAGAATTATAAATAAAAATGAAAATGACTAAACTCAGAAATTTGGACAGGGGAGTCATATATTCCAGAATAATGTTTTAGAATTTAACTAATTCAATTAATTACAAGAAAATAAGGGAATATAAACCTTTTAATACAATATAAGTTTATTAATATTAAATACAACTGATAAAATGGCTGAATTTACATAATGACAGGAAGTTAGTTTTGGAAATGTTTTAATTTTTCATGGAATACAAAATGAAAGTAAAATTACTAATTTTGGACAGAAAACATTATAAAACGGCATTATTCAATCTTAAAATACGCCGAATGAACTGAAGGATTAATTTAAATAGCATCTAGTAAATAAAATTAATAAATAACCAAAGTTTAGGCTATTATATAGTGTATTTTTAAATATGTACAGGATGCGAAATTATATTTGAACAATGTTAAGAATAATATTATATTGGCTAAGAGTTTAGTTGAAACTGGAGGAAATAAGATAGTTGATTATTGGTATTTGTACGGTGAACTTGACAAGCGGTTTATAACCAAGCTAACCTAACTTAAAACGGTAATGTCGAGTGAGTGAACGGTACGTTTTTGTGAAACCGCGAGTGGAGTATAAAATCCTTCTAGAACATTCACATAGTGACAAAATCAATCAGGAAAGACTAAATAACACTGGACAATACATAACTACCCCGAAAAACACTACAAAATACAAGAAAACAGTATAACACATAACCATATATTAGTGTCGGAATCGTAAAAAGTGACTGAACTTATAAATACACAGATACACAAAATACAACCAGTAAACTTCACACAAGGCACTACACTACATTTAAAAAGAGATTTGCAGACACCAGGACGGGAATACTGCCAGAAAATATCTTATTTGGAACATCGCAGAAACGAGTGACATTTTGACCAACTTGATGGCAGCCATTTTCCTTTGTCGATCTCAACGCCTCCTTGTCCACGTCAGCTGTTGGTGACAACAAATTATATTATTTCAAATTTATTATTCAATGTGTGTATCTAGTATTAGTAATTAACTTGTTGTAACGTTATACTTTTTAAATATTGGCCCGATTTCTCTGACTTTGATAATAATTAGCTGTTTAAAGAACCTTGTTGAATTTTATATACTATACCTTGTAACTGTTTCGATACCCTGAGAGTCGATATTATAATCGAAAAGAGTCAATATTGCAATTATATAATAAAACATTAATACTTTTCACCACAAAATAGTTCTTTATTTCACTAATATTACAAATTACCACTAATATAATTTTAAATAATAAACTACCAGGACTTTACCACATATAAGGGAAGATAACCTACAAAACGAAAAGGTAAACAAGTATCGATTGTCCTGGAGACAATCTTATGAGTGGTTGTAGTTTATTTGAAAAAAACAAGAACTTCAATAAAATTTTTTAGACGAGTGATACACATTTTAAAACTTCACAGCACCCTATTAATTAATTGATTTTAATTAATTAATTAATAAAAAGGAATTTTTTTTAAATTATACAATTTTTTTTAAACATAATTTTTTTTTAATTTTCTTCAACAACTAACAATTTTTGTTTTAAAACATTCTGGTGAAACTACACATATATCTTTTCAACAACAGAACGCTTTTGACAGTTTTTGCTACATCTGTGACTCGACCAACTGGGAAACTTAAGGAAGTGTTTCAGGCCAGTAAGACGTCGAGAGCCACACCAATTAAACACAACGAGTGCTTCTTTGTTGAGTTTTATTACAAATTTGCGCCCAACGTGGGGCTTTAATTAGCGATTGGAAGGCCAATACAATCTGCCCAATCACTAGTTGGAGCTAGGCAGCAGCTATAAAGCCAGAGAAAGATAATAGAAAATGGAACAACGACAAGCAAAATGGAAGAACATACGCCAAAAGAAAAGGAGATGATGGAGAAGATGATGGAAATGATGAGGGGGATGATGAAAAAAATGAAGGAGGACAGGGCCGAGGAAAGAAGGGAAAGAAAAGAGCTTCACAAATTTATAATGGAGAAAATGGATGAGTGCCACAAGTCGATAACGGAGAAACTGGATGATTGGGTTATCGATATAAAAAATGGTAGCCAACCAGAAACAAAAGAAATACCAAATGATAAAATGCAGGAACAAGTAATGGTGGTACCTGAAGTTGAAACTAACCGAAACCAGGAAAATATTAAACAAAGGAAAAGGAGAATGTATCCAAGAAATGTAATAAAAACGAAGGAAGAGTTGGAGATGATGAACCATGGGTTAATTGATGGCAATAATATCCCAATTACCTATGACAAAGACATCATGAATTCTAGGAGGAGAATCGAAGTAATTTCAAAAATAATTTACCACAAAGCAGTAGTTTACCAATGGGAAAGGACCAGATGTAAACAGAATACGACATGTGGACCAGATCAATTTCAGCGCAGGACTGGACAGTGTATTCCAGAAAGATGGAAATGTGATATCGTACCAGACTGTAATGATGATACAGATGAATCACCAGAATGTATTCCGTTAACGTGCCATCTAGGACAGTTCCAGGGTACGGTTAGACTAAAATATATTCCTTCAGGGTGGATATGTGATGGTGAGCCCGTTTATGGGGTTTCAGATAAACAAATAATAAGTGATAACCCAGATGAAGATCCTCACATATATTTGTCAGGTAATACAAAACATGGACCAGAAAAGTATTGGTGTATACAATACTGTGATAGAGGGAGCCGAATAAGCTTTGTAGCCAATAAAGAAATAACAGCAGGGAAGATTGAAACAAGCAACGGAGTGACCGGAGTGAAAATGAAATACCAGGCGGAAACCAGAGATGTCACAAGTACTGGGATAATTATGAAGACCACGATCGTCCGGAAAATAAGAGCAACCGAATGATGGACCCTGGTTAACACAAATACCACACGCCATCAAGAAAAGGGACGGAGGTCATGATAACCGACTACGGCGAAAAACAATGGTGAAGGAGACGAAATAAATATCATTGAAAGGAAATGATACGAATAATAAACATAGAAACCAAAACTGGGTTTTATGAGTGAAGACTATGTAAGAAAATGCACATTACAAATAAAAATATGGGAACGGAGCGACATAAAGAAAATCGTCCATCTTCCTGGGTATATAAAAGAAAATAAAATTTATAAAGAAAGAAAAAAGAGAAGATCACCTTACAAAAGTATAAATAATATGGTCCGGTATAAAGTACAATAGATAACCATATGTTGTGGTAAATGATAAGCATAACAATACCTATGAGTTGAGGGAAACCGTTTCAGGAAAAATCAAAGGTGTGTACAATCAAGCTTCTATGAAAAAATATTATGAAGAATGAGTTTTTAAAAATTTAAAATTAAGTAAGTACATCTTACTACCACTGATTTATGAGAAAAAACTTTATGGAAGATTTAAAAAGAAGAATTTTTGAATTTATAAACACTTTTAAAAAATTTAAAATTAAGTAAGTACATCTTACTACCACCGATTTATGGGAAAAAACTTTATGGAAGATTTAAAAAGAAGAATTTTTGAATTTATAAACACTTTTAAAAATTTTTAATTACGTAAGTACCTCTTACTACCACTGAATTTTGAGAAAAACATTTTGGAAGAAAGAAAAAGAGAAAGAGTCTTGAATTTTGAATTTAACCATGAAAATTTAAAATTGAATAAGTACATCTTACAACTATATATTATGAGGAAAAACTTTTTGGCAGAATTATAAAAAGGAAGAATTTATTTTTATTAAATAAAATAAATTTAAAATGATGTAAGAACAACTTACTATAACTAAGTTTGTGAGAAAACTTTATGGTAAATAATTAAGAAGAATTTGAATTTGGAGATATACCAAAACATTCAGAAATAATTGTAAGATCACCTTACTATAAACAATTTTGAATGAAACAATTCTGGGAATAAATGAATTAAACAGAATTTGAATGTTGATAGAACGTCAGAACTTTGAAACAAGATAAGATCAACATATTACAAGGATTTATGAGAAATATTTTGCCATTAAATAAAAAGAAGAGTTTGAATTTTACATTAAAACTAACCAAGTTCCAAAAAATAATTATGTGTCATTTATAATTGAATTGAGAAGAAAATAAAGTGATTAATTCAGAAAAGAGAATTAACTTTAATCCAGATTAAATGCTAGATATTCACAATAGCATTTGAAGGAGTAGAGAAGAATAACAAAAAAAAAGTGTAATATGCAAGAGAAGAAAAAATTTTGGAAGCAAAGAGACTAATTACTTATGAAACGATAATGAAAACAGTTAATTAAGAGCAAAGAAGAACAACTCATACCAAACAGATGGAGAAGATGATTTCGAACAAATGATGATAATAAAACCTATATGAAATGCAAAGAGAAGAAATACCACATGAAATATAATATAAATGAATTAATGTTAATGAATGCGAAGGCGGATTAATAACTTTCTAAGAGAAAGGAAAGAACCACAATGTTTAAATAAAATGATCAATATAACAACCTGTATATCTAATATAAAGATACAAATTTAAAAATTAAATATAATATATTAAGACCATTCAAATAATGAATAAGAATGCTATATATAAAGACCATGCTAACATTATAAGTAACCAGAAGAAAGTATAAAGAGAATTCAGATGGAGAAGAAAAAGAGTTACACTATAACCAGTAACCAGAATTATTAAAAGAAAGGTTTTCAACCATAATTAAAATAGAAATATCAGACAAGTTAAGAGTTCAGAAAAATATATATATATAATGAATATAATAATAATTATGAAGATTTATTAAGATAGAAAATGTGAGATAATCTGAGAGACTACGAAGTGAAGAATCCAAAGATATTTTTATTAGTCGAAAATGAGACTACTTTTTATTTATTTATTCGATGACTGACTGAAGATAATTCCAGCAGCATTATGTTTTTTGAGCAGAGATGAATATGCCTCTGTACTCAATTTATAGAAGTGGTGTATGGCCAGAAGAGTTTGTGTAGCGTACAGTGCCCCTCTGATCTGCCCCAGCCCACGTGATAGGGAATGTTAGGGAATTAATATCCCAAGGATGCAACACGAAGTTTATAAAGAAAGAAAATGTATTACAATAATAATATATCTCAGAAGACACTAACTATCTGAAAAGGATCAGTAGTAAAACAAGTAACTATATATATAAAATTAATTAAACTCTAATATAAAAAAGTCGATATAAACATGGAGAAGAAAATGAATTATAAGAAATGATGAAATTATCATAAGAAATTATTTCATCCATAAACATGTCTGAAATAATTACTTCTGGAGGAGAGCAATCTGTAACGTGACAGATATATGCATAATATTGAATGGCAATTGATCATTAGAATAATAAAATTATAACATTTAAATCTGGAAGAAAGCATTAAGTTTAATATAAAAAAATTAATTCATAACAACTGTGGAAAGCAATCATCATTATTTAAAAAAATACAAGTTCAAATAAAATGAGTTACTAGTGATGAGTCATCCAAAACCAGTTTCATAACCAAAGGTTTTCAAATTATAACCCAGGAAGGTAAAAAGTAAATAACAAAGCAATACAGAATATGACCAAACCCACAACGAGGAAATATAAATGGAAAAGAAACCCTGAATAAGCCAAGATCAACCAATACAGGTGGTGTATTTCTAAAACCCGAAGAAGATGAAGAAATCCCAAGAAACCCGAAGAAGATGAAGAAATCCCAAGAAACCTGATGGCATCAAGAAGAAGATGGAGAAGATACCAGTCCCAGAAGACAGAAGAAAGAAGAAGAAGGCAGCACCCTGAGGAAGATTTCATGCTCTTATAAAAGACACCCAAATCCCCATACTCCCATAATAAATAGTAACCAATAAAAGTATAACGAAATGGTAACCACATGTACATAAAATTAAGAGAGCGAAGTGTGTAAAGTAAGAGTTGCCAGTGAACCAAGATGAAACAATAATATAGTACCCAAGGAACAAATCTCCATTGTAAAACGCTAACCAATTTATTATGTTAATAAGACTATACGACCATTTAGCAATAACATAAAATAAAAGTGTAAAGTGAACCAGTGATAGTTTTGGGTATTATAGAAAATAAACCTTGTTTCATTCTTGGCAATCACAAACATTGAATACAATGAAATATGCAACTTTCAGTGACTTGAAATGTGTACTGTGAGAATATGTTACTTACAAGATATAAATCTGTTTAAAGTAACATTTTGTTTTAATATAATGAAAAAGAAAAAAAAAACAGATTTAATTATACTAATGACAGGGTACAATTCCCGAAAGACAATTTTTAAAAGACGGTCTAAAAACTGTATAATCCTACTTACCATAATAATTAGCAAATAAGAATATAGATATAAGATTTTTGTGAATATAGTATAAGTATGTTAAAAATGTATTAGATATAAGGCCATTTATTTAAATCTACAACAACTAACATCAGAACTGTAAATATAATTATTACTTGTGAATAGTAAGAAGTAATTAAGATGTTAGTTGGTAAAAAACCTTTTTTGTGAACCATATTTCAATATTAGAAATAAGGATTTAATTGTAAAATGTCTGAAGGTTGAAGACAACCATTTATTTAAAAATATTCTTTATTTGTTTAACTGTTCTTTGTATTGTAACCAATACTAATTATTGTTGTGTAATTTGAAAAAAATGTTAGGTTTATAATACCATATTTAAAAGTCAGAGAGGGTATCACACATCATATATTGTTTGTAAAAATATTTTGTAAGGAAAAATTGTTAAAAAACCTAGGCCAAAGAAAGAAAACCAAACTTCATCAAAACAGAGAAATTACTCATTTAAATGCAATTAAACAAAAGGGGTTTAGACAAAATAAACTTGAGATCAAGCCATATAATTGCACATACCATTTAGAAAGATTTTATAAAATTATATTCAGAATTATAAATAAAAATGAAAATGACTAAACTCAGAAATTTGGACAGGGGAGTCATATATTCCAGAATAATGTTTTAGAATTTAACTAATTCAATTAATTACAAGAAAATAAGGGAATATAAACCTTTTAATACAATATAAGTTTATTAATATTAAATACAACTGATAAAATGGCTGAATTTACATAATGACAGGAAGTTAGTTTTGGAAATGTTTTAATTTTTCATGGAATACAAAATGAAAGTAAAATTACTAATTTTGGACAGAAAACATTATAAAACGGCATTATTCAATCTTAAAATACGCCGAATGAACTGAAGGATTAATTTAAATAACATCTAGTAAATAAAATTAATAAATAACCAAAGTTTAGGCTATTATATAGTGTATTTTTAAATATGTACAGGATGCGAAATTATATTTGAACAATGTTAAGAATAATATTATATTGGCTAAGAGTTTAGTTGAAACTGGAGGAAATAAGATAGTTGATTATTGGTATTTGTACGGTGAACTTGACAAGCGGTTTATAACCAAGCTAACCTAACTTAAAACGGTAATGTCGAGTGAGTGAACGGTACGTTTTTGTGAAACCGCGAGTGGAGTATAAAATCCTTCTAGAACATTCACATAGTGACAAAATCAATCAGGAAAGACTAAATAACACTGGACAATACGTAACTACCCCGAAAAACACTACAAAATACAAGAAAACAGTATAACACATAACCATATATTAGTGTCGGAATCGTAAAAAGTGACTGAACTTATAAATACACAGATACACAAAATACAACCAGTAAACTTCACACAAGGCACTACACTACATTTAAAAAGAGATTTGCAGACACCAGGACGGGAATACTGCCAGAAAATATCTTATTTGGAACATCGCAGAAACGAGTGACATTTTGACCAACTTGATGGCAGCCATTTTCCTTTGTCGATCTCAACGCCTCCTTGTCCACGTCAGCTGTTGGTGACAACAAATTATATTATTTCAAATTTATTATTCAATGTGTGTATCTAGTATTAGTAATTAACTTGTTGTAACGTTATACTTTTTAAATATTGGCCCGATTTCTCTGACTTTGATAATAATTAGCTGTTTAAAGAACCTTGTTGAATTTTATATACTATACCTTGTAACTGTTTCGATACCCTGAGAGTCGATATTATAATCGAAAAGAGTCAATATTGCAATTATATAATAAAACATTAATACTTTTCACCACAAAATAGTTCTTTATTTCACTAATATTACAAATTACCACTAATATAATTTTAAATAATAAACTACCAGGACTTTACCACATATAAGGGAAGATAACCTACAAAACGAAAAGGTAAACAAGTATCGATTGTCCTGGAGACAATCTTATGAGTGGTTGTAGTTTATTTGAAAAAAACAAGAACTTCAATAAAATTTTTTAGACGAGTGATACACATTTTAAAACTTCACAGCACCCTATTAATTAATTGATTTTAATTAATTAATTAATAAAAAGGAATTTTTTTTAAATTATACAATTTTTTTTAAACATAATTTTTTTTTAATTTTCTTCAACAACTAACAATTTTTGTTTTAAAACATTCTGGTGAAACTACACATATATCTTTTCAACAACAGAACGCTTTTGACAGTTTTTGCTACATCTGTGACTCGACCAACTGGGAAACTTAAGGAAGTGTTTCAGGCCAGTAAGACGTCGAGAGCCACACCAATTAAACACAACGAGTGCTTCTTTGTTGAGTTTTATTACAAATTTGCGCCCAACGTGGGGCTTTAATTAGCGATTGGAAGGCCAATACAATCTGCCCAATCACTAGTTGGAGCTAGGCAGCAGCTATAAAGCCAGAGAAAGATAATAGAAAATGGAACAACGACAAGCAAAATGGAAGAACATACGCCAAAAGAAAAGGAGATGATGGAGAAGATGATGGAAATGATGAGGGGGATGATGAAAAAAATGAAGGAGGACAGGGCCGAGGAAAGAAGGGAAAGAAAAGAGCTTCACAAATTTATAATGGAGAAAATGGATGAGTGCCACAAGTCGATAACGGAGAAACTGGATGATTGGGTTATCGATATAAAAAATGGTAGCCAACCAGAAACAAAAGAAATACCAAATGATAAAATGCAGGAACAAGTAATGGTGGTACCTGAAGTTGAAACTAACCGAAACCAGGAAAATATTAAACAAAGGAAAAGGAGAATGTATCCAAGAAATGTAATAAAAACGAAGGAAGAGTTGGAGATGATGAACCATGGGTTAATTGATGGCAATAATATCCCAATTACCTATGACAAAGACATCATGAATTCTAGGAGGAGAATCGAAGTAATTTCAAAAATAATTTACCACAAAGCAGTAGTTTACCAATGGGAAAGGACCAGATGTAAACAGAATACGACATGTGGACCAGATCAATTTCAGCGCAGGACTGGACAGTGTATTCCAGAAAGATGGAAATGTGATATCGTACCAGACTGTAATGATGATACAGATGAATCACCAGAATGTATTCCGTTAACGTGCCATCTAGGACAGTTCCAGGGTACGGTTAGACTAAAATATATTCCTTCAGGGTGGATATGTGATGGTGAGCCCGTTTATGGGGTTTCAGATAAACAAATAATAAGTGATAACCCAGATGAAGATCCTCACATATATTTGTCAGGTAATACAAAACATGGACCAGAAAAGTATTGGTGTATACAATACTGTGATAGAGGGAGCCGAATAAGCTTTGTAGCCAATAAAGAAATAACAGCAGGGAAGATTGAAACAAGCAACGGAGTGACCGGAGTGAAAATGAAATACCAGGCGGAAACCAGAGATGTCACAAGTACTGGGATAATTATGAAGACCACGATCGTCCGGAAAATAAGAGCAACCGAATGATGGACCCTGGTTAACACAAATACCACACGCCATCAAGAAAAGGGACGGAGGTCATGATAACCGACTACGGCGAAAAACAATGGTGAAGGAGACGAAATAAATATCATTGAAAGGAAATGATACGAATAATAAACATAGAAACCAAAACTGGGTTTTATGAGTGAAGACTATGTAAGAAAATGCACATTACAAATAAAAATATGGGGAACGGAGCGACATAAAGAAAATTGTCCATCTTCCTGGGTATATAAAAGAAAATAAAATTTATAAAGAAAGAAAAAAGAGAAGATCACCTTACAAAAGTATAAATAATATGGTCCGGTATAAAGTACAATAGATAACCATATGTTGTGGTAAATGATAAGCATAACAATACCTATGAGTTGAGGGAAACCGTTTCAGGAAAAATCAAAGGTGTGTACAATCAAGCTTCTATGAAAAAATATTATGAAGAATGAGTTTTTAAAAATTTAAAATTAAGTAAGTACATCTTACTACCACTGATTTATGAGAAAAAACTTTATGGAAGATTTAAAAAGAAGAATTTTTGAATTTATAAACACTTTTAAAAAATTTAAAATTAAGTAAGTACATCTTACTACCACCGATTTATGGGAAAAAACTTTATGGAAGATTTAAAAAGAAGAATTTTTGAATTTATAAACACTTTTAAAAATTTTTAATTACGTAAGTACCTCTTACTACCACTGAATTTTGAGAAAAACATTTTGGAAGAAAGAAAAAGAGAAAGAGTCTTGAATTTTGAATTTAACCATGAAAATTTAAAATTGAATAAGTACATCTTACAACTATATATTATGAGGAAAAACTTTTTGGCAGAATTATAAAAAGGAAGAATTTATTTTTATTAAATAAAATAAATTTAAAATGATGTAAGAACAACTTACTATAACTAAGTTTGTGAGAAAACTTTATGGTAAATAATTAAGAAGAATTTGAATTTGGAGATATACCAAAACATTCAGAAATAATTGTAAGATCACCTTACTATAAACAATTTTGAATGAAACAATTCTGGGAATAAATGAATTAAACAGAATTTGAATGTTGATAGAACGTCAGAACTTTGAAACAAGATAAGATCAACATATTACAAGGATTTATGAGAAATATTTTGCCATTAAATAAAAAGAAGAGTTTGAATTTTACATTAAAACTAACCAAGTTCCAAAAAATAATTATGTGTCATTTATAATTGAATTGAGAAGAAAATAAAGTGATTAATTCAGAAAAGAGAATTAACTTTAATCCAGATTAAATGCTAGATATTCACAATAGCATTTGAAGGAGTAGAGAAGAATAACAAAAAAAAAGTGTAATATGCAAGAGAAGAAAAAATTTTGGAAGCAAAGAGACTAATTACTTATGAAACGATAATGAAAACAGTTAATTAAGAGCAAAGAAGAACAACTCATACCAAACAGATGGAGAAGATGATTTCGAACAAATGATGATAATAAAACCTATATGAAATGCAAAGAGAAGAAATACCACATGAAATATAATATAAATGAATTAATGTTAATGAATGCGAAGGCGGATTAATAACTTTCTAAGAGAAAGGAAAGAACCACAATGTTTAAATAAAATGATCAATATAACAACCTGTATATCTAATATAAAGATACAAATTTAAAAATTAAATATAATATATTAAGACCATTCAAATAATGAATAAGAATGCTATATATAAAGACCATGCTAACATTATAAGTAACCAGAAGAAAGTATAAAGAGAATTCAGATGGAGAAGAAAAAGAGTTACACTATAACCAGTAACCAGAATTATTAAAAGAAAGGTTTTCAACCATAATTAAAATAGAAATATCAGACAAGTTAAGAGTTCAGAAAAATATATATATATAATGAATATAATAATAATTATGAAGATTTATTAAGATAGAAAATGTGAGATAATCTGAGAGACTACGAAGTGAAGAATCCAAAGATATTTTTATTAGTCGAAAATGAGACTACTTTTTATTTATTTATTCGATGACTGACTGAAGATAATTCCAGCAGCATTATGTTTTTTGAGCAGAGATGAATATGCCTCTGTACTCAATTTATAGAAGTGGTGTATGGCCAGAAGAGTTTGTGTAGCGTACAGTGCCCCTCTGATCTGCCCCAGCCCACGTGATAGGGAATGTTAGGGAATTAATATCCCAAGGATGCAACACGAAGTTTATAAAGAAAGAAAATGTATTACAATAATAATATATCTCAGAAGACACTAACTATCTGAAAAGGATCAGTAGTAAAACAAGTAACTATATATATAAAATTAATTAAACTCTAATATAAAAAAGTCGATATAAACATGGAGAAGAAAATGAATTATAAGAAATGATGAAATTATCATAAGAAATTATTTCATCCATAAACATGTCTGAAATAATTACTTCTGGAGGAGAGCAATCTGTAACGTGACAGATATATGCATAATATTGAATGGCAATTGATCATTAGAATAATAAAATTATAACATTTAAATCTGGAAGAAAGCATTAAGTTTAATATAAAAAAATTAATTCATAACAACTGTGGAAAGCAATCATCATTATTTAAAAAAATACAAGTTCAAATAAAATGAGTTACTAGTGATGAGTCATCCAAAACCAGTTTCATAACCAAAGGTTTTCAAATTATAACCCAGGAAGGTAAAAAGTAAATAACAAAGCAATACAGAATATGACCAAACCCACAACGAGGAAATATAAATGGAAAAGAAACCCTGAATAAGCCAAGATCAACCAATACAGGTGGTGTATTTCTAAAACCCGAAGAAGATGAAGAAATCCCAAGAAACCCGAAGAAGATGAAGAAATCCCAAGAAACCTGATGGCATCAAGAAGAAGATGGAGAAGATACCAGTCCCAGAAGACAGAAGAAAGAAGAAGAAGGCAGCATCCTGAGGAAGATTTCATGCTCTTATAAAAGACACCCAAATCCCCATACTCCCATAATAAATAGTAACCAATAAAAGTATAACGAAATGGTAACCACATGTACATAAAATTAAGAGAGCGAAGTGTGTAAAGTAAGAGTTGCCAGTGAACCAAGATGAAACAATAATATAGTACCCAAGGAACAAATCTCCATTGTAAAACGCTAACCAATTTATTATGTTAATAAGACTATACGACCATTTAGCAATAACATAAAATAAAAGTGTAAAGTGAACCAGTGATAGTTTTGGGTATTATAGAAAATAAACCTTGTTTCATTCTTGGCAATCACAAACATTGAATACAATGAAATATGCAACTTTCAGTGACTTGAAATGTGTACTGTGAGAATATGTTACTTACAAGATATAAATCTGTTTAAAGTAACATTTTGTTTTAATATAATGAAAAAGAAAAAAAAAACAGATTTAATTATACTAATGACAGGGTACAATTCCCGAAAGACAATTTTTAAAAGACGGTCTAAAAACTGTATAATCCTACTTACCATAATAATTAGCAAATAAGAATATAGATATAAGATTTTTGTGAATATAGTATAAGTATGTTAAAAATGTATTAGATATAAGGCCATTTATTTAAATCTACAACAACTAACATCAGAACTGTAAATATAATTATTACTTGTGAATAGTAAGAAGTAATTAAGATGTTAGTTGGTAAAAAACCTTTTTTGTGAACCATATTTCAATATTAGAAATAAGGATTTAATTGTAAAATGTCTGAAGGTTGAAGACAACCATTTATTTAAAAATATTCTTTATTTGTTTAACTGTTCTTTGTATTGTAACCAATACTAATTATTGTTGTGTAATTTGAAAAAAATGTTAGGTTTATAATACCATATTTAAAAGTCAGAGAGGGTATCACACATCATATATTGTTTGTAAAAATATTTTGTAAGGAAAAATTGTTAAAAAACCTAGGCCAAAGAAAGAAAACCAAACTTCATCAAAACAGAGAAATTACTCATTTAAATGCAATTAAACAAAAGGGGTTTAGACAAAATAAACTTGAGATCAAGCCATATAATTGCACATACCATTTAGAAAGATTTTATAAAATTATATTCAGAATTATAAATAAAAATGAAAATGACTAAACTCAGAAATTTGGACAGGGGAGTCATATATTCCAGAATAATGTTTTAGAATTTAACTAATTCAATTAATTACAAGAAAATAAGGGAATATAAACCTTTTAATACAATATAAGTTTATTAATATTAAATACAACTGATAAAATGGCTGAATTTACATAATGACAGGAAGTTAGTTTTGGAAATGTTTTAATTTTTCATGGAATACAAAATGAAAGTAAAATTACTAATTTTGGACAGAAAACATTATAAAACGGCATTATTCAATCTTAAAATACGCCGAATGAACTGAAGGATTAATTTAAATAACATCTAGTAAATAAAATTAATAAATAACCAAAGTTTAGGCTATTATATAGTGTATTTTTAAATATGTACAGGATGCGAAATTATATTTGAACAATGTTAAGAATAATATTATATTGGCTAAGAGTTTAGTTGAAACTGGAGGAAATAAGATAGTTGATTATTGGTATTTGTACGGTGAACTTGACAAGCGGTTTATAACCAAGCTAACCTAACTTAAAACGGTAATGTCGAGTGAGTGAACGGTACGTTTTTGTGAAACCGCGAGTGGAGTATAAAATCCTTCTAGAACATTCACATAGTGACAAAATCAATCAGGAAAGACTAAATAACACTGGACAATACGTAACTACCCCGAAAAACACTACAAAATACAAGAAAACAGTATAACACATAACCATATATTAGTGTCGGAATCGTAAAAAGTGACTGAACTTATAAATACACAGATACACAAAATACAACCAGTAAACTTCACACAAGGCACTACACTACATTTAAAAAGAGATTTGCAGACACCAGGACGGGAATACTGCCAGAAAATATCTTATTTGGAACATCGCAGAAACGAGTGACATTTTGACCAACTTGATGGCAGCCATTTTCCTTTGTCGATCTCAACGCCTCCTTGTCCACGTCAGCTGTTGGTGACAACAAATTATATTATTTCAAATTTATTATTCAATGTGTGTATCTAGTATTAGTAATTAACTTGTTGTAACGTTATACTTTTTAAATATTGGCCCGATTTCTCTGACTTTGATAATAATTAGCTGTTTAAAGAACCTTGTTGAATTTTATATACTATACCTTGTAACTGTTTCGATACCCTGAGAGTCGATATTATAATCGAAAAGAGTCAATATTGCAATTATATAATAAAACATTAATACTTTTCACCACAAAATAGTTCTTTATTTCACTAATATTACAAATTACCACTAATATAATTTTAAATAATAAACTACCAGGACTTTACCACATATAAGGGAAGATAACCTACAAAACGAAAAGGTAAACAAGTATCGATTGTCCTGGAGACAATCTTATGAGTGGTTGTAGTTTATTTGAAAAAAACAAGAACTTCAATAAAATTTTTTAGACGAGTGATACACATTTTAAAACTTCACAGCACCCTATTAATTAATTGATTTTAATTAATTAATTAATAAAAAGGAATTTTTTTTTTAAATTATAAAATTTTTTTTTAAACATAATTTTTTTTAAATTTTCTTCAACAACTAACAATTTTTGTTTTAAAACATTCTGGTGAAACTACACATATATCTTTTCAACAACAGAACGCTTTTGACAGTTTTTGCTACATCTGTGACTCGACCAACTGGGAAACTTAAGGAAGTGTTTCAGGCCAGTAAGACGTCGAGAGCCACACCAATTAAACACAACGAGTGCTCCTTTGTTGAGTTTTATTACAAATTTGCGCCCAACGTGGGGCTTTAATTAGCGATTGGAAGGCCAATACAATCTGCCCAATCACTAGTTGGAGCTAGGCAGCAGCTATAAAGCCAGAGAAAGATAATAGAAAATGGAACAACGACAAGCAAAATGGAAGAACATACGCCAAAAGAAAAGGAGATGATGGAGAAGATGATGGAAATGATGAGGGGGATGATGAAAAAAATGAAGGAGGACAGGGCCGAGGAAAGAAGGGAAAGAAAAGAGCTTCACAAATTTATAATGGAGAAAATGGATGAGTGCCACAAGTCGATAACGGAGAAACTGGATGATTGGGTTATCGATATAAAAAATGGTAGCCAACCAGAAACAAAAGAAATACCAAATGATAAAATGCAGGAACAAGTAATGGTGGTACCTGAAGTTGAAACTAACCGAAACCAGGAAAATATTAAACAAAGGAAAAGGAGAATGTATCCAAGAAATGTAATAAAAACGAAGGAAGAGTTGGAGATGATGAACCATGGGTTAATTGATGGCAATAATATCCCAATTACCTATGACAAAGACATCATGAATTCTAGGAGGAGAATCGAAGTAATTTCAAAAATAATTTACCACAAAGCAGTAGTTTACCAATGGGAAAGGACCAGAGGTAAACAGAATACGACATGTGGACCAGATCAATTTCAGCGCAGGACTGGACAGTGTATTCCAGAAAGATGGAAATGTGATATCGTACCAGACTGTAATGATGATACAGATGAATCACCAGAATGTATTCCGTTAACGTGCCATCTAGGACAGTTCCAGGGTACGGTTAGACTAAAATATATTCCTTCAGGGTGGATATGTGATGGTGAGCCCGTTTATGGGGTTTCAGATAAACAAATAATAAGTGATAACCCAGATGAAGATCCTCACATATATTTGTCAGGTAATACAAAACATGGACCAGAAAAGTATTGGTGTATACAATACTGTGATAGAGGGAGCCGAATAAGCTTTGTAGCCAATAAAGAAATAACAGCAGGGAAGATTGAAACAAGCAACGGAGTGACCGGAGTGAAAATGAAATACCAGGCGGAAACCAGAGATGTCACAAGTACTGGGATAATTATGAAGACCACGATCGTCCGGAAAATAAGAGCAACCGAATGATGGACCCTGGTTAACACAAATACCACACGCCATCAAGAAAAGGGACGGAGGTCATGATAACCGACTACGGCGAAAAACAATGGTGAAGGAGACGAAATAAATATCATTGAAAGGAAATGATACGAATAATAAACATAGAAACCAAAACTGGGTTTTATGAGTGAAGACTATGTAAGAAAATGCACATTACAAATAAAAATATGGGGAACGGAGCGACATAAAGAAAATCGTCCATCTTCCTGGGTATATAAAAGAAAATAAAATTTATAAAGAAAGAAAAAAGAGAAGATCACCTTACAAAAGTATAAATAATATGGTCCGGTATAAAGTACAATAGATAACCATATGTTGTGGTAAATGATAAGCATAACAATACCTATGAGTTGAGGGAAACCGTTTCAGGAAAAATCAAAGGTGTGTACAATCAAGCTTCTATGAAAAAATATTATGAAGAATGAGTTTTTAAAAATTTAAAATTAAGTAAGTACATCTTACTACCACTGATTTATGAGAAAAAACTTTATGGAAGATTTAAAAAGAAGAATTTTTGAATTTATAAACACTTTTAAAAAATTTAAAATTAAGTAAGTACATCTTACTACCACCGATTTATGGGAAAAAACTTTATGGAAGATTTAAAAAGAAGAATTTTTGAATTTATAAACACTTTTAAAAATTTTTAATTACGTAAGTACCTCTTACTACCACTGAATTTTGAGAAAAACATTTTGGAAGAAAGAAAAAGAGAAAGAGTCTTGAATTTTGAATTTAACCATGAAAATTTAAAATTGAATAAGTACATCTTACAACTATATATTATGAGGAAAAACTTTTTGGCAGAATTATAAAAAGGAAGAATTTATTTTTATTAAATAAAATAAATTTAAAATGATGTAAGAACAACTTACTATAACTAAGTTTGTGAGAAAACTTTATGGTAAATAATTAAGAAGAATTTGAATTTGGAGATATACCAAAACATTCAGAAATAATTGTAAGATCACCTTACTATAAACAATTTTGAATGAAACAATTCTGGGAATAAATGAATTAAACAGAATTTGAATGTTGATAGAACGTCAGAACTTTGAAACAAGATAAGATCAACATATTACAAGGATTTATGAGAAATATTTTGCCATTAAATAAAAAGAAGAGTTTGAATTTTACATTAAAACTAACCAAGTTCCAAAAAATAATTATGTGTCATTTATAATTGAATTGAGAAGAAAATAAAGTGATTAATTCAGAAAAGAGAATTAACTTTAATCCAGATTAAATGCTAGATATTCACAATAGCATTTGAAGGAGTAGAGAAGAATAACAAAAAAAAAGTGTAATATGCAAGAGAAGAAAAAATTTTGGAAGCAAAGAGACTAATTACTTATGAAACGATAATGAAAACAGTTAATTAAGAGCAAAGAAGAACAACTCATACCAAACAGATGGAGAAGATGATTTCGAACAAATGATGATAATAAAACCTATATGAAATGCAAAGAGAAGAAATACCACATGAAATATAATATAAATGAATTAATGTTAATGAATGCGAAGGCGGATTAATAACTTTCTAAGAGAAAGGAAAGAACCACAATGTTTAAATAAAATGATCAATATAACAACCTGTATATCTAATATAAAGATACAAATTTAAAAATTAAATATAATATATTAAGACCATTCAAATAATGAATAAGAATGCTATATATAAAGACCATGCTAACATTATAAGTAACCAGAAGAAAGTATAAAGAGAATTCAGATGGAGAAGAAAAAGAGTTACACTATAACCAGTAACCAGAATTATTAAAAGAAAGGTTTTCAACCATAATTAAAATAGAAATATCAGACAAGTTAAGAGTTCAGAAAAATATATATATATAATGAATATAATAATAATTATGAAGATTTATTAAGATAGAAAATGTGAGATAATCTGAGAGACTACGAAGTGAAGAATCCAAAGATATTTTTATTAGTCGAAAATGAGACTACTTTTTATTTATTTATTCGATGACTGACTGAAGATAATTCCAGCAGCATTATGTTTTTTGAGCAGAGATGAATATGCCTCTGTACTCAATTTATAGAAGTGGTGTATGGCCAGAAGAGTTTGTGTAGCGTACAGTGCCCCTCTGATCTGCCCCAGCCCACGTGATAGGGAATGTTAGGGAATTAATATCCCAAGGATGCAACACGAAGTTTATAAAGAAAGAAAATGTATTACAATAATAATATATCTCAGAAGACACTAACTATCTGAAAAGGATCAGTAGTAAAACAAGTAACTATATATATAAAATTAATTAAACTCTAATATAAAAAAGTCGATATAAACATGGAGAAGAAAATGAATTATAAGAAATGATGAAATTATCATAAGAAATTATTTCATCCATAAACATGTCTGAAATAATTACTTCTGGAGGAGAGCAATCTGTAACGTGACAGATATATGCATAATTTTGAATGGCAATTGATCATTAGAATAATAAAATTATAACATTTAAATCTGGAAGAAAGCATTAAGTTTAATATAAAAAAATTAATTCATAACAACTGTGGAAAGCAATCATCATTATTTAAAAAAATACAAGTTCAAATAAAATGAGTTACTAGTGATGAGTCATCCAAAACCAGTTTCATAACCAAAGGTTTTCAAATTATAACCCAGGAAGGTAAAAAGTAAATAACAAAGCAATACAGAATATGACCAAACCCACAACGAGGAAATATAAATGGAAAAGAAACCCTGAATAAGCCAAGATCAACCAATACAGGTGGTGTATTTCTAAAACCCGAAGAAGATGAAGAAATCCCAAGAAACCCGAAGAAGATGAAGAAATCCCAAGAAACCTGATGGCATCAAGAAGAAGATGGAGAAGATACCAGTCCCAGAAGACAGAAGAAAGAAGAAGAAGGCAGCATCCTGAGGAAGATTTCATGCTCTTATAAAAGACACCCAAATCCCCATACTCCCATAATAAATAGTAACCAATAAAAGTATAACGAAATGGTAACCACATGTACATAAAATTAAGAGAGCGAAGTGTGTAAAGTAAGAGTTGCCAGTGAACCAAGATGAAACAATAATATAGTACCCAAGGAACAAATCTCCATTGTAAAACGCTAACCAATTTATTATGTTAATAAGACTATACGACCATTTAGCAATAACATAAAATAAAAGTGTAAAGTGAACCAGTGATAGTTTTGGGTATTATAGAAAATAAACCTTGTTTCATTCTTGGCAATCACAAACATTGAATACAATGAAATATGCAACTTTCAGTGACTTGAAATGTGTACTGTGAGAATATGTTACTTACAAGATATAAATCTGTTTAAAGTAACATTTTGTTTTAATATAATGAAAAAGAAAAAAAAAACAGATTTAATTATACTAATGACAGGGTACAATTCCCGAAAGACAATATTTAAAAGACGGTGTAAAAACTGTATAATCCTACTTACCATAATAATTAGCAAATAAGAATATAGATATAAGATTTTTGTGAATATAGTATAAGTATGTTAAAAATGTATTAGATATAAGGCCATTTATTTAAATCTACAACAACTAACATCAGAACTGTAAATATAATTATTACTTGTGAATAGTAAGAAGTAATTAAGATGTTAGTTGGTAAAAAACCTTTTTTGTGAACCATATTTCAATATTAGAAATAAGGATTTAATTGTAAAATGTCTGAAGGTTGAAGACAACCATTTATTTAAAAATATTCTTTATTTGTTTAACTGTTCTTTGTATTGTAACCAATACTAATTATTGTTGTGTAATTTGAAAAAAATGTTAGGTTTATAATACCATATTTAAAAGTCAGAGAGGGTATCACACATCATATATTGTTTGTAAAAATATTTTGTAAGGAAAAATTGTTAAAAAACCTAGGCCAAAGAAAGAAAACCAAACTTCATCAAAACAGAGAAATTACTCATTTAAATGCAATTAAACAAAAGGGGTTTAGACAAAATAAACTTGAGATCAAGCCATATAATTGCACATACCATTTAGAAAGATTTTATAAAATTATATTCAGAATTATAAATAAAAATGAAAATGACTAAACTCAGAAATTTGGACAGGGGAGTCATATATTCCAGAATAATGTTTTAGAATTTAACTAATTCAATTAATTACAAGAAAATAAGGGAATATAAACCTTTTAATACAATATAAGTTTATTAATATTAAATACAACTGATAAAATGGCTGAATTTACATAATGACAGGAAGTTAGTTTTGGAAATGTTTTAATTTTTCATGGAATACAAAATGAAAGTAAAATTACTAATTTTGGACAGAAAACATTATAAAACGGCATTATTCAATCTTAAAATACGCCGAATGAACTGAAGGATTAATTTAAATAACATCTAGTAAATAAAATTAATAAATAACCAAAGTTTAGGCTATTATATAGTGTATTTTTAAATATGTACAGGATGCGAAATTATATTTGAACAATGTTAAGAATAATATTATATTGGCTAAGAGTTTAGTTGAAACTGGAGGAAATAAGATAGTTGATTATTGGTATTTGTACGGTGAACTTGACAAGCGGTTTATAACCAAGCTAACCTAACTTAAAACGGTAATGTCGAGTGAGTGAACGGTACGTTTTTGTGAAACCGCGAGTGGAGTATAAAATCCTTCTAGAACATTCACATAGTGACAAAATCAATCAGGAAAGACTAAATAACACTGGACAATACGTAACTACCCCGAAAAACACTACAAAATACAAGAAAACAGTATAACACATAACCATATATTAGTGTCGGAATCGTAAAAAGTGACTGAACTTATAAATACACAGATACACAAAATACAACCAGTAAACTTCACACAAGGCACTACACTACATTTAAAAAGAGATTTGCAGACACCAGGACGGGAATACTGCCAGAAAATATCTTATTTGGAACATCGCAGAAACGAGTGACATTTTGACCAACTTGATGGCAGCCATTTTCCTTTGTCGATCTCAACGCCTCCTTGTCCACGTCAGCTGTTGGTGACAACAAATTATATTATTTCAAATTTATTATTCAATGTGTGTATCTAGTATTAGTAATTAACTTGTTGTAACGTTATACTTTTTAAATATTGGCCCGATTTCTCTGACTTTGATAATAATTAGCTGTTTAAAGAACCTTGTTGAATTTTATATACTATACCTTGTAACTGTTTCGATACCCTGAGAGTCGATATTATAATCGAAAAGAGTCAATATTGCAATTATATAATAAAACATTAATACTTTTCACCACAAAATAGTTCTTTATTTCACTAATATTACAAATTACCACTAATATAATTTTAAATAATAAACTACCAGGACTTTACCACATATAAGGGAAGATAACCTACAAAACGAAAAGGTAAACAAGTATCGATTGTCCTGGAGACAATCTTATGAGTGGTTGTAGTTTATTTGAAAAAAACAAGAACTTCAATAAAATTTTTTAGACGAGTGATACACATTTTAAAACTTCACAGCACCCTATTAATTAATTGATTTTAATTAATTAATTAATAAAAAGGAATTTTTTTTTTAAATTATAAAATTTTTTTTTAAACATAATTTTTTTTAAATTTTCTTCAACAACTAACAATTTTTGTTTTAAAACATTCTGGTGAAACTACACATATATCTTTTCAACAACAGAACGCTTTTGACAGTTTTTGCTACATCTGTGACTCGACCAACTGGGAAACTTAAGGAAGTGTTTCAGGCCAGTAAGACGTCGAGAGCCACACCAATTAAACACAACGAGTGCTTCTTTGTTGAGTTTTATTACAAATTTGCGCCCAACGTGGGGCTTTAATTAGCGATTGGAAGGCCAATACAATCTGCCCAATCACTAGTTGGAGCTAGGCAGCAGCTATAAAGCCAGAGAAAGATAATAGAAAATGGAACAACGACAAGCAAAATGGAAGAACATACGCCAAAAGAAAAGGAGATGATGGAGAAGATGATGGAAATGATGAGGGGGATGATGAAAAAAATGAAGGAGGACAGGGCCGAGGAAAGAAGGGAAAGAAAAGAGCTTCACAAATTTATAATGGAGAAAATGGATGAGTGCCACAAGTCGATAACGGAGAAACTGGATGATTGGGTTATCGATATAAAAAATGGTAGCCAACCAGAAACAAAAGAAATACCAAATGATAAAATGCAGGAACAAGTAATGGTGGTACCTGAAGTTGAAACTAACCGAAACCAGGAAAATATTAAACAAAGGAAAAGGAGAATGTATCCAAGAAATGTAATAAAAACGAAGGAAGAGTTGGAGATGATGAACCATGGGTTAATTGATGGCAATAATATCCCAATTACCTATGACAAAGACATCATGAATTCTAGGAGGAGAATCGAAGTAATTTCAAAAATAATGTACCACAAAGCAGTAGTTTACCAATGGGAAAGGACCAGAGGTAAACAGAATACGACATGTGGACCAGATCAATTTCAGCGCAGGACTGGACAGTGTATTCCAGAAAGATGGAAATGTGATATCGTACCAGACTGTAATGATGATACAGATGAATCACCAGAATGTATTCCGTTAACGTGCCATCTAGGACAGTTCCAGGGTACGGTTAGACTAAAATATATTCCTTCAGGGTGGATATGTGATGGTGAGCCCGTTTATGGGGTTTCAGATAAACAAATAATAAGTGATAACCCAGATGAAGATCCTCACATATATTTGTCAGGTAATACAAAACATGGACCAGAAAAGTATTGGTGTATACAATACTGTGATAGAGGGAGCCGAATAAGCTTTGTAGCCAATAAAGAAATAACAGCAGGGAAGATTGAAACAAGCAACGGAGTGACCGGAGTGAAAATGAAATACCAGGCGGAAACCAGAGATGTCACAAGTACTGGGATAATTATGAAGACCACGATCGTCCGGAAAATAAGAGCAACCGAATGATGGACCCTGGTTAACACAAATACCACACGCCATCAAGAAAAGGGACGGAGGTCATGATAACCGACTACGGCGAAAAACAATGGTGAAGGAGACGAAATAAATATCATTGAAAGGAAATGATACGAATAATAAACATAGAAACCAAAACTGGGTTTTATGAGTGAAGACTATGTAAGAAAATGCACATTACAAATAAAAATATGGGCAACGGAGCGACATAAAGAAAATCGTCCATCTTCCTGGGTATATAAAAGAAAATAAAATTTATAAAGAAAGAAAAAAGAGAAGATCACCTTACAAAAGTATAAATAATATGGTCCGGTATAAAGTACAATAGATAACCATATGTTGTGGTAAATGATAAGCATAACAATACCTATGAGTTGAGGGAAACCGTTTCAGGAAAAATCAAAGGTGTGTACAATCAAGCTTCTATGAAAAAATATTATGAAGAATGAGTTTTTAAAAATTTAAAATTAAGTAAGTACATCTTACTACCACTGATTTATGAGAAAAAACTTTATGGAAGATTTAAAAAGAAGAATTTTTGAATTTATAAACACTTTTAAAAAATTTAAAATTAAGTAAGTACATCTTACTACCACCGATTTATGGGAAAAAACTTTATGGAAGATTTAAAAAGAAGAATTTTTGAATTTATAAACACTTTTAAAAATTTTTAATTATGTAAGTACCTCTTACTACCACTGAATTTTGAGAAAAACATTTTGGAAGAAAGAAAAAGAGAAAGAGTCTTGAATTTTGAATTTAACCATGAAAATTTAAAATTGAATAAGTACATCTTACAACTATATATTATGAGGAAAAACTTTTTGGCAGAATTATAAAAAGGAAGAATTTATTTTTATTAAATAAAATAAATTTAAAATGATGTAAGAACAACTTACTATAACTAAGTTTGTGAGAAAACTTTATGGTAAATAATTAAGAAGAATTTGAATTTGGAGATATACCAAAACATTCAGAAATAATTGTAAGATCACCTTACTATAAACAATTTTGAATGAAACAATTCTGGGAATAAATGAATTAAACAGAATTTGAATGTTGATAGAACGTCAGAACTTTGAAACAAGATAAGATCAACATATTACAAGGATTTATGAGAAATATTTTACCATTAAATAAAAAGAAGAGTTTGAATTTTACATTAAAACTAACCAAGTTCCAAAAAATAATTATGTGTCATTTATAATTGAATTGAGAAGAAAATAAAGTGATTAATTCAGAAAAGAGAATTAACTTTAATCCAGATTAAATGCTAGATATTCACAATAGCATTTGAAGGAGTAGAGAAGAATAACAAAAAAAAGTGTAATATGCAAGAGAAGAAAAAATTTTGGAAGCAAAGAGACTAATTACTTATGAAACGATAATGAAAACAGTTAATTAAGAGCAAAGAAGAACAACTCATACCAAACAGATGGAGAAGATGATTTCGAACAAATGATGATAATAAAACCTATATGAAATGCAAAGAGAAGAAATACCACATGAAATATAATATAAATGAATTAATGTTAATGAATGCGAAGGCGGATTAATAACTTTCTAAGAGAAAGGAAAGAACCACAATGCTTAAATAAAATGATCAATATAACAACCTGTATATCTAATATAAAGATACAAATTTAAAAATTAAATATAATATATTAAGACCATTCAAATAATGAATAAGAATGCTATATATAAAGACCATGCTAACATTATAAGTAACCAGAAGAAAGTATAAAGAGAATTCAGATGGAGAAGAAAAAGAGTTACACTATAACCAGTAACCAGAATTATTAAAAGAAAGGTTTTCAACCATAATTAAAATAGAAATATCAGACAAGTTAAGAGTTCAGAAAAATATATATATATATAATGAATATAATAATAATTATGAAGATTTATTAAGATAGAAAATGTGAGATAATCTGAGAGACTACGAAGTGAAGAATCCAAAGATATTTTTATTAGTCGAAAATGAGACTACTTTTTATTTATTTATTCGATGACTGACTGAAGATAATTCCAGCAGCATTATGTTTTTTGAGCAGAGATGAATATGCCTCTGTACTCAATTTATAGAAGTGGTGTATGGCCAGAAGAGTTTGTGTAGCGTACAGTGCCCCTCTGATCTGCCCCAGCCCACGTGATAGGGAATGTTAGGGAATTAATATCCCAAGGATGCAACACGAAGTTTATAAAGAAAGAAAATGTATTACAATAATAATATATCTCAGAAGACACTAACTATCTGAAAAGGATCAGTAGTAAAACAAGTAACTATATATATAAAATTAATTAAACTCTAATATAAAAAAGTCGATATAAACATGGAGAAGAAAATGAATTATAAGAAATGATGAAATTATCATAAGAAATTATTTCATCCATAAACATGTCTGAAATAATTACTTCTGGAGGAGAGCAATCTGTAACGTGACAGATATATGCATAATTTTGAATGGCAATTGATCATTAGAATAATAAAATTATAACATTTAAATCTGGAAGAAAGCATTAAGTTTAATATAAAAAAATTAATTCATAACAACTGTGGAAAGCAATCATCATTATTTAAAAAAATACAAGTTCAAATAAAATGAGTTACTAGTGATGAGTCATCCAAAACCAGTTTCATAACCAAAGGTTTTCAAATTATAACCCAGGAAGGTAAAAAGTAAATAACAAAGCAATACAGAATATGACCAAACCCACAACGAGGAAATATAAATGGAAAAGAAACCCTGAATAAGCCAAGATCAACCAATACAGGTGGTGTATTTCTAAAACCCGAAGAAGATGAAGAAATCCCAAGAAACCCGAAGAAGATGAAGAAATCCCAAGAAACCTGATGGCATCAAGAAGAAGATGGAGAAGATACCAGTCCCAGAAGACAGAAGAAAGAAGAAGAAGGCAGCATCCTGAGGAAGATTTCATGCTCTTATAAAAGACACCCAAATCCCCATACTCCCATAATAAATAGTAACCAATAAAAGTATAACGAAATGGTAACCACATGTACATAAAATTAAGAGAGCGAAGTGTGTAAAGTAAGAGTTGCCAGTGAACCAAGATGAAACAATAATATAGTACCCAAGGAACAAATCTCCATTGTAAAACGCTAACCAATTTATTATGTTAATAAGACTATACGACCATTTAGCAATAACATAAAATAAAAGTGTAAAGTGAACCAGTGATAGTTTTGGGTATTATAGAAAATAAACCTTGTTTCATTCTTGGCAATCACAAACATTGAATACAATGAAATATGCAACTTTCAGTGACTTGAAATGTGTACTGTGAGAATATGTTACTTACAAGATATAAATCTGTTTAAAGTAACATTTTGTTTTAATATAATGAAAAAGAAAAAAAAAACAGATTTAATTATACTAATGACAGGGTACAATTCCCGAAAGACAATATTTAAAAGACGGTGTAAAAACTGTATAATCCTACTTACCATAATAATTAGCAAATAAGAATATAGATATAAGATTTTTGTGAATATAGTATAAGTATGTTAAAAATGTATTAGATATAAGGCCATTTATTTAAATCTACAACAACTAACATCAGAACTGTAAATATAATTATTACTTGTGAATAGTAAGAAGTAATTAAGATGTTAGTTGGTAAAAAACCTTTTTTGTGAACCATATTTCAATATTAGAAATAAGGATTTAATTGTAAAATGTCTGAAGGTTGAAGACAACCATTTATTTAAAAATATTCTTTATTTGTTTAACTGTTCTTTGTATTGTAACCAATACTAATTATTGTTGTGTAATTTGAAAAAAATGTTAGGTTTATAATACCATATTTAAAAGTCAGAGAGGGTATCACACATCATATATTGTTTGTAAAAATATTTTGTAAGGAAAAATTGTTAAAAAACCTAGGCCAAAGAAAGAAAACCAAACTTCATCAAAACAGAGAAATTACTCATTTAAATGCAATTAAACAAAAGGGGTTTAGACAAAATAAACTTGAGATCAAGCCATATAATTGCACATACCATTTAGAAAGATTTTATAAAATTATATTCAGAATTATAAATAAAAATGAAAATGACTAAACTCAGAAATTTGGACAGGGGAGTCATATATTCCAGAATAATGTTTTAGAATTTAACTAATTCAATTAATTACAAGAAAATAAGGGAATATAAACCTTTTAATACAATATAAGTTTATTAATATTAAATACAACTGATAAAATGGCTGAATTTACATAATGACAGGAAGTTAGTTTTGGAAATGTTTTAATTTTTCATGGAATACAAAATGAAAGTAAAATTACTAATTTTGGACAGAAAACATTATAAAACGGCATTATTCAATCTTAAAATACGCCGAATGAACTGAAGGATTAATTTAAATAACATCTAGTAAATAAAATTAATAAATAACCAAAGTTTA
Source organism: Magicicada septendecula (assembly GCA_034769895.1). NCBI lineage: Eukaryota > Metazoa > Arthropoda > Insecta > Hemiptera > Cicadidae > Magicicada > Magicicada septendecula. The sequence goes on along the minus strand of CM068372.1, from coordinate 342,810,049 downwards.
GGCTATTATATAGTGTATTTTTAAATATGTACAGGATGCGAAATTATATTTGAACAATGTTAAGAATAATATTATATTGGCTAAGAGTTTAGTTGAAACTGGAGGAAATAAGATAGTTGATTATTGGTATTTGTACGGTGAACTTGACAAGCGGTTTATAACCAAGCTAACCTAACTTAAAACGGTAATGTCGAGTGAGTGAACGGTACGTTTTTGTGAAACCGCGAGTGGAGTATAAAATCCTTCTAGAACATTCACATAGTGACAAAATCAATCAGGAAAGACTAAATAACACTGGACAATACGTAACTACCCCGAAAAACACTACAAAATACAAGAAAACAGTATAACACATAACCATATATTAGTGTCGGAATCGTAAAAAGTGACTGAACTTATAAATACACAGATACACAAAATACAACCAGTAAACTTCACACAAGGCACTACACTACATTTAAAAAGAGATTTGCAGACACCAGGACGGGAATACTGCCAGAAAATATCTTATTTGGAACATCGCAGAAACGAGTGACATTTTGACCAACTTGATGGCAGCCATTTTCCTTTGTCGATCTCAATGCCTCCTTGTCCACGTCAGCTGTTGGTGACAACAAATTATATTATTTCAAATTTATTATTCAATGTGTGTATCTAGTATTAGTAATTAACTTGTTGTAACGTTATACTTTTTAAATATTGGCCCGATTTCTCTGACTTTGATAATAATTAGCTGTTTAAAGAACCTTGTTGAATTTTATATACTATACCTTGTAACTGTTTCGATACCCTGAGAGTCGATATTATAATCGAAAAGAGTCAATATTGCAATTATATAATAAAACATTAATACTTTTCACCACAAAATAGTTCTTTATTTCACTAATATTACAAATTACCACTAATATAATTTTAAATAATAAACTACCAGGACTTTACCACATATAAGGGAAGATAACCTACAAAACGAAAAGGTAAACAAGTATCGATTGTCCTGGAGACAATCTTATGAGTGGTTGTAGTTTATTTGAAAAAAACAAGAACTTCAATAAAATTTTTTAGACGAGTGATACACATTTTAAAACTTCACAGCACCCTATTAATTAATTGATTTTAATTAATTAATTAATAAAAAGGAATTTTTTTTTTAATTATAAAATTTTTTTTTAAACATAATTTTTTTTTAATTTTCTTCAACAACTAACAATTTTTGTTTTAAAACATTCTGGTGAAACTACACATATATCTTTTCAACAACAGAACGCTTTTGACAGTTTTTGCTACATCTGTGACTCGACCAACTGGGAAACTTAAGGAAGTGTTTCAGGCCAGTAAGACGTCGAGAGCCACACCAATTAAACACAACGAGTGCTTCTTTGTTGAGTTTTATTACAAATTTGCGCCCAACGTGGGGCTTTAATTAGCGATTGGAAGGCCAATACAATCTGCCCAATCACTAGTTGGAGCTAGGCAGCAGCTATAAAGCCAGAGAAAGATAATAGAAAATGGAACAACGACAAGCAAAATGGAAGAACATACGCCAAAAGAAAAGGAGATGATGGAGAAGATGATGGAAATGATGAGGGGGATGATGAAAAAAATGAAGGAGGACAGGGCCGAGGAAAGAAGGGAAAGAAAAGAGCTTCACAAATTTATAATGGAGAAAATGGATGAGTGCCACAAGTCGATAACGGAGAAACTGGATGATTGGGTTATCGATATAAAAAATGGTAGCCAACCAGAAACAAAAGAAATACCAAATGATAAAATGCAGGAACAAGTAATGGTGGTACCTGAAGTTGAAACTAACCGAAACCAGGAAAATATTAAACAAAGGAAAAGGAGAATGTATCCAAGAAATGTAATAAAAACGAAGGAAGAGTTGGAGATGATGAACCATGGGTTAATTGATGGCAATAATATCCCAATTACCTATGACAAAGACATCATGAATTCTAGGAGGAGAATCGAAGTAATTTCAAAAATAATTTACCACAAAGCAGTAGTTTACCAATGGGAAAGGACCAGAGGTAAACAGAATACGACATGTGGACCAGATCAATTTCAGCGCAGCACTGGACAGTGTATTCCAGAAAGATGGAAATGTGATATCGTACCAGACTGTAATGATGATACAGATGAATCACCAGAATGTATTCCGTTAACGTGCCATCTAGGACAGTTCCAGGGTACGGTTAGACTAAAATATATTCCTTCAGGGTGGATATGTGATGGTGAGCCCGTTTATGGGGTTTCAGATAAACAAATAATAAGTGATAACCCAGATGAAGATCCTCACATATATTTGTCAGGTAATACAAAACATGGACCAGAAAAGTATTGGTGTATACAATACTGTGATAGAGGGAGCCGAATAAGCTTTGTAGCCAATAAAGAAATAACAGCAGGGAAGATTGAAACAAGCAACGGAGTGACCGCAGTGAAAATGAAATACCAGGCGGAAACTAGAGATGTCACAAGTACTGGGATAATTATGAAGACCACGATCGTCCGGAAAATAAGAGCAACCGAATGATGGACCCTGGTTAACACAAATACCACACGCCATCAAGAAAAGGGACGGAGGTCATGATAACCGACTACGGCGAAAAACAATGGTGAAGGAGACGAAATAAATATCATTGAAAGGAAATGATACGAATAATAAACATAGAAACCAAAACTGGGTTTTATGAGTGAAGACTATGTAAGAAAATGCACATTACAAATAAAAATATGGGCAACGGAGCGACATAAAGAAAATCGTCCATCTTCCTGGGTATATAAAAGAAAATAAAATTTATAAAGAAAGAAAAAAGAGAAGATCACCTTACAAAAGTATAAATAATATGGTCCGGTATAAAGTACAATAGATAACCATATGTTGTGGTAAATGATAAGCATAACAATACCTATGAGTTGAGGGAAATCGTTTCAGGAAAAATCAAAGGTGTGTACAATCAAGCTTCTATGAAAAAATATTATGAGAATGAGTTTTTAAAAATTTAAAATTAAGTAAGTACATCTTACTACCACTGATTTATGAGAAAAAACTTTATGGAAGATTTAAAAAGAAGAATTTTTGAATTTATAAACACTTTTAAAAAATTTAAAATTAAGTAAGTACATCTTACTACCACCGATTTATGGGAAAAAACTTTATGGAAGATTTAAAAAGAAGAATTTTTGAATTTATAAACACTTTTAAAAATTTTTAATTACGTAAGTACCTCTTACTACCACTGAATTTTGAGAAAAAGATTTTGGAAGAAAGAAAAAGAGAAAGAGTCTTGAATTTTGAATTTAACCATGAAAATTTAAAATTAAATAAGTACATCTTACAACTATATATTATGAGGAAAAACTTTTTGGCAGAATTATAAAAAGGAAGAATTTATTTTTATTAAATAAAATAAATTTAAAATGATGTAAGAACAACTTACTATAACTAAGTTTGTGAGAAAACTTTATGGTAAATAATTAAGAAGAATTTGAATTTGGAGATATACCAAAACATTCAGAAATAATTGTAAGATCACCTTACTATAAACAATTTTGAATGAAACAATTCTGGGAATAAATGAATTAAACAGAATTTGAATGTTGATAGAACGTCAGAACTTTGAAACAAGATAAGATCAACATATTACAAGGATTTATGAGAAATATTTTGCCATTAAATAAAAAGAAGAGTTTGAATTTTACATTAAAACTAACCAAGTTCCAAAAAATAATTATGTGTCATTTATAATTGAATTGAGAAGAAAATAAAGTGATTAATTCAGAAAAGAGAATTAACTTTAATCCAGATTAAATGCTAGATATTCACAATAGCATTTGAAGGAGTAGAGAAGAATAAAAAAAAAAAGTGTAATATGCAAGAGAAGAAAAAATTTTGGAAGCAAAGAGACTAATTACTTATGAAACGATAATGAAAACAGTTAATTAAGAGCAAAGAAGAACAACTCATACCAAACAGATAGAGAAGATGATTTCGAACAAATGATGATAATAAAACCTATATGGAATGCAAAGAGAAGAAATACCACATGAAATATAATATAAATGAATTAATGTTAATGAATGCGAAGGCGGATTAATAACTTTCTAAGAGAAAGGAAAGAACCACAATGTTTAAATAAAATGATTAATATAACAACCTGTATATCTAATATAAAGATACAAATTTAAAAATTATATATAATATATTAAGACCATTCAAATAATGAATAAGAATGCTATATATAAAGACCATGCTAACATTATAAGTAACCAGAAGAAAGTATAAAGAGAATTCAGATGGAGAAGAAAAAGAGTTACACTATAACCAGTAACCAGAATTATTAAAAGAAAGGTTTTCAACCATAATTAAAATAGAAATATCAGACAAGTTAAGAGTTCAGAAAAATATATATATATATAATGAATATAATAATAATTATGAAGATTTATTAAGATAGAAAATGTGAGATAATCTGAGAGACTACGAAGTGAAGAATCCAAAGATATTTTTATTAGTCAAAAATGAGACTACTTTTTATTTATTTATTCGATGACTGACTGAAGATAATTCCAGCAGCATTATGTTTTTTGAGCAGAGATGAATATGCCTCTGTACTCAATTTATAGAAGTGGTGTATGGCCAGAAGAGTTTGTGTAGCGTACAGTGCCCCTCTGATCTGCCCCAGCCCACGTGATAGGGAATGTTAGGGAATTAATATCCCAAGGATGCAACACGAAGTTTATAAAGAAAGAAAATGTATTACAATAATAATATATCTCAGAAGACACTAACTATCTGAAAAGGATCAGTAGTAAAACAAGTAACTATATATATAAAATTAATTAAACTCTAATATAAAAAAGTCGATATAAACATGGAGAAGAAAATGAATTATAAGAAATGATGAAATTATCATAAGAAATTATTTCATCCATAAACATGTCTGAAATAATTACTTCTGGAGGAGAGCAATCTGTAACGTGACAGATATATGCATAATTTTGAATGGCAATTGATCATTAGAATAATAAAATTATAACATTTAAATCTGGAAGAAAGCATTAAGTTTAATATAAAAAAATTAATTCATAACAACTGTGGAAAGCAATCATCATTATTTAAAAAAATACAAGTTCAAATAAAATGAGTTACTAGTGATGAGTCATCCAAAACCAGTTTCATAACCAAAGGTTTTCAAATTATAACCCAGGAAGGTAAAAAGTAAATAACAAAGCAATACAGAATATGACCAAACCCACAACGAGGAAGTATAAATGGAAAAGAAACCCTGAATAAGCCAAGATCAACCAATACAGGTGGTGTATTTCTAAAACCCGAAGAAGATGAAGAAATCCCAAGAAACCCGAAGAAGATGAAGAAATCCCAAGAAACCTGATGGCATCAAGAAGAAGATGGAGAAGATACCAGTCCCAGAAGACAGAAGAAAGAAGAAGAAGGCAGCATCCTGAGGAAGATTTCATGCTCTTATAAAAGACACCCAAATCCCCATACTCCCATAATAAATAGTAACCAATAAAAGTATAACGAAATGGTAACCACATGTACATAAAATTAAGAGAGCGAAGTGTGTAAAGTAAGAGTTGCCAGTGAACCAAGATGAAACAATAATATAGTACCCAAGGAACAAATCTCCATTGTAAAACGCTAACCAATTTATTATGTTAATAAGACTATACGACCATTTAGCAATAACATAAAATAAAAGTGTAAAGTGAACCAGTGATAGTTTTGGGTATTATAGAAAATAAACCTTGTGTTTCATTCTTGGCAATCACAAACATTGAATACAATGAAATATGCAACTTTCAGTGACTTGAAATGTGTACTGTGAGAATCTGTTACTTACAAGATATAAATCTGTTTAAAGTAACATTTTGTTTTAATATAATGAAAAAGAAAAAAAAAACAGATTTAATTATACTAATGACAGGGTACAATTCCCCAAAGACAATATTTAAAAGACGGTGTAAAAACTGTATATTCCTACTTACCATAATAATTAGCAAATAAGAATATAGATATAAGATTTTTGTGAATATAGTATAAGTATGTTAAAAATGTATTAGATATAAGGCCATTTATTTAAATCTACAACAACTAACATCAGAACTGTAAATATAATTATTGCTTGTGAATAGTAAGAAGTAATTAAGATGTTAGTTGGTAAAAAACCTTTTTTGTGAACCATATTTCAATATTAGAAATAAGGATTTAATTGTAAAATGTCTGAAGGTTGAAGACAACCATTTATTTAAAAATATTCTTTATTTGTTTAACTGTTTTTTGTATTGTAACCAATACTAATTATTGTTGTGTAATTTGAAAAAAATGTTAGGTTTATAATACCATATTTAAAAGTCAGAGAGGGTATCACACATCATATATTGTTTGTAAAAATATTTTGTAAGGAAAAATTGTTAAAAAACCTAGGCCACAGAAAGAAAACCAAACTTCATCAAAACAGAGAAATTACTCATTTAAATGCAATTAAACAAAAGGGGTTTAGACAAAATAAACTTGAGATCAAGCCATATAATTGCACATACCATTTAGAAAGATTTTATAAAATTATATTCAGAATTATAAATAAAAATGAAAATGACTAAACTCAGAAATTTGGACAGGGGAGTCATATATTCCAGAATAATGTTTTAGAATTTAACTAATTCAATTAATTACAAGAAAATAAGGGAATATAAACCTTTTAATACAATATAAGTTTATTAATATTAAATACAACTGATAAAATGGCTGAATTTACATAATGACAGGAAGTTAGTTTTGGAAATGTTTTAATTTTTCATGGAATACAAAATGAAAGTAAAATTACTAATTTTGGACAGAAAACATTATAAAACGGCATTATTCAATCTTAAAATACGCCGAATGAACTGAAGGATTAATTTAAATAACATCTAGTAAATAAAATTAATAAATAACCAAAGTTTAGGCTATTATATAGTGTATTTTTAAATATGTACAGGATGCGAAATTATATTTGAACAATATTAAGAATAATATTATATTGGCTAAGAGTTTAGTTGAAACTGGAGGAAATAAGATAGTTGATTATTGGTATTTGTACGGTGAACTTGACAAGCGGTTTATAACCAAGCTAACCTAACTTAAAACGGTAATGTCGAGTGAGTGAACGGTACGTTTTTGTGAAACCGCGAGTGGAGTATAAAATCCTTCTAGAACATTCACATAGTGACAAAATCAATCAGGAAAGACTAAATAACACTGGACAATACATAACTACCCCGAAAAACACTACAAAATACAAGAAAACAGTATAACACATAACCATATATTAGTGTCGGAATCGTAAAAAGTGACTGAACTTATAAATACACAGATACACAAAATACAACCAGTAAACTTCACACAAGGCACTACACTACATTTAAAAAGAGATTTGCAGACACCAGGACGGGAATACTGCCAGAAAATATCTTATTTGGAACATCGCAGAAACGAGTGACATTTTGACCAACTTGATGGCAGCCATTTTCCTTTGTCGATCTCAACGCCTCCTTGTCCACGTCAGCTGTTGGTGACAACAAATTATATTATTTCAAATTTATTATTCAATGTGTGTATCTAGTATTAGTAATTAACTTGTTGTAACGTTATACTTTTTAAATATTGGCCCGATTTCTCTGACTTTGATAATAATTAGCTGTTTAAAGAACCTTGTTGAATTTTATATACTATACCTTGTAACTGTTTCGATACCCTGAGAGTCGATATTATAATCGAAAAGAGTCAATATTGCAATTATATAATAAAACATTAATACTTTTCACCACAAAATAGTTCTTTATTTCACTAATATTACAAATTACCACTAATATAATTTTAAATAATAAACTACCAGGACTTTACCACATATAAGGGAAGATAACCTACAAAACGAAAAGGTAAACAAGTATCGATTGTCCTGGAGACAATCTTATGAGTGGTTGTAGTTTATTTGAAAAAAACAAGAACTTCAATAAAATTTTTTAGACGAGTGATACACATTTTAAAACTTCACAGCACCCTATTAATTAATTGATTTTAATTAATTAATTAATAAAAAGGAATTTTTTTAAATTATACAATTTTTTTTAAACATAATTTTTTTTTAATTTTCTTCAACAACTACCAATTTTTGTTTTAAAACATTCTGGTGAAACTACACATATATCTTTTCAACAACAGAACGCTTTTGACAGTTTTTGCTACATCTGTGACTCGACCAACTGGGAAACTTAAGGAAGTGTTTCAGGCCAGTAAGACGTCGAGAGCCACACCAATTAAACACAACGAGTGCTTCTTTGTTGAGTTTTATTACAAATTGGCGCCCAACGTGGGGCTTTAATTAGCGATTGGAAGGCCAATACAATCTGCCCAATCACTAGTTGGAGCTAGGCAGCAGCTATAAAGCCAGAGAAAGATAATAGAAAATGGAACAACGACAAGCAAAATGGAAGAACATACGCCAAAAGAAAAGGAGATGATGGAGAAGATGATGGAAATGATGAGGGGGATGATGAAAAAAATGAAGGAGGACAGGGCCGAGGAAAGAAGGGAAAGAAAAGAGCTTCACAAATTTATAATGGAGAAAATGGATGAGTGCCACAAGTCGATAACGGAGAAACTGGATGATTGGGTTATCGATATAAAAAATGGTAGCCAACCAGAAACAAAAGAAATACCAAATGATAAAATGCAGGAACAAGTAATGGTGGTACCTGAAGTTGAAACTAACCGAAACCAGGAAAATATTAAACAAAGGAAAAGGAGAATGTATCCAAGAAATGTAATAAAAACGAAGGAAGAGTTGGAGATGATGAACCATGGGTTAATTGATGGCAATAATATCCCAATTACCTATGACAAAGACATCATGAATTCTAGGAGGAGAATCGAAGTAATTTCAAAAATAATTTACCACAAAGCAGTAGTTTACCAATGGGAAAGGACCAGAGGTAAACAGAATACGACATGTGGACCAGATCAATTTCAGCGCAGGACTGGACAGTGTATTCCAGAAAGATGGAAATGTGATATCGTACCAGACTGTAATGATGATACAGATGAATCACCAGAATGTATTCCGTTAACGTGCCATCTAGGACAGTTCCAGGGTACGGTTAGACTAAAATATATTCCTTCAGGGTGGATATGTGATGGTGAGCCCGTTTATGGGGTTTCAGATAAACAAATAATAAGTGATAACCCAGATGAAGATCCTCACATATATTTGTCAGGTAATACAAAACATGGACCAGAAAAGTATTGGTGTATACAATACTGTGATAGAGGGAGCCGAATAAGCTTTGTAGCCAATAAAGAAATAACAGCAGGGAAGATTGAAACAAGCAACGGAGTGACCGGAGTGAAAATGAAATACCAGGCGGAAACCAGAGATGTCACAAGTACTGGGATAATTATGAAGACCACGATCGTCCGGAAAATAAGAGCAACCGAATGATGGACCCTGGTTAACACAAATACCACACGCCATCAAGAAAAGGGACGGAGGTCATGATAACCGACTACGGCGAAAAACAATGGTGAAGGAGACGAAATAAATATCATTGAAAGGAAATGATATGAATAATAAACATAGAAACCAAAACTGGGTTTTATGAGTGAAGACTATGTAAGAAAATGCACATTACAAATAAAAATATGGGCAACGGAGCGACATAAAGAAAATCGTCCATCTTCCTGGGTATATAAAAGAAAAGAAAATTTATAAAGAAAGAAAAAAGAGAAGATCACCTTACAAAAGTATAAATAATATGGTCCGGTATAAAGTACAATAGATAACCATATATTGTGGTAAATGATAAGCATAACAATACCTATGAGTTGAGGGAAACCGTTTCAGGAAAAATCAAAGGTGTGTACAATCAAGCTTCTATGAAAAAATATTATGAAGAATGAGTTTTTAAAAATTTAAAATTAAGTAAGTACATCTTACTACCACTGATTTATGAGAAAAAACTTTATGGAAGATTTAAAAAGAAGAATTTTTGAATTTATAAACACTTTTAAAAAATTTAAAATTAAGTAAGTACATCTTACTACCACCGATTTATGGGAAAAAACTTTATGGAAGATTTAAAAAGAAGAATTTTTGAATTTATAAACACTTTTAAAAATTTTTAATTACGTAAGTACCTCTTACTACCACTGAATTTTGAGAAAAACATTTTGGAAGAAAGAAAAAGAGAAAGAGTCTTGAATTTTGAATTTAACCATGAAAATTTAAAATTGAATAAGTACATCTTACAACTATATATTATGAGGAAAAACTTTTTGGCAGAATTATAAAAAGGAAGAATTTATTTTTATTAAATAAAATAAATTTAAAATGATGTAAGAACAACTTACTATAACTAAGTTTGTGAGAAAACTGTATGGTAAATAATTAAGAAGAATTTGAATTTGGAGATATACCAAAACATTCAGAAATAATTGTAAGATCACCTTACTATAAACAATTTTGAATGAAACAATTCTGGGAATAAATGAATTAAACAGAATTTGAATGTTGATAGAACATCAGAACTTTGAAACAAGATAAGATCAACATATTACAAGGATTTATGAGAAATATTTTGCCATTAAATAAAAAGAAGAGTTTGAATTTTACATTAAAACTAACCAAGTTCCAAAAAATAATTATGTGTCATTTATAATTGAATTGAGAAGAAAATAAAGTGATTAATTCAGAAAAGAGAATTAACTTTAATCCAGATTAAATGCTAGATATTCACAATAGCATTTGAAGGAGTAGAGAAGAATAACAAAAAAAAAGTGTAATATGCAAGAGAAGAAAAAATTTTGGAAGCAAAGAGACTAATTACTTATGAAACGATAATGAAAACAGTTAATTAAGAGCAAAGAAGAACAACTCATACCAAACAGATGGAGAAGATGATTTCGAACAAATGATGATAATAAAACCTATATGAAATGCAAAGAGAAGAAATACCACATGAAATATAATATAAATGAATTAATGTTAATGAATGCGAAGGCGGATTAATAACTTTCTAAGAGAAAGGAAAGAACCACAATGTTTAAATAAAATGATCAATATAACAACCTGTATATCTAATATAAAGATACAAATTTAAAAATTAAATATAATATATTAAGACCATTCAAATAATGAATAAGAATGCTATATATAAAGACCATGCTAACATTATAAGTAACCAGAAGAAAGTATAAAGAGAATTCAGATGGAGAAGAAAAAGAGTTACACTATAACCAGTAACCAGAATTATTAAAAGAAAGGTTTTCAACCATAATTAAAATAGAAATATCAGACAAGTTAAGAGTTCAGAAAAATATATATATATATAATGAATATAATAATAATTATGAAGATTTATTAAGATAGAAAATGTGAGATAATCTGAGAGACTACGAAGTGAAGAATCCAAAGATATTTTTATTAGTCGAAAATGAGACTACTTTTTATTTATTTATTCGATGGCTGACTGAAGATAATTCCAGCAGCATTATGTTTTTTGAGCAGAGATGAATATGCCTCTGTACTCAATTTATAGAAGTGGTGTATGGCCAGAAGAGTTTGTGTAGCGTACAGTGCCCCTCTGATCTGCCCCAGCCCACGTGATAGGGAATGTTAGGGAATTAATATCCCAAGGATGCAACACGAAGTTTATAAAGAAAGAAAATGTATTACAATAATAATATATCTCAGAAGACACTAACTATCTGAAAAGGATCAGTAGTAAAACAAGTAACTATATATATAAAATTAATTAAACTCTAATATAAAAAAGTCAATATAAACATGGAGAAGAAAATGAATTATAAGAAATGATGAAATTATCATAAGAAATTATTTCATCCATAAACATGTCTGAAATAATTACTTCTGGAGGAGAGCAATCTGTAACGTGACAGATATATGCATAATATTGAATGGCAATTGATCATTAGAATAATAAAATTATAACATTTAAATCTGGAAGAAAGCATTAAGTTTAATATAAAAAAATTAATTCATAACAACTGTGGAAAGCAATCATCATTATTTAAAAAAATACAAGTTCAAATAAAATGAGTTACTAGTGATGAGTCATCCAAAACCAGTTTCATAACCAAAGGTTTTCAAATTATAACCCAGGAAGGTAAAAAGTAAATAACAAAGCAATACAGAATATGACCAAACCCACAACGAGGAAATATAAATGGAAAAGAAACCCTGAATAAGCCAAGATCAACCAATACAGGTGGTGTATTTCTAAAACCCGAAGAAGATGAAGAAATCCCAAGAAACCCGAAGAAGATGAAGAAATCCCAAGAAACCTGATGGCATCAAGAAGAAGATGGAGAAGATACCAGTCCCAGAAGACAGAAGAAAGAAGAAGAAGGCAGCATCCTGAGGAAGATTTCATGCTCTTATAAAAGACACCCAAATCCCCATACTCCCATAATAAATAGTAACCAATAAAAGTATAACGAAATGGTAACCACATGTACATAAAATTAAGAGAGCGAAGTGTGTAAAGTAAGAGTTGCCAGTGAACCAAGATGAAACAATAATATAGTACCCAAGGAACAAATCTCCATTGTAAAACGCTAACCAATTTATTATGTTAATAAGACTATACGACCATTTAGCAATAACATAAAATAAAAGTGTAAAGTGAACCAGTGATAGTTTTGGGTATTATAGAAAATAAACCTTGTGTTTCATTCTTGGCAATCACAAACATTGAATACAATGAAATATGCAACTTTCAGTGACTTGAAATGTGTACTGTGAGAATATGTTACTTACAAGATATAAATCTGTTTAAAGTAACATTTTGTTTTAATATAATGAAAAAGAAAAAAAAAACAGATTTAATTATACTAATGACAGGGTACAATTCCCGAAAGACAATATTTAAAAGACGGTGTAAAAACTGTATAATCCTACTTACCATAATAATTAGCAAATAAGAATATAGATATAAGATTTTTGTGAATATAGTATAAGTATGTTAAAAATGTATTAGATATAAGGCCATTTATTTAAATCTACAACAACTAACATCAGAACTGTAAATATAATTATTACTTGTGAATAGTAAGAAGTAATTAAGATGTTAGTTGGTAAAAAACCTTTTTTGTGAACCATATTTCATTATTAGAAATAAGGATTTAATTGTAAAATGTCTGAAGGTTGAAGACAACCATTTATTTAAAAATATTCTTTATTTGTTTAACTGTTCTTTGTATTGTAACCAATACTAATTATTGTTGTGTAATTTGAAAAAAATGTTAGGTTTATAATACCATATTTAAAAGTCAGAGAGGGTATCACACATCATATATTGTTTGTAAAAATATTTTGTAAGGAAAAATTGTTAAAAAACCTAGGCCAAAGAAAGAAAACCAAACTTCATCAAAACAGAGAAATTACTCATTTAAATGCAATTAAACAAAAGGGGTTTAGACAAAATAAACTTGAGATCAAGCCATATAATTGCACATACCATTTAGAAAGATTTTATAAAATTATATTCAGAATTATAAATAAAAATGAAAATGACTAAACTCAGAAATTTGGACAGGGGAGTCATATATTCCAGAATAATGTTTTAGAATTTAACTAATTCAATTAATTACAAGAAAATAAGGGAATATAAACCTTTTAATAAATATAAGTTTATTAATATTAAATACAACTGATAAAATGGCTGAATTTACATAATGACAGGAAGTTAGTTTTGGAAATGTTTTAATTTTTCATGGAATACAAAATGAAAGTAAAATTACTAATTTTGGACAGAAAACATTATAAAACGGCATTATTCAATCTTAAAATACGCCGAATGAACTGAAGGATTAATTTAAATAACATCTAGTAAATAAAATTAATAAATAACCAAAGTTTAGGCTATTATATAGTGTATTTTTAAATATGTACAGGATGCGAAATTATATTTGAACAATGTTAAGAATAATATTATATTGGCTAAGAGTTTAGTTGAAACTGGAGGAAATAAGATAGTTGATTATTGGTATTTGTACGGTGAACTTGACAAGCGGTTTATAACCAAGCTAACCTAACTTAAAACGGTAATGTCGAGTGAGTGAACGGTACGTTTTTGTGAAACCGCGAGTGGAGTATAAAATCCTTCTAGAACATTCACATAGTGACAAAATCAATCAGGAAAGACTAAATAACACTGGACAATACATAACTACCCCGAAAAACACTACAAAATACAAGAAAACAGTATAACACATAACCATATATTAGTGTCAGAATCGTAAAAAGTGACTGAACTTATAAATACACAGATACACAAAATACAACCAGTAAACTTCACACAAGGCACTACACTACATTTAAAAAGAGATTTGCAGACACCAGGACGGGAATACTGCCAGAAAATATCTTATTTGGAACATCGCAGAAACGAGTGACATTTTGACCAACTTGATGGCAGCCATTTTCCTTTGTCGATCTCAACGCCTCCTTGTCCACGTCAGCTGTTGGTGACAACAAATTATGTTATTTCAAATTTATTATTCAATGTGTGTATCTAGTATTAGTAATTAACTTGTTGTAACGTTATACTTTTTAAATATTGGCCCGATTTCTCTGACTTTGATAATAATTAGCTGTTTAAAGAACCTTGTTGAATTTTATATACTATACCTTGTAACTGTTTCGATACCCTGAGAGTCGATATTATAATCGAAAAGAGTCAATATTGCAATTATATAATAAAACATTAATACTTTTCACCACAAAATAGTTCTTTATTTCACTAATATTACAAATTACCACTAATATAATTTTAAATAATAAACTACCAGGACTTTACCACATATAAGGGAAGATAACCTACAAAACGAAAAGGTAAACAAGTATCGATTGTCCTGGAGACAATCTTATGAGTGGTTGTAGTTTATTTGAAAAAAACAAGAACTTCAATAAAATTTTTTAGACGAGTGATACACATTTTAAAACTTCACAGCACCCTATTAATTAATTGATTTTAATTAATTAATTAATAAAAAGGAATTTTTTTTTTAAATTATAAAATTTTTTTTTAAACAATTTTTTTTAAATTTTCTTCAACAACTAACAATTTTTGTTTTAAAACATTCTGGTGAAACTACACATATATCTTTTCAACAACAGAACGCTTTTGACAGTTTTTGCTACATCTGTGACTCGACCAACTGGGAAACTTAAGGAAGTGTTTCAGGCCAGTAAGACGTCGAGAGCCACACCAATTAAACACAACGAGTGCTTCTTTGTTGAGTTTTATTACAACTTGGCGCCCAACGTGGGGCTTTAATTAGCGATTGGAAGGCCAATACAATCTGCCCAATCACTAGTTGGAGCTAGGCAGCAGCTATAAAGCCAGAGAAAGATAATAGAAAATGGAACAACGACAAGAAAAATGGAAGAACATACGCCAAAAGAAAAGGAGATGATGGAGAAGATGATGGAAATGATGAGGGGGATGATGAAAAAAATGAAGGAGGACAGGGCCGAGGAAAGAAGGGAAAGAAAAGAGCTTCACAAATTTATAATGGAGAAAATGGATGAGTGCCACAAGTCGATAACGGAGAAACTGGATGATTGGGTTATCGATATAAAAAATGGTAGCCAACCAGAAACAAAAGAAATACCAAATGATAAAATGCAGGAACAAGTAATGGTGGTACCTGAAGTTGAAACTAACCGAAACCAGGAAAATATTAAACAAAGGAAAAGGAGAATGTATCCAAGAAATGTAATAAAAACGAAGGAAGAGTTGGAGATGATGAACCATGGGTTAATTGATGGCAATAATATCCCAATTACCTATGACAAAGACATCATGAATTCTAGGAGGAGAATCGAAGTAATTTCAAAAATAATTTACCACAAAGCAGTAGTTTACCAATGGGAAAGGACCAGAGGTAAACAGAATACGACATGTGGACCAGATCAATTTCAGCGCAGGACTGGACAGTGTATTCCAGAAAGATGGAAATGTGATATCGTACCAGACTGTAATGATGATACAGATGAATCACCAGAATGTATTCCGTTAACGTGCCATCTAGGACAGTTCCAGGGTACGGTTAGACTAAAATATATTCCTTCAGGGTGGATATGTGATGGTGAGCCCGTTTATGGGGTTTCAGATAAACAAATAATAAGTGATAACCCAGATGAAGATCCTCACATATATTTGTCAGGTAATACAAAACATGGACCAGAAAAGTATTGGTGTATACAATACTGTGATAGAGGGAGCCGAATAAGCTTTGTAGCCAATAAAGAAATAACAGCAGGGAAGATTGAAACAAGCAACGGAGTGACCGCAGTGAAAATGAAATACCAGGCGGAAACTAGAGATGTCACAAGTACTGGGATAATTATGAAGACCACGATCGTCCGGAAAATAAGAGCAACCGAATGATGGACCCTGGTTAACACAAATACCACACGCCATCAAGAAAAGGGACGGAGGTCATGATAACCGACTACGGCGAAAAACAATGGTGAAGGAGACGAAATAAATATCATTGAAAGGAAATGATACGAATAATAAACATAGAAACCAAAACTGGGTTTTATGAGTGAAGACTATGTAAGAAAATGCACATTACAAATAAAAATATGGGCAACGGAGCGACATAAAGAAAATCGTCCATCTTCCTGGGTATATAAAAGAAAATAAAATTTATAAAGAAAGAAAAAAGAGAAGATCACCTTACAAAAGTATAAATAATATGGTCCGGTATAAAGTACAATAGATAACCATATGTTGTGGTAAATGATAAGCATAACAATACCTATGAGTTGAGGGAAATCGTTTCAGGAAAAATCAAAGGTGTGTACAATCAAGCTTCTATGAAAAAATATTATGAAGAATGAGTTTTTAAAAATTTAAAATTAAGTAAGTACATCTTACTACCACTGATTTATGAGAAAAAACTTTATGGAAGATTTAAAAAGAAGAATTTTTGAATTTATAAACACTTTTAAAAAATTTAAAATTAAGTAAGTACATCTTACTACCACCGATTTATGGGAAAAAACTTTATGGAAGATTTAAAAAGAAGAATTTTTGAATTTATAAACACTTTTAAAAATTTTTAATTACGTAAGTACCTCTTACTACCACTGAATTTTGAGAAAAACATTTTGGAAGAAAGAAAAAGAGAAAGAGTCTTGAATTTTGAATTTAACCATGAAAATTTAAAATTAAATAAGTACATCTTACAACTATATATTATGAGGAAAAACTTTTTGGCAGAATTATAAAAAGGAAGAATTTATTTTTATTAAATAAAATAAATTTAAAATGATGTAAGAACAACTTACTATAACTAAGTTTGTGAGAAAACTTTATGGTAAATAATTAAGAAGAATTTGAATTTGGAGATATACCAAAACATTCAGAAATAATTGTAAGATCACCTTACTATAAACAATTTTGAATGAAACAATTCTGGGAATAAATGAATTAAACAGAATTTGAATGTTGATAGAACGTCAGAACTTTGAAACAAGATAAGATCAACATATTACAAGGATTTATGAGAAATATTTTGCCATTAAATAAAAAGAAGAGTTTGAATTTTACATTAAAACTAACCAAGTTCCAAAAAATAATTATGTGTCATTTATAATTGAATTGAGAAGAAAATAAAGTGATTAATTCAGAAAAGAGAATTAACTTTAATCCAGATTAAATGCTAGATATTCACAATAGCATTTGAAGGAGTAGAGAAGAATAACAAAAAAAAAGTGTAATATGCAAGAGAAGAAAAAATTTTGGAAGCAAAGAGACTAATTACTTATGAAACGATAATGAAAACAGTTAATTAAGAGCAAAGAAGAACAACTCATACCAAACAGATGGAGAAGATGATTTCGAACAAATGATGATAATAAAACCTATATGAAATGCAAAGAGAAGAAATACCACATGAAATATAATATAAATGAATTAATGTTAATGAATGCGAAGGCGGATTAATAACTTTCGAAGAGAAAGGAAAGAACCACAATGTTTAAATAAAATGATCAATATAACAACCTGTATATCTAATATAAAGATACAAATTTAAAAATTAAATATAATATATTAAGACCATTCAAATAATGAATAAGAATGCTATATATAAAGACCATGCTAACATTATAAGTAACCAGAAGAAAGTATAAAGAGAATTCAGATGGAGAAGAAAAAGAGTTACACTATAACCAGTAACCAGAATTATTAAAAGAAAGGTTTTCAACCATAATTAAAATAGAAATATCAGACAAGTTAAGAGTTCAGAAAAATATATATATATATATATATATAATGAATATAATAATAATTATGAAGATTTATTAAGATAGAAAATGTGAGATAATCTGAGAGACTACGAAGTGAAGAATCCAAAGATATTTTTATTAGTCGAAAATGAGACTACTTTTTATTTATTTATTCGATGACTGACTGAAGATAATTCCAGCAGCATTATGTTTTTTGAGCAGAGATGAATATGCCTCTGTACTCAATTTATAGAAGTGGTGTATGGCCAGAAGAGTTTGTGTAGCATACAGTGCCCCTCTGATCTGCCCCAGCCCACGTGATAGGGAATGTTAGGGAATTAATATCCCAAGGATGCAACACGAAGTTTATAAAGAAAGAAAATGTATTACAATAATAATATATCTCAGAAGACACTAACTATCTGAAAAGGATCAGTAGTAAAACAAGTAACTATATATATAAAATTAATTAAACTCTAATATAAAAAAGTCGATATAAACATGGAGAAGAAAATGAATTATAAGAAATGATGAAATTATCATAAGAAATTATTTCATCCATAAACATGCCTGAAATAATTACTTCTGGAGGAGAGCAATCTGTAACGTGACAGATATATGCATAATATTGAATGGCAATTGATCATTAGAATAATAAAATTATAACATTTAAATCTGGAAGAAAGCATTAAGTTTAATATAAAAAAATTAATTCATAACAACTGTGGAAAGCAATCATCATTATTTAAAAAAATACAAGTTCAAATAAAATGAGTTACTAGTGATGAGTCATCCAAAACCAGTTTCATAACCAAAGGTTTTCAAATTATAACCCAGGAAGGTAAAAAGTAAATAACAAAGCAATACAGAATATGACCAAACCCACAACGAGGAAGTATAAATGGAAAAGAAACCCTGAATAAGCCAAGATCAACCAATACAGGTGGTGTATTTCTAAAACCCGAAGAAGATGAAGAAATCCCAAGAAACCCGAAGAAGATGAAGAAATCCCAAGAAACCTGATGGCATCAAGAAGAAGATGGAGAAGATACCAGTCCCAGAAGACAGAAGAAAGAAGAAGAAGGCAGCATCCTGAGGAAGATGTCATGCTCTTATAAAAGACACCCAAATCCCCATACTCCCATAATAAATAGTAACCAATAAAAGTATAACGAAATGGTAACCACATGTACATAAAATTAAGAGAGCGAAGTGTGTAAAGTAAGAGTTGCCAGTGAACCAAGATGAAACAATAATATAGTACCCAAGGAACAAATCTCCATTGTAAAACGCTAACCAATTTATTATGTTAATAAGACTATACGACCATTTAGCAATAACATAAAATAAAAGTGTAAAGTGAACCAGTGATAGTTTTGGGTATTATAGAAAATAAACCTTGTGTTTCATTCTTGGCAATCACAAACACTGCATACAATGAAATATGCAACTTTCAGTGACTTGAAATGTGTACTGTGAGAATATGTTACTTACAAGATATAAATCTGTTTAAAGTAACATTTTGTTTTAATATAATGAAAAAGAAAAAAAAACAGATTTAATTATACTAATGACAGGGTACAATTCCCGAAAGACAATATTTAAAAGACGGTGTAAAAACTGTATAATCCTACTTACCATAATAATTAGCAAATAAGAATATAGATATAAGATTTTTGTGAATATAGTATAAGTATGTTAAAAATGTATTAGATATAAGGCCATTTATTTAAATCTACAACAACTAACATCAGAACTGTAAATATAATTATTACTTGTGAATAGTAAGAAGTAATTAAGATGTTAGTTGGTAAAAAACCTTTTTTGTGAACCATATTTCAATATTAGAAATAAGGATTTAATTGTAAAATGTCTGAAGGTTGAAGACAACCATTTATTTAAAAATATTCTTTATTTGTTTAACTGTTCTTTGTATTGTAACCAATACTAATTATTGTTGTGTAATTTGAAAAAAATGTTAGGTTTATAATACCATATTTAAAAGTCAGAGAGGGTATCACACATCATATATTGTTTGTAAAAATATTTTGTAAGGAAAAATTGTTAAAAAACCTAGGCCAAAGAAAGAAAACCAAACTTCATCAAAACAGAGAAATTACTCATTTAAATGCAATTAAACAAAAGGGGTTTAGACAAAATAAACTTGAGATCAAGCCATATAATTGCACATACCATTTAGAAAGATTTTATAAAATTATATTCAGAATTATAAATAAAAATGAAAATGACTAAACTCAGAAATTTGGACAGGGGAGTCATATATTCCAGAATAATGTTTTAGAATTTAACTAATTCAATTAATTACAAGAAAATAAGGGAATATAAACCTTTTAATAAATATAAGTTTATTAATATTAAATACAACTGATAAAATGGCTGAATTTACATAATGACAGGAAGTTAGTTTTGGAAATGTTTTAATTTTTCATGGAATACAAAATGAAAGTAAAATTACTAATTTTGGACAGAAAACATTATAAAACGGCATTATTCAATCTTAAAATACGCCGAATGAACTGAAGGATTAATTTAAATAACATCTAGTAAATAAAATTAATAAATAACCAAAGTTTAGGCTATTATATAGTGTATTTTAAAATATGTACAGGATGCGAAATTATATTTGAACAATGTTAAGAATAATATTATATTGGCTAAGAATTTAGTTGAAACTGGAGGAAATAAGATAGTTGATTATTGGTATTTGTACGGTGAACTTGACAAGCGGTTTATAACCAAGCTAACCTAACTTAAAACGGTAATGTCGAGTGAGTGAACGGTACGTTTTTGTGAAACCGCGAGTGGAGTATAAAATCCTTCTAGAACATTCACATAGTGACAAAATCAATCAGGAAAGACTAAATAACACTGGACAATACATAACTACCCCGAAAAACACTACAAAATACAAGAAAACAGTATAACACATAACCATATATTAGTGTCGGAATCGTAAAAAGTGACTGAACTTATAAATACACAGATACACAAAATACTACCAGTAAACTTCACACAAGGCACTACACTACATTTAAAAAGAGATTTGCAGACACCAGGACGGGAATACTGCCAGAAAATATCTTATTTGGAACATCGCAGAAACGAGTGACATTTTGACCAACTTGATGGCAGCCATTTTCCTTTGTCGATCTCAACGCCTCCTTGTCCACGTCAGCTGTTGGTGACAACAAATTATATTATTTCAAATTTATTATTCAATGTGTGTATCTAGTATTAGTAATTAACTTGTTGTAACGTTATACTTTTTAAATATTGGCCCGATTTCTCTGACTTTGATAATAATTAGCTGTTTAAAGAACCTTGTTGAATTTTATATACTATACCTTGTAACTGTTTCGATACCCTGAGAGTCGATATTATAATCGAAAAGAGTCAATATTGCAATTATATAATAAAACATTAATACTTTTCACCACAAAATAGTTCTTTATTTCACTAATATTACAAATTACCACTAATATAATTTTAAATAATAAACTACCAGGACTTTACCACATATAAGGGAAGATAACCTACAAAACGAAAAGGTAAACAAGTATCGATTGTCCTGGAGACAATCTTATGAGTGGTTGTAGTTTATTTGAAAAAAACAAGAACTTCAATAAAATTTTTTAGACGAGTGATACACATTTTAAAACTTCACAGCACCCTATTAATTAATTGATTTTAATTAATTAATTAATAAAAAGGAATTTTTTTTTTAAATTATAAAATTTTTTTTTAAACAATTTTTTTTTAATTTTCTTCAACAACTAACAATTTTTGTTTTAAAACATTCTGGTGAAACTACACATATATCTTTTCAACAACAGAACGCTTTTGACAGTTTTTGCTACATCTGTGACTCGACCAACTGGGAAACTTAAGGAAGTGTTTCAGGCCAGTAAGACGTCGAGAGCCACACCAATTAAACACAACGAGTGCTTCTTTGTTGAGTTTTATTACAAATTGGCGCCCAATGTGGGGCTTTAATTAGCGATTGGAAGGCCAATACAATCTGCCCAATCACTAGTTGGAGCTAGGCAGCAGCTATAAAGCCAGAGAAAGATAATAGAAAATGGAACAACGACAAGCAAAATGGAAGAACATACGCCAAAAGAAAAGGAGATGATGGAGAAGATGATGGAAATGATGAGGGGGATGATGAAAAAAATGAAGGAGGACAGGGCCGAGGAAAGAAGGGAAAGAAAAGAGCTTCACAAATTTATAATGGAGAAAATGGATGAGTGCCACAAGTCGATAACGGAGAAACTGGATGATTGGGTTATCGATATAAAAAATGGTAGCCAACCAGAAACAAAAGAAATACCAAATGATAAAATGCAGGAACAAGTAATGGTGGTACCTGAAGTTGAAACTAACCGAAACCAGGAATATATTAAACAAAGGAAAAGGAGAATGTATCCAAGAAATGTAATAAAAACGAAGGAAGAGTTGGAGATGATGAACCATGGGTTAATTGATGGCAATAATATCCCAATTACCTATGACAAAGACATCATGAATTCTAGGAGGAGAATCGAAGTAATTTCAAAAATAATTTACCACAAAGCAGTAGTTTACCAATGGGAAAGGACCAGAGGTAAACAGAATACGACATGTGGACCAGATCAATTTCAGCGCAGGACTGGACAGTGTATTCCAGAAAGATGGAAATGTGATATCGTACCAGACTGTAATGATGATACAGATGAATCACCAGAATGTATTCCGTTAACGTGCCATCTAGGACAGTTCCAGGGTACGGTTAGACTAAAATATATTCCTTCAGGGTGGATATGTGATGGTGAGCCCGTTTATGGGGTTTCAGATAAACAAATAATAAGTGATAACCCAGATGAAGATCCTCACATATATTTGTCAGGTAATACAAAACATGGACCAGAAAAGTATTGGTGTATACAATACTGTGATAGAGGGAGCCGAATAAGCTTTGTAGCCAATAAAGAAATAACAGCAGGGAAGATTGAAACAAGCAACGGAGTGACCGCAGTGAAAATGAAATACCAGGCGGAAACTAGAGATGTCACAAGTACTGGGATAATTATGAAGACCACGATCGTCCGGAAAATAAGAGCAACCGAATGATGGACCCTGGTTAACACAAATACCACACGCCATCAAGAAAAGGGACGGAGGTCATGATAACCGACTACGGCGAAAAACAATGGTGAAGGAGACGAAATAAATATCATTGAAAGGAAATGATACGAATAATAAACATAGAAACCAAAACTGGGTTTTATGAGTGAAGACTATGTAAGAAAATGCACATTACAAATAAAAATATGGGCAACGGAGCGACATAAAGAAAATCGTCCATCTTCCTGGGTATATAAAAGAAAATAAAATTTATAAAGAAAGAAAAAAGAGAAGATCACCTTACAAAAGTATAAATAATATGGTCCGGTATAAAGTACAATAGATAACCATATGTTGTGGTAAATGATAAGCATAACAATACCTATGAGTTGAGGGAAATCGTTTCAGGAAAAATCAAAGGTGTGTACAATCAAGCTTCTATGAAAAAATATTATGAAGAATGAGTTTTTAAAAATTTAAAATTAAGTAAGTACATCTTACTACCACTGATTTATGAGAAAAAACTTTATGGAAGATTTAAAAAGAAGAATTTTTGAATTTATAAACACTTTTAAAAAATTTAAAATTAAGTAAGTACATCTTACTACCACCGATTTATGGGAAAAAACTTTATGGAAGATTTAAAAAGAAGAATTTTTGAATTTATAAACACTTTTAAAAATTTTTAATTACGTAAGTACCTCTTACTACCACTGAATTTTGAGAAAAACATTTTGGAAGAAAGAAAAAGAGAAAGAGTCTTGAATTTTGAATTTAACCATGAAAATTTAAAATTAAATAAGTACATCTTACAACTATATATTATGAGGAAAAACTTTTTGGCAGAATTATAAAAAGGAAGAATTTATTTTTATTAAATAAAATAAATTTAAAATGATGTAAGAACAACTTACTATAACTAAGTTTGTGAGAAAACTTTATGGTAAATAATTAAGAAGAATTTGAATTTGGAGATATACCAAAACATTCAGAAATAATTGTAAGATCACCTTACTATAAACAATTTTGAATGAAACAATTCTGGGAATAAATGAATTAAACAGAATTTGAATGTTGATAGAACGTCAGAACTTTGAAACAAGATAAGATCAACATATTACAAGGATTTATGAGAAATATTTTGCCATTAAATAAAAAGAAGAGTTTGAATTTTACATTAAAACTAACCAAGTTCCAAAAAATAATTATGTGTCATTTATAATTGAATTGAGAAGAAAATAAAGTGATTAATTCAGAAAAGAGAATTAACTTTAATCCAGATTAAATGCTAGATATTCACAATAGCATTTGAAGGAGTAGAGAAGAATAACAAAAAAAAAGTGTAATATGCAAGAGAAGAAAAAATTTTGGAAGCAAAGAGACTAATTACTTATGAAACGATAATGAAAACAGTTAATTAAGAGCAAAGAAGAACAACTCATACCAAACAGATGGAGAAGATGATTTCGAACAAATGATGATAATAAAACCTATATGAAATGCAAAGAGAAGAAATACCACATGAAATATAATATAAATGAATTAATGTTAATGAATGCGAAGGCGGATTAATAACTTTCGAAGAGAAAGGAAAGAACCACAATGTTTAAATAAAATGATCAATATAACAACCTGTATATCTAATATAAAGATACAAATTTAAAAATTAAATATAATATATTAAGACCATTCAAATAATGAATAAGAATGCTATATATAAAGACCATGCTAACATTATAAGTAACCAGAAGAAAGTATAAAGAGAATTCAGATGGAGAAGAAAAAGAGTTACACTATAACCAGTAACCAGAATTATTAAAAGAAAGGTTTTCAACCATAATTAAAATAGAAATATCAGACAAGTTAAGAGTTCAGAAAAATATATATATATAATGAATATAATAATAATTATGAAGATTTATTAAGATAGAAAATGTGAGATAATCTGAGAGACTACGAAGTGAAGAATCCAAAGATATTTTTATTAGTCGAAAATGAGACTACTTTTTATTTATTTATTCGATGACTGACTGAAAATAATTCTAGCAGCATTATGTTTTTTGAGCAGAGATGAATATGCCTCTGTACTCAATTTATAGAAGTGGTGTATGGCCAGAAGAGTTTGTGTATCATACAGTGCCCCTCTGATCTGTCCCAGCCCACGTGATAGGGAATGTTAGGGAATTACTATCCCAAGGATGCAACACGAAGTTTATAAAGAAAGAAAATGTATTACAATAATAATATATCTCAGAAGACACTAACTATCTGAAAAGGATCAGTACTAAAACAAGTAACTATATATATAAAATTAATTAAACTCTAATATAAAAAAGTCGATATAAACATGGAGAAGAAAATGAATTATAAGAAATGATGAAATTATCATAAGAAATTATTTCATCCATAAACATGTCTGAAATAATTACTTCTGGAGGAGAGCAATCTGTAACGTGACAGATATATGCATAATATTGAATGGCAATTGATCATTAGAATAATAAAATTATAACATTTAAATCTGGAAGAAAGCATTAAGTTTAATATAAAAAAATTAATTCATAACAACTGTGGAAAGCAATCATCATTATTTAAAAAAATACAAGTTCAAATAAAATGAGTTACTAGTGATGAGTCATCCAAAACCAGTTTCATAACCAAAGGTTTTCAAATTATAACCCAGGAAGGTAAAAAGTAAATAACAAAGCAATACAGAATATGACCAAACCCACAACGAGGAAGTATAAATGGAAAAGAAACCCTGAATAAGCCAAGATCAACCAATACAGGTGGTGTATTTCTAAAACCCGAAGAAGATGAAGAAATCCCAAGAAACCCGAAGAAGATGAAGAAATCCCAAGAAACCTGATGGCATCAAGAAGAAGATGGAGAAGATACCAGTCCCAGAAGACAGAAGAAAGAAGAAGAAGGCAGCATCCTGAGGAAGATGTCATGCTCTTATAAAAGACACCCAAATCCCCATACTCCCATAATAAATAGTAACCAATAAAAGTATAACGAAATGGTAACCACATGTACATAAAATTAAGAGAGCGAAGTGTGTAAAGTAAGAGTTGCCAGTGAACCAAGATGAAACAATAATATAGTACCCAAGGAACAAATCTCCATTGTAAAACGCTAACCAATTTATTATGTTAATAAGACTATACGACCATTTAGCAATAACATAAAATAAAAGTGTAAAGTGAACCAGTGATAGTTTTGGGTATTATAGAAAATAAACCTTGTGTTTCATTCTTGGCAATCACAAACATTGAATACAATGAAATATGCAACTTTCAGTGACTTGAAATGTGTACTGTGAGAATATGTTACTTACAAGATATAAATCTGTTTAAAGTAACATTTTGTTTTAATATAATGAAAAAGAAAAAAAAACAGATTTAATTATACTAATGACAGGGTACAATTCCCGAAAGACAATATTTAAAAGACGGTGTAAAAACTGTATAATCCTACTTACCATAATAATTAGCAAATAAGAATATAGATATAAGATTTTTGTGAATATAGTATAAGGATGTTAAAAATGTATTAGATATAAGGCCATTTATTTAAATCTACAACAACTAACATCAGAACTGTAAATATAATTATTACTTGTGAATAGTAAGAAGTAATTAAGATGTTAGTTGGTAAAAAACCTTTTTTGTGAACCATATTTCAATGTTAGAAATAAGGATTTAATTGTAAAATGTCTGAAGGTTGAAGACAACCATTTATTTAAAAATATTCTTTATTTGTTTAAATGTTCTTTGTATTGTAACCAATACTAATTATTGTTGTGTAATTTGAAAAAAATGTTAGGTTTATAATACCATATTTAAAAGTCAGAGAGGGTATCACACATCATATATTGTTTGTAAAAATATTTTGTAAGGAAAAATTGTTAAAAAACCTAGGCCAAAGAAAGAAAACCAAACTTCATCAAAACAGAGAAATTACTCATTTAAATGCAATTAAACAAAAGGGGTTTAGACAAAATAAACTTGAGATCAAGCCATATAATTGCACATACCACTTTGAAAGATTTTATAAAATTATATTCAGAATTATAAATAAAAATGAAAATGACTAAACTCAGAAATTTGGACAGGGGAGTCATATATTCCAGAATAATGTTTTAGAATTTAACTAATTCAATTAATTACAAGAAAATAAGGGAATATAAACCTTTTAATACAATATAAGTTTATTAATATTAAATACAACTGATAAAATGGCTGAATTTACATAATGACAGGAAGTTAGTTTTGGAAATGTTTTAATTTTTCATGGAATACAAAATGAAAGTAAAATTACTAATTTTGGACAGAAAACATTATAAAACGGCATTATTCAATCTTAAAATACGCCGAATGAACTGAAGGATTAATTTAAATAACATCTAGTAAATAAAATTAATAAATAACCAAAGTTTAGGCTATTATATAGTGTATTTTTAAATATGTACAGGATGCGAAATTATATTTGAACAATGTTAAGAATAATATTATATTGGCTAAGAGTTTAGTTGAAACTGGAGGAAATAAGATAGTTGATTATTGGTATTTGTACGGTGAACTTGACAAGCGGTTTATAACCAAGCTAACCTAACTTAAAACGGTAATGTCGAGTGAGTGAACGGTACGTTTTTGTGAAACCGCGAGTGGAGTATAAAATCCTTCTAGAACATTCACATAGTGACAAAATCAATCAGGAAAGACTAAATAACACTGGACAATACATAACTACCCCGAAAAACACTACAAAATACAAGAAAACAGTATAACACATAATCATATATTAGTGTCGGAATCGTAAAAAGTGACTGAACTTATAAATACACAGATACACAAAATACAACCAGTAAACTTCACACAAGGCACTACACTACATTTAAAAAGAGATTTGCAGACACCAGGACGGGAATACTGCCAGAAAATATCTTATTTGGAACATCGCAGAAACGAGTGACATTTTGACCAACTTGATGGCAGCCATTTTCCTTTGTCGATCTCAACGCCTCCTTGTCCACGTCAGCTGTTGGTGACAACAAATTATATTATTTCAAATTTATTATTCAATGTGTGTATCTAGTATTAGTAATTAACTTGTAACGTTATACTTTTTAAATATTGGCCCGATTTCTCTGACTTTGATAATAATTAGCTGTTTAAAGAACCTTGTTGAATTTTATATACTATACCTTGTAACTGTTTCGATACCCTGAGAGTCGATATTATAATCGAAAAGAGTCAATATTGCAATTATATAATAAAACATTAATACTTTTCACCACAAAATAGTTCTTTATTTCACTAATATTACAAATTACCACTAATATAATTTTAAATAATAAACTACCAGGACTTTACCACATATAAGGGAAGATAACCTACAAAACGAAAAGGTAAACAAGTATCGATTGTCCTGGAGACAATCTTATGAGTGGTTGTAGTTTATTTGAAAAAAACAAGAACTTCAATAAAATTTTTTAGACGAGTGATACACATTTTAAAACTTCACAGCACCCTATTAATTAATTGATTTTAATTAATTAATTAATAAAAAGGAATTTTTTTTTTAAATTATAAAATTTTTTTTTAAACATAATTTTTTTTTAATTTTCTTCAACAACTAACAATTTTTGTTTTAAAACATTCTGGTGAAACTACACATATATCTTTTCAACAACAGAACGCTTTTGACAGTTTTTGCTACATCTGTGACTCGACCAACTGGGAAACTTAAGGAAGTGTTTCAGGCCAGTAAGACGTCGAGAGCCACACCAATTAAACACAACGAGTGCTTCTTTGTTGAGTTTTATTACAAATTGGCGCCCAATGTGGGGCTTTAATTAGCGATTGGAAGGCCAATACAATCTGCCCAATCACTAGTTGGAGCTAGGCAGCAGCTATAAAGCCAGAGAAAGATAATAGAAAATGGAACAACGACAAGCAAAATGGAAGAACATACGCCAAAAGAAAAGGAGATGATGGAGAAGATGATGGAAATGATGAGGGGGATGATGAAAAAAATGAAGGAGGACAGGGCCGAGGAAAGAAGGGAAAGAAAAGAGCTTCACAAATTTATAATGGAGAAAATGGATGAGTGCCACAAGTCGATAACGGAGAAACTGGATGATTGGGTTATCGATATAAAAAATGGTAGCCAACCAGAAACAAAAGAAATACCAAATGATAAAATGCAGGAACAAGTAATGGTGGTACCTGAAGTTGAAACTAACCGAAACCAGGAAAATATTAAACAAAGGAAAAGGAGAATGTATCCAAGAAATGTAATAAAAACGAAGGAAGAGTTGGAGATGATGAACCATGGGTTAATTGATGGCAATAATATCCCAATTACCTATGACAAAGACATCATGAATTCTAGGAGGAGAATCGAAGTAATTTCAAAAATAATTTACCACAAAGCAGTAGTTTACCAATGGGAAAGGACCAGAGGTAAACAGAATACGACATGTGGACCAGATCAATTTCAGCGCAGGACTGGACAGTGTATTCCAGAAAGATGGAAATGTGATATCGTACCAGACTGTAATGATGATACAGATGAATCACCAGAATGTATTCCGTTAACGTGCCATCTAGGACAGTTCCAGGGTACGGTTAGACTAAAATATATTCCTTCAGGGTGGATATGTGATGGTGAGCCCGTTTATGGGGTTTCAGATAAACAAATAATAAGTGATAACCCAGATGAAGATCCTCACATATATTTGTCAGGTAATACAAAACATGGACCAGAAAAGTATTGGTGTATACAATACTGTGATAGAGGGAGCCGAATAAGCTTTGTAGCCAATAAAGAAATAACAGCAGGGAAGATTGAAACAAGCAACGGAGTGACCGCAGTGAAAATGAAATACCAGGCGGAAACTAGAGATGTCACAAGTACTGGGATAATTATGAAGACCACGATCGTCCGGAAAATAAGAGCAACCGAATGATGGACCCTGGTTAACACAAATACCACACGCCATCAAGAAAAGGGACGGAGGTCATGATAACCGACTACGGCGAAAAACAATGGTGAAGGAGACGAAATAAATATCATTGAAAGGAAATGATACGAATAATAAAACATAGAAACCAAAACTGGGTTTTATGAGTGAAGACTATGTAAGAAAATGCACATTACAAATAAAAATATGGGCAACGGAGCGACATAAAGAAAATCGTCCATCTTCCTGGGTATATAAAAGAAAATAAAATTTATAAAGAAAGAAAAAAGAGAAGATCACCTTACAAAAGTATAAATAATATGGTCCGGTATAAAGTACAATAGATAACCATATGTTGTGGTAAATGATAAGCATAACAATACCTATGAGTTGAGGGAAATCGTTTCAGGAAAAATCAAAGGTGTGTACAATCAAGCTTCTATGAAAAAATATTATGAAGAATGAGTTTTTAAAAATTTAAAATTAAGTAAGTACATCTTACTACCACTGATTTATGAGAAAAAACTTTATGGAAGATTTAAAAAGAAGAATTTTTGAATTTATAAACACTTTTAAAAAATTTAAAATTAAGTAAGTACATCTTACTACCACCGATTTATGGGAAAAAACTTTATGGAAGATTTAAAAAGAAGAATTTTTGAATTTATAAACACTTTAAAAAATTTTTAATTACGTAAGTACCTCTTACTACCACTGAATTTTGAGAAAAACATTTTGGAAGAAAGAAAAAGAGAAAGAGTCTTGAATTTTGAATTTAACCATGAAAATTTAAAATTAAATAAGTACATCTTACAACTATATATTATGAGGAAAAACTTTTTGGCAGAATTATAAAAAGGAAGAATTTATTTTTATTAAATAAAATAAATTTAAAATGATGTAAGAACAACTTACTATAACTAAGTTTGTGAGAAAACTTTATGGTAAATAATTAAGAAGAATTTGAATTTGGAGATATACCAAAACATTCAGAAATAATTGTAAGATCACCTTACTATAAACAATTTTGAATGAAACAATTCTGGGAATAAATGAATTAAACAGAATTTGAATGTTGATAGAACGTCAGAACTTTGAAACAAGATAAGATCAACATATTACAAGGATTTATGAGAAATATTTTGCCATTAAATAAAAAGAAGAGTTTGAATTTTACATTAAAACTAACCAAGTTCCAAAAAATAATTATGTGTCATTTATAATTGAATTGAGAAGAAAATAAAGTGATTAATTCAGAAAAGAGAATTAACTTTAATCCAGATTAAATGCTAGATATTCACAATAGCATTTGAAGGAGTAGAGAAGAATAACAAAAAAAAGTGTAATATGCAAGAGAAGAAAAAATTTTGGAAGCAAAGAGACTAATTACTTATGAAACGATAATGAAAACAGTTAATTAAGAGCAAAGAAGAACAACCCATACCAAACAGATGGAGAAGATGATTTCGAACAAATGATGATAATAAAACCTATATGAAATGCAAAGAGAAGAAATACCACATGAAATATAATATAAATGAATTAATGTTAATGAATGCGAAGGCGGATTAATAACTTTCTAAGAGAAAGGAAAGAACCACAATGTTTAAATAAAATGATCAATATAACAACCTGTATATCTAATATAAAGATACAAATTTAAAAATTAAATATAATATATTAAGACCATTCAAATAATGAATAAGAATGCTATATATAAAGACCATGCTAACATTATAAGTAACCAGAAGAAAGTATAAAGAGAATTCAGATGGAGAAGAAAAAGAGTTACACTATAACCAGTAACCAGAATTATTAAAAGAAAGGTTTTCAACCATTATTAAAATAGAAATATCAGACAAGTTAAGAGTTCAGAAAAATATATATATATAATGAATATAATAATAATTATGAAGATTTATTAAGATAGAAAATGTGAGATAATCTGAGAGACTACGAAGTGAAGAATCCAAAGATATTTTTATTAGTCGAAAATGAGACTACTTTTTATTTATTTATTCGATGACTGACTGAAAATAATTCTAGCAGCATTATGTTTTTTGAGCAGAGATGAATATGCCTCTGTACTCAATTTATAGAAGTGGTGTATGGCCAGAAGAGTTTGTGTAGCATACAGTGCCCCTCTGATCTGTCCCAGCCCACGTGATAGGGAATGTTAGGGAATTAATATCCCAAGGATGCAACACGAAGTTTATAAAGAAAGAAAATGTATTACAATAATAATATATCTCAGAAGACACTAACTATCTGAAAAGGATCAGTAGTAAAACAAGTAACTATATATATAAAATTAATTAAACTCTAATATAAAAAAGTCGATATAAACATGGAGAAGAAAATGAATTATAAGAAATTATGAAATTATCATAAGAAATTATTTCATCCATAAACATGTCTGAAATAATTACTTCTGGAGGAGAGCAATCTGTAACGTGACAGATATATGCATAATATTGAATGGCAATTGATCATTAGAATAATAAAATTATAACATTTAAATCTGGAAGAAAGCATTAAGTTTAATATAAAAAAATTAATTCATAACAACTGTGGAAAGCAATCATCATTATTTAAAAAAATACAAGTTCAAATAAAATGAGTTACTAGTGATGAGTCATCCAAAACCAGTTTCATAACCAAAGGTTTTCAAATTATAACCCAGGAAGGTAAAAAGTAAATAACAAAGCAATACAGAATATGACCAAACCCACAACGAGGAAGTATAAATGGAAAAGAAACCCTGAATAAGCCAAGATCAACCAATACAGGTGGTGTATTTCTAAAACCCGAAGAAGATGAAGAAATCCCAAGAAACCCGAAGAAGATGAAGAAATCCCAAGAAACCTGATGGCATCAAGAAGAAGATGGAGAAGATACCAGTCCCAGAAGACAGAAGAAAGAAGAAGAAGGCAGCATCCTGAGGAAGATGTCATGCTCTTATAAAAGACACCCAAATCCCCATACTCCCATAATAAATAGTAACCAATAAAAGTATAACGAAATGGTAACCACATGTACATAAAATTAAGAGAGCGAAGTGTGTAAAGTAAGAGTTGCCAGTGAACCAAGATGAAACAATAATATAGTACCCAAGGAACAAATCTCCATTGTAAAACGCTAACCAATTTATTATGTTAATAAGACTATACGACCATTTAGCAATAACATAAAATAAAAGTGTAAAGTGAACCAGTGATAGTTTTGGGTATTATAGAAAATAAACCTTGTGTTTCATTCTTGGCAATCACAAACATTGAATACAATGAAATATGCAACTTTCAGTGACTTGAAATGTGTACTGTGAGAATATGTTACTTACAAGATATAAATCTGTTTAAAGTAACATTTTGTTTTAATATAATGAAAAAGAAAAAAAAACAGATTTAATTATACTAATGACAGGGTACAATTCCCGAAAGACAATATTTAAAAGACGGTGTAAAAACTGTATAATCCTACTTACCATAATAATTAGCAAATAAGAATATAGATATAAGATTTTTGTGAATATAGTATAAGGATGTTAAAAATGTATTAGATATAAGGCCATTTATTTAAATCTACAACAACTAACATCAGAACTGTAAATATAATTATTACTTGTGAATAGTAAGAAGTAATTAAGATGTTAGTTGGTAAAAAACCTTTTTTGTGAACCATATTTCAATGTTAGAAATAAGGATTTAATTGTAAAATGTCTGAAGGTTGAAGACAACCATTTATTTAAAAATATTCTTTATTTGTTTAAATGTTCTTTGTATTGTAACCAATACTAATTATTGTTGTGTAATTTGAAAAAAATGTTAGGTTTATAATACCATATTTAAAAGTCAGAGAGGGTATCACACATCATATATTGTTTGTAAAAATATTTTGTAAGGAAAAATTGTTAAAAAACCTAGGCCAAAGAAAGAAAACCAAACTTCATCAAAACAGAGAAATTACTCATTTAAATGCAATTAAACAAAAGGGATTTAGACAAAATAAACTTGAGATCAAGCCATATAATTGCACATACCATTTAGAAAGATTTTATAAAATTATATTCAGAATTATAAATAAAAATGAAAATGACTAAACTCAGAAATTTGGACAGGGGAGTCATATATTCCAGAATAATGTTTTAGAATTTAACTAATTCAATTAATTACAAGAAAATAAGGGAATATAAACCTTTTAATACAATATAAGTTTATTAATATTAAATACAACTGATAAAATGGCTGAATTTACATAATGACAGGAAGTTAGTTTTGGAAATGTTTTAATTTTTCATGGAATACAAAATGAAAGTAAAATTACTAATTTTGGACAGAAAACATTATAAAACGGCATTATTCAATCTTAAAATACGCCGAATGAACTGAAGGATTAATTTAAATAACATCTAGTAAATAAAATTAATAAATAACCAAAGTTTAGGCTATTATATAGTGTATTTTAAAATATGTACAGGATGCGAAATTATATTTGAACAATGTTAAGAATAATATTATATTGGCTAAGAGTTTAGTTGAAACTGGAGGAAATAAGATAGTTGATTATTGGTATTTGTACGGTGAACTTGACAAGCGGTTTATAACCAAGCTAACCTAACTTAAAACGGTAATGTCGAGTGAGTGAACGGTACGTTTTTGTGAAACCGCGAGTGGAGTATAAAATCCTTCTAGAACATTCACATAGTGACAAAATCAATCAGGAAAGACTAAATAACACTGGACAATACATAACTACCCCGAAAAACACTACAAAATACAAGAAAACAGTATAACACATAATCATATATTAGTGTCGGAATCGTAAAAAGTGACTGAACTTATAAATACACAGATACACAAAATACAATCAGTAAACTTCACACAAGGCACTACACTACATTTAAAAAGAGATTTGCAGACACCAGGACGGGAATACTGCCAGAAAATATCTTATTTGGAACATCGCAGAAACGAGTGACATTTTGACCAACTTGATGGCAGCCATTTTCCTTTGTCGATCTCAATGCCTCCTTGTCCACGTCAGCTGTTGGTGACAACAAATTATATTATTTCAAATTTATTATTCAATGTGTGTATCTAGTATTAGTAATTAACTTGTTGTAACGTTATACTTTTTAAATATTGGCCCGATTTCTCTGACTTTGATAATAATTAGCTGTTTAAAGAACCTTGTTGAATTTTATATACTATACCTTGTAACTGTTTCGGTACCCTGAGAGTCAATATTATAATCGAAAAGAGTCAATATTGCAATTATATAATAAAACATTAATACTTTTCACCACAAAATAGTTCTTTATTTCACTAATATTACAAATTACCACTAATATAATTTTAAATAATAAACTACCAGGACTTTACCACATATAAGGGAAAATAACCTACAAAACGAAAAGGTAAACAAGTATCGATTGTCCTGGAGACAATCTTATGAGTGGTTGTAGTTTATTTGAAAAAAACAAGAACTTCAATAAAATTTTTTAGACGAGTGATACACATTTTAAAACTTCACAGCACCCTATTAATTAATTGATTTTAATTAATAAAAAGGAATTTTTTTTTAAATTATACAATTTTTTTTAAACATAATTTTTTTTTAATTTTCTTCAACAACTAACAATTTTTGTTTTAAAACATTCTGGTGAAACTACACATATATCTCTTCAACAACAGAAAGCTTTTGACAGTTTTTGCTACATCTGTGACTCGACCAACTGGGAAACTTAAGGAAGTGTTTCAGGCCAGTAAGACGTCGAGAGCCACACCAATTAAACACAACGAGTGCTTCTTTGTTGAGTTTTATTACAATATATATATGTATATCCATATATTTGCTCCTTTAAGTAACGGTATTTCATAATCTTATGGAAGTATGTAACACGATTTAGAAACTTTATCAGTCCCATTGTTATTTCAGAATGTGTTTAGCTTTCATGTATACCTTATAAGAGAATTTTTACCACTTCATACTAGATTTGTAATGTTATAATTTTAACTTGTTTTTTTTTTGCTGGTGGTCATGTCCACTTGGGAGTTCTGTAAACATTTGAATATTTATCTCTATAAAACTTACTATTTATAAAAATAAAATACAGCTATGTTAACTATGTGAAGGTATGCTTCTATAAGGGGACTATTTTGAATTTTAGTTTGTAATTACTGATATTCGGGGTGACTATGCCGATGTAAATTTTGTAATTCCCTAACATCAACTTTTATTCAGTTTGTTTTACATTCTGTTACTTATTTTCTCCTACGTTAATTTCCTTTTACTCGCTCTTGTGAGTTAATGGGTTTTGTTTTTTTTTACTTGGAGGTTATATAAGGGGGTGTTTGCCATTTAAACGATTAATTGAGTGCTGGTACAGTATGACCAGTTCTGAGGTCTCCCCCATTCAGGTATGGGTACAAGGGAAGGTGCAGGCTGCCTGTCGAAATTAACAAGCTGTATTCTGTGCTGTAGCTGTGACATGTGTTTGGTGTATATGTATTTTTTATGTGTGATTAGATTTTGTAATGTTAAGTATTTTTAAGGATAATCTATGTAAGTACATATTCTGTTCGCCCTATGTACATGATTAAGCGTTATGGAAATAATATGATTGTTTATAATTACAAGGTGAGGAGTATTCATGCAACTATGCGTTTATTCACATTTAAGATCAAATGAAGCTTTCAGAATGGCGAGATGGATACTCACTTATGATATTAATCTTTTAATTGCGAATTTGGGAAAATGTATTACTATTCGAAGTTCATATTTTATATTGTGAATTAGATTATCAAGATCTAAACCTTATACTTTGCATTAGCATTGAACCAGAAAATTCAGCTTAAAATTGCATTATGGAAATTAAACAAAAATTACATTTTGTATCAAGATTGAATTCAAAAAAAAGGGAGGAAAAATTTTAAAGTTGTATATTTAATATTAATGTGGGTTTGTTGAAAATTGAAAGTTATATTTTGTATTAAAGAAGAGTTATCAATTTTACTACTAATATGCATGAATGTCAAGACTTGAAATTTCTAATAAAAATTGTTATTGTTGTTTACCAACCGAGTTTAATTGCAAGTCCCGTCCCACTGGACCCAGCGCATTTTTGGCTTCTCTAGGCCCTCGGCCTAGTTTTAAATATCTAGTGGCCCCTCTTTCCAATTTTTTTTTTGAAGTTTTTTATAAGTCTAAAAAATTGAAAGAGGGGTTTACACTTCTTAAATTTCATAATATCTAGCTCAATCACTCCTTTAACAATTTAGATGTTTCAAGTCCTATATCAATTTTCTTGGTTTCTATTAAATTCTTAAAGTCAATGGAAACAAGTTTACTAAGCAATGGGATTTGACACGACTAAGTTCTCATCAAATCAAGTAAATTTGAATACAGATATAGCCCAAAAGTGGCGATGAAGTTTGAAATCTCCTCACAAGAGTCGTGCTCCCCACAATATCTTGTGGTCGTGCTCACAAGATACCACTTTGAAATCAGAGGCGAATCCTCAGAGCAAGCAGTCCTTGCCCAAATAAAATCAGGCAAAAGTAAATAAATTATTACGTAACCAACATTATTGTTGTAACCAAAAACTGTTTCAAATGCCTTCTTATCTCTCAAGTTTTGATAATCGGCTGCGCATCTGTCACCTGTCTTCCAGTGAAAATGACATTGATTTCATCGAAGTCACTACTACCACTTCGCTTCCAGTTCTGTGTGCTGGTTGACCGCTCCGCGCCCAAGGCAATCACTTCAAAAAATGCTTCGGTGCATTAACTATGATTTGGCCAAAATTTCAGAAATCTTAGCGCTTATTTAGGATTTCACAGCTACGCTTTCACTATATAGCCTTATTTTTTACATTAGGCTAGATTTTACACAAACAGAATATTCAAATAATCTAACCTACGAGTAAGATGGTTTACTGGTAGCGCAGAATGCTAAAACGCACAGCATCTGTCTCTCAGAGACGCAAAAAGCAAGCACATTTAGCAGTGCTTTAAGCCACTACGAGCGCTAGTGGTAACAATGCGCCCACATTTTTCACTTATTGTTTTGGTTGTAAGTTTTTGGAATGCAAGTTTCTATCAGCCTGAATTAAGTGCCTTAAACAAAAACTTGAACGAAACCTAGGTAACGAGATATTTTAATACCTAATACTATAAGAAATATTCTTGGCCATGTGGATGTACATCTAGTTTCTCTGTATTTTGCTGGCCTTGTATTTGTTACACATAGCCTACTAATTCACTCGATTAATATTTTTCTCACAGCGACAGAAACGAACGCGTACAAGAATATTATTTCTTTTTAATGATTGCAGCATTGGGATTTTTTGTACATGTGTTTATATTGAGCTTAGACTCGATGTTTGCCCCACCTGTCGTGTCAAATCGCTGTTTGAAATATACTAACTTGCACTTTAAAAAATTATTCTTGATGTGAGTTTGAACTGACTTACATGGATTGTTGTTAACAGATTTTATGGTGTTAACATACTTAATATCATCAATTATCTTAAAGCTCGATCACTACACTGAACATTTCCAAGCCAACTTGTGGAACATGTAATGTCAGCCAGTGTTTCCACCTGTTGTTCCCTTGGGGGTAAGCCCCCAATAACAAGCTAGCCATTTTTATCTACCATGAAGTGCCGCCACAATCCGGGAATGAAGCCCAGAAAAATCCCTGCTGTGGTCTGCGAGCGGGTCTGGACCCCTCTCCTCAGTACGAGGAGACTAATGGACTTAGTTGCTACATTGAGTGAGACCACGAATGGCAACGTTGGCTCAAGGAGGCGCCGTTTCGGTACCCACGCGAACGAATGGACCATCTTGTGGAACAGTATTTCAGTGAAAAACATGAGCTTCCTCTAAGCGCTATGAACTCTGCACAAACATACGATGGAAGGAGGGACACTGCATTACTGACAACCTAGCGACATAATAAAGCAGTGACACCTGACAAAAGAGAGGGAAATTCAAATATGTTCAAACCTACCTTACATATAAAATGTAATACACTAACATAATGTATGTATATTAATTTTAAAAAAATAAAGTTTGTTTCCCAGTTTATAACCATTTTTCTATATAAATTTCCACAATGTATAAAACTATAAACAATTATGGTATTTTTTATGAAATTCCCCTGACTTTTCACCAATTTTATTGTTTTCCCCTGACTTCTAGCAAATTTAAAAGTCCTTCCCTGAATTTCCAGGTCTGTGGGAATCCTGTTTAATGTTTATTTACTCAATCAGCTGTTTTGTCGGTTATATTGGAAATATTTTATGACTATATTTAATTTATTTTAATAAATTTATAATTTTAAAAAGATCATCTTTTGGTTTTACTTATAAAATATTACTGACAACACAGCTGACTGAGTAAATAAACATTAAAACAACTGATAAGTAAAATCAAATTAAATCGATCATTTCTGTTATAATGAATTCGATTGTCTGTTATCTTTATATTGAAATTGAATCGATTCAACTGTTTGTTAATTCATTTATAAACCTCTTATGATGCTGATGTGATCAGCAAAACATGCATAAGGTGAAAATATAATACAATTTTACTTGCAGAAATAGTTACTATCTGAAGAATTACTCATATCATTAAGTAGATGATGTGCATCATAAATATGTGTTTGTGCTACTCAAACACATCATATACTTACAGGAGTTAGTAGTATAACCAATGGCAACAGTAAATGTTAAGCAAATATTCTTCACATTCTAGCTCTACCAATTAACTGTATACAGATGTTAACACGGGGACATTCTAGTGTGGAAAGTTATTCAAAGTTGCTGTTTAATAAAATAAGAATATACAATTGTATTACTACTAATATACATAAAAACATGTTTTTTCTTCAGAAATGACAGGAAAACGACTAACAAGAGAAAGCAATGTCTTGTATATAAATGTCTTCTTACATTTTTGTAAAATATCAGGAAATATATTAAAAAGTTCAGAAATACCAATACTTATTTTCCTTCACAGCCAAATTAAAAAAAGCAATCTAGAAAATTGTAATGAACAGTTGTAACATCATGCACAAAGAGACATAAAGTTTGCCTGAAAAGCGCAGAAATACTCAAATTCAGTTAATATGTTACAAATTTAAGGAAATGTGGACATTTCAAGCTTAAGATAAGTAAATGGTCTATATGTCACACAAAGACCATGATTTACAGAAAGTTGAAATTTGAGATATATCTGAAAAGAAATTAACACATCCACCCAATACACTAACTAGTTTAATCATAATTTACTGTGTGTCAATCAAAATATAATGTGTAGCTCATTGTATTATAATATCTGTAAGACAATTCACAAGATGTAAATGATTACATATAAGAAGGTAGCATGAATGTAGACACAATTCAACTTGCAGACACTTCCAAATAAAGTTTGATAAATCTAGTTAACAAAGAAACTGTGGCTTAAATCTGCATGATAAACTTGCATTTATTGCTGACACAACCTGGCGCAATGTTGTTGTTAATATACTATTGTGGTTTCAGCTGCTTTTTCAGATTCCTCTGGGTATATTTGTCCTGTTGTTCAAGAATCCTAGGCTTACCCAATCGAATGATGAACTATACAAACTCTCCTAAAACACACACACACACACACACACACTGGTTTTATTAGATAACAATAAATTCAATATTGACAACAAAACAGAATACATTTCTAACATGCCTTTAATATAATCTTACACACCTCACCACTTCAGTAAAACTTGGATTATTTTGCACACATTGAACACAAGCAAACAATCCATTGCACACCAAAAGAGAAAAATGTATTTATGTGCCACAAAATTTAATTACCTACTTCACATATTTATGTCAATCTTTACTGACATTCATACTCATTTTAAAAAGAACATAAACAACCAATGCAAATTTTTATATCAATCCTATGTAACAAACAAAAAATTGGCAATTTTAAATATACAAGCGGTTAAAAAAATAATGTTATATTTTATTAGAAAAGTAACAATTCATTTAAAATTACATCTATATTATAGATAAAGCACTCACATATCGGGTACACACAGTTAAAGTAAAACAGGCTGAAAGAGTTTAATAAATAAAAACAAATTTTGTGTTTGCAGATTTTTCTTTACAATACACAATGTTTTTAAAGTTACAAAGTTTTATTATTAAAACATTTTATTGTTTTGAACACACATACAGTAGAATAAAAAGCAATACCCACCCACCCATAAGTTTTGTTTATTTACATAATCTGTATTATACACATACATATGATAAAATTATATATATATAAAGTTACTCCGTTCTTGAGGCACCATGTACAGATAACAATCAAGATTCCTTTCAATATAATATGGCAAAGCTTATATAAAGTGTAAGATATGTTTCACTTTACATTATATATAGCCCATCCATCAACTTCAAAAATATATTAAGATACTTAAAAGTAAAAAATATTAATTTTATTAAACACATTTGAAAAATAAATTAAATGATTTAATAAATCCGTCAGATGCATGATAAATTTTAAATAACAATAGAAGCAACAAATTGAATACTGACAACAAAAATTAAAACAGGATACTTTTTTAATATTAATTTCACACATCTCATCACTTTAGTAAAGCAAATAATATAATACATTACAACCTAAAAGAGCAAATGCAGACATTTCTTTTACTTGCTTAACAAATCTTAATAGATTGCATAAAATAAATGAGTGAATAAATCACTTGTTCAAGATACGTATGTCATGACACGAAAGAATACTTTTTTGTAATTTGAGGTTTTGACTGAGAAGTTTTTGCAAAGTGCCATGACTAGAATGTGAACCCTGAGATTATGGTTGAGGCCTAAGAATACCTTCATTACAGTGAATTTTACTGAATGCAGAAGCAATTTATGCATTACAAGTATTAATATCCATATAAATAATAATGAGATAACATGCACAAGAATACATATCTTCTTGAAGTACGACTGACACTGGTTACTGTTGACCTAACACCTAATATCTTGCGCTGGCATAACAACTCTCTACATGGCCTAGTTGGCTGTCTAGCTTGGCGAATAACACAATCACAACACTTTTTACAAATAGGCACATAGTTACATTACATACAGTATGGCATGTATAGGTATGATAAAAAATTCAACTTACTGTAATTTTTAACCATGTGCTCTAGGTTGTACGCAGAAGTGTATATTTTATAATAGGTGGTAATTCAGCATTGTGTTCTAGGCAATAGTTCGTTTGTTATATGTGTTAAATGGTAGTGCAATACATCAAAATCTGTAAAATTATTATAAGGAGGTTTATCAAAGATGAGTGCATGTGTTGTAGTCACAATAGGTGGGAAATGTGTTATGTCCCTATTAATGATAAACAATGTGGCTTATTACAATTTGCCATAAGTAGATATTATAATTCCTATGTGTTACAGGGTTGTAAAGTATGACTCATCACTCAAAGCCAATTACAGTTTTCTCGCTTTTCTGAGCATGCTGAAGACAACAATAGACAGCTTGTGACAAATTGTTAGATGTAGAACAATTTTTAATGCTGTTTAAAGTTTTTTGAAGTACGAGAAGGCCTAACAGAGGAACATAAACCAGATACACACGCACTGGTTGCTTGCTACAACACGCACACACTACTGTTTTACAGTGCTACTCTACTTGCACAGCTTTTAATTAGGGTTCATGTTTCGCCACGTTTCTCAGGTTGAGAGGATCATCAACAGATAAAAGCAGACAGCTGCACTTGAAGGAAGAACTAGGACTAATTTTTGCAATTTAAGATATTAATACACAGGAGTTAAAAATTTATGACGCAAGGTTATCAGAAAATAATTACTAACTGAATGAGCAAAACAAGTTCTTAGATTTAACTTGACCACTTGGCATTGGCTTGAACACACTAACCAATTTTTGTAAACCCGTACGCGTATAAATAATTTTATCCTAGAAAACTCTATTATTTTCTAGATCAATCTGCCCAAAAAATAGGAGGCAGGGAGGCAAAAATGTGGGGCTCAAAATAATGAAAAATCACAAAAGTCTGTATATGGTATCAAATTAAAGGGAATTTTAACAAGAATTTGAAGTTGGTGTTCAATTTTGGAAAAATTCAAAATTTTAGGCTGCCAGGAGCCAAAAAATAGGTCAAAATTTTAATAAAAATCACAAATTTCATGTGGGGTATTATCAAAGTACATAGAATTTTAACCAAAATGTAACATTTTTTAAGATTTTGGGCAGAGCTCAAAAGAGGGGGGGTCCAAAATTTGGTAAAATTGTAAAAAACCATCCAGGTGCCAGAATAGTGGAATTTTAATACAAATCCATACGTTTGGAATTTTTAATATTTATTGTATGATTGCCTGATCTACAACAGTTATTTTACTAAAAAAAAGTGTAATGAAGATTTTTGTAATTTTTCTGATATTTGGAAAAATTTTAATATTGAAATTTATCTAATAATATAAATAGCCTCCTAATATAGTCTAATAATATAATTTACCTTCTTCGTTTAAAACAGTAAGCAAGTTCTGCAGCTCAGGGAGCTTATTAGTTACTAATGTTAAAAGATTATTATTAACTTCGTATTACAAGTTTGAATTAAATATAATTCACAATCCATATCAACATTAGACAGTATAATTTTATTTAGCCCATGTCACAATACAGAAGACTTTAGAAAGGAACATGAGTCAAATTCAACAGGTTCAAGCAGCCAATAAAGGTTCTATATATGACAGTTTTAAGCAAGTACATGGAGTATGGCAAGCTTCAGATATT
Organism: Magicicada septendecula; assembly: GCA_034769895.1. NCBI lineage: Eukaryota > Metazoa > Arthropoda > Insecta > Hemiptera > Cicadidae > Magicicada > Magicicada septendecula. The sequence continues at coordinate 342,765,798 of CM068372.1, read as the reverse complement.
TTGAAAGTGAGTAATTCCTATTTGAAATATGTTTAATGTATTCACATTTTGCATGGCTCTTACCATCCACTTCTCTTGTTTCATAAAGAAAAATTTACTGGAAAACACATACTTTTTGCTGCAGTATAACAGAGAATGCAAGTAAAGCAACGGTAGTAATGTCACCTTCAAAATGATGTTGGTACAATTTGAAATACAACACAAATATATGAAACTATCATTAAGTTCATTAGTTATTTAAAATCTACAACCTCTTCTAAATCAATATTTTTTTAAAATTAGAAAATAACAAATAAAAACAAAACCACTATATTAGTTTTAGTAACAAATATATTAGGTATTTACAACCGTATCATTCTTTTTACAATTAAAAATCTTACAGTTCATAAGCATCCTAAACATTATAAAATCCTTGAAGTTGTTAAATATGTACAAAAAAACCAATACTTTAAGATATAAAAAAATAAAAATTTGCTTCAATTCAATTAACAATAACACCAAAGCATCTGTTGTTGAAGTATCTCATATATGATAACAAAAACAATGTACATAACTACATTTCAGGAACAGATTCATATATGTGGGTGGATTCATATTTTCTTCTCAGAGTTGGAACAAATTCAAATGTGTCTGAGTTCTCTTCCTTCGTGTTTTTTTAAAACATTTCTTACTCATACATTTTTCAACTTCTCACAAAATTGTTCCTAAAGTATTTGAAAGAAGGCAAACATCTTTGATTTTTTTTAATATACTATTGTTTGAACAATTTACAGTAAACATTCCACTAACTACTATGTATCATAATGGTGAATGTCTCCTCATAACACATCACTTGACAGGCTGAAGACAATTATGCCATTATTTTACACGTGTCTATGTGTATAAAACCCTATGCACATGCGCGTGAGTACCCGCGCACGCGCACACACACACACACACACACACACACTCACACACACACACACACAATATGTGATGATAAGTGCTGACACTCAACAAATACAAACTACTTTAACAACGTTTGAACTGAAAACCAAAATTCTAAGAGTATACAGTACTTTCCGAGACAAACTATTTTATGGTTGCTCTAACAAATGCATCTATTTACTGTAAAATGGTTTACAAATCCTGAATGAAATGGCACAGTATACGTAGCCTAAGAAATACAATTACAGTTGTGAGCACAAATAAAACTGGTTCAGATTTTGTTTATTACCTGTATAAAGAAGAAATTCAACTCACATTCGATCTCCTTTCCTGTTCATCTTTATTCTTTTTGATGCTAGCTTTCTTTTTTACACTAACCTCTGAGTCTGAACTGTTACTAGAATCATTGGTTCGTCTCCTCTTCCGCTTTTTTGAAGAATGTCTTGACTTTTTCTTTACATGTCTGTCTGTTTCTTTCCGTTTCTTTTTCTTTGTCTTCTCATGATCTGAATCTTCTGATGAAGAACTGCCACTATAACTTTCCTCTGAACTCCTATGTTTTTTCTTTTTTCTCTTGATGACTTTAACTATTACTTTTTTATGTTTTTTACTTCTTTTCTTCTTTCGCAAATAATCTGAATCAGAGCTATCCTCTGAGAAAGAATCAGAATCTGATGTTTGGCCTCTATGTCTCTTTTTAACCTCTTTAACTAATTTTCCTCCTTGATAATACTTTTTTGCGACAATCATTTTATGCCTACCCTTATGTCTATAACTACTGGACTCACTACTGGATGAACTATCACTAGAATCACTGCTGTTACTTGATGACTCATCACTACTTGTAGTTGATTTTCGCCTTTTCCTACTTCTGCTCCTGCTCTCAGATAATTTTCTTTTCCTATTTTTAGGTTTTTTATCAGTCTCATTTTTTTTACTAGGAGAACACTGGTCACGAGTTTCCTGATCATCAAGCAAATCTTGGCTTAATCTACTATTTTCTTCATTTTTGTTAGGACTACTAATACGATCTGGCTGACTGTCTCCATTACATTTGTCTACATGACCTTCCGTTTCATTTTGACTGGAAGGTGTCATTCCAGTGCTCTCCTTTGATAATAAGACAGTATTTATATCTCCACTACTATTATCATTTGTCTGATCATCTCTCATTTTAATACCAGCTTGACTACTATTCTGTGTAAGTTTATCAGACGCTGGCTTGGGTTGTTTTTCGCTCTTGTCACTGTTGTCCACATGAGTATCTTTTTTTTTCTCGCTGTCTCTTTTATCGTAGTCCCTCTTTCTGTCATCTGATCTCTTATCATCTCGTCTTCTGCTCTCCCTTCTATGACTAGACGAGCTACTTTCTTTCTTTCTTGAGTCTTCTCTTCTTTTACTGTCATCATATCTTCTACTTTCTTCAAATCTTTTTGAACTGTCTTCTCTCCATGAATCATCATCTCTTCTCCTGGGGCTGCCTCCTCTTCTTCTACTACTACTGGCACTGCTGTTTCTTGTGTCTTGTGACCTCCTATCACGTTCTGATTTGTAACGTTCTGATTCTCCATCCCTCCAACGCCTCTTTTCATCAGTGTCTCTGTCTCTTGTACGGTTGTGTCTGTTTCTGTCTTGGTAATGATCACGTCTGCTAATACTACTATGACTTCTGCTATCATCATTGCGATAACTTCCACTTCGTTCTTTTCCAGCAGGCTCCTAAAATCATAAACTATATCAACACTACATTTCTTTCTTTAAATCAAAGTTATTCTACATATTTTTAGAAAAAAAAAAATTCATTGGGATTTTCTATTAAGAATAATGATTAAGAAACATAAAATTTACACATAATATATTCTTATGTACAGTATCATCAACTGAAGAAATGATGTAAGAACAATTAAGAGAGATGCTAACAGCCTCTAGAGACCGAGAGGAGTAGACTAGATCTGGATGCTGAGCAGTTATTTGTTATTATGCTCCCAAATTTTAATATGCATTCTGTACAAATACTGAACGAAATAAAAATGACATTTATTATAACTTTGTACAATAATGTGCATACAGAAATTCCTTCCAATTACAAATCCAACTGATGAGACAGTACTTGTCTTTCCTAATCAAATAACATTGGATTTGAGAAACTTCTTTACTACCTATGATTACTATCCTGTTAACAATTTGTAGAATGCTTGTTTGGACAACAGTTAAAAGCAACAAAACCTTATTTAAATAGCACGCCTTATTCCATCTTCTACTTTAATTAGTTGCAGTAACTTGAATATATATATTGCAACAGAACACAGGATAGTAAGTTCATTTAAGTGGAGTACTAAGGCTATAACACATTTTCTGACGGCCATAGACATGTTTTAAATTGATTTTGTTCTTTTCTTTGTAAAGTAGTCATAAGTTTTGAACCAAGCTATGTTTAAAAAAGTATGTTATGTCAAAATGTTCACAATTTTACACTCTTTTGTCATGTGAAATATTTGTGTGTAAGTGCGTGGGTGCGCGTGTGATTTACATTTTATTTAATAACTTCGTTGAAAATTAACATTTCATTCTGAAACTTGGAAAGGGCATTCTCATGGTTATAAGCTACATTTTCCATATACTCAATTCTCCACAACTATAATCTGTGTTTTTTTTTTAATGAAATCAGTCTTCTTTTATTTTTGTTATCTCCTAGAAAGTAATAAAATTTGTAGATTAAATCTAGACAGGCCTTTGCAGAATCGGACAGAGTTTCTGCCTGATTTCAGTCTATCTGTGTTCTCATCTATGATGTTGCTACATTTTCCACCAATCAGAAGGTCTAAAAATTATTTGAGATGGTCCGTTGCCGAGAGCACATCACTCAGTTTCTTCCGAAGTCTTGTCATAGAAAGAAGTACTCGGTGTCACGAGTTTTTCGTGGCAAGACAAGTTGATTTCGTTAAGACTTAGGAGTTGGTTCACGGTTCGAGGTCTTCGTAACCATTACCACTTAATAGAACTCAGATATTTTTAAATAGATCATATTCTAGTGCTGTTTCGCGTAAAGTGGAAGATTTTCTGGGTTAGGGCTAAAATATCGAACAAGATATTTTGAGTTAACGTGAGAACACTTCTAGAAGCCGGATTTGTGTAAGCATAATACACAATCTATTTTTACCCAGCTTTGATCCCTGAGATTATGTGAATTCAAGTTATAAACAATAACAGTATCACATCCCAGTGTGTGTATGTGCCGAGATGTAGTTTATTCAACGGGTTGATCTTCGATTGACGTGCAGAGTCGCAGCGGTGCAGACGAGCTGCGTGGTGGAGCGCCGGGAGTCTACGGAAACAGTTGGAATTCTACGCACAAGTAACTTATTTGTAAAACAAGCCAATAGACTCATTTATTGAAAGACAATTCTTTAATAAACAATTTTATATTATAAAGCCATATGACAATAGTAAATTTTAATGTGTTAATGAATAAAATTTTCCTACCTTCAATGAGTGTATACATATATATATATATATATATATATATATTGCAACAGTACACAGGACATGAAGTTCTTTTACGTGGAATACTAATGCTATATAACATTTTCTGATGGCCATAGACACGTTTTAAATTGATTTTGTTCTTTCTTTGTAAAGTAGTCATAAGTTTTTAACCAAGCTATGTTTAAAAAAGTATGTTATGTCAAAATGTTCACAACTTTATTCTCTTTTATGTCATGTGAAATATTTGAGTGTAAGGCCACGGGTGCGCGTGTGATTTACATTTTATTTAATAACTTCGAGGAAAATTAACATTTCGTTCTGAAACTTGGACAGAGTATGTTCATGGTTATAAGCTACATTTTCCATATACTCAATTCTCCACACCTATAATTTTTATATGGTTTTTTAATGAATTCAATCTTCTTTTTTTCTCGTTATCTTCAAGAAAGTAATAAAATTTATAGATTAGATCAAGACAGGCCTTTGCAGAATCAGACAGAGTTTAAACCTGATTTCAGTCTACCTGTGTTCTCATCTGTGACATTGCTAAAGTTTCAACCAATCAGAGGGTCTACAATTTATTCAGTTTGGTCCTCTGTCGAGAACACTTCGTGCAGTTTCTTATAAGGACTCGTTATAGAAAGACGTACTCGCTGCCACGAGTTTTTCGTGACAAGACAGGTCGTTTTCATTTAAACTTAGAAGTTGGTTCACGGTTCGAGGTCTTCGAAACCATTACCACTTACAGAACTCAAACAATAAAAATAGATCATTCTAGTGCTTTCCCCCATATAGTAGAAGATATCCGCTAGGTACAAAATATCTACAGAGATATTTTGAGTTTAAAGCAAGAACACTTCAAGAAGCCGGATTTGTGTAAACTCAATAAACGATCTATTTTACCCAGTTTTAAAACCCTGAGATAATTTTATAAACAATAACAGTTCGTATCGGAGTGTGCGTGTGTGCAACGACATAAATTGTCTGCATTAGTGATCTTCGAACGGTCAACGGGCAGAGTTGTAGCAGTCATCAGTCGAGCTGCGTGCGCGGAGCATCGAGTGGCTACGCAAACAGTGGATTTCAACACATCAAGTAACATAATTCATAATTGTAAAGCAAGCCAATAGATTCAATTCTGAAAGACAAATTTTTAAATAAACAATTTTATAGTATAAATTAATAAGACAATAGTAAATTTTAATGTTTTAATTTAATAAATTTTCCTACCTCCTGATATAGACTTTGTTGTAATAATTTCTATAATACCTATCTATGCAGTTTTAAAATTGTATTGTTGCAATATATATAATATTAAAAAACTGTAATTTTAAACAGTAAACTGAAAAAGTATTTGGTTGGCAATCTGATACGTTTGCAAAACGTTTTCCAATTTTGTTATCTCTTCTCCATGGCAGAGCACAGAGCTGACAACCAAGCACAGTGAAAAAATCAGCGTTTAGAAAGTTAAGATGGTAGACAGGATGTATCTCATAGACACGGCCCAGGCAACAACAAAACAGGGGTATGGAACTGCAAATAGGAACCCAAAACAGAATGGAGAAGAAAAGCAGCTGAATACTGAATACTGTATGAAGAATCGTGAAGAACAGTCTTCCATAAAGCTAAACTCATCATGGTTATCATACCAAAGATGCCTTAACTTAAAGAATAATACTACAACCTTTTCAATCAATTTTTAACAGTAAACAAGTACAAATACTCTCAGCAACTTTTTGAAGTGAGTCTTCTGGTTGTTCACTATCATACAATCAGCCTTATTACATTACATCTGACCAGTATGTCACATATTAAGTAGCTTTCCTATAGCTTCTGATAAATCCCAGACTGTTTTTGTGTAACAGAAATATTAACAAGTTTAATAAATTCAGTTATATAATAACAGAGTATTTTGTGGCATTAGATCATTATTCTATAACTAAAATTCATTTACCAAATTACTTTGGGATTTCTTCCTAAATAAGATATTACTATGTTACAATATATACATGTAAACTGTAGTAACTGTAGTTTGTAGCTCTGATAAGTGGAATAGACTAGGTACATTCATTATTTTTTTATAACAGTAACATCCAATAATACATATACACAGAATATTAATGGTCGGATCGTACCTTGTCAAAGTACTCAACACCCTTGCCTTTTCCACGCCATCGCATTTTGGCAACGCTCTGACTGAAATCTACATGAATACGTCTGTCATCAATTAAAACATTATCCATTTTGAAATATGCTTCTTCACAAGCCTTTTGATCTTCAAATTCAACAAAAGCGTACTGCAAAGAATCACCTGTTTGACGATCCCTTATTACTTCACAACTGTAACATTACAATATCATTTGTAAACTATAAGGATTAAAAAATTGTCAAGTCAACAGTTAAGCAAGGCATTGTGGTATACAACACCATACAAATTTACAACACACAATGCTACTACATTGTACAATTTGTTTAGCAAATTTACTAAATTAGTTAACTAGATTATATTACTTGGCATTGATACTAAAACAATAGATAATATATTCAAATTTTCCAAAATATTTTACTCTAATGTATACTCAAAAATTCAGTTTTAATCATAGGCATCATAGTGATTCCACAAAAAAAAAACGCTACATTTCAAAGCCAATTAAAAAATTTTAATGTAGCAACTTATTACAGACCTTTTTACTTTTCCAAATCTACTGAATATGATTTCTAAATCATCATCGGTAGTTACAGGATTCAGTTTACAGACAAACAAAACATTCTCTGGAGGTGCCATGTCTGCATCAGGCAGATCTCCAACAATTTCCAATATTGTGGCTCGCGCCTTTGCTTCCCGTTCTTGCTTCATTTCCTCTATTTGTAATGCAGTTAATCCTACAGTCTCATCTATCTCTTCATCTGCACCAATACGCCCATTCTGTAAAACATTACACACAACTTTAGATCACTTCAGTTTTTTCAATACAGTAAATCCCACTAACCTTCAGGCAAATAAAAATTTTATTCATAATTAAAAGTTAATCCTTAACATTTAAGTTTAAATTTAATTTAATTTAAACTTCTGCCATAAACACATACATGTTTACAACTTTACATGAGTATCAAAGCACTTAAGAAATACCAGAATATAAAGAATAACTTTTATGTTGTAGCTATATCTGTGATAGAAGTATATCCATATTTTTGTAATATTCTCCTATACACTCAACAATTAGAGTATCATCTTAAAAAAAAAAGAAATCTATTTCTGGTAAATACTACCACAAGTAACGTAAATTCATTGTACAAATTCTGTTTCCATTATGTAATTTTTTAATCTGGCCTCTCACAAGTAAAGAGCAAGGAAAAGGAAAAAACATGCACACGCACATGCGCACACACCTGATTCTTGAAACCTTAAATAAATCTTACTTAAATCAAAAAATATATATATTTACTTGTAATGCCATCCGTGTAGGCTCTGGCGACATATCTGGTACCAATAATCCTGATGGGTCTTCAAACGGATCCTCCAATATGACTGTATGTGTTATCCTGAAAAAAGTAATTTAATAATACATTTGATTAACATTTGCTCACTCCCACTCATATGTAAGGATTCATTTATTTTGGACGCTAAAAAACAATAGATCCTCTGTTTTGGTGAATGACTGCTGCCAACATGGAACAGTAGAACGAAACTGCACGTGTAAACAAAACTTGATTTAGTCTCCTCCAGTGCGATATTTTACTTGCTATTCTTCCGGATGGTTGGGATTGGACACACACGTTTGGCGCAATGACAGAAGGAAACAACAGCTGGTATCCAAATGGTAGTTGCTTGTTTTGGCTCAGTGTCGAAGTCATAAAATTTCTATGGATTATGCTTCGTTGTTTGGTTGTAGCAGAAACTTGGGTCAGTTATGCTGTGTTGCGTATGGATTGAATAATCCCGAAGTAATGTTGGAGATTTATGGTAGAGTTGCACTGATGACTTCGACAGGTTAACAGTACGATTGTCTTTGTGGGTAGATGAGCAGCTGATCAAATCCTCCTTGCTGTTAGTAGATATCCTACGCTGTAACTCAGGAAATGCATCCACCCATATGGTACTGAATACACTGCTTGGCTGCAATGAGTGAGCATTGTCGTTTGCCTATTGTGCTGTTACTATGGCCAAGTAAACAATGATGAGTCTGAAACAGATGGTCACAAATTGTCTCTGATGATTCTGAACAGTAATTTCCGAGACAGAAAATCCACTTTCTGACAACTGTTTATATTACTATTCTATCTGTTATCTCAAAATGAAACGACCCCCTGATATTATGTGTGTAGAGCCGACTCTACGTGGCACCAGATAATGGGCTTTTTGATAATTACTGTTAATTTTCATATACATGCAAGACATTTTCATATGCATTTGCATATACAAGCAAGACAATGAAAAAAGAACCAATGAAATGTATTGTAAATACAGTGTGTAACGCCCAATAGGGACACGACATCCAATTGTGAGATTTACTCGTACAGGCACAGGTGTACTTACTGACTGAGGATTTATACAGAAAGTCTTCTTCTGAAGTTTAAGAGCTTTCATGAGAAGTTGTATTGCTTTTATATATTTCCAAGGTGGGGACGTGTATTTCCACCCTCAAGGAAAGAAATACTGTTGCAAAAATATGTTAAGCATTTATATAAAAAGGTATCTGCAATTATTTCTCTATTCTCAAAACTCTGAACTGTCTATCAAGATAGAGATATATATTATGGTAACTTATCATTTCCCTTCACGTTTACAGCTTGTTGAGACATATGGATATGAAATTTGCATTGTGCTTACCCAGGATCATAAGATATGAATGGTACCTTGCTGCTAATATAGACTGGCTTATGGGGGAAATCTTATATGAATTCACTACAGCCACAAAAAGTGAACACTGTGTGAGTGTCGGTCTGTTACAACTTGTTAATTTTTTGTTATACTCATATATTAGGCCTGTTGTGAAAGTAAACAAGGCATTTTTACTATGACCTAGCACTGTATATGGTTCTTCCTTGTTAAACTGGGATGAAGTCATGCAAGAAAAACACAAAGAGTTCACATGCTCTGTCAAAATATTACTGAAAACTCTGTGTAAAGTGTTTTCTGAGCATTTGTAGTTAGATAAACAGAGAACTTAAATCGTCACAAACTAATCTAAGAAGTTTCTGAAAAATTCCATAGATACCCTGCTTCCACTAACTAATGTCTGGCTGTTAGCAAACATGAGCCTCTACAAACTGCTAGAGCAGTATCCAAAATGTTTCTTTCGCAAAATTCAATAAAGCGTTTTAAGTACATTATAATATAATGACACCAATAATTAATTTAAACATAAAATGTGAATGGAAGTACCTGATATCTTGATATGGCCTGTGTGTTGTATCACAAATTGCTTCATTCAGTTTCAGTAGTATATCTAGGCCTTCAGTAACTTCACCAAAAATACAGTGTTCATCAAGGGACTGCAGGTCATTGCCCAGTGTTACAAAAAACTGTGATCCCAACCTTTACAACAAATATTGCTTAATAATATACAATAGACAGTAATTGAAGTATAACATGGTGATACAATTATCATACAAAAAGCACAACACACAATAATACTATTACATTAACCACTTCTGTAACAAGAACACTTGGACTAACCTAAAAAGTTTTTAATCAGGTCTCAAACATATGCACATACACAATGATCATTATGGATATTCTTTAGTACATGGCATTACTTCAGAACTGACTTTCAGGCCTTCAGCATACCCGTATACTTCTTTCAAGGATGACAGTGATGGATCATGTATATTAGAATTCAACGGATGGACTTCTGCCATCACTTAATATTTACAAAGTACCATTTCAGCTACCCCAGCAATCTATATTCTCTCACTTGAATTATAGGGAGTCAACTTATAAAAAAAGTATTTACATGATAACTGTAAGCTACTCTAACTAAATTTTGTACATAAACAAAGACGTACCAGCCCTGTTTCTGTTAATGTTCAAACCACACACAAAACACACAGGATGCACAATATATACGTACACAAAAACTACACAAAGGTAACTGAACAATACGACAAAGCACTGGGCTTTTTAACTACCATCTGCAACAGCAAGTCTATCCACTGAATTCTAAAAATCTTTATACTTCTTTAAATCATAGATAAACAGATATAATTTAGTAACTTTTTATAGCCACTTATATCAAGAGCATCTCTGCTATACACTTGTGTCTACAGACACAGCCATTATAATAATAAACATTTCATTTTATGTATGACATGTACTGTATTTATGTATGAAATGCAGGGTTAACCAAGGACACACAGCAATTTGATGTGGAAGGCCAAGATGTCTGAAAAAAATGAATACCAGTGAAAAAAGTAAAGCATGTATGGTCAAGTGCATTCATTACAGATCCCCCCCCCCCACCATCATACACACAGACAGAATTTGTTGTTCATACACGGTTTGTGTTTAATATGATACAAATGTCTGTAACACGGCATGTAACTATACTATTTCACACGCTTTTAAGAAAATAAATATGTTTTTTGCATCTCCTCACAGCACAAAATACAAAGTAACTGATATACTTTTACCTACATGTTGTTTCCAACATTCACCATTGATAGGAGTCCCGCTTTTGAATACTTCATTTTGGGCATTGTCTCTGCTTCAAAGTACCTTGCATTTTCTCCATACAGAACTCTGAAATTACAGACACGCATTAAAGAAAAGGAACTTCAATTACATAGACTACTGTACATACAAATGACCCAAATTTTTACAGTTTTTAATGCCAAAAAGTTGACAAAAGCCCCTACTTTGAAAATAATTAATCAATCAGAACATCACAAAATTGATGAACACAAAACATCCTTGTCAATACACTAATGTATTATTCTTGTCAAAAATAATGATTATAACCATGATACAGAGATGTTCAATGATTGATCTACTACACGTGAATGCAGGGTTAACCAAGGACACACAGTAATTTGATGTGGAAGGCCAAGATGTCTGAAAAAAAATGAATACCAGTGAAAAAAGTAAAGCATGTATGGTCAAGTGCATTCATTACATATCGAATTCATGGGTGGATAAATTTTACTGTCACTTTCAAACAGTTTACTAATGAACTAAAAAACTAATATTGCATAGAAAAATACTGTAAGGGCATAGGACAGAGAGTGAGTCAACTGACATAGGAAAACACAGTAAACAATATTGTTAAGCACTTTGTCTACCATTTAGGCCTTTGGCCTAGCAGTACTATTGAGCTGAGCAGGTATAACGCGTGCAACATTTCATGGTACAAAATTCTTCCTTACTGGCAACACAGAAATTGTATTAGTGTGTTAATATAGAACAAAACAGTATGCAAAGCTAATATTTTTTACACTTTAAAAATTAGGGGAGGGCATTACATGCTATGAAGTATTATATTCAGAGTAAGTATGATACTTACAAAAATTATGCTATTAAAGTAGAAATTAAATTATTAACAAAATTTGATCTAACAGATCAAAAAGTGCTTAATCCTTACCCAAATATCGATTCTCCACCCAATCCTGTTCCTGTGGGGTCACCTGTTTGTGCAAGAAAATTTGCTTGTACTGAATGAAACAAGCAAAAATTGTAGTATTTGACCTTGCATAGTTTCAAGAAGTTCTTGCATGCTGCATAACAGAAAAGCAAATAGTATTTTTTTAAATCTATACTGCTTAAATTGTAAATAAATGTTTTATAAATTATATTTCACTCTCTTGAGCACGGCAATTTCCCCTAACAGCCCCTGCAAACATAAAAACATGAGCTGGAATTTCAGCTTTTTGTGATAGCCCAGAGAAACAACCCACAAGAAAATGATAGACTTGCTTACTCAAAAATAGTTTCATCTTTATGACAAAGTTATTATTAAAAACCAATGGTCACTCATTAGACCAGTCAGTACATGGTCCATCTTTACACTGCGCAATTCTGAATTTCTTGGTTAATTTAGCCTTAGACATAAAGAATATGCATAAGAATTACTTCATTTCTTCATTCATCCTGAAATGAGTTTGAGAAAATTGTTTGAAGTACAGGACATACATGAGAAACTTGTCGACTGCCATAAAAGTTGTAAACTTTGGCAGCTTGTCACGTCACTTGACAAATGACCTAACGAGTTACAGTAACGATCTTGGTCTGTGTGCTTTCAGATCTGTGATCACAAAATTTAATTTTTACAGATTATATTCATATTATAAGACGCAAGCTTTCACTAATGTCATACACTAACGTGTACACCTTAGTGGATAATTTGTTTATACTTACATCTTATTGACTGAATAATTTCCATCAATTTGTTATTAATGCATTACAAAAATATATATAATGGTGTACTTATCATGGAGTAGGAAATCAATAACAATCATCCAGCAGTTAAGCTGTCACAAAACTGATGCCACTTCTATATCTTCTATCAGTAGATTACCTATAAATATTTGTTTACTTTACCTATACCTGACTACTAACATGGCATTATCAAATGTTAACTTTTATGGTTTTTCAAACATTTTTCCTTTTAAAAATTATATTAATGAAATCTATAATAAATCTGTGGTTAACAAATTGTACTACACACAGTTCTCTTGTTCTTCATCAATAACATTTAAATAATCTTGTATAAATCAGTTCTGAATTACAACACTATTAATTAGCCTATAAATTATTGCACAATTCAATTTTAATAATAATTTTGTGGACCCATTCAATTCCATAATCTGAATTCCTCCAGTCCAAAGTAGTCCATAAACGAAAATATCTTTTGAAGAAAAAACTACTGTTGTCATAAAACATTATAATACTTAGCCACTGTATTGTAAAAGATACACTTCTTGAGTTTAATATCAATTTAAAAAGTGTAAAAAATGTCCACTTAACGATTTTTTATTTAGTTTCCACTATGTAAAATAAAACTTAACATGAATATTGCTTAAGTAAACTTGAACCCAAACAAATATAAATTCATAACAGAAGAAATAATGAGACTTGAACGGAAAAGACTAAACTGATTGGGCGGAGCCTGATGAGCATAGCGAAATCAGGCATAGCCCTCTATCCATGACTCACCGCACAAATTAGACCGTGAACTCCGCCGAAACTACTCAACCGAATGTTATAAAATCTTGCATACATATCAGGACTGTATTGTAGAGTGCACACATGTAATTTATATTTCCCTAAATTATTTGGTTCAAAAGATATTTTAAAAAATCTTAGCTTAAACGTGTGAGAGGAAAAGGGATAGAGATATCGTGACCCAGCTATGGCGCTCTGTCTCACTCGCACTTACGGGGCGCTAGGTGACTCACCGATCACCGGCCTATTTAGGCGCTCGTGTGCTGGTGCGTGTGCGGCTTCCGCCGCCCACGCTGGCTGTCGGCCGATAAGATAAGATTTTGCTGTATCACAAATGCCGGTGCGTGTGCGTGTGCGGCTCCCGCCGCCCGCGCTGACTGTCGCTCGACAAGATAAGATTTTGTATTTGTGTTTCACATGTGTTTAATTCAAACAGTAGTAGAGCATTGTTCTAAGGTGTAGCCAGATGTACGGATTGGTCTTAAGTATTGAACAAGCGTCAATTTTTAGACGAGAATCTATGTAGTTACTGATGCAACTGCAACTTTCCATTACATATTGCAACAAATCACAGTTCAGGTAAATTTGAATCCAAATTCTATTAAAATTATTATTCTCATACTTCTTCATTCAATTTTCCAAATTCTATTAAAATTATTATTCTTATACTTCTTATTCAATTTTGTACATTTCATTTAAGTACTTTTTTCTGTTATACGGATATTCTATACATTCTTATTCATCAATTTATATATACGTAATATTTATAGTATGCCTCGGGGGAGAAGAGGTCCAAATATTGGTTGTTTAACTACAAATCAAAGACGGATGAGACAGCGACAAAATGCTGCGCCAGCAACTGTTGAAAGCCCTGCAGAACATAACATGAATCTTGTGAAATATGATCCAAACAACACAGGATATAGGAATCTTCAGAATGAATTTGAAGATAATTTATGATTTCTAGAATTCTATGAATGTGTAAATTGTTCTCGAGTGTTGATGCAGTAAACATTTTTTGATATGTGTCCGCAGTGTAAGCGAAATACAAATAAGTTTACTGCAGTTAATCGTATGGATCCTAAAGATGTACCTATAGAACTGATGGATCTCACTTATGTAGAACAACTCTTGATAGCAAGAGTATGACCAGTGATGCGTGTGTATAGGATGAAATCGAGGGGCTTTTCTGGTCAATATGCTTATAAGGGAAATATTATAAATATTGGTCAAAATATAACGGAGATTGTTAGTTCCTTGCCCCCTTACACCCGCTTCACTGAGCACTGTAGTTGTAGAAAGTGTTAATGGACATCGGGATTTTCATGCGAGACGTGACAAAATTTTAGAAGCACTCAAATTTTTGAAAATGAATTATCCATTCTATAGTGATATCATCACTGATATGGAACAAATATCTCTACTTCCATTAAATGATAGTATTTATGGAATGATACCCACTGTTGATATACCTGAGGTAAATACAGATGAAAAGAACATTTCTGAAGAAATTTATGAAAGTATGAGCCCAAAGAATATTAGAATCACAGAAGCTGATTGACTCCAATCTGCAGTGAATAATGTAATTCCATGACCACAAGGTACTGATACCATAAATTAATTCTCGTGCGAAGGATATGTAAGCATGAGATTTCCCGCTTTACTACCTTACGGATCTGCTGAACTAAACGATAATACTCGAGCAAGTAGTATGAAACTTACAGCACTTGAATATTTTCAATTTTTGATGCAATAAAAAATCTTACTGGTTTCAACAAAGGGGTGAACTTGAATCGATGATTGAGCAGTGTGATAATCTTCCTACAGGTTTTTTACTTTGAGTGCAGCTGATCTTTGGTGGCCTGATCTGGCACGTTGTAATTTCGTGCAAGAGGAAACGTTAGATGAATCTAGCCAAAAGCTTATAAATGAGAATCCCTCAATTGTTGAAGATTATTTTTCGTTTCGTCCAACTTTATTCATAAAAAATGTCATCTGCAAGATATTCTCAGTTTCAGATTATTGGTTTTGTTTCGAATTTCAGCATCGTGGATGGTCGATCGTAGAGATGAGTTGCAAAGTTTGTGGAATATGTCTAATGACAATTAATGTATATTGTACTATAATGTAGTGTATTCAATAAAAAGTGTGTATCATAAAAGTGTATATATTTTGTTGATTGTAAGAATATTGATAAATGAATTATTATGAATATCAAATGCTCCGCCCATTTGTGTCAGTGACACTCCTAGTATTAATATCTTATAGAGGTATAACGTTACTCAGCACTGCATACTAAGTACTGGCCTTGATAATTAATGAAAGGCTTAGACAATTGGCACAAAAAGTCTAGAGGAATACCAATGTTGTTTCCGATCAAAAAGAGGTACTTCTGATCAGGTATATAAAAAAAAATCAGGATATTGTTTGTTATCAGGCAGATTACAGAAAAGTGCTATGAGCATGATCTTCACATGCTGTCTGTAGACTTTAGACAGGCATTTGATAGTGCGCGAAGGGTAAAACTTTATAAAGCTATGCGCGATACAGGAATTCCTTTGAAACTTATAAAGTTAATTAAGATGGCCATTACATTCTCAAAAGCCAAAATGATGTATGAAATAAGTTGAGCGAATCATTTGCATCTAATAACAAAGTTACACAAGGCGATGGGTTATTGACCACTCTCTTTATTACTGGACTACACTATGCCATTAAAGACATAGCCAGCGAGCAACAATATTAAATAAGATAAGCCAAATATGTGCTACGCTGACGATGTTGCAATAATAACTAGACCAAGACAATGGCTAGTTGAGGTGTACAAGGAACTGAATCAAAAATCTGCTGAAATGGGACTGAAGGTAATCATTAAAACTAAATACACCTAAACTAAACTAAACTAAATACATGCTCATTTCTGCATCAGAAAGGAGAAGAAATCTATATAATTTACGTATATATGATAATTCATTTGATCCAGTTAGTAAGTTCAGATATCTGGGTAACATGGTAGACAACGAAGGATCCTTAAACATGATACGTAACAGGAAACAATAGGAATTAGGACATACTATGCTAACAGCAGACTACTGAGAAGCAAACTCATTTGTCGTAATACAAAAATTAAAATATATAAGAGACTTGACACTTAGGTTGTTACTCACAGTGGAAAGACATCGACATTAACAAAAAAGGAACAAGAAACACTAAGAATGTTTGAAAGAAAGATTATAAGATGTTTTTAAGGCCTGCTTAAAGAAGATGAATGGAGAATAAGAAATAACCAGGAAAATGATGAGCTATTGAAGTATAAGGACACTGTAAGATTCATAAAGGCTCAACAAATACAGTGGCCAGGTCACCTAGAGTGGACGGATGATCAGGGTATGCCAAAGAAAATCCTGAGTGTGCAAATCTGTAAAAGCAGAAAGAGGGGCTGACCTTGGATAAGACGGCTGGATGATGTGCTGGAAGATCTAAGAAGAATGGTGTTGGAAGCCAGGGCTCATGTCGGGCTGTCGTGCTAATGAAGAACATGTTAGTATCACACAAACCATGAATAGCAGATGTTGAATTTATTAACAGTGTACAGAAATGTGATACCATTTTTACAAGGGAGATACTCAAGAGCAAGTTCAAAAGTAAGGAAAACTGGTATAAAAAAGGTATGTAATTTTAGCTTTCAATATCTATGCTGGCTGGGCACCAAAAATCATATCGTCATTCTACATAAACCCTACTGCTGTTCAACAACAGGTTATCACAAGTTGTAAGCCACCACAAACAAAAGTCTTTAATAACAATTAGACTACTGTGTTTACAATAATAATTACAAAAAATTAAAGATGATGTTTTGACGGAAGGTGAAAGGACCCCAAACAATTGGTCTCTGAAGCAATTAAGAACGCCCACGTATGTGTTTGTGGGTCAGTCCACTTCAAGTGGTCCAGCACTGGTTGCCTGATCATTTTCACAAATGGTACCATAAATGTCTAAAAAAGGGGAAAAACTACATGCCACAGAACAAAAATGGCAAAGTAAATATAATTATTTAAATATATCTAGTGTCTCATCAAAATCTATTGCTCATTTTGAAACTTCTGTGTGTGCAATTGTGTGATGTGTTAAAAATTCTGAAAGACACTGAACATGTTAGAATAAAATTATAAAACGCACTTGAATAAAATCTGGCTATTTCACAATGTAAAATGTGAAAAGCTGCTGACATTATTATTGGGGAAAATACTTTATTGGATGGAACAGCTTTTCCCCAATGATAGAATAGTTTTAGTGTTCACTCCTATTATGTCATGCAACATAGAAATTACTTCCTTTAAATACAAAAAATTAATGGTAACTGAGGTCCTTCAAACTTGACAATTTTAAAATTCATCTCATCATTCGTTTAACTCTAATTACAGCAGAGCCTAATTTACAATAAAAAGTTTTATTTGTAAGTTTTAGTTAAAAATAAATTACTTTTGTTTTTAGAAAAGAAACAAACTGAAACAATTTTATTTACAATGTAGGCCGTCTGTTGCCTATTCTTGCAGGGTATTTTCAATCAGTTTTAGGTCAAATTTTGATACTTTTAAGGACACAAATACATACATATTTCCAGATTTTGGTACAAATCCAAGCCCTACAAATGACATTTAAAATATTTGAATTTGTGAATGGTGAAAACATTGATATAACATACTGAATACAACGTGTGTCCGAAATGTACAGATACAATGTATGTAGACTATAAGAGAATTTTTCCCTATGATGGAAACAGTAACAGCAGTTACCGTAAATTCATCATATTCCTGGTATTCAGTATTTTGAAATGGAAGAACTGGCCCAAAATGCGAAGATGGCTCTAAGGTATTTTTTCTGAACACTAAAAGTGAATGCCTGGCAGAAATTCAAAGACAGGTTTTAGCTTCCTATGGTGACACTATGGTTTGACAAAATCTCACAACGTAGTGTTGTGAATTATTGAAAGAAGACTGATGATGAACAAAGGAGTATATCTTCGTTTGAAGACCTTTTTCACAAATTTGAAGCCAGCACCTGACAAAAACAGAATTACACATAATGATTCCTAAAGTGTCTAAGAGGATAATGTAACTGTGAGGACAAAATTAGGCTATAAAACTGAAGTAGCCTCTGCTGCTCCACAAAACTGCTTGGTGGCAAACCACACATGCTGCCTCACACAGCATTGCCTCATGACTCCCCTCATCTCCGCAGTGGAATAACTGAAGATCTGGCTGAGCTGATACACCAAAGGAGCAGTAAGTGGTAGGCATGGCATTCTTCCCCTATGTCAGGAGTGTGAGGGACGATGTTGGGAAGTTGCTCGAGTAGCATGGGGTGCGCACTGCCTTCATGCTGGCACAGAAGATCCAGCAATTTCTGCAACCGGGGAAAGACGCCAGGGATCGGCTTGCTTTGTGCAGTATGTACAGAGTGCCAAGCTTCTGTGGGAAAGTGTACATCAGCATGACAAAACACAGAGTCAACATCCACAATGCTGGACACCAGCGACATTCCCATCTTGGTCAGCCTGAAAAGTCAGTTGTAGCAGAGGATGCATAGTTATCATATGAATGAATGCCATATAGTCTTGTTTTTGGAGACCCAGGCCCTGTTTTTGACCTGTCAGTACTTCACTTGGTTGCAGAGGGAGGCGAAAAAGATCTTCGAGCATGGTGTCTTGACTATGAATAGACGCGAAGAGACTCTGACCCTGATTAAGTATTGGTGGCCAGTGCTTAGACATGCTGAAATACAGGAAATAAGAGCTCAGCACGATATGATTGGCTCACAGCTTTCGTTACCTGAGTTATGGTAACAACTTAAACAGCTTTAACAAAAGTTACTTACAGAATTGTGCTTCGGGTTTTATTTGAATCTCAACTTATTGTTTAGTGGTCTGTAATTCAGTAGGGCGTCGATAATTCGGACTAATTGGTGTTTGACTCTGTCCGGATTTTTGAACATACACAAAAAAATCACTACTTAAAGTAAAAGGATAGACGGGGTACATACGAAACTCAGCGTTAGGTTAGAAACATCATTTTTGCTATATTTATTCCAAACACACAAATATTGTATAAAAAACTTTTTAATCACAAATTCTGAAGGAATTTTAATTACACAGATCAGAACTACAAAAAAATTCACCAATATTTTTTTTTAACAAGGCTTGAGGTGCGTTTGTTGGAGGCCAGGTCTCTGACTCTCTTTAACAAAAGTTGGGTAGTACAGCATTCGGGCTGCTTTTCCAGCCGCGACATTGCAGTTTCTAATGCGTTGAATGCATATGGAGGTCCGGTTGATGCCTCATCAGCGATGTCTTCATGTTAAAACATGGAGCGAAACTTTCTCGACATGAAGCTAGAGATTTTCGAGGTAGAGAATGCCAGTTGACACCAGTTTCATCAGCGTTGTAGACATCATCCCTCGAGTATCCCTGTTCATTAACCATACTCATAAACATATTTTTTAATTTCTATGCAGAGTTAACATCTCAGATAAAATCTCTCCTTGAATTTCTAGTTCCCTTATGCCATGCCTTGACTTGAAATTCTTAAGCCATCCGGAGCTAGCCTTAAAATCCGGTGGTCCACCTAATTTGTCATCAAATTCTAAGCCTTTTTTGCAGAGCAGTGGACCTGATATAGGCTCACCAAAGCTCCTTCTTTGTGTAAAACAAATACACATTGCACCTTCTAATGCGATATTATTGGCCACTTGTAATGTTTTCCTTCTTTTCGATCCATCTTCGGAGTCCAGCTTGGAAGTGTACTGCAGTATGCTGTCTTTTTTCATGTTTATATCACTTATATTATACGTCCCCACACCATACATTTTTGCAAGAGGTGCTCCACTTTCACCTTCGGAAAGTTTTTTAAAATTTGTAATTTTGCTTCAATACTGAAGAAAATATGTTTCTCTTATGAGACCCTGCAGATGCCATTTCTATTCAGTAACTCAAATAAAAAATCATAAGCACAAATAAACTATTAATAAGCAGCACACAACAATTCTGTTCACTCAAACAAACTGAACAGCACTGTTGTTAGGCGCAATGTGTTTGCATCGATCGAGTCAAGAGTGGTGTTGTTGTTGTCATTCGTCTACTACAACACTGTATAGAGGCTAGGCTCAAAGACATTCAGTAATTTGAACAAGCTTGTGCAAAACATTCCCGATTTATTGGAATCTCGATTTTGATACCGCTGTTGACGATTCGAATTTTTCTGTGGATAAGGTCCGGATTTTTGACATCTGGATTATCGACGCTCTACTGTACCTTGTTCCTGCTCAACTGAAGATGGCGACTGTGGGTGCGCCTGAAACATCTGGCATTTCAACAAATGTGAATAATACACCACATGGCCTAGCAGCCCAGTAAACATTTTCATACAATGACAACTCTGGCAACGAGAGTTGCATTCACTTATCGACTTTTGGTGTTGTAAAGGAATCTACTGCACACTGTTCTTCTGAACGAAAATTGTGATAAGAAAATTCACATTTCTCCACCAGTCTTGTTTTAGGAAAAACAATTCATCAATTTTTTTTTTCATATTAGTTGAAAAAAGGATGTGGTGATGGGATTCTTAGATTTTTGTTTGCATCAGCCAACATTTTCATGACTCACCTTGCACACAGACACAACTGCCCCAGTTTCCAATAACAATTCTCTGTACTCTGTGAAATTTTGTGCAATTGTGGGACATTAAGGAAATAATGACAATGTATAAAATTAAATGTTTCAGTATCACACCCTGCTACTGCTACTAGAAAATAAAAATTACTAATAAATTTGCAGAACATTTTTTTAATGTAACTTACAATGTACAACTAAAATTAATCAATACAGTGCAACTAGACAACCATAAAATTATTGAAATAACAGCTAACAGAATACCTTACTTTCCTAGCAAATATCAAGTGATATTTAATATTACAGAATTATATAATATTTACTCAAATATTACTCATATATTACTTAATATTACTCAAAAACATGAGTTCTCAGTTTTAACTCGACTGTTCGGCATTTGTCTGTCTATTTGGGATATGTCTCATGATAACTTTTGAATGCATCAACCGATTTTCATAAAATTTGGCATGTATGTCCACACTTTTATTCAACAGAACTCTATTGTCTTTGAGTCTGGTTCCCCCCAAAAATAAGGGGCAGCAGGCAAAAATTTGAAAAGTCCAAATTTTAAAAGTCGATGGGGATATCAAATTACAAGAAATTTTAACTAAATTATGAATTTAGTGTTCATTTTTAAAACTTTCAAAATTTTGGGGCGCTGGGGGTCCAAAAATGTGGGTGAACGTTTTGATAAAATCACAAAGTTCATGTGGGTAAAAAAAAAATTGACTACTGTCGGATTTTTTATTATGGATACTCGAGTTTAACCGTTAATTACAAGTGAACCTGTAGGTCTATTTAAAAACTAGTTACATCAAATTTTTGCGCGTTTAATTTTGCGTTGATCTGTGTAAGAAACATATTTTTTGAAGGTTGATTTAAATTTTTTTGCGGTTAGAGTAAAAAAAGTCCACGTTTTTTGTGTTTTTCAAGAAACCACTCTCTTTGAAATTATATAAATTAAAAACCCTTGGTCCAATCATAACTAAATTTTTATACAGTATGGGCACAAGTGTTTTCAATACATTACTTAAGTTACAAAACTGTTTTGTGATCCAAAAAAAAGTTATCAGTTTTGTGAAACAACTTTTTCTCAGTACAGGATAGTCGTACAAAGGCAGACTTGGTCTTGTTTTGAAGCTCTTGATCGTGGTTATCAAAATCCACAACTGCTGCAAACATACATTGACATGCCGATTTTATATAGAGTGATATTCATGCAAGGGTGTGTGTGCGCTGGACCGTGTGTAAGCGGGCCTTCCGGCGGCGAAAGCGGGTGCCGTGTTGCCAAGTTCAATCACGTACGAGTGCAGGAGTTTTGTTTGTTGTTTTTCTATGATGACCAGTTTATTATAAAAAAATATATTTGTGATTGGACTCAAGCTTAAACCGCACAGTCAAGTTATTCCAAACACACTGACTAGAACATAGTCGTGCTAAATAAATATTTGCTAGCACATAAAATTATTTCATTTTTTTATAATAAACTGGTCATCATAGAAAAACAACAAACAAAACCCCTGCAATAAGCTGCCTACTCGTACGTTATTGAACTTGGCAACACGGCACCCGCTTTCGCCGCAGGAAGGCCTGCTTACACACGGTCCAGCGCACACACACCCTTGCATGAATATCACTGTATAAAACCGGCATCTCAATGTATGTTTGCAGCAGTTGTAGATTTTGATAACCACGATCAAGAGCTTCAAAACAAGACCAAGTCTGCCTTTCTACGACTATCCTGTACCGAGAAATAGTTGTTTCACAAAACTGATAACTTTTTTTTGGATCACAAAACAATTTTGTAATTTAAGTAGTGCATTGAAAACACTTGTGCCCATACTGTATAAAAATTTAGTTATGATCAGACCAAGGGTTTTTAATTTATATAATTTCAAAGAGAGCGGTTTCTTGAAAAACACAAAAAACATGGACTTTTTTACTCTAACCGCAAAAAAAAATTTAAATTAACCTTCAAAAAATATATTTCTTACACAGATCAACGCAAAATTACACGCGCAAAAATTTGATGTAACTAGTTTTTAAGTAGACCTACAGGTTCACTTGTAATTAATGCTTAAACTCGAGTATCCATAATAAAAAATCCGACAGTAAAATCTGATGTAGTGTTTTTAGAAATTTCAAAATTTTGGGACACCAGGGAAAAAAATTAGAGCAAAAGTTGGATAAAATTGCAAGCTCCATATGGGATATCAAATTAAAGACTATCCAAAATTTGAATTGACAGTATAGTTTTGGAAATTTCACTATTTTTTTGACCCAGGGTCCAAAAATGAGATAAAAAATATGAAAAAACCCCGCCATGTGTCAGACTAAAGGGAATTTTAACACAAATCCAATTAATTGGAATATTTAGAGTTCACTGTTTGGTTGCTCTGCCTTAAAAAAAGTAGGGTAAAGATTTTAGTAATTTTTTTGATAATAAAAAAAAATTATTTAATATAAAAATGTATCCAATAATAAATGTACTTCATTCAAAATAGTGAGCAAGTTCTGCAGCTCACGAAACATACTAATGATAAATACTCACCCACCTTATAGATTTCTCACCCAATTTTAATCAATTGGCACATGCTATGCAAAATCTGACTGTGTAAAATATTCATAACAATGAAGTGATTATATAAACTACATTAGTGAAACCAAACATGAAAAAGGTTATTTACTTACGAACTCAATTTTTATGGTTATGTTTAATAGTGTGTAATTAGCTATTTACACAATTAATAACACTATTTTTGCATCCAATGATGAATTCATCAATAAAGAGAAACAAAAACTAGGATCACTATAACAGATAATGGAATTAATAAAACAAAACAATATAGAAATTACTTACTCTGAGGCCGTCTTTCTGTGAACAAGTCCACTGTAAAGTCTCCAAGAGTCGTTTCAACAACAACTGCCATTTTCTGGCCTATTATTTCATAGGTTAATAAGAGTTCAATATCATGTCATCTGGCAGTCTGAAATGACGAGAAAAAAATGTATTTGTTGGGCATAAAAATGGACACATTTAAAACTTTTTCTTTCCCAAGAGCTGTATCACTTAAAGTAACAACAATGTTTCATAAGTACCATATTTTTGTATTAAAACATACATTTCTTTATAGTTTTACAAATATAGTTGACAAACAACAAATAAAATCTCAAACTACCAATAACACAATGTTCATAATAATAAACATCATATATTAAGAAAACTTAGTTAAAAATTACAAGAGCAAAAGTATTATATATATTAAAGTATATAAGAGGTTAAAACGATTAAAAATTTTGTTGGGTTTCTCCCAGATGGATATTCTTTCCTCCACAACTTCTCCAATATCATATTTAACGACCATCTTGAATGTAGTTGTAGAGTTTTTTCAAGTGTCTGTCAGGAATCCAATCCAGTGGTAAACTTCTCTGTTGATACTGTGAACTTTGTGATACTAAGTCTGTTTTAAGCCCTGTAGAAACCGCTGGTACTTCATTTGTGAGGTTCAGAATTCTTTATGAGAAATAGGTTCTTTCTATCACACACTGATATAACATGTTGTACACACAACAAATTATAATATTTTGAGCTAACTGGATATTAGTTAAGACTCTTACACTATTTAACAAGTAATCAGAAAGAAATACAATTACTAAAATATTATCAGCCATATTATATGAACTTGAATATTTTTAAAATATTAAAAATACAATACTAATAAAAAAATAAACCAAGTTTTGGTTTTTTACAATAAGGTTTAATTGTTATAGGTAGTTTTATTTTTTGTTTATAGAATTTCCACATTTAATCAGCATGTTTTGAAGGCAGAAACAACACAACATTGAAATTATGTTATTATCTGTATAAAATATAAAACTCTCTGAAAGTAACGCCAAAAAGAAATATACTGATGAATCTCTAGATATATATCTGACATACTTAGGTTCAATAAGTATTGACTATATTTTTTGTTTGCATATTATGGTATACAAATGCATCATTTGTTGGGTTTATGCTGAATTACAGTCACGAAATGACTGGGGTTCATATGACATCACACTACCAAAAAAATTAATGTTTGTATTTTGTTAAATATTTGTACAGTATTATTATTACCTTCAAGTACAGTCATAGATTATTTATGAGAGAAATAAATTATGCAGATTGGTTGAAATTAACTGTGATGTGATAACATTCATTAAAATTTATGGAGTGGCTCATTTTTTGTTTACAATAAACACAAGCAAATTGTCATGTATTTGTCTAACATTTTCTTAAAATGAATACTATAAAAGTAAACACAACAGCCCAAACGAGAAACTGTTCATAACGTATGTTTTCACAACTAATTAAATGTGCCTTTGAATTAACAAAAGCTACCTGATGTACATGGTACGTACCTATTTTAAACACACTTAGAAGGTATACCTTGTTAAAAACTCAAACATCAATTCTGAGACTTAATTAACACTTTAGACATGCAGAATTTTTCATATATTTTATAATTTTTCTGCGAAGACTCATTAACATTTATTGAAACTTATATATATGATATAAAAGTTGAATTCTTTCTTTTTAAATTGACATAAACATATTGACAATAATATGTTTAATAAATTCTTAAAAATGCATTTTTTGTGTTGAAAAAAAGTTTTACATACGTTTTGCATTCGTTTGCATTTATAAATGTTACATAAAATTTAATTACAATTAATTACATATCTAAACTAATAACCAGACAAATGTATGTAAAATACCTTTATAAATAATAACTTAATTTTCTTTAGGAAAATATAACAATAATTTGCTGTGGAAAGGTGTGAAAAGATATGACTGCTATTTGCAAAAAATTTATATATATAGTGCAACATGTGAAAGTGGTGCACTCTGTATTTTTTTGTGAACTAAATATGTGAGAGGTTATGTTCCAGGTCACGCTGCTTGCAAGATTTATGTAATTAAATTTCTACACACACAAACAGACATGTCTGCTGAAAGCACGGGCAATGTACACCATTTGTTAACACTATCAGTTCTGTAGATTATTAAATTAAATTAATATAATATAATAACATATAGTAATAATTATATCACTATTCAGTCATTTCTGTTTGCATTAGAATTCAATGTACACATACTTGACTGAAGTTGCTATATTTTCTACTGAAGTTGAGAAAAAGAAATGTTTTATTTGCATGCAAACTCATTTTCCTGTCTATATCTGACATTTGACATTTTTTTATTATGATTTGACATGTCTCACTAAAAAAAAGAAAATGAATAAAATAAAGTGTAATGAACGAGTGATGAAAGAACAATCAAAACTGAAACAATTCTCTATTTTTATTATCAAATTATTATTCATTATAGCCTACTTCTTGTATCATTATTACTGGACTGGCTGTAATTATTGAAAATTAGGTCACAATAGAATACTGTGACTATTATACGACATTACACTATGTTGTATTATAGTAAAATATATTCAAAATTTCTCACATTTTTCTTTGCTATATTAAAAATATAAAATAATAAATAATATAATTTTACAAGAATGCGTTATGAATTTAATTATATCTTTTTACAATGTTTTGAAGTTTTTTTATCATTGCCTTTAGATGTACAAAATTAACAAGCAGATCTAAATGATAATTTAAAATTTAACTAAATATTTAGTTATTTAACGGAGACATCATGGACAACGAAATCCAAGAAATTAAAATTTAAATAACAGCTGCTGAACAAATATGTATGATATATACATAAATAAATAATATAAATAAATATCATATTATTATATATATAAACTTTCACAATATGAACTTACTTTCTTTATCACTTCCCCAAACGTATTTTACTGAAGTATTTACTCCCACTGAGGAAGAGGCACATCACCTCGAAACGTTTGGGGAAGTGATAAAGAAAGTAAGTTCATATTGTGAAAGTTTATATATATAATAATATTTTATAAAGTGAACGAAGAGGATGGATCAACAAGATAATTAAAAATAAATATCAATTAAAATTTATAAATATAATTGTAATTATAATTATAATGTATCTGTTCAACAGCTGTTGTTTAACAATTTGATTTTAAATTATTATTTATTTATTACATTTTGTACATCTGAAGACGACAATAAAAAAAAAACGAAACTGTTGAAAAAATGTAATAAGATATAATTACATTAGAAATATATTCTTGTAAAAAATATTTATTATTTAATGTTATATACAATACATGACAGTTCTATGCTATTTCAGTACTGACTAGTTCTCTCCATAATACACAAATTGTGAACAGTTACAACATAAACACAAAAATGGAAAAATAATGAATAAATTTTAATACAAATGTGTGTATGTGCGTGTGACAAAAAAAAAATATTTTAAATGAATGTGTGATATTGGTTCATCAGATGATATTGAAGGTTACCATCCAGGTAAAACATCTTTTGGTAATGTGCCTATGGTTTATAAAAAAGTTGTTTACAGAACTATATATATATTTACAAACAGAAAAATTCCAACATAATAATCAACCAATCTTCCCATAGGCAAACTAAACACGCGCGCGCGCACACACACACACACACAGTGCAACAGTTCAGTAGTTTTTTAACTTTACAAAGTAGATTATTTATGAGAGAAAATGTTTATTAAGAAGAAAACATTTTATACCGCTGCAAAGTTTTTATTTATTCATACTAAATGAAGAAATTGTAGTTATTTACATTAAATATGTCGATCAATATTTGTATAATACTTTAATCAACTATCTACAAAAAATAAGTAGCAATGGAATATGTCAATAATGGTGAAAGTATTTGTTACTTTATCTTAACTCTAGTTTTAAATATTATATAAATATTTATAATTTGTATATAGTATTGTTACCGTGTTATATACTCTACTTTCAAAGTATACTTTTAATTAGAATTACAAATGGAAATCTTAAAAATCACATCAATAAGGATATCTAGACTTCACATCTTATATTTGGATAACATTAATATCTTTAGTTTATTTTAATGTGCTATTATGTAGCCCTAAATGAGTCATAATGAACTGAACTGTTATTACATACAAATCTCATTTACGAATATTTCGCAACGTTTACAAGTACATTATAATATCACAATTTTATTTGTCTATTATTTATTCCTAAACAACTTTTTAATGTCTAATTTACACATTTTATTTATTTACGTACTTCTGCAAATGCAACAGATTTATAGTTACATTAAAAACAAAGCTTGCACAATGGATTTTAATTTCTTACATCACATCAAACATTTATAAAAGTATAATGCATTTTTCTATGACTGCTTTAAACACAGACTCTAAACAAAAATTAAAGATTACTCATTGTCACAGTAATTCGAGTGATGATTATCTTCGCCTGGCTTAAACTTTGAATAATGCACAAACACAATGTAATTGAACAGTTTGTAAAACTCATTTACCATCACTGAATTTAGGTATGTTTTTAATTAGCAAGAAAACAGTCACTTATTTTTTTTAAAAGTTTATTGAATATAAAAGTTTTGTTTACAATTGTTACATAAACATATTTTCAACTAAATATGATGTCACACCAACAGAGCCATGTGTCTTCATAATCTTCATGTTGAAAATACATTCAAAAAGTGCCAGACATGGAAACCCCAAGCACTTCTTGGACAGAAATGGGATGTTCTGATCGCCACGTCAGCAGCTTACAAATCTGTGTCTGCAGACCACACAATGTAAATTTAAATATGGTGTGTTACTTATTTACATAATGTGTTCACTGCCACGTTTTGTAGTTCAACACAATTAAATTTAGGCTATATCAATTAGTGAAACGCATTTATAAAACCGCTCAACAAGTAACCAAGAAATAATAAAATACAATTTTAGATTTGGTGGTAGCCTATAACTGTAACCTACTGTGTACACCATATAACTTAGATTCCAAATCTATCCTTTGGTTTCAGAGAAATATCACAAAATCAACTAAGAACTTTCATAGCTAGTATCTGACTGGAAAACTAATGCCAGGCTGTTAGACCATGGTCCAACATCACTAAAATTATGGTTGTTATCAAAAAGCTGGTTCACGATAACAACACTATCACATAAGCTATATAAAAAACTTAAATTGTGAATTTGTTGAGTTTTTGTATACACTTTAGGTCACAATGTTTTATCATGAACCAGCTTTTTGATAATAACCATAATTTTAAAGATACTGGACCACAACCTGGCATTTGTTTTACAGTGTCACAAAATGATGCAAAGCCCACTAGTTTAGTAGGCCTACTAATCAAAGTCATGATGTAGGGAATTAAAATTAAATTAAATATATCTATAAATTATATTTTATTATTTACGGCTAAGATTGTATACAAGCATGAAACATTTGATCTACGTATGTGTGTTTGGACTGTATCCTCAAGCAGATTTAACTTCATCTGGTATTAAAAACAATATGGTAAAAGGCAAACCATATAAAATTTTAATTTCATTAAAACATGGAAAATCTTAATTTCAACTATTTTAACATTCATCTTGGCTGGAAAGAAATAGTGTAACTGCCTTTTATTATTGCAAAAATATTTTAAAATATTTATAAACTCAACCTCAGCTTTTACAAAATCTTCCATGAACATTTCTTTTTTCTATAATTAAAAAGTTTTTCTAACAAACATGGTGGTATAGTAAAATGTTCATGTGGCAACTTACTTTCTAATTGATGTGTCAAATATCAATGTAAACACAAAGGTACCTAATGCAAGCAGTCTATTTTTTTTTCTAAGCCAGGCCAAACTGTGTCATGTAATCCTGATAAAACTGATGAACACAGATAGTACAGTACATGTACATATCATGTTGTGCCATACGGGTTGTTTGTTTAATGTGATTTCCTTTTGCTCAAATTCGTTTAAAAGTATTATTTCCTCTGTACCTACTATAATTAAAAATACTATAATAAATTAAATTCATATTTTATGTAATTCAAACATATAGTTGCAGAGTTGTGGCCTTGTTCAGACTGTAAGGATTATAAAATATCTGCTTACACCATCTGCTTTCCAGACTCATTTGGAGATTTGTGTCAAAATTAGAGTTGAATAGAAATTGCTGATATAACTGAAATATCCAGTGACTGGTGTGGAGGGGGAAACTAATACAGGATTCAGACTTCAGTTTCAAACTGACACATTCTAGTATTTTAGTTTTCATGGTGCCATATGACAAAAGATAACCAACCTCTTTTTTAATATCACAACACCATAAATTTGGTAAGAAAAATGTTCAAATCCAGTAACAATTATACAAAACAGACTTATAAAATTTCTTCATAATTAACACATACTGATAGTTAATTCTTAACATTAAATAAATGACTTCACTCAATCTTTCCGAACTTTAAATTACATTATACATTTAAAAAATGTATTGTCATTAATTAGAGTCCAGCACACTGGATTTTTCCACCGTTTGTTTGAACCATTTCCAATGTAACACAGATAATAAAAAATTAATTAACAAAAAGTTGAAATATGTTAAATAATCACAAAACAGTCTAGCAGTATTTCATATTTTATAATTAATATTCTAAAACTCTCTACAGTTCAGAGATGGGGAACATATGGTATTCTGAAAAGTATATAGTAGTTAACATAGTGATATTAAATATGTTCAAAATTATCAGCTACCACCAAATCTTTTACCTTAGAGGCTACAAACTATTCAGTTAAATGAAATGTGTGCTCTTCTTATAAAAATCGGCATTACCTTCTATGTGGCAGACTCTACTCCTCCAAAACACGGGAGCCAATAAATCTGCGAATACGCCAACATAACCCGACTACAAACACGTTACCATGGTGGTAATACTGTACACTACATAAATATGATACAACATGCATGTCAATATAATCGATACTGCACCATATATAATAATCGATATAAGTATTATATTTTAGTCAAAATAGTTTGTTTAAAATCTTGATCTTTTGTTACTAACCAAATACAAGCTAGAATCTTGTCATTACTAGTACACTTATTGTTCTATTTAGTGTACTTAATTGTTTTCCTTCTTCACAGTAAATAAAATAAAAATATTTATATAATGTACTTTTAACAATGGTATTATTAGAACACTTACTATACAAAATTACCAATTTAAGCGGTGGCATTACAATTTATCTTTAGAATAATATGTATTTTGGGGTACCCGTATTTTGTGCTGAACAATTCCTGCACATGATGAACAGAATTCTTTAATCAGTAGAGAATGCTGAATATGAATTGGTACATACGATATTATAACAATCTCAACTAAAACTAAATGCTTATTTAGGTAATTGTTTAATTTATGAGGGCCACGCTTTACATCGCCACGAAATTTTGTATATCGCATTAATTAAGGTACTACATTAATGACCATGAGAATTTTTCTCAGACTCTGCCATAATTATTCATCTTGTATATCTGTTGGTGGCACTGACGTTTGCCGCTAAATTTAAAGTTATAAACGATTGTGTAGCAATTTATTACCATATCCTATAAAAAATATAGGAGCCTGACGAAGCTTATAATAAGCGAAAACTGGTTTAGGCTATAAGGTAAAAATTTTACATTTTTACCAATATAAAACTTTGTGTTCCGAGTCGGTAGTATTATAATTACAAAATATAGGCTGAGAATTTTAATAAAGTTGTCATCTGAACATACTGATGAATTTTCACATCATCTGAGTTCAAATGAGGTGTATTGGGGATAATAAAAAATATAAGTCATGATATATCCATATTTAAAACTTTTAGGTATCGTTTAGAATTAGGTAACCAAGTGACTGAATTAGTTATAGTTGCCCGATTGTAAGATAAATCTTGTTATTTATTTATTTTTCATTCTTGACATTGTCTTGATAACAGTTATAATAATTTTGTTTAAAACCTCTATGGTCATTGAATTTCTGACTGCCTTTAATAACCTTTCAATTCTTGCAAAAAATGTTGGCATCGATATGTAGTGAATATTGTAGGTAATTTTAGTTAGATAATAGAAATAATGAAAATATATTTGTTCTTGAATTTCGTTGTCCATAACGTGTCCGTTACTTAACTAAATATAATTATTTCACTACCGACTCGGAACACAAAGTTTTTATAGGTAAAAACACAAAATTTTTACCTTATAGCCTTAACCAGTTTTCACTTTTAAAAAGCTTCTTCAGAGGCTCTGAATACAGTATATTAAAATATATTTAATATATCTGAGTATAGTATAAAATAGCTTGTTCACTATTGCAATCGTTTTCCATTTTCATATGTTTTACAAAAAATATTTCTACCAATAATATATCTTCGACCTGTGCCAGTCACACAAAAGTTAAGATTGTTAGGTTAACAGACGAACTAAAAGTACGCATGAAAACTACAAAGCCTGCACTTAGTTTTGAGCTGTAGTTTATATAGGAAAACAAAACACACCGTTTTTGCAAGTTTTGTGGCTGCCATAGCTCAGGTTATCACTTTGTCACTTGTAACTATTTACCCAATATGCATTAAAAATAATATTGGTTTTTGTAAAAAAAACATTGGTTTCGTTTGTTAAAAACAGGCTTAAAGTGACATGGGGTGGCCCAAGGGCACTTCCCTTGCAAGTTACTATAGTGTCTCTATATTGTCTCACTTTTTTGTGTGACACAACTTGCTTTATGATTTGAGCAGTAAATTTTACATACGTATTTTTTTATTGCTGAAATCTATTTGAGATTGTCGCTTTTTCTCCGGTCCTAGCAGTACAATAATTCTGATGTGTGCCTGGGACACCAAAAGTTGGCGTTGTTAGGTTAACTTGCAAACTAAAATTACACTTGGAAACCAATGTGCCTATAAAACAATACTCATTTTTTGTGAAATCTATGCAAAAAAAAGCAATTATAAATAAACTACAGACAACTTGCCTGTTTATACATCTTGTTTGTTGCCTGTCTCTCAGAACTTGTTTTCCAACAGTACTTGTTTTTTCAATAATACTGTATTCAGTTTTTGTGCATGTCACAGAAAAAACAAACAACTTGAAGTAAGGTGGGATATCTCCAATGTTTTGTGTTTCGCACAAAATCTGCTTCGAATGAAGTTTTAGAGATTTTACTAATTAACACAAAATAATATTGACCAATTAACGAATAACAAATTTTGTTTTCATTTGTCAATACGTTATTTTTTGTTTTAATCTTGCTATTCAGAAATAATTGTATTTTTCATTTTATATCTTCTGTTGTTTTTGTTAAAAATACATTATGTCCTTTGTCTTAATATTTTTCTCTTTCAAGCATTGTGTAAACTCATTAAATGTCATATATTTCCTAACCATGGCTTTTATTTCTTAAACAGTAAGTTAAAAACAAAAAACCAGTATTATCTAACCTCACAAATGAAAACAACATGGATTTTAGTTTTACATTAAGAAATAGAACAATTTACAATTAGTACACTTCTTCTTCTTCTTCACATCGTAGTATATCGATACAATTGCATATTCAAAACATCAAAAATGTAGTGTGGGTACAGATATTAGGACAGTTCTGTTTTTTTTTTGTACATGCTGAGATTGTCACTGTCAATCTGTTGGAAACCTGACAGTAGAAATTGGTGGTTGATGGCTTCGAGATGTGCAGTGGACAAACACCTCATTTCAAGGCTATCAAAAATTTTCAGTCATTTTGCAAATGCGCATAACAGTCTTGTGCAGTGTTTCATAGTGTAAACATCATCTGTAACAAGGCTGGCAAGAACACTGGAAGCATGTGTGTGACAAATAGAGAATTAGTGAGTAAAGTGAGACAGTGAACTGTTATTGCGTTATCTCCCCTCACTCTTCTCTAGACAACTTAAGTGGGGGTAATTCATTCGCTGGATCTGCTGCAGCTCAGCAACCAAGAAATGCTGTCACATTTCTACAATCATTGTATTTACTTATCAAATGTTATATTTTGTCAACGATGAGTTTTGTTTACTTTAAACAATAAACTAAAAAAATCGAAACATTCTTAGCTCTCCTGATGTATTACCAAATTATGTATCTTCGTGTTATATTCAGCAGTAGAATCATTTACTGTAGTGATTACACTTCTTCTTCACATCGTGATATATCAAATTCATACTCAAAACAAGTTTCTTCCAAAAAAAGTTTGTTTACAGTTTTTATATTTGAAGTAGGCAAGACAGGTTTAACATTTATTGTGAGTAAAATACAGAATAGATCTAAATATTAAATAAATAAATATTAGATTATAAATATATAATTTCTTAAACAAATGTAAACAAGTATAAAATTGAATTACTAAAAGATAAATAAATATTAATTCAATAATTCTGTTTAAATCTTTTGGGGGAGCAACTTTTATCTTATTTTGGATATATAAGCATTTGTTGTATTTTAATTGTATTATTTTCCTTATTAAAATTACAAAAGTTGGTTGATTCCAACTGTGATCTTAAAAAAATTATTTTAATATTCTTGAAAATTTTACCAACATAAATTGTATTGCATTCATTCTATATTTGAATTTGTTTTATGTATGTAGAATACAAGTAATCCGAATAAGTTTAAACTTCATTTGAAATTCTATATTTTTATTGTGTTGTTTTGTTTTGTGTTTATATGTTAGTTGCCTTTTCACAAGCATTTTATAATATTTTTTCAACATGTGTAAAATCCAAATTGGCTGTTCATATTATGATTAAAGTATAAAAATACTTAATGAATATTCAATCTTGTTTAAACAATCTTTCTTTCTTTCTTAAATTTACTAATTATTTGTTTTCTTTATTAAAGAAAGCATAATAAATTAACAGTGAAATAAACTTAATAATTCTGAATAAACATCAGGCTACATTAATGATTACTGTGAATGGTTTTGTTTTCATAACTGGCATACTGTCTTGGATTTTGTTATCCATGACATGTCCGTTGATTAACTAATTATAAGTATAACACTACTGACTCAGAACAATAAGTTTTTTATTGGTAAAAATTTAAATTTTTACCTTATAGCCTGAACCAGTTTTCGCTTATTAAAAGATTCGTCTGACTTTAAACAATAAACTAAAAAAAACTAAACATTCTTAGCTTTCTGACATATTACCAAATTATGTATTTTCACGTTATATTCAGCTGTAGAATCATTTATAGTGATTACACTTCTTCTTCACATTGTGATATATCAAATGCATACTCAAGTTTCTTTCACAAAATTTTGGAAGCTCACTCTAGCTTCCTATTCTGGATTGTTTAATTTAGTTTTACTCTCTCTTGCTTTTGTTGATTCCAAAAAGTTCTACAATATATTCTTATCTGGCTCCAGGACCAGCTTGACGAATACATTGAGTGGGCAGAGAAATGCAGGGTTGCTATCAACATGACCAAGACCACAGCCATAGTCTTCTCTAGATGTTAAAGGCTCCCTGGCAGACAGTACGTAGGCGATACTTTGCTGCCCTGGTCTTGAGAAGTTAAGTACCTCAGGCTCCACCTGAATTGTCGTCTTACCTGGTGGACACACTCTGAGCAAGTAGCCCCCAAGACCACCCTCATCTATATAAACTCCGTCCTCTGTTTTGAAGCAAATCTATGAGTCACCGCCTAGGGAACCTCATTATCACCACCTATGTGATGGTTACCTACACCAATACCTGTATGGGGCTACTTGGCTAAGACCCATAAGTGAAAGCTACAGTCTCTCCCGGACCAAGGATTGCGCTGGGCATGCAAAGCCTGCTAACTGACATTGGATAAAATTATCCGAGAATCCCTACATGTACATTCCCTGGACGCCACTATACGGACACTTTTCCAAAAGTTCTATCGCTGCACTGTCCACTTCCACTTCCCTTATTAGCGCCCTCAGTCACAACCCATCTGTGTCAGGTGAATATTGGACCTGGCCTCAGTGTACACTCACAGGTAGCAGGCCACACCCTTTAAAATCCAGAACATCTATGGCATTGGCGGATCTAGAGGGGGGCGGTGGGGGCTGCCCCCTTGAATTTGTCTGCCAATGTGCAAAATTTTAATATGAATGTCACATTGTATTAGAGTCTGTAAACTAAATTGATCACTTTATTCTTAATTTATGCTAGCACAATACACCATGAAAAACAATATGGTGGAACTATCCTATATTTATGGTTAAAATGCTTGAATTGAAGTATATCATTATTATATTGACTGTCGAACAGTCATAGAATGTGAGCGTAGCGCCACCGTGTGAAATCATACCCTGGTTTCACAACCATCACATTTGAATTTGATACAAGTTTACTTATGTCTTCATATAAAATAGACAAATAGTGCAGCTATTCAAAATAATGGTAAGTAAATGGTTTTAAACTTGAGTTCATCTGTCTGTTGGTAAAATAAGGACCGGCCATCGACCGTATTTTGAGGTTAGATGTAACTTTGCAGTAGTTGCTTGCGTTCATCGGCTCTGAAAGTTTTTGTTGATGCTTAATTCTATTTTAATTCATTTCATTAACTTGTTTATGAAATACATAAATGTCCCAAGTTTTCAAATGACTGTATTTTAAATAAAAAAATATGTCCATGCTAACAGTTTTTATTCAATGTTCCCATGTAAAAAAGTTGTATAAAGTTTTTATATAAATTATATAAAATTGAATGTATACTTTAAGGCATTCATTGAAATAAAATATAAAAATTTTATTCGTTTCAATGACGCGATGATGATTTCAGGTTATAGAAAATCGTTGATTTTAACACACCTCTATCGTTGACTAGATGTCATGATGTATTTATATGCATCACTATATAAATTTTTTCGAGTTATTTCCCATAGCAACGAATTAACACAATAAACTTCAGATTAAAATAATTTTTGTCTGCTATCAATTAGCGACTAAATTAGTCAGTTCGTTAACCTGAAACTTTCATTACATAAATGTTGCGACTGAAATGTTAAGATAATTTAGAATTCATATTTAATCTTAATTTATACCTTTAACCAACTCTTGGACATAGAAGTTGGAAGAATTAAAAAGTGTATTTTAAGAGCTCTCTAGGAAATAAAAATATCGGTATGAAGAACCATACATGACTTCCATGTTCTAAGATTTATATTTAAAATCACATATATAAACTGAAAATTTTGACAAGTTTGATAAATTGAAATGAAGTATTTCCATAGAAACTACTTCTTTGTTGCCGATAACGTATACATAAAGAAAGAAAGCAAATACCGTCCAGCATTTGATATCTGTGAATTTCTGAAAATGAAAAATTATTTTGTTTACATATCCGAGGTTACATAGGATAGAATAACATCAATTTGTATTATTTAAATGAAATTTTTAAGTTTTCGGTCGAATAAATTTATAACATTAATACAAAAATGTTCTTCATGTTTTGAGGGTAGTAGAACCAGAATCTGCCCTTATCTCAAATACGATTTTTTTTGCCATCACCATGAATTCATCATGGTAATATAAGTGTTTTCTTACAGGAAAACAAAACGTTAAAATGAAAGCAGTCCACAATCGAGAATTGTGCACCAGTTACAGGTTCTTCTGATGCCAGCGATGCGTTATATACTTGCAAAGACATTTCTGGCCATTGTGATTCAGGCTCAATGGGAGGACTGGTTTCTGAACTGAATCCCACAACGACCGATGATGAAACTAACGAGGTAAAGAGAACTCCAACATCGACGACTCCACCACTTCTTCTGCTTCTGCCTCAGTTAACAAATGAAGGAAATGATAATGGGATCACTTGGGAATCTATTGGTGAACATATTGATGGGGCAAATAAATTAGACGATTTTACCAAAACGATGATTCTTAGGAGACATTGGACTCCACCGGCGGGATATAACTTTCCTTTTTCTATTGAAAAGAGTCAAAGTGGCAAAAAATGGCATCGGCACCCAACTGTTGAAATGTTCCAGAAATTCCTTGGCTAGTGTATTCTAAGGCTCATAAAGGTCTTTACTGTCGTTATTGTCCAGTTTTCTTGCCTATGCTGAAAGCAGGAGGAGTACCGCTTAAAAAGTTTGTCACTAAGCCAGTGATATCATTTAGAAAACTACTTTGTAAGGATGGTGATCTTAATCAACATGATAATCACTCATACCATAAAAGGGCTGTTGAAGCTGGGAAAGAATTTCTTATAAGAACAGAACATCCAGACTTGAGCGTGATAAATCAACAAAATAAGAGTCATCTTAAAAATGTTCAGGAAAACAGAAAGATGTTGGGATCACTTGTTAAATCTCGGTAAACAAAACATACCTTTAAGTGGCCATAAGGATGATGGCAGTATCCTTCAAATTTCAAAATCTAATGAAGGAAACTTTAGGGAACTGGTTCGTTTCCGTATTGAAACAGGTGATCAAAATTTGGAAAAGCATCTGCGGGAAACAGCATGCAGAAACGCAGTGTACACAAGCAAAACAATACAGAATGACCTAATACAATGTTGTGGTGAAGAAATTCGAAACACCATCATCAAAAGAAACAAAGAAGCTAAATATTTCAGCATGATTTTTGACGAGACCACTGATGCAGCACATGAATCCCAGTTAACATTCTGTGTAAGATATTGCCATCAAGGATATATTTATGAAGACTTTCTAGACTTCATAGATCCCCGCCAGAAGGAAATAGTAGAAAATGATGAGTCCTACAGAGAAGATGTATCTAATGAAGATGAAGAAATGTTTCTAAAAGAGCCTTCACTTACAGGACGCGTGATTGCAGAGACAGTTCTTAGTTTAGTAAAAAAAAAACAGTTGGAGCTAGGAAATTGTGTTGGGATTGCAACTGATGGTTGCAGCACTAATGTGTCTGAGTTAAAGGGGGCTGTAAGAATATTCAAGAATGAAGCTGTTAACGCAACACATTGTCCCTGCCACAACCATTCCTTAAATTTGTCTCTTACTAAGGCTTCCAAAGTACAGAACGTACAAAATGCAATTGACACAATGAAAACTGTAATTTCATTTTTTACTACAAGTCCAAAACGAAATTCCATCTTAAAACAAAAAATATGGCATCAATTAATTGGTCTATGTAATACCAGATGGGTGGAACGACACGACAGTATACATCTCTTCTGCTCTGCCCTTCCAAAATAAGCGAGGCACTTTATGATATTAGTCAATGGAAGGAGACTGAAGCTGCATCAAAAGCATTGTCTCTTATTAATAATATATCCAATAGCTCTTTCCTAGTTGCCGTCTCATCTCTAGCTGACATATTAGGTTTGACTTTGGTTCTGAGTCATCTTTTTCAAAAGAAAGAATTAGATATGAAAGAAGCAAAAGATGCTGTGGACACTGTGTGCACCACACTGCAAAAGAGAAGGTCATATTGCGAAGAGTACTTCCATGATGTGTATGAGGTGGCTCTAGGGCTAGCAAGTGACCTTGGAATCACTCTTCCCCGGCTTGTGAAATGCCAAAAAAATAGAAGCAACTATGAAGTAAATGAGGTAGAGAAATATTACAGGGTGTCCATTTACAACCCACTCATTGACAATATCCTTCAAGACAGTATTCACAGATTTCCTGCTGAGACTACAGAGCTGTTTGATCTTTTAGTCCTCATACCGTCTTTTACAGTAAAATTAGAAACTACTGCCATGATAAAAGAAAAAGCTTCCTTTCTTGCATCCAGATTTGGTTTTGCCTTGACCAGTACAGCTGGTTACAGCTTCAAAGCACTTCACAGCGAATTGGCTTTATGGCACACAAAATGGATCGAGCTACAAAAACTGAAAGAAAAAAATCCCTGAAAATGCTTTAGATGCTCTCAACTATTGTGATCCTGAAGTCTTCATGTGCATCAGACCTCTACTACAAATTTTTTTAGCACTTCCAGTTACCACAGCTACTGCCGAGAGGTCTTTTTCAACTCTTCGGAGATTGAAGGACTGGCCAAGGACAACGATGAAGGAAGATCGTCTTGTGTACTTAGCTCTTATGAACGTTCATCGCGAACTTACAGATGGTCTTAGTGCAGACAAAATAGTAGACAATTTTCCAAAAAAGAAAAATAGAAAACTTGATTTTGTTTTGTAAAAAATTTCAATATACAAGTCCATGTTATACAGTACTGTGCGAATTAATGTGAACACATCATAATTATCACAATTTTACTTTTTTTTCACAGTTGGCAACACTTTTATGTCAAAGTAGCGGCCATTTTGTTTTACTGTTCTGACAGTCAATGAGTAATGAGATATAGCAAGCTACAGACGCGTTGCATTTTTTTTTTTTTTTTTTTTTTAGAATTATTGTGTTTTTGCTGAAGTAAGCTGAACTAAGGCTTTATTTGCTTTTTATTTTTGAAGATGGATATTACTCCCAAAAAGCGCACTAAAATTGTTACTTTGAGTGAACACACATCAATGACTCAAAGAGATATTGCCAAGGAGTGTGGTGTGAGTTTAGGAGCTGTCAACAAGATTTTGAAGCAAAAAAGGGACACTGGGACGATTGAAGTGAACAGAAAAGGGAAATGTGGAAGGAAAAAAAAGACAACAGCAAGAGATGAAGCTTTTTTAATAAGGGAAAATTAAACCCTTGGAAAACCAGCCAAGAACTTCAGCAAGACTTAGCACACGCTGGATTTATTGTTCATGACTCCACCGTACGAAAATGACTTATAGAAGGAGGAAGAAAAACAGTCAGACCTCAAAAAAAAAAACAGTTATTGACTGCTCCCATGATGACAAAACGATATGATTGGGCAAAAAAATATGTGAGCTGGACTGTTGAAGATTGGAGAAAAGTGTTGTTCTCAGATGAGAGGCATTTTTTGGTACAAGGACAGCGATCTCGTTTCGTTAGAAAAAGTGACAACGAAAAACTTATGACAGCTCATATTGATCAAACAGTTAAACATCCGTTAAAGAAGATGTTCTGGGGCTGCTTTTCTTATAAAGGTACCGGATGCCTTGTGCCGATCGAAGGCATGATGAACTCGCAAAAATACAGAGACTTGCTAGAACACAGATTGGAAGTTGAACTAAGAAAAGTTGATGCCAACGGTCAAGCAGTTTTTCAACAAGATTCGGCTCCATGTCACGTGTCCAAGATCATGATGAAATATTTCAAGGATAAACAGATATCATGCCTTGAATGTCCAGGAAACTCACCGGACCTTAATCCAATTGAAAATCTGTGGGCTATTGTAAAAGCTAGACTTTGTAAAATAGATTGCACAACAAAAACAAAACTGATTGAGGCTGTAATCCACACATGGTTTCGAGACCAGCAAATATCAGAAAACTGTAAAAAACTTGTTGATTCTATGCCAAAACGTGTTGAAGAAGTTATAAAAGCCAAGGGAGGACATATTTCCTATTAAAACAATTTAAATTGTATTCTTTTCTCTTTTTTCTTCGTCTATAACTAATAAATGTTGTTTTTTTCAAATTATCACTTGTGTTCACATTAATTCGCTCAGTACTGTAAGTAGTTAGGTTATTGTAAATTTAAATACAAATAAAAAAGTTACCGTCGTGTTTAAGTTTCAACTTGTATGCAATCCTGTAAATATTCATCAACAGAAATACTACATTTGGACTATGTGACTAGCAATAATAAAAAGTGTTAATGCAAGAAACCTTTTGTTTGTTTCACAGTAGCAAATTAAATCCTCTTTATTTATTACATAAATTTAGTTACTCTAGTTATAAGAGTAAATTACATTTATTACTTCAGACATAATAAAAAAATCTCATTTATTATTAGCGGCAGTTTTTATATTGTTATTAGAGATGAAATTAATATTGTTACAACACAAATAAGCCAACCCAATACCAGGGATGAACAAGATAATATTGAATCTAAAATAATACTACATGTTAAATAAAATGATTAATTTAAATAAAATATAAAAACTATGACTCGACAAACGACGACATGACCTAACCCAAGTGATTGACCCAACAAAAGGAAACAAAAGAAGAAGGGAACCACGAAAAACAAACGAAAATAAAACCAGAGAAGAGAAGAAGGTGATTGACAAAACCAAAAGAAGAAGGGAAAAAACCAAAACCCAAACAAAAATGAAACAAGTTCATGGAATTAAATGACTCAATGTAACACGTTGAAACGTACCCAAAGGAGAAGGTGGAAAACCAAGGTATTAACCAAATACAATGAAAATGAAGAAGGAGGGAAATGGATAGAAATAAAAACCAATAATGATACACAAACAAGTAATAAAGCATAGGAGAAGGAGAAATAATGCACTCAAAAGTAATATTGGAACCAGACCAATAATTAACCTATGAGAAAGGAAAAAGTAAATGTCATTATCCGTTAATGGACAATAATAATTTAGGGAAGAAACCCTCTTAAACAATGTTAAAGATAAAAATGATAAAAAAGCAAACTAAACCCCAATTTAGAATTAGATGTAAGAATAGTATTGTAAGGACATAAAATTGTTAATAGTATTAAGGAAATATTGTAATGAAAGAGAAAAAATGAATAGTGAGATAATAATTAGAGGGATTACCCATTCAGAAACACTTAAAAAACAAAAACATTTGTGAAGTGCAAAATGAAAGTGTAAAAACCCCAAAGTGTAGTGATAAAGAAGGTACACTAATTAAATTATAATTAACTATAAATAATTTAACAGTGAAGGTGATGATTGAATGAAAATAGTGTAAAGTATAGAATGGAAATATAGTGAAAAATAGTGAATGATAAAATCATTAACAATTAATAAATCCTAAAGAACACTAAAGGTTTAACAGTGAAAAATAATAGTGAATAAGTATGTTGTGAAAAATAGTATCAAGTATAAACTATAAAGAGGTACTGAACACTGGAAAGTGTTTAATTACAGGTACGTACCAGCTTTCAGATCGTTACAATATATAGTTTGCCATAATAACAAACTGCATTTTGTGTGTGTATATGTGGGTGGGGGGAGGGGGAGGGGCACACATGCTGTTTCATATAAAAATATACACCCCCCCTTCAAAAATTGCTGGATCCGCCCATGATCTATGGTCCCTGCAGAAGGAGCTCTACTTGAAGCTTGGGATGCAGCACACAAGCAGGAGACGGGCTTGCCCTTCATCTTGAACAACCCCTCTCCTAATTCCACTTTCAATAAAACTTCAGCGATGTTATAAAAAAATTATGTTCTCTATCATTATAAATTCTGAATATAATTATATCACTACTACTCGGAACACAAGTCGTAGTTCCAATTATAGTGAGGGAACTACACTTGTGTTCCGAGTCATAGTGAAATAATTATATTTAGTTAATAAATGGACACGTCATGGACAACGAAATCCAAGGATTATAAATTCATAATCTACATTGTTCTGGAAGTTGAAAAAATGATATTATTGTTTTCTGTGAGGGTCTGTCTGTCTATCTACTTTTCTCTACTATGTAATAAAAAGAAAAATTAAAAAATTGATCATTTATAATTCTGTATAATATTTACCTTATTTCTTCTGTTATGTGACTTCATTTTGCGTTTTGATTTGCTTTACGCATTTCGAGACATATGTCTCGTCATCAGAAATAAATAAAATAAAATAAAAATTCACTCTTAGCGAGGTCGTTACATATTAAAATACAAATATTCGAAAACGATTACACACATACCCGCTTTACTTGAGTGCGCACTCGAGTCGGACCGATCGGACACTGATTATCAATAGCTACCGCATAGACAGGTTTATTGCGGTATCGTAGAGCGGGTTTGATTTAAAATTTAAATGATCGTTTAGCACGAAGTCATGACTGTGTACGTCATTGTACGCCCTATATATCTCAAATTCTTCCAAGGCATTCATGTAAGTGCCTTTATTACAAAAAGGCATTTATAATTGTCATCTTCTAGGTCAGAGATTGAAAAAAACACT
This sequence comes from Magicicada septendecula, assembly GCA_034769895.1. Lineage (NCBI taxonomy): Eukaryota > Metazoa > Arthropoda > Insecta > Hemiptera > Cicadidae > Magicicada > Magicicada septendecula. Next base: position 342,721,635 of record CM068372.1, on the reverse strand, counting down.
CATATCATCATCAGCAGCACCTAGTTTATTTACTGATATCTCAAGTAATTTTTTACAAATAAAAAATAACACAGAAAATACTATTTCAATTCAGAACTGTGATATCAATTATTGACACAACTGTAATTTATAATAATCAAAAGATAACACAGAAATAAAGTATTGATCCACAAATGTGTTATCAAACACATGCACTAACTGTGTAACTCAATGAAGACTCTGAATCGAGTTGAGACTAAAACGTTTCTCTGTCTCTAACTTTTATATATAGTTGGTAATAACATTGTTTACTCACATGCGTCATTCCAGTATTGGCCACACTAGTATAGTCTAGGTTGCTCCAGGCATATATTCTAGAATAAATTATGCTACCTATAAATATACTATACATTGATACTGAACAAGTATTCTATAAATAGTGTCTGTCAACATACATAACTTATACATTAATTGTGGACAATGTAAATACATGTGAGTAACATAACCTACATATTTAACCTATGCATGTATTATTCTAATGACAAATAGTTTTAATAATATGACAAATTGTAACGCCAAAACGCAAAAAAAAAGGGAAGTTGAAGCAAGTGGCAGCTGTTGGTTTGACATTGACGTATGTGGGAAGCTATAAACAGAGTTAACACAAAGGAGTGTAACAGCCTTCAATGTTGACCGTGCACATGTCTATAGGTATCATAAATCTAACCAGAGCAGAGGTTCAGCAGAGAGAAAATTTACCAGGAAATACAGCAGAGGCGTGTAATCAAGGTTAACAAGTGCAGCTGGAAGCGTGGAAAAATTAAGAGATTGTTCTGGCTGATAGGCAGAACAATTGTCAGAACAAAGTACAATGAGAAAATACTAAGAAGGGATACGATGGAGGCGAACGCACTAATCAACGGGGCAGCTGGACGGTTAGCGAAACCAAAGTTTGTTCTAGCTGAATGTCATAGGAAGACACCCTGGCGAGAAGTACAATTATAAATACAAAGAGAGCCACACAGGAGGTTATTAAACTAATGTAACGAGTACATCTGGACGCTTAAAGAAAAGGATGGTTCTGAGTAAGGGGTAGCAAAAACACCAGAGGGAAATTTACTAGGAAAGGCCACACCAAGTGTGTGAATTCTAACAGAGGATGCAGCTGGACATGTAAGACAATAAAGGAATTGGTCTCACTTGGGTATAGAAAAAGTCAGCGAGGGGCCAGACAAGGAGATACTGAGAAATCTAGAACAAAGTGGAGTACACTCATTAGCCAGCTGCAGCTGTGTGTTAGAAGGCAATTAAGAGAATGTGTCTGAATGGGACATAAGAAAAAGTGACAGGATGATTGACGCGTGTGAAATCGAACTATCGTCACAGACTGAGGGTGGAACCAAAAGCAAGGAAAATAGAGTAGGGAAGTAAGATATCCTATCAGAAACCAGAGTTCAACGTAGGTGGGTTTCCAGAAGTAAAGTTCTTGGAAGACTAGAACAAAAAACCAATAGAAAATTAGCGTGGTAACATGTAAAAGAAATAGGAGGGAATTTTCATGGAAAGGTAGAACGATAACCAATGATAAAGAAGGTGGTGGACTACAAGAGTCTTAAAGGGGAATTAGGTGGAATCAGTATATAAAATAAGCCGAGAGCATGATCGGGGGAGTCTAATAATAATAATCTTTCGGAGGAGTCGGCCGTAACATAACGAGAGTATGTTATAAGTTTTGTGGAGTCTTAACGTAACAGTTCAGAGTCTTTACGGAAACTCAGAATTAGTCGGTAGTGAAAGTCTGTGAATTGACTTAAAACTTACGAAGATTTAACATGTACAAATAACTGTGAAGATTTGTAACTTATATTATATTTCGTAGAACCAAAGTTCACAAACAATGTGTATAATACAATTAATATTGAGAAGTGGGAACTAGAGTCGTAGTAATATATAACTTGTAAAACAATTCAGATCAAAACATGTGTTCGAAAACAGTCGTGTGAAAATTATAACTCGTGTAACAAGAATAAACAGTATCACTAGTAACCGGTAATTATTTATTGGAATGTCGGAAGATGACGGAGTGTCTTACTCAAAGTGTAGTGATCAAAAAAGTGTTCAACTATCAGGCAATACGAGAATAAACCACGATATGATTAGCGCATCTACAATCTCGTGGCAGAGCTAAGGAGTGGGGATGATAATCAACGCAGTTCTACATGCGGCAGATTGGATAACATACCAAGAGTATATTTTACGCATTAATTAATATACTGTTAAAACACCTGTCTGTCCTACTCATGAACCTATGTATAAAATATGGCATACTTAAAAAACTCACGTATGTCTTATTAAAGATAAACTTCATGTATTAAACATGAATCCGTTTCTAAATAAAATATGTGTATATGATATTTAATAGAGATAAGTGTTAAGATTTAAATCGAACCTTGAGATAGAGATCTTATATAATAGAGATGTCTATTATTGAGATAGAATATATTTTAAATTAACGAATGATCATAAAATGTTAAAATCATATGGAATTAATATGAATGATAAGTAACTTAATAATAATAAATGCAACAATTATACTGATAATGTAACAGTACATACGGGCCCAATACCATAATTGTGGGTTATGTAAGGGTTTTCAATGTTTTATTATGTATTTTTAAACATACAGAATGGTTAGGTACATTGTCCCTCTGTGAAAAAGGAACAACGCAATTTCGGCCAGCGTAAGACACCACAGTCGCCGATGGACGTGCTAAACTCAAAATATACCATGGCGGTGTTTGTGACGAAAAGACTACAATACGAATTCCGATTGGACAATAACACTGATCCGTCATAACAAAAGCAATGACGCACTGACGACAACGCAGGTAACCAGTCTTAGTCCTGTGTGAAAAAAGAGTAATGACGTAAAAATATACGCACACAAGAGCAATTCTGCACTTGCCTCCGGCTCAATCCAACGTAGTTCTTCAAGGGTACAGCAGCGATGTATCGCTGTCTGTTCAGATTTACTATAAAATTTTAAAATCAAACAAAGCTAACTTTCAAATGTGATGGTGGAGCGTTAGTGCTCAATTGTATTAACATATAAATCTAAAAAACATGTAGAATCAGTGATAACTATGTAATTAAAACAAAATAGACTTGAGACGAACACCAGCCATGCAGGGAACATCCAACCAACAGCAGCGAGGGATCTACGCCTATCTCCGTTAAGAGAAGTCAACCTTTTGTCATTTTCTATTTTAATCTAATGAGCTCATTAATTGAAAACAACTAATTAAAATCATGTACCCATAATTAGATGAGTGTATGTGAGAGTGTGAGAGTGAGCGCATGACCATGAGTATATATGTATATGCCAAGGGCATTGGTTTGTGAATATAGCAAATATGAATTAATAAGTAATTAGAACTGCAGTACAAATATAACATTTTAACGATTTTGATTAGAGACCACCAGAAATATTAATACTGACTAAATAGCCACCATTTTCTTTTGTTGCAACTTTGTGCGATGCCATTTTAAGCACATGGTTTCTATAATGTATTTATGTTGAAGATTAAAATTTGATAGTACTTTCACTCGAAACAGTGTTATCATTTGTGTCACCTTCTTTGACTCAAGAATCTCGCTGTAACGAATCCCTGGCACCCTTAGGTATAAAAGCATATTGCATAAGAAGAGTATGAGCCCGGCAATAATTAAAGTTGGTAAGTACACACGTGCCATATTATGGTACTATTTATTCGTATAAATAAAAATAGATTATAATGCAAAGTGAGTAATATCACAAATGCCGACCTCACAGTGACTTTATTATTAATATCACAAATGGCCCCGAACAGTTGACTTTATATAAAATTATTTTATATAAATAAGCCAGAGTCAGAGACATAGAGGGTGACGAAATGATATCCAGAACCTAACAAGAGAGGTTATGGAGGTTATGTTAACAACCAGAGTAAATAGTAATTGTGTAATTTTGTTACAAGTAGAGCGAAATAGTGATTCCAACATTTAAAATAAAAATGGCAGATAATAATAGTAGCATAGAAATAGAAAATTCAGAGACATAATCCATTTTACTGGAAAGACACATTAGCTCAACACCTAAAGTAGCTGAAAATAAAGTATCATTAGAAAATATATTCACATTAATCAGTGACAAATTCAATCAAATGAATGGTACGCTTAATGCAAAATTAGATAGTTTTGAAAGTGAATTAAAAAAGCAAAATACTTTACAGAATGTCAAATTAAACCAAGTAGAAGAGAAATTTGAAGAATTTGAAAATGAAATGTATAAACAGAACGTTGAAGTCAACAAGAAAATTAGTAAAATAGAGACACAGTATAATAATGTTGAAAGACAAACAGAAATTATAAATGAGCAAGTGCAAACTAAGATAAGTAATTTAGATGACAAAGTCAGACAAATCAATGAAACCGTTCAAAATCAGATAGAAACCCAAAATAGAGAAACAGAAAATAAATATGTAGAGACAGTAGAACAATTAGAAATTAAAACTAAAAATGAAGTAGACAAACAGCTAGAATTGAGAACTCACATTTTAAAAAGTAAAGTAGAACGATGTGAATCAAATGTAGTAGACCTAACCAAAAGTATTCAGACAATAGATAGTACTATATCAAAACATGAAAATGATACAACAAATAAAATAAGTATGTTGCAGAATAGAGTTAAAGAGATAGATAGTTTAAGTGTGCAAAATTATAACGATGTGCATGTTAGATATAACCTAGTTGAAAATGATTTAACCAAAATGAAAGATGAATTGCGGGGGGAGATTAGAAAGAATTTAACGGGAAATACGGAAAGAGTTGTTATTACGAGAGATTTATACAACGAAATAGAGTTAGAATTATTCAGTCATGAGAACCGCTCAATACACCCCATGCGATTTATTAACCAAACCAGGGAATACCACCATTTTAGTAGTAGTAATTGGGAGATCCAGTTAACTAAAATAATCAGATGTTTTAAGGGTAGTGCCGCGGTATGGGCAGAAGCACACAGAATAGAGTGGGGTAGTTATGAGATGTTTGAGCAAGCGTTTAAGGGAAAATATTGGCCAGAGGAGGAACAGGAAGAGCTAAGGAGTAAAATAATGGGAACGGGTAATTTCGGGAGTCGCACAAACAATAACATAACAATATACGTGACACAGTTGTACAATGAAGTTAAATATTTAGAACCTCCAATTCCTTTTACATCATTTGTAAGGTACGTTAGTAAGCATCTCCCTCGAGAAGTACAAATAATTTTAATGACTAAAGAAATATCGAATTTAAGCGAACTTGAAAAGATCCTTGACATTTTGCAAAATATTAGAGATAGGGAAGTGAATAGGCGAGTAACACCGAGTAGTTATAAACCAAACCAGGTAGAATACCATCCACAGAGAAACCATTACAATGAACCTAATGTGATAAATAAAAATGACCATTATAAACCAGGTGAGTGGAAGTGTTATAGGTGTCAACAGGAGAATTTCCCATTCAGGCGACAGTGCTTCAAATGTAGAACGCCTAGAGAAGAACAACGGAGGAGAGACGAGGAGAGACGAGATAAACCACAAGGCAGAGAGACACCTGACACCAGAGGAGCAATGAACAACAACCAGAGGCCAGATAAGGGACACCGAGGCCCCTCCACCAGCAGACACCAGGAAAACTAGAAAAGACAGTGGTAGCTAGGACCCGACCACTGTTCAGGGAAACGCAGGAGGTCCAACCAGTCGAGGAGATACACAGCCATGTAATAAAAGCAGATATTGTCGCTGACCTGATGGAAGAAGAAAACAATGCAACCAGCGAGGTGAGAGCAGGACTGACAGAGATTCAGGTAACTGTAGGAAGTAAGGATTTTAAAACTTTGATAGATACGGGTAGTGAAATTTCCGTGATAGCAGAAAACATTTTAGCAGAATTAAGAGAGTTTAACAAGGATATTCCAATCTTACCAGTAGCAGGAGTCACGGTAATAGGAGTCACGGGTGTACGAAGTAAGAGAGTCACTAAACAGATACATTTGAATTTTCTAATAGATAATGTAGAATTTATAAACACATTTTTGATAGTTAAAGGGTTAAGTTTAGATGTCATACTGGGTAATGATTTTTTGCAAAGAACGAAAGCTGTTATAAATTTTAGAGATAAGGTGATAGAATTAGATGGGGGTGATCGGTCGGTAAGAGTAAAATTTGAGCAAATTTTAGACAGAGTTAGAACGTGCGGAGTTAAAATACTACAGAAGGGTGTAAGTGAGAATAATTTAGGTACCATGGTAAGTGCAGGTATAGAAACAGAATATATGAGTGAGTTGGAGAGTGAAAAGAGTAATATTAATGATGCTGTATGGGAGTTAAGGGCGGAGGAATTTTGTAATGAAGGTGAGGTGGTAAGGAGTGGCCAGCGTGAAGCGTTATGGCAGGTGATAGCGAGGTACAGAGGAGTGTTTGCCGAGGTTCCAGGAAGGGCAAAAGGGTATGAATGTGTATTACAAATAAGGGAACACACACCGTTTATGCAAAGGAGCTACCCCGTCCCTTACTCAAAAAGAAGCGCGGTGCAGAGAGAACTCGACAGGATGGTAGAAACAGGTATAATCGAACGGTCAGTATCGCATTATTCTAATCCACTTGTAGTAGTAATTAAGAAGGATGGACGCGTACGTTTGTGTCTAGATGCTAGAAGAATAAACCAGATCATAATTCCCGACAGAGAGTCACCAGAGCCTATCAATGAGATCTTCCAGAAGTTCAGTGGTGTAAAGTATATGACATCGTTGGATGTAACCTCTGGATATTGGCAGGTTCCGTTAGCAGAGGTCAGTAGAAAGTATACAGCATTTTTATTTAATGGTAAGAACTACCAGTTTCGACGTCTACCTTTTGGATTGAACACCAGCGTTGCCAGCTTTATAAAGTGTTTAGACAAAATTTTGCGGCCCAAAGACTTAGACTTTTTGACGATCTACGTGGACGATATTCTGATCACATCAAGGACCTTCGAGGACCATTTAGATCACTTAGACTATGTATTGGCTAAACTGGAGGCAGGAGGACTCGCCGTGAATTGGGATAAGTCAACGTTTCTGCAGACACAGGTAAAATTTCTAGGATTCATTATCACACCTGAAGGAATCTCAGCTAACCCCGACAAAGTAGAATCAATCATGCGTTTCCCTGAACCGAGGAATGTGAAACAATTACAGAGTTTCCTTGGGTTATGTAACTTCTACCGAAAATTTCAACAGAACTATGCAGATTTAACCACAAGATTGAGCTCAGTACTCCAGAAAACCAAACAATGGAAATGGGGCGAAAAGGAGCGCACAGCATTTGAAGAGATAAAGAAGAAATTCAGTCAAATGGTAATGATGAACCACCCAGACTTCGAGAAAGTATTTTATTTACAAACGGATGCGAGCAATGTGGCCATCGGGGCAGAATTATACCAAGAAGGCGCAGACAAGGAGCATAAGGTAATAGCATTTGCAAGTAGATCACTAATCCAGGCAGAGAAGAACTACACGACGACAGAGAAGGAATTGTTGAGTATAATATTCGCAGTGGGAAAGTTCCGAACATACATTCTAGGAAGTCGCACAGTAATTAGAACGGACCACAAAGCTTTATCATTTTTAAACACATGCAAACTGGCTCATAGTCGTTTAACTAGATGGGTATTGATATTACAGGAATATAATTTTGAGTGGGAATATATCAAGGGATCGGAGAACAAGGTACCAGATACCTTGTCAAGGATAGACATACTGCACAACAGAACAGGTAGAGATTTAAAGGAAATCGAGATTTTAAGATCAGCCGAGAGGATAGAATTTTGGGAGCGGAGATGAGAGACATCCGGACCATGCAGCGAACAGAGGACAAGTCAGGTAAGGTCATAGAGAGTTTAGAAAAAGAGGTAAGTGGATCAGAGTATAGTCAGTATTTTCAGGTTCATAATGGGTTATTGTTTAAGAGGATAGTAGGGGGTGAGCGTGTTTGGAAATTAGTAATTCCAGAAGGGTTAGTTGATAAGGTTATTTGGGATTGTCATTTAAGGTATGGACATTTCGGAGCGAAGAAGTGTGTGGGGGTATTGAAAGAGTCTTGTATTTTTAGAAATATGGAGAGAAGGGTTAGAAGGTTGTTAAAGAGTTGTGATTTATGCCAGAAATCAAAAGTGGTCAACTATAGAGTCGAAGGGGAGATGAATTTTATAAAAGTGGAGAGACCATTTGATTTGGTTGCAGTTGATTTGTTCGGACCGTTACCAAAGGGTAGAGGAGGAGTGCAGTATGTATTTGTAATGTTAGATACCTTTTCTAAGTATGTGAGGTTGTATAGTATTAAAAGAGCTACCAGTCTGGTATTGAGTAAGAAAGTGACTAAGGATTACATGATACAAGTGGGTAAGCCGAAAGTGATTTTGTCAGATCACGGACCGCAATTCATCAGTGGCCGATGGCGTCAGACGTTAGGATGGGAAGGAATCATCACGAAGCATACGGCTGTGTACCATCCCCAGTCCAACCAGGCTGAGCGTGTAATGAGAGAGATAGGCAGGATCTTTAGAGCCTATTGTCACGCTAAACACAGCGAGTGGCCGTTGTATGTTAAAAAGGTAGAGAGTTGGCTGAACAGTACCACCCACGAGTCCACCGGCTATACACCTCACGAGCTGATCAAAGGGACCCGTCCTCCGAGAATATTGGAACAGTTATTTGATTATCCATCTGAGAACGCACCTATGGACGCGAGCATCAAGATACGTTTGGCAAATGAAAACTTACTGAGTAAAGGAGAAAGACTGAAGAATAGGCACGACACAAGAGGTAAGTGGATGAAATATGAAATAGGACAGTTGGTATTGGTGAAGAGGCATGATTTGTCAAATGCACAGGAGAAGGAAATTAAGAAATTCTTTCTGCTATACGAAGGACCTTATGAGATAATTGAAATTAAAATGCAGAATGCCTATGTACTACAGGATAGGGAGACTAAAGGAATAGTGGGTACACAAAATGCTAGCAATTTGAAATTATACTGGGAAGCATAAAAAAAAAAAAATAAATTTTAAGAAAAAAAAAAAAAAGGAAACAGAGAGGGGTACTTGATTAGAGGTGTGAATGAGAATTAACTGTGTATTGAAAAAAAAAAAAAAAAAAAAATATATATGTATTCCAGTAACAAAGATTTCTTTGAAAGTGTGAAGTGAAATAGGTTAAAAGTGTTATAATTAGAGAAATGAGTATTGTTGGTTTTCCATCTGAAAACAGAGAAATATGTGTACGTAAGGTAAGCTGAGCAGGTGATCCATTGTTGTCATTCCTATCTTGTTATAGCAGTGAATATAGTTGTGAAAAAAGGTAAAGCTCGAACTTGTAAAGTGTCTATGTGAAAATTTTAAATAATTAACGAACTTGTTTTTGAGCAAGAGTGAAGAGTATTTTGTAGTTAGGTGGTGTTAGTGAATGATAAGTCAAAATTGGACTGTGAAAGCAGTTAATGTAGAAAAAGTAAAGTATAAGTAATGAGCTAGGGCAGTAGTGACATGTACTACTGTGGCTAGTGAAAGGGGTTGATGAGCAACACATAGAATGCTGCCATCATCGGAGGCCTCATGTGGGCGTAATGCACTGTACATTTTGAATGTAATTTATATTATATGTGATTTTATTTGTGCAGTGTAGCAATATTATTAAAGTGTAAAACATGTAAATGAAAGTAAATTTCCCCGACTTTCGGGCGATTACTGCCTTACCAGCACTAATCGTGGTTTTGGCGAGCGGTCAGCTATGGCCATTATTTAAGTCCTTCGACCATAGCTGTCTTGAAATTGGTGTAGAATAGAAATTAACTGGGGGTATAGCTATGGGGAAATTACCCGGCACTAGGGAACAGCGGCTACCACTCTGTTCGAGAAGGAACAGCGAAGACCGGTGGTAGAACCGTTTAAGGGCGTGTAAATATATACGTTTAGATATTATTATATCTTGTTGTTTAAATGTGAAGCCAACCCAAGGACAAAGGAGATGATAATTCCTCCACAATTACAGTCCTTGCAGAGGCACCCGAGCGCTACAGTTCGGTTGGGGGGCAATAGAGTGTGTGGTTAGGAGGTCAATACAGGGGTAATGACGATAACAAGTTTTAAGATATAGTAGATTTTAAAGTTGGAAGTTTAAAGTTAAAAATGAAGTTAAATAAAAATATTCTAGTAAGCTGTCATTTACAAAATAGATAAATGATTATAAGTTGAGCAACAAAGTTTAAAGTAAAAGTGTCTGCCATGATAGTTGTAAGTTGAATTTATAGAAATACTTAGGTGAAGGTATTTTGGGGTATATTAAAGAATTATTGACATATTGTGTTATGTGTATAGATATAGATATGTTGTTATTTTCTTACAAATAAGAAATTGATTTAGGTGGTGGTAAAAATTCAAGGTAGTCTAAGTTTTATAGTTGAGGTTGAACCTGTTGATTTTAAAACCAAACCAATGCCCCAAACACAAACCAATGCGTCTAAAGGGGAACATATCAGTTGTAGATGCGTAAGTGTATCAGACCACTATGTTAATTTTTGTATGCAATGTTTCAGAGTTTTGTGGTGTTGTGACCGCAGTCCTGGGCTGGCTGGAGCGTCAGAACAGGAGTGTAGAGTGCCTCATGGCCTTATGGTGTAGGGATCTCTCAGGAGAAGTCCAGTAAGGTCAGAGGGTGCGACCAACATCATGGGACCAAGGGTAAGTGATGATCAAATTTTTTTGTAACGTTACAGGGGGTTGTGGTGACGTATCTAGACTGATCCTTTTAGGAGAGTGTGAATGAGTCAAGGAAATTTTTTTATGTTTCGACACAAAAATTTTCCTTGAGGGGGTTTGTAACAGTACATACGGGCCCAATACCATAATTGTGGGTTATGTAAGGGTTTTCAATGTTTTATTATGTATTTTTAAACATACAGAATGGTTAGGTACATTGTCCCTCTGTGAAAAAGGAACAACGCAATTTCGGCCAGCGTAAGACACCACAGTCGCCGATGGACGTGCTAAACTCAAAATATACCATGGCGGTGTTTGTGACGAAAAGACTACAATACGAATTCCGATTGGACAATAACACTGATCCGTCATAACAAAAGCAATGACGCACTGACGACAACGCAGGTAACCAGTCTTAGTCCTGTGTGAAAAAAGAGTAATGACGTAAAAATATACGCACACAAGAGCAATTCTGCACTTGCCTCCGGCTCAATCCAACGTAGTTCTTCAAGGGTACAGCAGCGATGTATCGCTGTCTGTTCAGATTTACTATAAAATTTTAAAATCAAACAAAGCTAACTTTCAAATGTGATGGTGGAGCGTTAGTGCTCAATTGTATTAACATATAAATCTAAAAAACATGTAGAATCAGTGATAACTATGTAATTAAAACAAAATAGACTTGAGACGAACACCAGCCATGCAGGGAACATCCAACCAACAGCAGCGAGGGATCTACGCCTATCTCCGTTAAGAGAAGTCAACCTTTTGTCATTTTCTATTTTAATCTAATGAGCTCATTAATTGAAAACAACTAATTAAAATCATGTACCCATAATTAGATGAGTGTATGTGAGAGTGTGAGAGTGAGCGCATGGCCATGAGTATATATGTATATGCCAAGGGCATTGGTTTGTGAATATAGCAAATATGAATTAATAAGTAATTAGAACTGCAGTACAAATATAACATTTTAACGATTTTGATTAGAGACCACCAGAAATATTAATACTGACAGGGCTGACTAAATAGCCACCATTTTCTTTTGTTGCAACTTTGTGCGACGCCATTTTAAGCACATGGTTTCTATAATGTATTTATGTTGAAGATTAAAATTTGATAGTACTTTCACTCGAAACAGTGTTATCATTTGTGTCACCTTCTTTGACTCAAGAATCTCGCTGTAACGAATCCCTGGCACCCTTAGGTATAAAAGCATATTGCATAAGAAGAGTATGAGCCCGGCAATAATTAAAGTTGGTAAGTACACACGTGCCATATTATGGTACTATTTATTCGTATAAATAAAAATAGATTATAATGCAAAGTGAGTAATATCACAATAAATGTGTATGCTTTTTATTATTTAATAACTACCTGTGGGATGGTACAGCAATTAGTATTCTTAAACTTATAAGATTTTTTGTACTCATCATGCATAAGTAACAACGCAATTACAATTAACATCAGTAGACTTCATTGTAACTTTAATTACCATTGCTAGATTGAAAGAATATAATCTCTTAATTGTAACACAATATAATTAATGATAACGAGTAAGAAAAACGTTATATTTGATGCTCCAAGCATTGGCTTTAAGAAGGTAATATCTAGCTAACGTAAATTAGAGTTATATTTGGTGCCGCAACTAATGGAGCATAGCAAAAATCATTACAAAATATTTTTAAGTACCAGTCACAATCTCTTAATACATTATGCAATATTCATAATATTACTTTGAATGTGGGGTAGGGGTTCTCTAGTATACAACAATTATCCTCCCCCTTGAAACCCACAACCACATTCATGCACAGACTCTCCAAAGTTCACAAATAATACAAATCTATTTAGTATTTACAAAATTTTGTCATCTTGGCTGAAGGCTGTATCATAGTTCTTCGATGTCAGAGTCACTGCTGCATTTGTCTTCTTCTATCTATGTGCTGGCCCTCATGTTGTCAGGTCATAGAGGTTGTTTTTCCACCTTCAACATGGCTGCATGGACTTTTACTGGTCGAAATGTCCTCAGGGAATACACACCATTTCCCAGGCGCTGATCTACCTCAAATGGTCCTACCCACTTCTGGGCTAACCCTGCATGGTATCCATATGCCTTGTTGCTGAGACTGTGATTCCTTCACAACACTAACTCTCCTGAATCCATATTTTCCTCCTCAGCCATCCTGCTTCTCGGGTTCCTTGAGGGTCCGTAGCTTTGCCTCATCTCTTTTCTTATCAACCTCTGATAAGTCATACTTCTGGATTTACATGACCTTCTTCTCTAGATTGGCTGATCCCCCAATCACAGGTTCTGAATTGTTGACCCAGAAACAGTTCAGCTGGTGAATAGCCTGTGACTCAGGTGACTCTCTGGCATAGAGTGAAAAGTGACTGGGGTAGATGTTAGTCCCAGTCTTTATGTTCCTTATCTACTAGGCGGATTCTCGACATTCTCTTTAACTCTTAATTTCACTGTTCTGTTGGGTTTGCCCTTCGGTTGTAAATGGGAGTTGTCCAATGTTCCACCAATTTTGATTTTATACCAGACAGCCTATGAAGCCACTGAAAAGATGAGTTATCAGTGTATAGCTAGAATTTCCTACCTTCTAGGAAACTTTTGTCAGTGTCGCAAAATTTCCCAACAGCCCATACCACTGAAGAACAATTTTCACATAAGTTCAAGCTGTGGAAATTTCATTTATTTTGCTACAAATATTTATTATAAAAATTAAAATATATTTATATAAATAAATAAATAAATATTTTATATAAATAAATATATTTATTAATATAAATACATATATTTATTAATAAAAAATATACAATTCGTATATTTTTTTATTAATTCAATTGGATTTTAAAATTAAGTATCATGAGTCAAAATTATTGGAATTTTTTAAACATGGGTTAGGTTAGGCCAAATTTATCAAGGGTGGACAGGGCCCTCATGGTGCCCCATGCCTACAGGCCAGCTTATAAAGTTTAGTGCTAAGTATGGGCCACTATATTCTTATAGTGTACACTGCTAAATTGTGTACCAAAACTAAGTAGTTTCGAAAACACAGCATGCTATATAAGCTTATTATGACCACAAACAGAAATCGAACAGACTCAAGTATACATGTTACTTCAGCTTTAAAAATCATGCAATAACTTGTATTGCTTTGCTACAGAGTCAATTACATTCATATTTGTGCTCAGTTTGTAGCCATAAAACTACTTAGCGTCATCCAGTATTTTAGTAAATGTGGTTTTATTAATGATATTAAATTCTTAAAAGTATAAAATTTCTATCAATAAAACATTTCTTACTGTCTCTATTGTCCTTTATCATGTTATGTGCTATAGCCACTCCAATCTGAGGAGACTAGTGGGACTAGTGAGGACTAGTAATTTCGAAAACACAGCATACTATATAAGCTTATTATGACCACAAACAGAAATCAAACAGACACAAGGATACACATATTACTTCAGGTTTCAAAAACGTACAATGAACTGTATTGCTTTGCTACAGAGTCAATTACATTCATATTTGTGCTCAGTTTGTACCCATAAAACTACTTAGCATCATCCAGTATTTTAGTATATGTGGGGGGGGCTGGGCCCCTTGTGGCTCTGTCAAGGAGTCTGTAGTCAGCATCACCTTTTCTCATAGACTTTTTTAAGTTTTTGATATACAATTAAAAAGACTGAGTTTACAAAAAAGGCAGTACTGGTCTACAATTCTATTCTTATCTAAATATAATTATTTCACTACGACTCGGAACACAAAACTTTTTGTGGGTATAATCGTAAAAAGATTTACCTTACAACCTGAACCAGTTTTCACCTGCCGCTGGTAGCACTGTCCGTCTTGTTGTTGGCGATGAAATCAATTTTCGAAAGATCGTTGTTGTGTGTTTGAGGTGTGATATGTTCAAATTATTCGTGTGATTTGAATTGCGTCTGTTCGTTTAGGATGTCGTTTTTATTTGTTTTTGTGTGTTTGTATATTTCCAATTGTTCTAGAGTGTCTAGTTTTTGGGCTTTTGTGTGTACGTGTAGAATGTTCATGTTATTGTCGATGTTTTTGTATGTGTGGTTTGCTTCAATGAGGTGGTTTGGAAAGGTGGATTCTGTAGTGGAGTGGAGTGCCTTTGTGTGTTCACTGTATCTTTGTTTGAAGCTACGTCTTGTCTGGCCTATGTAGAATTTGTTGCAATCTGAGCAATTTAGTTTGTAAACACCAGGAAGATCGAATTTGTTTTGTGCTTTGTGTGTGTGTTTTGATAGAGTGCGTTCTGTTTTGTTAGTAGTTTTGTAAGCGATTTTGTATCCTGCTTTTTTGAATTTGTGGGCTATTTTTTCAGTTTGTTTGTTGATGTATGTTTGTGTTATGAATTTGTTGTTTTCTGTCTTTGTCTGTTGTTTGTTTTGTGTAGGAGTTTATTGACGTATCCGTTGGATTCTGCTAGATATTTTATCGTGTTTAGTTCGTCTTTGTAGTCTTTTTCATCTAGGGGGATGTTGCTAAGTCTATGTATCATGGTTCTGAAGGCAGCTAGTTTGTCTTGTATTGGGTGATTGGAGGAGTTGTGAATTAGTGTGTCAGTTGTAGTCGGTTTTCTGTATATACTGAATTTGTGCCTTTGTTCAAGTTTTGTGATGGAGAGGTCTAAGAAGTTTATGCTATTGTTGTGTTCGTATTCGGCAGTAAAGGTTATGTTTTTATGTATTTTGTTTATACAAATTCTACATAGGCCAGACAGGACGTAGCTTCAAACAAAGATACAGTGAACACACAAAGGCACTCCACTCCACTACAGAATCCACCTTTGCAAACCATCTGAAGCAAACCACACATACAAAAACAGCGACAATGACATGAACATTCTACACGTACACACAAAAGGCCGAAAACTAGACACTCTAGAACAATTGGAAATATACAAACACACAAAAACAAATAAAAATGACATCCTAAATGAACAGACGCAATTCAGATCACATGCATTATTCGAACATATCACACCTCACACACAAAACATCGATCTTTCAAAAATCGATTTCGTCGCCAACAACAAGACGGACAGTGCTACCAGCGGCAACCTCTAAAGTAGCTTTTTAAAAGTAAAAACCGGTACAGGTTGGAAGGTAAATCTTTTACGTTTTTACCCATAAAAGTTTTGTGTTCCGAGTCGTAGTGAAATAATTATATTTAGTTAAGAAACGGACACGTCATGGACAACGAAATCCAAGAATCTATTCTTATCATGGAGTTTACTGGATATTCCACTAGTTATGGATTAAACTTATCTTTACTCTCATATGCGCACTCACAACAACCTGCGCCTCCAGGTATACAGGAAGATGATTCTTCAAGCAACCAATGCAGACTGTGTTGCCATAATTGATTGTGATTACTTTTATGAGGAAGTAAACCCCTAGAAAGAATATCAGCTGGGTTATCCTCAGATTTAACGTGATTCCATGAGCAAACCTTAGTAACTTCCTTGTTGGTTTCTTTAATAATTTACTATACAGAGTGGTAATTTGTTACATCTTTCAATGACTAGGCAGTCGTTAGAACAAAAAATTAGTGGTAACAGTAATTACTTAAAAGACCAAGAGCATTCTGACAATTTCACTTAATTTCTTCAACACTAATTTTCGGTTCTATAAGATATTGTTTTGGCGAAATTGCATCTGGCCATCCATATATAGATAACTCTGTTATGAGTTCCATGAGCGTACGTTCCTTTCTTTGATATCAGAATTTTAGCACCACTAACAGCTTTAATTTCAATGACTAACAGGAGGCAATGAATGATCTCCTGGCCCCTAAAATAGCTATTATAATAATTTCTACTATTTCCATATCTAATTTTTTTGTAATGTCAATAAAATTATTTTCTTTGCCTGGTGAAGTCCAAATGAATTGTTATTCAAAGAATTATGACCTGGAGAAAATGCTGGAGTCTGATGATGGAATGGATCAAAAGTAAGTCCTTGGATTGGATGTTGTACCTATTGGTATAACCAAAAACATTACCTGTAGCACCATTTTTGTCTTAAACAACGAACAAACACTCCTTGATAAAGGCCTAAAACATAACATACATTACAAACATAACAACCAAACATTAACAAAGCTCATAATTGACACAGAAACAAATATACAAAACACAGCACCAGAACATCAAGACACATTAAGACATAATATAAACAACACAATAGGAGTACATAAGACACCAGACAACAACAACCACAACTCAGAAATACACACAGCCATCAAACTGAGGGAAAAGGCACACAAACACAACATCACATTTGTAAAAGCTGACAAAGGCAACACGACTGTAATTATCCCCACAGACAACCTACACAAAAAAGTACAAGACTTCATAGAACAGAACAACATCACAGAACTAAAACACGACCCCACCGACAGATACCAAAACTCAGTAAAACAAATAGTCAACAAAGCCAAACACATTATGACACATAAACAAAAGCCCTACATGAAACAAATCCGACCATCAGCACCTACACTCCAAGCGCTTCCCAAAATCCATAAAGAAGACATTCCGATCCGCCCCATTATCAACTACCGTAATGCCCCTGCACACAAACTGGCAAAATATCTAGACAAAATTATTAGACAACACACACAAATAGACAACAACATTGCAGTAAAAAACAACACTGACCTAGTAACAAAAATAAAAGACATACACATCCCCCATAACGCCACATTAGCCTCCTTTGACATTAAAAACCTGTACACAAACATCCCCATCTCTGAAACAATCACCATCCTACAAAACAAACTCAAACAGAACAACACACCAAACGAACTTATCAATGAAATAACAGAAACTCTGAACATTATCACAAAACAAAACTACTTTACTTATAACAATAAATACTACACACAGAACGATGGCCTACCAATGGGCTCCCCCATATCCAGCATTCTAGCAGAAGTCTTCCTCCAACACTTAGAAAAAACAAAAATACTCACAAACAATGACAGACACTCACATAAAATACTATATTGGCACAGATACGTTGATGACATTCTAATACTATACAGGGGAAACAAAAGACAATGTGAACAGTTACTAACGCACATAAACAAAATACATAAAAACATAACCTTCACTGCCGAATATGAACACAACAATACCATAAACTTCTTAGACCTCTCCATCACAAAACTAGAACACAGGCACAAATTCAGTATATACAGAAAACCAACTACAACTGACACACTAATACACAACACCTCCAATCACCCAATACAACACAAACTAGCTGCTTTTAGAACCATGATACATAGACTTAACAACATCCCCTTAGATGAAATAGACTACAAAGACGAACTAAACACGATAAAATATCTAGCAGAATCTAACAGTTATGACAGAACAATAGTCAGTAAACTCCTACACAAAACACAAAACAAACAACAGACAAAGACAGAAAACAACAAATTCATAACACTAACATACATCAACAAACAAACAGAAAAAATTGCCCACAAATTCAAAAAAGCAGGATACAGAATCGCTTACAAAACTACTAACAAAACAGAACACACACTATCAAAACGCATGCCCAAAGCACAAAACAAATTCGATCTACCCGGTGTATATAAACTAAATTGTTCAAATTGCAATAAATTCTACATAGGCCAGACAGGACGTAGCTTCAAACAGAGATACATTGAACACACAAAAGCACTCCACACCACTACAGAATCTACCTTCGCAAACCACCTCATTGAAGCAAACCACACATATAAAAACATCGACAATAACATGAACATACTACACGTACACACAAAAGGCCGAAAACTAGACACTCTAGAACAATTAGAAATATACAAACACACAAAAACAAATAAAAACGACATCCTAAACGAACAGACACAATTCAAATCGCACGCATTATTCGAACACATCTCACCACACACACACAGCTTCGATCTTTCGAAACACTATCTCGTCGCCAACAACAAGACGAACAGCGCTACTAACGACAGCCTCTGATGAAGCCTTCTATAGGTGAAAGCCGGTTTAGGCTGTAAGGTAAAACTTTACGTTTTTACTTATAAAAAACTTAGTGTTCCGAGTCATCAATATTATAGTGATATTTAGTTTAAATTTCATAGCAAATAAATTATTTAAGTATCCTAATCTTTTACTAAATATTTATATGAAAGACTTAACATTTCAATGTTAATACTGATTAAAAAATTGTGAGGGTGGGCAATGAGTAGTCACTCTAGCAGAATTCTACTCCTATAGAACTGATGATAGAAACTGAACACTGACTTCAAGATGCAAGTGGACAAACATCTCGTTGCAAGGCTAGAAAATTTTCATTCATTTAGCACATGCACACAGCAGTCTTGTACAGCGTTTTATTGTGTGGAAATAGGCTGCAACAATACTGGAGAGAAAATCAGAATCATGTGTGTTACAGACAGAGACTTACCGTGGAAGTGAGACAGCAAACTATTATTCCATTGTCTCCCCTCACTCCTCTCTAGACAACTTTATACTTTTAAGTGGGGGTAATTCGTTTGCTGGGTCGGCACAACTCAGCAACCAAGAAAGGGTGTCATAATTCTAACTGCAGCAGAACTAGTTTTTTATTTATTTATTTACTTTTATTAAACTGAGTACTACCCATCTAGTAATTTACATTTCATAATTAAAGGCACTAATCAAGAGATATAACCCATTGGCTATAATCTCCCCATTTAACTAATATCCATCAGATCAAGTGGTTTAGTTCGTCTCAGCCTTATAGCTGCATTAGTTGTATCCAGCAGTCACCGTATCCCAGGGTGTACATGCTGCAAGACGCGTTGCCCATGCTTCACTGCCTGCTTTTTTATTTCCTTAATGACAAGTTCAATTTTTAAATCCCTGTGTAAGTTGTCGTTTCTTACATACCATGGTGCATCAACAATGCACCGAAGCACCTTGTTTTGAAATGTTTGAATTATATTTATGTTTGATTTCTTTGCACAGCCCCAGAGCTGTATTCCATAGGTCAAGATAGGCTTTAGCACTTAGTTATACAACAGCAATTTATTATGGATTGACAGTTGGGATTGTCTTCCCAAGAGCCAACACATTTTCCTGAACTTTAGATTCAACTCCTGCTATTTCTTTTTGACGTACTCCTTCCATTTAAGTTTTGCGTCTAATGTCATTCCTAAATATTTAGCTGTATTAGCATATTCTATAGCATTTCTAGCCCAAGATCCGTCATCTTTTCTTATTGGGGGAACTTGCATTTTAGGTCTTTTGATTCCTTTTGTTGCCTTCCAAAGGGAATAATCTGTGCCTTTTTGGGCAGATAAATTTTCTAAGTACCTATTAATTGATTCATTCTTGAATTCTTTTATAAATTATTTTATTTTAATACATAATTTATTTAAAATTTGTTTGTTATCCTGTGCTCGATTTCTCTGCCAATCATTAAGCGCCTTCCTTTTTTCCTCAATCAGCTCTCTTAGTTCAACTGGATAATTGATTTCTTTATTTCCTTTTTTATAACTAATAGGAGTACTATCCCAAGCGGCATATTGTATAATTTCAATAAATCTCTCAAGCTCCTCTTCTAATTGTACTGGATCTTTAATAGGTACATGCAGGTTTGCGTTTGTTTCTACTAGTCTACTGAACAAGTACCAGTCAGTTTTACCAGTTGTTAATTTTGGGACTGATGCCTTGTTTGTAATTACAAATTCACCAATTGTCATTGTAACTGGTGTGTGGTCTGAGGAAAGGCTCTCATCATTTTCTACATGAATATAATTTTCAGAAATCCCTTTTGTCACAAAAAAAATCAATAATATCAGGTAGTTTGTTTGTGTCTGCAGGCGAGTATGTACGTTTACCTCCGGAGTGAAAGTCACACCCCAGTGTTTTTCCTGCTGCCAGTAATTCTTTTCCTTTCAGATTAATTACTCTTGATCCCCAGTACAAGCGTTTGGTGTTAAGATCTCCTCCGCGTTAAGTTCCCACCTAAAGTTTCAAACAGTTGTATAAACTCTTCTCGCTACAACTTATATCTTGGCAGAACTAGTGGTTATACAAAAAAAAAACTTCAAATAGAAACCTAAATTCAGTTTTCTACAACTTTTCCAATGGCAAAATATTGTAGACCTAAAAATAAAAAAAAATTTCACAGAGTGCCTTTTGGTGACAAAACTATTTTCTGTAATTTATTTTTGTATGAAGGGGATGTAACTGCACCATTTAAATTGACTGTTGGCATTCTTCACCCTTTCTTTATAAATGTATGAAATTTAAAGTCTTTACTGCAGTTTTAAGGAGGTGGTAGTATTATACATTTGAAGCACATACATTAGAACATTTTGTGTATTTGTCACCAATTTTCCAGATTTGTGACTGACTAACTAATGTGGTAAATCCAGAAGTTGCATACAGTAAAATGGGAATGTCCTCTCTATAAATGTAATTAATTCACTACCGACTTGGAACACAAAGTTTTTTATGGGTAAAAACGTAAAAGTTTTACCTTATAGCCTGAACCAGTTTTCACTTTTAAAAAGCTTCTTCAGAGGCTGCCATTGGGAGCACTGTCCGTCTTGTTCTTGGCGACGGTATCGATTTTTGAAAGATCAATGTTGTGTGTGTGGGGTGTGATATGTTCGAATAATGCATGTGATTTGAATTGTGTCTGTTCATTTAGGATGTTGTTTTTATGTGTTTGTGTGTGTTTATATATTTTCAATTGTTCTAGAGTGTCTAGTTTTAGGCCTTTTGTGTGTACGTGTAGAATGTCCATGTTATTGTATATGTTTTTGTATGTGTAGTTTGCTTCAAAGAGGTGGTTTGGAAAGGTGGATTCCATAGTGGAGTGTAGTGCCTTTGTGCACCATATTAAATTTATCTTCCTTTGAAGCTACGTCCTGTCTGGCCTATGTAGAATTTGCTGCAATCTGAGCAGTTTAGTTTGTAAACACCAGGTAGATCGAATTTGTTTTGTGCTTTGTGTGTGTATTTTGATAGTGTGCGTTCTGTTTTGTTAGTAGTTTCGTATGCGATTTTGTATCCTGCTTTTTTGAATTTGTGGGCTATTTTTTCAGTTTGGTTATTGATGTACGTTAATGTTATGAGTTTGTTGTTTTCTGTCTTTGTCTGTTGTTTGTTTTGTGTACGAGTTTATTGACTATTGTTCTGTTGAATCCGTTGGATTCTGCTAGATATTATATCGTGTTTAGTTCATCTTTGTAGTTTTTTTCGTCTAGTAGGATGTTGTTAAGTCTATGTATCATAGTTCTGAAGGCAGCTAGTTTGTGTTGTATTGGGTGATTGGAGGAGTAGCGTATTAGTGTGTCAGTTGTAGTCGGTTTTCTGTATATACTGAATTTGTGCGTGTGTTCAAATTTTGTGATGGAGAGGTCTAAGAAGTTTATGCTACTGTTGTGTTCGTATTCGGCAGTGACGGTTATGTTTTTGTGTATTTGAACAATTACATGAGGAGGGCTGATTTGTTGGAGAGGCTAAAACCCATACTGAGTTCTAATGCCAGTAGAAGAAGAAGAATTACATGAGCAAGCTGTTAATACTCCAGGTGCATACTACTCCCTTCCCTCGATCCAGGTCCAAATTGTAATATCGAATTGCCTAATAGTACCTAAAATGATTAACACAGTTTCAATTAAGATGTTAATGTTTCAATTGTAAAGGAGATTACTTTTAATGAGAACCAAAAATAACAAATAAAGTTAACAATAAATAAATAAATATTTTATTATAACAAATCAAATTATTTCAATAAAAAACAACTATTTCTAGTTCATATAGTTTCAAGTACAGGGAAGCTGTTGATACTTCAGGCACATTCCTAAATTATCTTCTGGACTCTCTTCCCTGGTACCAGGTCCAAATTGTACACGTATATTAAATGGCCTAACACTACCTAGAACAATTTTAATTAAACCACAATTAGTATTGCTACAATTAAAATGTACCATACGTCATGATATAAAAACATAAAATAAATGATCACATTAACTTGAAAAATATATATGCTGGTCTGTTAGGCAATATTTCAGAATCATTAAAACATAGGTTGTTATTCTTTGGGTGGTTCAACAACAGTCAATAAACTATATAATAAGTTAACAAATTCACAACAAAATTAACTACTAGATATTTTGGCCATTCCCATGGCCTAACTTCCTAACTGTGAATCTGTAAAAAGTAAGTCCACTTAAACAATGCAGTGAACACAAAAAAGCCATGTTACAGATAAAAATAAGAATTGAAAAACGTACTATAAAAGTAAACCAAAGGTTAAAGACGGAAATTGTTTTCTAACAATAGTGTATTCTAGAATAGGATGCCAACTCACGCTTGTTTAAATGTCTGTTTGGTTAACATCAAAGCCAAAGGAGTGTGGTATAGTAATTAATTGTTAATCAGTGTCAATCCGGTAGTTCAAAATAAATGAGATTAGTCATACTGGATGTTAGTGTTTAAAAAATGAAAAGAAAATAAGTTACAAAAAATATATTATATTAACAATGCACAAAGAGAATAATTTACAAGACAAACTATAACTAATAATGGGCAACGGAAAGCCTAGTTGAAGTAAATAACTAAATGATATTACAAATTATACAGAATACATACCAGGTAAAGAATGTAAAGAATAGTATTATATTTAAAATACATTCATTTGAGGTACTGTAATGAAATAACCTAACAACTATATTACAAACACAACACTTGGACTCTGACATTTTGTCTGCATAACTAAGTGATAACACTGAACATTTAAACAGCATATGTTATTAAGTGACATTAACAGTGTTGATTTACAAAGAGAACACACTAAACTGAACCATATGAAACAAACATTCAAAATTTAAATTTAGTTCCTTTTCACCTTTTAAATACTATTATTATTCACTATCACTATTCTTATTTACTTTGAAATATCAGATTGATGCTGATTAATAATTGTTTACTGTGTCTTTCAGTATTATAAACTCCGCTCTTTCGCTTTGTTGTTATCTGAGCAGATGCTTAAACAAGAGTGAGTTGGGTCTTTTCTAGAATACACTGCTGTTAGAAACTAACTTCCTTCTTCAGCCTTTGATTTAGTTTTATACTAAAATGTTTTTAAATTCTTATTTTCGTCTGTAACATGGCTTTTTATGTTTACTACATTGACTGACAGTGTTACTGATGGGCATACTGTCATTGTTTCTCAAATTATAATTAATATGTGCAGTATAAGTAATTATTATACCTGTAATCTTCAATAATTATTTATACTCTATCTTTGAAAGTATTAATATTTCAAACAACCAAGTATCAAACAAGACTTAAATCTGTATAAATAAACGTAATGCACATAAAAGCAAATTTCAAATTTCACACTTACTTTCAATTCGACATGGTTTGACACCAGGTGAGCAGAAGCTGCTGCCACAGTGAAGCAAGTCACAGACACCAACACCTCCCTGTGGCTAAAAACACATTCATTATTGAAGAAGTACATTCACATGTCATATTAACATAATAATTAAACACCGTACAATTCATTGTTGATTGGAAAATTTTTAAATATTTGAACATACTTTTACTAATATTAACAATTCTATTTAATTTGAACATATTTAACAATACCACTGTTATATCTCACACAGAATGTATAAATACTAGTAAAACATATAAATAAATAAGTATACATATGTACATACACACACGTGTGTGTTTTAGTAACATATAAGGTGGAATGTGTAGTTATGCCCACTCAATTGTACCTAAAGAAATGTAGCATGCCTTGTAATTGTCAATTTTACTTACTGTGATTACTTTCAATTTGTGACTCAGTCTTTTATATGATTACTTTTGTATAGTTTTGTTAAATCTAGACTTTTCACATCCTTTTTGAATTAGCTTAATGTACTATCTAAGAAACTCTGTTTTTGAATCTTAGTTGTAACATGGAAGGATGACATTACCTTCCTTAATATTAAATTGAATTGTAGCCTAAAATCATAAAAAATATATATTTGATTGAGTAGATTTGAGAGTAGGAGAGTATATTTGGACCGTGGATTTCATATTAGTGTCACATAAAGTAAAATGTTATTGTCACCAACAAGATCTTATTGGATGTTTTGCATGAAAACTTTCTACACAAGTTTTGAAATGCATAACCTAAAACTAAACATTAAATAAAAACATTTAGCCAAAGAACTATAAGCACAAAACTAATATTTGTACACTATCAGCAAACAACAGAGAACTTATCTTGCCATACTAAAACAGTAGATAATTACCACTGAATTATTCATAAATGTACATTTTGCTTTCTAAACCTTTTATTGCTGACAAATATTAGTAGAAGCTTTCACACACTTGAAGAAATGCACTACAGTGTGGAATGATGTGTTGTGTAATGCACTAAAGTCATTAGATGGAAGAATTCTAAACTGGTGATGATACGACGCATAACAAGATTCAGTTCTGTAATGTTTACTATATTATTGTAAATGTTATTAAAATAAAACATCATGTACATCCTATGTTTGTATACACTGTTGCTTTTTATAAATCATTTGTTACCACCATTTGCTCTATTAATCAATTTACTTTTCTTAACTTTATTTTGGTTTAGAGTTTTCTTCTGGTAACCATAGATTTTCAACATCCTGTATAATAGTATTTTTATATCATTTTCTAATCAACTTAATGACTATTAAAAAAATACCAAATGTTGATTGACTAAATGTACTGAAACTGACAAAATGATAGACTCTATATTATGGGTTACAGTATGAAACTATAAGCATGAGACTTTAACCAGCATGTCAAAGTCAAGAATAGCTTCTCCCATTACCTTACACCACTTACCTGGCCAAGCTGCTACTTTATACACTTCTGACTTTTTAATTAAAAATATTGTTCTGCTTGTCAAGATATTTTTATTAGACTAATGTATGATTCTTGGATTTTGTTGTCCATGATGTGTCCGTTGATTAACTAAATATAATTAAATCACTACCAACTTGGAACACAAAGTCAGTAGTAATGTATGATACTGTGCATCAAAAAGTATATTTTGTGCTATATTACCATTTTTTTACTTTAGTGCGTTTTAACTGTTAATAGTTTAAAATGATTTAAAACTACTAGTCCAGATATTATAAATTAATCAAACAAATTAATTTTTAATATTTCCAGTTATCTAAAGGCCTTTGTAACAAACTGACCAAATGCTACCATAAGTAAGTGTTTACCAACACCCAAACGGCAGCAACATGTTCTTTGTGCCTTTGAAGTGTTCAGTGAATCGTTTTAGAAATAACACTGAAACCCCTGGTGACAATAAGTTTTGTAATTTTTGTCCCAATTACATAGAAAGCTCACATAAAGCGGATCACCTATTTAGATGATTTTGATAAGGATGTTATGTGGTGCATAGTGTATGAGTGATATGATTAGAGGCAAATATCCAACTTGCAGGAAAATAAAAATATTGTTGAGAGAAAAAATAGGTTTTGCAGAGGACATGACTACTTGGAAGATCTGAAAGAAGTAAGAGCGCATTTAGAAAATACACTCAGCCTTACTGTACAATAAAGACTGGTTTAAGTGTGTGCATCATGCTGAGTAATGGTGAGTGGGAGATTTTGTGAAAGGTCTTCTCTATAGGGATAATATGAAATATATTGTCTTTAACCTGCAAGGAAGTGACAGTGACAGAGGTAGACCAGATGTAAGTGAAGAGGACAAAAGCATTTGTCAGACTTATGAGTTTACATTTTAAAATAATATGTACTTTCTTTTTGTTATCAGCATATTTTATGGTTATGAGTCAAGGTATTACAAATGAGGAAGATAGGATATAGTAGGTAGCTGATGCCTTGTTTACACAGTACCAGTTGCTATAGTAGCTGCATCCCCAACTGGCTGCCAGCTACTGGTCAGGGCTGCCCACTGGTGCTACTAGCTACATGATAGACAGTGAGACAGTTCGCCTCAGTGTGTTGTTCAGTATTTATAGTTGTGGCAACATTCTAAAGAGAGAAGAGTTTTAGTTTGTAAGGGATATGACTATCATTCTGCAACAGTTCATTAAATATTAATATATCACTGGGATCATCAGCAACAATTCACGATGCACAGGCATAAAGCTGTAATGAGAATGTCTAGCCAATTTGAGGGAACTTTTTACCTGACTGCTCCAAAAATTCAACACTTCAATGTTGTGTGTGAAGCAGTGGTAATGACAGTGTAATTGGGAATAATGTGTTGTAGAGACGTGAGTCAGGCTTTGCAGTTTTGTACTCAGGACTAAATACATTCCACAAAATCTCAGTCTTTATTCATGTTCACAAATTCCAATGTTTGTTCATCACTCCACTTAGCTCACACATTGTTTGATAAATACAAAAATTATTCGATCGATATAGTCCACTCGAGAAACATAAACTTTCATGTTCGCGTCTGTGAGTTTCCAATATCGTAAAAGTGCACTTTTACCGTAATGATTTTAATGTTTTTAATTTTTTAACGATCTCATATGAGTGATTAAGATTCTGAAGATGGCAATTCGTTGCCGAAACGCGTCAAAATAAGACGAGAAAAACGAAGTCGCACGACGGATATATGGTAAATATCTATTATAAAAATTATTCAAACAAACAGAAAGACAGGAGACTTCAGTTCCACTTGTATTGACTGCCTTCACCAACTGGCCTATGCTTAGGTTGTAGTGGGGAACCCCAACAACCAGTGAACGTTAAAAGTTGAATAAACTGGCAATCCAGCTATTGGCAGTATATATCCAGCTATGACATAAAGTCAGTAGTTGACATCCAGCTTCTGGACACTTCAGTTAGAACACCAACTGGCACCATGTAAATGAGGCATTACTTAAACAGCTGATTCCTTACAGCAACAGTTGTGTAACAGCCAGGCCCACAGGGCCTGCAATGTGGAGGCCTGAGGACTAGGGAGGGGGCCCATCCAAACATTTCCCTTAATTTTTAAGAATGGGTATTAACTAGTAAACTTAAGTAAAATCGAATTTCCCCGTATGTATTTAACATAGTAAACAAATACACTTATTTTTTCTGTCATTTTACCAGTACCTAATGATGTACTTTGAGAGTATACATATTTGGATAACTGTGCAATAGAGTAATGATTCCAGTTAAGAATGTACCATGACCACCGGCCAGGCCTGTATTGTTTTTCATATGAGCTATGAAAGAAAACTAATAAATGGATCAAAATACTGGATCGCCATTGTAAATGTTACTCTGACATGGCAGTTTCAAATTTAGCTTTTAGAGGCCATAAAGAGAAGATAGGCCAGTCCAATGGTGGAAACGTTTTGACAATTCAATCTTCAGAGTAAATACAATCCATTTTTGCAAGAGATAATCAGTGGTCTGAAGAACAGGGAGAAGCACATGAGTCCAAAAATTCAAAATAAACTCAACGTCTTTTATATAAAAAAGTTGAAAATTTTATTTTGAAGGTGATTGAATCTTCTCAGTTTTTGTCTATAATAATGGATACTACACCTAAGACATTAACGGAATAGGTTAACTGAGTCAAATAATCAGATATACCGCAATTTCTAAAGATAAAGCAGGCAGCCCCACCAACTTAAAAATTAATGAAAGCTTTAATGAAATAACCAATGAAACTGGCTTGGCCTTAGAAGAAGGGATTTTAAACAGTCTTGAGGAGAACATATTCTGTATATGTTATATAATTGTAGTAGCTGCCACAGCTATAAAGAGGGGTTAGTATTCAAGAAGGAACAGTGGTGTGAATTAAGGATTACGGGGTAGTCTGCAAAGGATTCCTGGGGGGGGGGGGCAGAAGAAAGAGTTACTCCATTGCACAACAAGTAGATTTAGTTACTTTTGGAAGTGATCTGGTATATATCTATGTGTCTACAAAGTATGCACAACTGCTTCAGTAATCAGTTATGTGGTCATTATACTTACGACTTTTAGTTATGACTAATATTCATACCATAAATTAATTTCATTCACATACAAAAATTATTGGATATCTCAATTTACAGTATTTACTACTAAATCATAAATATAAAGAAGTCATTATATTTGCAAACATTTGGACATGCAAGGACATTGATACAGTGATACTCAGAGATGTAATGGACAACAAAACCCAAGAAGTCATTATATTGTATATAGGAACCTGTACAAGTATGCAGGTTTATAGTGGTTTGAATGGGTAGGCTACTCGTACATAACTTTGTAAAAGTTACTATCAGGTAATAGAAAATAAAATTAGGATTTTATACTTAACTCATTCTTAATACTAACACTATTAAATGTAACATGTACAAATAATATGTGAATAATAATATTTACTTTAAGGTTGTGTACTGTTTACAGAACTGATAAAATATATATCCTGCTTACTGAAATAAAATCCTCGTTGTCGCAAGGCATAATTATTCTATCACTACATTGATCCCTAACTTCATCTGCCATTATGGCTGGTCCAAGTCCTGGTCCTGGTCCTGTCCCAGATCCTGCTTCATCTGCCCTCCACAAACAAAAATGTATAGTTAGTAGGATTATCTTGTATTATTCTATTGAGGGGTTTCTAAAATCAATGTACAGTTGTGTGTGTGTGTGTGTGTGTGTGTGTGTGTGTGTGTGTTTTAATAAGCTGAAGAGAAAAGGAATGAATAGCTCTGACTAGCTAAATAAGTTTTATATGTGTAAGCAAAACTTAAGTAAGTATCTAAGCAGGTAATAAGAAAGGAGAGTTGCTTAGCACATGAGGGACAGATACACTGGGGAAGGGTGAAAATTAAGCACCCAGCCTGTTGCTGGTATTTTCACCTTCATAAAAAATATAATAATAGGTAATAAAGCATTTTCATTTTTGGTAAACATTTTTACTGTTACTGTAAATAAATTAGGCAATCACTTTACCCATATTATGATCAAGTATCAGCAGCATAAATTAAACTGATTAGAGCTAGAATTTTACTTCCATATTCCTTAAGGAATGGAAGTATGGTGATGGAAAAAAAAATCGTGTTCGAGATTATTGCAGATTCTGATTCTACTACAGTCAAAACATGAAAAAAAGTCGTTTTCCGAAAAGTGTGTGTGTGTGTGTGTGTGTGTGTGTGTGTGTGTGTGTGTGTGTGTGTGTGTCTGTCTGTCTGTCTGTCTGTGTGTCTGTCTGTCTGTAGATTTTTTTTCTATGGCAAACGATAACTGCCGCAAATTCAAACAGAATCAAATAATTTTTTGCATACAGCCCTGATTTGCAGAGTACTCGCGACCTATTGTTTTTGGTGAAGATCGGTTGAGGGAAAGGGGTAGTTTACCTGCAACGGTTTTTTTTAGCAAGGGTAATTTTGTTTGTTTGGCAAACGATAACAGCCGCAAATTCAAACAGAATCAAATAATGTTTCGCATACAGCCCTGAATTGTAGAGTTCTCAAGATCTTTTGATTTTGGTGAAGATCGGTTAAGGGAAAGGGGTAGTTTACCTGTAACGTTTTATGTTTTAACAAGGGTATTTCTTATGGCAAACGATAACAGCCGCAAATTCAAACAGAATCAAAAGATTATTTGCATACAGCCCTAAATTGTAGAGTTCTCAAGACCTATTGTTTTTGGTGATGATCGGTTGAGGGAAAGGGGTAGTTTACCTGCAACGTTTTTTTAACAAGGGTATTTTTTTTCTATGGCAAACGATAACTGCCGCAAATTCAAACAGAATCAAATAACTTTTTGCATACAGCCCTGATTTGTAGAGTACTCACGATCTATTGTTTTTGGTGAAGATCGGTTGAGGGAAAGGGGTAGTTTACCTGCAACGGTTTTTTTTTATCAAGGGAAATTTTTTTTTTTGCCAAACGATAACAGCCGCAAATTCAAACAGAATCAAATAATGTTTCGCATACAGCCCTGAATTGTAGAGTTCTCAAGACCTATTGTTTTTGGTGACGATCGGTTAAGGGAAAGGGGTAGTTTACCTGTAACGTTTTATGTTTTAACAAGGGTATTTCCTATGGCAAACGATAACAACCGCAAATTCAAACAGAATCAAAAGATTATTTGCATACAGCCCTAAATTGTAGAGTTCTCAAGACCTATTGTTTTTGGTGAAGATCGGTTGAGGGAAAGGGGTAGTTTACCTGCAACGTTTTTTTAACAAGGGTATTTTTTTTCTATGGCAAACGATAACTGCCGCAAATTCAAACAGAATCAAATAACTTTTTGCATACAGCCCTGATTTGTAGAGTACTCACGATCTATTGTTTTTGGTGAAGATCGGTTGAGGGAAAGGGGTAGTTTACCTGCAACGGTTTTTTTTATCAAGGGAAATTTTTTTTTTGCCAAACGATAACAGCCGCAAATTCAAACAGAATCAAATAATGTTTTGCATACAGCCCTGAATTGTAGAGTTCTCAAGACCTATTGTTTTTGGTGACGATCGGTTAAGGGAAAGGGGTAGTTTACCTGTAACGTTTTATGTTTTAACAAGGGTATTTCCTATGGCAAACGATAACAACCGCAAATTCAAACAGAATCAAAAGATTATTTGCATACAGCCCTAAATTGTAGAGTTCTCAAGACCTATTGTTTTTGGTTAAGATCGGTTAAGGGAAAGGGGTAGTTTACCTACAACGTTTTTTTTACAAGGTTATTTTCTATGGCAAACGATAACAGCCGCAAATTCAAACATAATCAAATAATTTTCTGCATACAGCCCTGGTTTGTAGAGTACTCAAGACGTACTGTTTTTGGTTAAGATCGGTTAAGGGAAAGGGGTAGTTTACCTGCAACGTTTGTTATAAAGCGTATTTTCTATGGCAAACGATAACTGCCGCAAATTCAAACAGAATCAAATAATTTTTTGCATACATAAGTGAATTGTAGAGGACTCAAGGCCATTAGATTTTGGTGAAGATCGGTTAATGGGAAGGGGTAGTTTACCTGCAACATTTTACGTTTTAACAAGAGTAATGTACTTGAAAATTCATTTAAACTTTTTCAAACAATGGTAATTGTTAAAAATAAAATAATTTTGTTGCCAGGCAATAAAATTATAATTTTCTCATTTTAATGTAAATTATGTATATATTACAAAATATATCGTGCTTGGCAGGCAAGCATATTTCAGATTATAAGTCTTAGAATATGGAAGTCATGTATGGTTCTCCATACCGATATTTTACTTCCATGTTCCTTAAGGAAATGGAAGTATGGTGATGGGAAAAAAATCGTGTTCGAGATTATTGCAGATTTTGATTGTACTACACTCAAAACATGAAAAAAAGTCATTTTTCGAAAAGTGTCTGTGTGTCTGTCTGTCTGTCTATCTATAGATTTTTTTCTATGGCAAACGACACCAGCCGCAAATTCAAACAGAATCAAATAATTTTTTGCATACAGCCCTGATTTGTAGAGTACTCGCGACCTATTGTTTTTGGTGAAGATCGGTTGAGGGGAAGGGGTAGTTTACCGGCAACGGTTTTTTTTTTATCAAGGGTAATTTTGTTTGTTTGGCAAACGATAACAGCCGCAAATTCAAACAGAATCAAATAATGTTTCGCACACAGCCCTGAATTGTAGAGTTCTCAAGATCTGTTGATTTTGGTAAAGATCGGTTAAGGGAAAGGGGTAGTTTACCTGCAACGTTTTATGTTTTAACAAGGGTATTTTCTTTGGCAAACGATAACAGCCTCAAATTCAAACATAATCAAATAATGTTTTGCATACTGCCCTGAATTGTAGAGTTCTCAAGACCTTTTGGTTTTGGTGAAGATCCGTTAAGGGAAAGGGGTAGTTTACCAGCAACGTTTTGTTTTAAAAGGGTATTTTCTATGGCAAACGATAAGAGCCGCAAATTCAAACAGAATCAAATAAGTTTTTGCATACAGACCTGTTCTGTTGAGTACTAAAGACCTATTGTTTTTGGTGAAGATCGGTTAAGGGAATGGGGTAGTTTACCAGCCACGTTTTTTGTTTTATCAAGGGTATTTTGTATGGCAAACGATAACAGCCGCAAATTCAAACAGAATCAAATAATTTTTTGCATACAGCCCTGATTTGTAGAGTACTCGCGACCTATTGTTTTTGGTGAAGATCGGTTAAGGGAAAGGGGTAGTTTACCTGACACATTTTATGTTTTATCAAGGGTATTTTATATGGCAAACGATAACAGCCGCAAATTCAAACAGAATCATATAATATTTTGCATACAGCCCTGAAGTGTAGAGTTCTCAAGACCTGTTGGTTTTGGTGAAGATCGGTTAAGGGAATAGGGTTGTTTACCAGCAACATTTTATGTTTTATCAAGGGTAATTTTTTTATGACGAACGATAACTGCCGTAAATTCAAAGAGAATCAAATAATGTTTTGCATACAGACCTGAATTATAGAGTTCTCAAGACCTATTGTTTTTGGTGAAGATCGGTTAATGGAATAGGGTAGTTTACCAGCAACGTTTTATGTTTTATCAAGGGTGTTTTCTATGGCAAAAGATAACAGCCGCAAATTCAAACAGAATCAAATAATTGTTTGCATACAGCCCTGAATTGTAGAGTACCCAAGACCTGTCGTTTTTGGTGAAGATCGGTTAAGGGAAAGGGGTAGTTTACCGGCAACAGTTTTTTATCAAGGGCAATTTTTTTCTATAGTAAACGATAACAGATGCAAATTCAAATAGAATCAAATGATGTTTTGTATACAGCCCTGTATTGTAGAGTTCTCAATACCTATTGGTGTTGGTGAAGATCAGTTAAGGGAAAGGGGTAGTTTACCAGCAACATTTTATGTTTTAACAAGGGTAATTTTTTATATGACCAACGATAACTGCCGTAAATTCAAACAGAATCAACTAGGTTTTTGCATACCTTTTTGAACTAAAGAGAACTCAAGGTCTGTTGATTTTGTTGAAGATCGGTTAAGGGAAGGGGTACTTTATCAGCAACGTTTTATGTTTTAAAAAGGGTAATTTTTTATGACGAACGATAACTGCCGAAAATTCAATGAGAATCAAATAATTTTTTGCACCCTTTCCTGAGTTGCAGAGAGCTCAAGGTCTATTGATTTTGGTGAAGATCGGTTAAGGGAAAGGGGTAGTTTACCTGCAACATTTTATGTTGTAACAAGAGATATGTTTCCATGACGAACGATAACTGCCGCACATTCAAACAGAATCAAATATTTTTTTGCATGCTTCCCTGAATTGTAGAGGACAGAAGGTCTGTTGATTTTGGAGAAGATCGGTTAAGAGAAAGGGGTAGTTTACCTGAAACATTTTATGATTTAACAAGAGTAAAGTACTTAATTTTTATAAATAAAGTATCCTGATAAAAAGCTCATAGTAATCCACAGTAGAAACGTAGATGAAATATCTATAAATGAAGAAGTTAGGTGTACGGGGTGGGGGTAATTTTTTATTATTAAAAATTATAGTTGTAGGTGGAGGGGAGAATTGTTTATATGTGTACTACATTATCGGCAACAAAGAAGTAGTTTTTTGTTAAAATTGCTTCCCGGGCTCTTTAGCCGTAGTCCAATGTTTTCTGCAAAACCAGACTTTTTGGCAGTGCCATCGACTGCCATCATCGGTGAAAATCGAGTGCGAAAACGTGAGGTGGTATACGTTAGTGACCACAGTACTGTGGTTAATGCTGAAGCAATAAGTAGAAAGACGTAGTTTCTATGGAAATATTTCATTTCGTTTATGATTTTAAATATAAATCTTAGAACATGGAAGTCATGTATGGTTCTCCATACCGATATTTATATAAATAAATAAATTTATTGTAAGTAATGATTATGATGATGATGATGATGATGGTGATGATAACAGTAACAACAATAAATGGTACAAAAGTGTCACCCAGGATTTATACATTCACTATAAATAAATGTTTTATATCATGTTATCACATAAATCCTTATATTAATAAATCCATATCACATAAATCCATATATTTTATTTTGTAGGACATTCAGTAAGTTATATTTGCCTTAGCAATATATCTTATAACTTTAACAAAAACTTTATTAAGGTTTTAATAAGTCATAAACATGAGTAAAAAGACTAAGTCAATTTTCAGAATTAATTTTCATAATAATTAATACTATAATACTTATAACTATTTTACCTCAAGATGTATTTTTTCCTTTAGGGACATGTTTCGGGAGATTCTGTTCTCCCATCTTCAACCTTCGCCATCTTGCTTCTGGTGCAGTATTTGTGTGTTGGCTTCTGGATGTTATTATGGTGGTTTGTTGGTCTTTGGTCCTTCAATGTTGCATTATTGTGTGTGGTTGTGGTATCTGTTTTTGTATTTTGTGTATTTTCGATGTTGAGTGCTTTGAATATTGTGTCATGTTTTGTATTGATTTGTATTTGTTCTGGTATTAATTTGTTTTGTGTTTTATGTTTGTAAATCTGTAAATTTTCCCAAATGTTCATTATGGTGCCTTTGTGTGGTATATGTTTTATTAGTGTTACATTGGTTATGTCTGGGAATTCATGTCCTGTGTTTATTGCATGTGTGGCTAAATTGGATTTATATATGTTTGGTTTTTTGTATGCATTTAGGTGTTCAAAATAACGTTTTTTCAGCTGTTTTTTTGTTTGTCCTATATAACATTTATTGCAATCTTGGCATTCAATTTTGTATATACCGTTGGTTGTTGTATTATCTTTGTTGTGTGAGTTATTTAGATTTTGTAATTTATTTTTATTAGTTTTGTATGCTATTTTTATATCTGTGTTTTTAAATAGTTTTGTTAGCAATGGGATCACCATTATCAAGCATAATAGCAGAAATATTCCTACAACATATAGACACCAAAATACAAAATATCATAAAAACACATGACCCAGATGGCATATGGATAAGATATGTAGATGATGGACTATATGTATCAAATAACAAAAACACAAATGCAGAGAACATACTGAAACAAATCAATAACATACACCCCAAAATACAATTCACAGAAGAAAAAGAAAAACATAACAAAATCAACTATTTAGACATAACCATCACAAGATACAACAAACACATACAATATGCAATATATAGAAAACCAACTTCCACTAACATCATTATACCTAACCATTCTGACCACCCACCACAACATAAAATGGCAGCATTTTATTCGTTATTTAACAGAATGTACAAAATACCCCTAAACAAACAAGAAACTGACAAAGAAAGAAATATAATATACCAAATTGGTTATGCAAATGGATACAATAAAAATACTATGATCAAAATAGAAAATAAAATCAAATACAAAATAAAAACTGAACAATTAAGAATTAATCAAACTGAACAACACATAAATAATAACAACAACAAAAAATGGGCCACATTCACATATATAAATAATAAAATACAAAACTAACAAAACTATTTAAAAACACAGATATAAAAATAGCATACAAAACTAATAAAAATAAATTACAAAATCTAAATAACTCACACAACAAAGATAATACAACAACCAACGGTATATACAAAATTGAATGCCAAGATTGCAATAAATGTTATATAGGACAAACAAAAAAACAGCTGAAAAAACGTTATTTTGAACACCTAAATGCATACAAAAAACCAAACATATATAAATCCAATTTAGCCACACATGCAATAAACACAGGACATGAATTCCCAGACATAACCAATGTAACACTAATAAAACATATACCACACAAAGACACCATAATGAACATTTGGGAAAATTTACAGATTTACAAACATAAAACACAAAACAAATTAATACCAGAACAAATACAAATCAATACAAAACATGACACAATATTCAAAGCACTCAACATCGAAAATACACAAAATACAAAAACAGATACCACAACCACACACAATAATGCAACATTGAAGGACCAAAGACCAACAAACCACCATAATAACATCCAGAAGCCAACACACAAATACTGCACCAGAAGCAAGATGGCGAAGGTTGAAGATGGGAGAACAGAATCTCCCGAAACATGTCCCTAAAGGAAAAAATACATCTTGAGGTAAAATAGTTATAAGTATTATAGTATTATATACATCAAGAAATGGACTGTAGCAGAAAGTGATTGAAATAATAATTAATATACGAAAATTGAATACTACATTTCATATAATATGAACACAATACTGTATTTTACAGTCTATATTAAAAATATAATTTAACATACATGTTTTATATGTATTATGTTTATTATATTAGTGTAGTAAAATAACAATTATTTTCAGACTAGTGTATGGTCTAATTCTGAACTTGAAAAACTTTTACTTTTATATTTTTTAAAGGACATCAAGTATTAAAGTATTTTTAAATTTAATACTTTAATATTTTTAATAAAAACAGTATGCAATATCTGTATACAGCACTGAGTAATTCAAAGAAGAAGATACTTTTAACAATTGTTCCTTCACAAGTTATTGCTGACAGTTGATAATTGGAAAGTTTTTCGTGGAAGACTCTTGAACAATTCGATGGACAAAAATGTGATTAAGTGAATCAATTTTTTTAATTATATGGACAAAACACAAATGATGGTTTATGCCCATCTGCTGAGGGCCAAGCTATTAACAATAAATGGATTATAAAAAAGCTCTCTGTACGTGGTGAGTAACATTGACTAAAACAGACCCTTTTAGTTTATCTTTTTATACTCACTACTTTGACCCCCACTGCTTGGTTTTCATATTACACTTATACATTTATGAGCTGATTTGCTCTATGGATGTGACAAGGAGGGTGAAGTATTGACTACGAATTTTTTCAGTCATAAATGCCATACACTCAGTAACATTGCGAAGTTACATCTCCTAAATAAAACAGATGCTTATAAATGATACATGACTAAATTATAGGCAGTGTATCAAAACACTGTAGTTAAAGGCATGTTATGCCTTTTCACCAGTTTGTATTGAAACTTCTAATTCAAAAATGGGCATGCTGTAACAATTTTTAATTAAACATTTATTATTACATGAACCAAGAAGAGATTGTGATAGAAACGTATACTTCCTGAAAATGTGAACCTATTAGTAGGCCTATATGTCTAAAGGAAGGTAATATTTTGCAATGTCTTTAATAAAAATTGACAAAACCAAGAAAAGAATAGGCAAATACAATAAATTTGTTACATGATATCTATATCCTACCTACAAATCTCAGTCCATTGTTTGTTTGTTATCCTTCATATTTGAACTACAGTTATACATATTTCCAAAGTAGATGAAACATTTTAAAAATTATGCTTCTTGTGAGATTTCAAAATCTAATCTACCCACATTCACCCAAATACTTTGTATACTAATTAGGCTTATAACAACTCCATTATTCAGAGAATAACCTGGTTGAATAATGGTGATGAAATGAGTATTCTTTAAATCAAGCAGATATCAAAAGGTAAACTGTTTGGCAATTCAAAATATCACTGACAGGGTTCAAAAGTGCCTGACAAAGATTATACAAGGTGTGTTCAAAAAAAGACCGAACTTTTGCAACAAAAACTGTATTAATGTTAATGTAACAACTTTGTGCATGCTTATCCCCTTAAAATAATTCCCCCCTGCTGGCAATGCACCACTCCCAACGTTTCTTCAAATTCTGGAACAATTCCTGGAACACATTTATTGGAATGGTGTGCAGCTGTTCTTCCGTATTTTTCTTGATCTCTTCTATTCTTTCAAAACGGTGTTCTTTCAAGGTCGCCTTCAGTTTTGGGAACAAGAAAAAGTCTGTTAGGGCTAAGTCTGGAGAGTAGGGTGGGTGGAGTGGTGCGTTATCACGTTGTAACACCCAAGTCTGTTCTTTCCACAGATCTGGCCTCTTTTTGCATACTGCTTCTCTCTAACACCTTAAAACTTCCCTATAATACTCCTTACTTACTGTCTGACCATGTGGAATGAATTCATGATGAACCAACCCTTTC
Source organism: Magicicada septendecula (assembly GCA_034769895.1). Lineage (NCBI taxonomy): Eukaryota > Metazoa > Arthropoda > Insecta > Hemiptera > Cicadidae > Magicicada > Magicicada septendecula. Next base: position 342,682,843 of record CM068372.1, on the reverse strand, counting down.
CAGTCAGAACACACCAACAACATCACCTTCATGTTTGACCGACTCATCCGGGCTTTTTTTGATAATTATTTTCACAACCACTGCAAAGACTGTGTCTTTTTGACATAGTATCCATACACCCACATCTCGTCTCCTGTTATAATGTTTTTGGTGAAGTTTTTGTCGGCAATGGCATGCCATGTGTATGTTCCTGACTGATGTTAACACGATTCTCTTTCTGATCATCGGACAACAAATGCGGTACAAATTTTCCTGAGATGCAATGCATGCTCAGTTTTCCTGTTAAAATTTCATGGCATGAACCCACGCTGATACCCAGTTCCTCGGCAATCTAATGTACAGTTCATACGATCTCCAGGTATCATAGTGCAAACTTCATTCGATTTCATTGTCACTTATTGACACTGAAAGGTAACCAAGTCTTGTATTTTCATTGGTCGATGTTCTTTTGCTTTGAATCGAGTAAACCAGTTGTAGCACTGCGTTTGGCTTATACAATCATAGTGGAATATTGAATGATGTTTCCAAAAGTTGCCGCTAGTCAGTGCCACTTGTCGGAGCATGCTCTTTGTACCACTGTAGTATTGTGAAAGTTTTTTTTTTTTTTGAACACACCTCATATTCCTTTTATTTTTAATAACTTGGCTCCCCAATTATTCACTCTAAGAGATTTTAAAAACCCTAAGATAATATTAACTCCCAGGATAAACTCAAGAGATTTTAAAATAGCTGACCATCCATTCAAACATTACAGGTGATAAACTTTCTTATTTTGCAACACACGCACACTGCACTTCCATCAGAATATCTGCAGCAGTGTTGCTAAGATTTTCAGGTATGCTCGTTGAGACTCAAATGTCCCCAGTTTACCAAATACAATTTCACTAAGAAACCGTGTTCTGGTTATACAGGTGTTCACTGAAAGGAACAAAAAAATATGTTTTGCCACAGCTATACAAAAGTGATATTTCAACCAAGCGTACAACTATAATAAGCATAAAATAACAGTAATGTTTTATTATAAGTTTTTGCATTTCCACACTTCAGAAAAAACAAATAAAATTAATTTTGCCAGAATGTTAATGTTTGTTAATATACCAGTCACTCATGTCTAGACTAATATGAAATGAAAAGATTAGTTTGAAACTGCTGATCTTTAAGAATCTTAGACACTTTAGTTCAAACAGTTCATAAAATATTTAAAACAATATATGTCTTACCGCTGAGTATGCTGACAGGTGCACCAATTTTGAATGAGTTGTCATCACACGGTTCGTACATTATTGAGCACATATCTATACACATATATAAATAAGTCAGTAAATATGTTCTGTATTAATCGATTGCATATTAATGAATTAATAAATATTTTTTAAAGCAGACTTTACATAAATTAATTCAAGCATAAGTGCTTGTACTAGTATCTATATATAATGTGTACATCATTATACAGACAAAAAAAATATGTGTGTGTGTGTGTGTGTGTGTGTGTGTGTGTGTTTAGTGTCTTTATGTTTTATGTATAGTTAATCAAACAAACAATTGAAGATATCATTGCTAGTTTTGCCATGCAACATATTCATAGTTTTGCAGATTTAGAAGGCATGTTATAAAGACTTGTGTTTCTTCAGAAAAACAGGAATGTAGGCTACAATTAAAGAGTGAAAAACAAATGTATATACAGTAATTTGTAATTTGTACACAAGTGTAGTTGTAGAGAAGAGTTTACTTATTTTTCCAGAACTACCCCCCTCTCTCTCTCTCTCTCTCTCTCTCTCTCTCTCTCTCTCTCTCTCTCTCTCTCTCTCTCTCTCTCTCTCTCTCTCTCTCTCTCTCTCTCTCTCTCTCTCTCTCCCCTCCCTCACACACACACACACACACACACACTTACGCATAAAAGAGTAAAGAGTTGTTTTACTGATAATAACTCACTTCCTTCTTGTCTCATGCAGATGTTGTAGTCTTGGTTTGCTAAGTGACGTCCATTAATTGCAAAATTCATTGTTTGAATTATTCCTGAAAATTGTCAAACTTGTTTATTACAAATGTGTTTTTGCACATTTCATAGAAATGCAAAACTTCATTCTGTAGAAAGTTTATCAGACAAGACAATACATTTTTATACTCAAAAACTTGATTACTTATTTTTCTAACAGTATATATGAGGTACAGTTAAAATTTAGTTGCACTTGTCCATAATCTTTTTTTCTGAAAGAGATAATTTAATTAAAGTTGTTGGCAATACTGATAAACTACCATTTTGTCAGCTGTTATTACAGTTCCCACTTGGAAAGGGTTAGTCTGTTGTTGGCCACAAAACATGTCACATCATTGCAAGTTGTATCCAAATTAGAAATCTGCACAGTGATTCATTTTTTGTGGCCAAAGTGGTGTAACCCCTCTGAATTTCACTGCCAGTTGAGAGAAGTGAATGGTGGCATAGCATTTTCATGCCAGACCATTGAAAAATGGTGTACGTTGTTTGAAAATGGCCCCATAAATATAGAGGATGATTACTACAAGCAAGGAATGGATGACAACGTTGAACATGTTCACCAATCGTTGCTTGCAAATATGTGATTCTACAAAATTGTTGCTGAATTGGGTTTTTTGCTTGGAAGTGTCCACTACATCATCTCTAACCATCTGTAATGTTGAAAATTTTGCATGCATCATTTAGCACATGTCACAAAGGAACTCTTGAAAAATTTGAGTGGGAGCGCCTTTTCCTTAGATTCCTGACCTTGCTCCATGTGATTTCTACATGTTTGGTCCCATGAAAGGTGCCCATGTGAAGCAACCATGTCACATAGTGAAGAAGACCAAAATGCAACATGAAAATGGTTATTAGATGCTGGATGGGAATTTTTCAGCAATCACATCAAAAACTCGGGTCACATTATGACTGTAAAATTATGAAAGTATGTATGATTGTGTATGATTATGAAATGTGTAAATAAACTTGTCAATTTTGTAGAAAAGTAGATCTTCAATTGTAGTTTCAGATAAATAAATCAATTCTCATGAATATTCCACATATTTTTACTTCCATGTTCCATAAGGAAATGGAAGTATGGTCATGGCGAAAAAAATCGTGTTCGAGATAACGGCAGATGGTTGGCTTTTAAACGGGAAGATCTTTTTCTTCCAGACTTTCTGAACATTTAAAAGCCCTCACCACAAGCTACATAGATTCCACATTTGCCACACATTTACATAACGAAAACCACAGTTACACAAACATAGAACACAACATGGAAATATTACACTACTTACCTAAAAGTAGAAAACTAAACACAGCAGAACAATTTGAAATATACAGATATCACACACTACAACCAAACAAGATATTAAATGAACAATTACATTATAAATCATATACACTATTCGATACACTGATCCATACACACAATTCGAACCTCAGCGCCAATCCCTTCCCACCATCAACCCCCACCACACACACCTATATTCCGTAACGGTTATTCTGTAATCGACATTCAGTATTACTCCCACTGAAGAAGAGGAACATCACCTCGAAATGTTTGGGAAAGTGAAAACGAATAGTAAGTTCATACGTGAAAGTTTTATATATATTATTATTGTATTGATAATATTGCGAAAAAATTCTTCAGTTTATATGGTGGACCTTACACTTTGCTAAGACAAATTGGCAAACAGACTTTCATTGTGTATGATGACACAAGACAAAGAATTGGGCAAGTATCATGCCAGCTCTTTAAGGAAATTCTATGAATGAATAATTAGGTCCCTGTGACAAAGTAAAGGAGAACGTGTATTAAAGCAGATGCTGCAAAGCACCAACTCAACATGCATGCGAGGGGAATAATTGTTCAGCCCACCACGCATAAGGGTAAATTGAATAATAGTTTTACTATTTAAGCATAATGTGAATAAATGTGTTTTGTAAAAATGTACTATACTATTTGCCTAATGTAAAAAGGCAAAAATTTAATAAACCTGTTTATTAAATTTCTTTATTAAGCAGCGAAATAATGCAACAGTACAAATGTATAGGGTACGTGCATTGCACAAAGTAATTAAAATAATTAATTAAAATAAATAAATAATTCATATTGTTAGCAATAATAATTCAGCTTTCTATCTGAATTGTAAAAGGAACGACCAACTTTCATGTTGGGACAGGCTGATCACACCACTCTGCTATGTCTGTGTGTACACGCATATGTTACATTTGTATGTGAGACCTGTCGATTCCTGAAAAGCGTCACCCTTAATGAACGCTATTAATTATATGAATTTATTTATTTTGTAAAGGTTGTGTGCATAATATCACAAAACCAAATACACCAAAGTGTGTATAAAAATAAGATGCACATGTGTATAAAAAATAGTGTGAAAAGAATAAAAAGTGTGATTGGAGTGAAAATAAATATAAATAAAACTTATGTTAATTAAGATAAAGAAAAACGGTTGAAACACAGTGAACACATAAAAATTACCCACAAGATGAATATCGGGTAATGTGCAAAAGACTTCGCATTTCGCAAAGACAAGCGAATTAAGTGTGATAATAATCGTGTGTGAGAAGGGATGCCAACGACAAACTCTGACATGCAGAATATTGGCAAAACATGATTTTAGCGCCCTAGGGTATAAATACATGAGACACGCTAACTTAATTCTCTTTCTCGTTCAACCATAGTAGCAGCCGGATGCTCTGCCCGGCAACTACAACTCTTTCTCATAAAACTACCGTAGCAACTGGAGGTTCTGCCCAGAGACAACAGCTTTTGTATATCAACCACAGCAGCAGCCGGAGGTTCTTCACGACTACTCATCACTTTCGTGAGAACACCTGCAACCTGAGGCCGTGACGGGAGATGAGGGAGCAGCCGAGTGAGTACATGTAATAGAATACAGTGAGGGACAAGGATCAAGGACTCCAGGACTACACGACTACAAAGGAGCATCCAGGATTGAGGACCTAGGACCGAAGAGGACACGCTGCCGATTTACCATGACAATAAGGTGAAAAACAACCATGTATTTGTAAAACAGAGACTCACAGTAAGACAATATAATTAACGATGTAAAAAGAGAGAAAATCCAATTCAAAGATGAATTAATAAATTTTACAAATGTAAATATTTCTTGTATAGTAATTAGAGTAATGTTTTAAAAAATGTTTTAAACTATAATTTTGAATCAATAACTTAGTCATTGATATTTAAATTGATATAAAAGTAATTAGTAAATTTTATTAGAAAACAAAGCAATGCATATGCAGTATATTCAAAATAAATTAGATCATTAGAAAGAAATTAGATAATCTAATAAGTATCACACTAACAAGCAAGCTGAGAGGAAGATTAGATAATTATAAATGTGTATTATAGTATAAGATTGTATACTATGTCTATGTGTAACACAAGATTATCATTTATATGTAATAATTAGATGTGTGCTACGACTACACACACAAGCAAATAATAATGATTTTAAATTGTAACCAAATAAGAAATTTTTGTGTTTAGAAGGAATAAATCCCAAATTTTGTAGTACCAAGCCACGTGTTGTTCAATCAAATATATTGCAACTTACCGTCTGTGGCTTTTTGAAACAACGTCTTCACTATTTATAGTGAAATTTTTGATTAATAAATTTTTAAATGATTAACTAATTAAACTAATTACTAATTATTATTATTATGATTACACCCATCATATTATAACGTAACAAAAAATACACCTCAATTGAAAAACAAATGTACCGTCAAAATTCATGGTGAATGTATGCATAAACGCAATCCTTTTGCGTAACAAAAGGAAATAAAAATAAAATGAACTTCATAAATACAGAAATGAAGACCCAATGTATTATTTAAGAATAATTAATAATTTTCAGGAATAAAAGATAATCAGAACAAAAAAGAGAAATAATAATAGTAAATAAATAATTGGAAAATAGAGAATGAACTCAGGAAATAGATAATTTAATGACTGACAAACAATGACTGACGATGACACAAATACCCAGAAGTTAAAGATCCCATGACAAAAGATGTAAATAGTAATTTATAAATAGGAATATAATATATAAGTATGTAAAACTAGTATGTAAGAAATCCGATATTGTGAATAAACCTATTTAACTATGAGGAGGTCTGCGCACCTCAGACCGTTATTTTATATATCAAGAAAAAACTATAGAAAAGAATGATATAAGTGTTACAAATATAATCATGTCAAACTGTAATTCTAAAAGTTATATTGTGTGACAGTGTTAAGAAGTGAAAATAACAGTGAAATACGTTAAAAAGAAAGAATCATATATGAAGAGAGTGATTAAGTATAATTAAAATATGAACGTTGAAGAAGTATATAATCTATATGAACCAGGTATATAACACATATAGTGAAACAAGACAAAGTAACTAATTGAAAAATATAAAATTTTCCATTAAAAACTTATAATAACATAGTGTAAGGAAGAAAAAATAAAGTTCAACCGAATATTATTAATTAGAAATTGGGAAACCGAACCTGTGACCCACAACATATAGCCAAGGCCTTAACTAAAGAAATTAGTGTTTTTAGTAGAAGGAGGGGATTGCTGAAAATTTCTAATGGCAAGGCAGAACGTGTAAAAATTACTGCTGAATTTGATACAAATTGGAGACGAATAAAAGATGAGATGACCAAGAAAAACAATGCAAAACCTAGAAGAATGATGTTTTAATCAAGAGACCAAAAAACCAGATGTCCAGGAGTAAAGAATCAACCAATAAATCTTTTAAGAAAACTGCTAGATTGGTGAGATCACTCCAAGACTAAATCAAGTATTCGAACAAACATTACGACAGTGAAGATTGAATTACAACGAAAACAATAACTATAAAACAATATAAAAACAGTATAATTGTGAATTATTTTTGTACACTAGTATACAATAGTCATTAATAGTAAGAGTTTTTGTTATAGTTTCTTGTATGATCCAAAGAATCCACAGCCATTCAACAAACATTCACAACACCTAATTACCAAGTCTCATGCATAAATATTATATTGCATGTTCTATGTATAACTTGTACCAGCCTTTAACTATACTTGTATGTTAACCCTGAGATTCAGATAAATAATTCTCTATTTAAAAATAAAACAGGTTTTTTTATTTAGTTACAATTTGGCTTCCATCGCGGGGCTTAAAGGGAGAGAGGTACTAATTATTTTTATATTACAATATTATATATATAATATATTACACACGAATTTAATGTGTTGAAAATGGCTTCCAAGAATGTCGAGGAGCGCACATTAAATAAATAAAAAATAGTGTTATTGTAATGTTTCTCCATACCGATTTTTTTTTTATGCTAGTGCAGTTCATTTTTTGACCGTATCTCATCTTTGAAAAGTAAATACACACTTATTAATTAATGTGTGTGTGTGTGTGTGTGTGTGTGTGTGTGTGTGTGTGTGTGTGTGTGTGTGTGTGTGTGTGTGTGTGTGTGTGTGTGTGTGTGTGTGTGTGTGTCCCCTTCCATCTGTTCTTACCTTTTGTTATATATTTATCACCTCTTTGAAAATTTATAAACTACTTTTGTTTACCTTTAACTTATGACAACGTACCAGTAGAGCTACGATAGTACTGTGTACATCCTGCAGGGGCTCTTCTGCCAAACTCTATTTGAGTCACCTGTAAGCCATTGACAAATGTGTTACTTGGTCATTAGGATTATAGAAACAGTAAACTTATCTACTTAGTAAGTGAGGTACTCTACTAAAAGAACAATTTTGATTCAGTATTGCAGACACTTTTCACATTAGTTCCATGATGCAACTGTCACATTCCACTATATGTGTCCTGAAACTTTATTAAAAATTATTTATGATATAATCAATACCACTATAAAGTCAGAAAGTACTCAATTCAGGAAACCAGTAGCATTCAATCAGTTTTAATATATAGGTATCTCTTTAAATAACTATCTGTATAGGTAGAGGTAATTATGTGTATGTGTGTATGCGTGTGAGCATGCATGTCCTTGTGCATGTATGTGTGTACAATATTATATGAGGGTAAATCAAAAAGGAAAGGAAAATTTAAAAAATAATTGTTTTGCATTTGCATAAATTATACTTGTATTGTGTTATGTTTCTACAGCAATCCCTCCAACTTCAGTGCACTTAGTTGATCTCTTTACAAGCTTTTTACTTCCATATTCCATAAGGAAATGGAAGTATGGTCATGGTGAAAAAAATTGTGTTCGAGATAACGGCAGATTCTGATTGTACTACCATCAAAACATGAAAAAAGTCATTTTTTGAAAAGTGTCTGTGTGTCTATGTGTAGAATTTTTCTATGGTAAAAATAACAGCCGCAAATTCAAACAGAATCAAATAATTTTTTGCATACAGTCGTGAATTGTAGAGTACTCAAGGTCTATTGTTTTTTGTGAAGAACGGTTAAGGGAAAGGGGTAGTTTACCGGCAGCATTTTACGTTTTAACAAGAGAACGTTTTCCATGAAGAACGATAACTGCCGTAAATTCAAACAGAATCAAATACTTTTTACATATGTGCCTGAGTTGTAGAAGACTCAAGGCCTATTGATTTTGGTGAAGATCGGTTAGGGGGAAAGGGTAGTTTACCAGAAATATTTTTTGTTGTAACAAGAGTAAAGTACTTAATTTTGATAAAGTATCCTGATAAGAATATCTTAATAATCCATTGTAGAAACATAGATGAAATATCTATAAATGAAGAGGTTAGTTGAACGGGGTGGGGGTAATTTTCTATAAATGAAAATTATAGTTGAAGGGGGAGGGGATAATTTTTTATACATGTACTACGTTATCGGCAACAAAGAAGTAGTTTGTTGTTAAAATTCCTTCCCGTCCTGTTTGGCCGTAGACCAAAGTTTTCTGCAAAACCAGACATTTCGGAAGTGCCGTCAACTGCCATCATCAGTGAAAATCGAGTGCGATAACGTGTAGCGGTATACGTTAGTGACCACAGTACTGTGGTTAAGGCTGAAGCAATAAGTGGAAAGAAGTAGTTTCTATGGAAACATTTCATTTCGTAAATGATTTAAAATATAAATCTTAGATTTATTATTGTTTTTAGTAAAGATCGGTTAAGGGAAAGGAGTAGTTTACCTGCAACGTTTTACGTTTTAACAAGAGTAAAGTGCTTAATTTTGATAAACAAAGTATCCTGAAAAGAAGGTCATAATAATCCACTGTAGACAGGTAGATGAAATATCTATAAATGAAAAGGGTAGTTGAAGGGGGAGGGGGTAATTTTTTATAAATTAAAATGGTAGTTGATGATGGAGGAGGTAAATTTTTTTAGTTTTATATGTGTACTACGTTATTGACAACAAAGAAGTAGTTTCTATGGAAACATTTCATTTCACTTTAACAAAATTCTATATTTTTTATTTTAATTTAAATCATGTATGAGTGAAAATATATTGTTCCTGACAGGCAAGCGTATCTCAATTATGTAATGTTTACTTTTCCAAAGTTTTATTATTGTGATTACCACAATAAAAAAGCCAGCAGGACACACACATACAAAATTCGCGTTATTTCTGGCCTCACTCATGTTTATTTTCTTATGTTTGCACGCTTTTTAAATGGAAAGTGCAGAAACCCACACCAACACAACGCGTGCAAGCCGAAAAGATGGACATCGATTTGCTTCCTGTGGATCGCTGGGCAGTGTTGTTGTATTAAAGCATTTAATATAATCTGTGTACTTATTTCTATTATGATATGAGAATTATAAACTAATATGTGGATGTGTGTATGTATGAAAAATATATAAATATTTTTCTTCTTTGGAAAATTGTTTGCCCCTCCTTGAAAATATTTTGACCTCCCTGATGGCTAGTTATTTACTAGATTGTGTGGGATATAGCATTATAACATGGATCAGAATGGTGGGTGTTAAACAGGAGACACAAACGTATTAAGGAAGAAATGTTTTGCTGAGAAATTTATAGTTATACAGTTGAACGGAATAGTCGTTCAGGAAATCATGACTTTAAGAAACTAGTTTCAGAAAAATTCATATAAGGAAAAACAAAGATTTTTCTTTCAGACGATTACTGATAAACTAATTCGACATAGTGTATGGATTTAGGATTCAACGTAATGATTGTACTTTTTATTTTGTCTGTGTGTGCGCGCGCGCGCGCGTGCGTGTGTGTGTGTGTGTGTAAGTGTGCAGGGGCAGCTCAATATGAAATTTTCACCCGGCTAGGTTTCGGCGCCCCTCCTCTAATTCTACCACTCCAATAACAACATTACCATTTCTAATTTTCATGTTGACAGCTTAATTTCAAACTTTAAATGTTGGCTTAACATTATTCTGAAAGAACACGCTTTTCCGGATACATATTTTTATTTTTATATTTGGTCGATGAATAAATAATTGTGAAAAAATTATTGCTTTATTTTTATTTATTAATTTCCAGTATCTGTTGCATAAGTATAATGCAACATATAGTTACCCATTCACATAATATCCTTATCTGTATGTTAATTCATATACCACCTTAAAATTAATCCAAATAACAATTTAATTTTTCCAGAAGCATGGGAGGGGAAGGTCAACGAAAATAGTGAAAGACATTTTCATAAGACATTAACACAATATCAGAGTACCTCAACATCAGAGTCTTTGAACAACATACAGTGTTTTAAAAAGTCTTCCAGAAACCTGATTGAAAGAAGATTTGTTAAAGATAAACCAACTATATTTAAAGTTGATGTGGGTACTACAGTGTCATCACACAGCCTCATGTAGTTACTCACCTTCACAATCACCTTGTTTTTTTTTACCATAGAGACTGTAATTAGAAGCCTAGTGAAAGTGTTTGAAAAAATTAGATTGTGCCTGGGTCAACTTGAGTTTAGCCACCAAGTGCATGTTATAGACATTGTTCATGAAGGATTCTTGGTATGGACATATGAATGCCCTACATGTTTATAGTGGATTCAAGAGATAACGCCCATAGGACTGGCCAAGAGACAACAAAAATTTGCTTGGCATTAGCCAACCATTCGGTTAAGTAAGTGACAGTGGCTAAAGAAGAAACCCTTGGTGTCAGATGTGGAAACAGGAGAAGCAGAGGATGATAATAAATCAACTTGTGTGATAGAAGAAATGGATATTGAAAATTCAACAATTGTTGTCATGGAGGAGTAATGGTTCCCATTGTCATGTCATTGTTGCTATTATTATCCTGGAATGTTATGACATTAACAAGAATCAATTCTGGAACCTCTAGATTAATAGTCAGTCACCATTCCCACTGGTCCATTATAGAAAAGTTAATGAAAGAAATAGTGAGTTGTTTATAATTAAGTGTAAATTTCAACAGGATTTGTTTAATAATCTATCTCTATTTTTTAGTGTTTTGATCATTTTCAACACTGTTTTATGTGTCAGTCACAAAATAGACTTTATTGCATTAAGAAATTTTCCATCCTAAACATTATGTGTACAATAAAATTTAACTAAGAAAGTTGTGTTAGTGGTTTTAATCACAAACAGAATTATCACTGTTGCACACTACTATAGAAAAATTATTCCAATTAGCGCTTTCAAGCTTCTCAGCTCATCATCAGATCGGAAGTAACAAGCTAGCTCTCTTGTTATTTCTGATCTGATGACGAGCTGAGAAGCTTGAAAGCACTAATCGGAATAATTTTTCTATAGTGGTGTGCAAGAGTGATAATTCTGTTTACAATAAAATTAATAAAAAGTTCTGTTTATCCCTTACCTTTATTTCCCAAATGCGGTTCAAGTTGTCTGCTGTCAGGTTCATTCGAATTTCTATTGGATCTGTGACATCATCAATGTCATAATACACTGGAAACCAGATCAGAAACCATATACCATTAAACCATTTAGGCTGTCAAATTTATGTACAACGTGTTAGTAACAAAGCTCAGAGAGTTTACCTAATCAAATCAGTGCAACTATTATGACTAATTTTCAGTTCCGTCTTTTCCATAAGGGCACATGGGGCACGAGCCCAGGGCCCCCGGCTTGATGGGGGCCTCAAAATGCCGACGTCGTCGTTTACACCGAAAAAAGAGGAGCTAAATTTTTAGTGTAATTTTACTAAGAATTGCCGTTAAAATTTCTAAATTTGAATGTAAATTGGAAACCAGATGAGATTTCTAAATATTTTCTAAACAGTGAACAAAATTTTACTAAATCTAAAATTTGAGAAAAATACATAGCGTAAAATTTCTTAATTAATTCTATAAAATGTATATAAATATTTAAATAACTTTAAAATATTTAAAAGAAATTTTTTTAAACGTCAGGTTGCGGTTCCGGCAGTAGATTTTCGTTAACTTACTGTCAACTTGATTATCAAGGCAGATGTGAAACTAAAACTATGCCATCTAGCGGTCACCTATGTTAGCGCTACCTGTAGGCACGCATAGATGTCGACGCTGTCGATTGGTTGGGGATTGATGTCTCAAACTTCAATGATTCGTTTTGTTTACTTGCTTATTTATCATAAATTATAATGTATCTTTATTAAAGTGTTGTATGTAGTTTTGTAGTCTCGTTTAATTATGTCGAAAAGAACTTAATTTAAGTGGTTCAGAAAAAAGAAAAAAACTTGCAGCTCAAAAAGAAAATATCAACAAACTACCTAAACTAACCTCATTTTTTACAGTTGAAGAAACTAACAGGCAGACTGATTCCTCGAACTCATCATCTCAAGATGTCTCTAAATTTCAAAGCTCAGAAACGGGGCCCACGTTTGACATAGAAGATAATATTAGTGTTTTGAGTTCATCAGTTCCAGATATAAAGACAGTCACACACACATCACAGCCTGGATCTTCCAGTTCAAGCTACTGTGACTTACCAACTACAAGTATTTTAGAAAATATATCTCACGACCCTGGTACGTACTGTGATGAAATTTTAACGGAAGAAGTACGCGATATTTGGATTCGTAAAGGGCCAGAGTTTTTCCAAAATAAAAACTGTGACTTCTCCGAAACTTCCACAAGTTTTCCTGATCTAAGCGGTAAAACAAAAACTAGAAACTTGACTAGAAATGTTTTCACTCACAAATTGACGAATGGTGAGTTTGTAGAAAGAAAATGGCTCCTATGTTCGCCGTCAAAGAAATCTGAATATTGTTATTGCTGCCGTCTATTTAATAATACTACGGGTAATAATTTGAGTTCTTCAAATGGATATAAAGTTTGGAAGCATATAAGTAACTTATTAATGTTGCATGAGAAACGTTTATTACAGCACAGGCAATCAATGATGAATTATGTCGCAAGAAGCAAAACTACTGGACGAGTTGATAGTGGGTTGCTTTCCCAGTATAATGCACAGGTCAATTATTGGAAGAATGTACTTAAAAGAATTGTTGCAGTTGTGAAATTTTTGGCTTCAAGGGGACTTGGGTTTCATGGTGATAATGAAATTTTGAGGTCTCAAAATAACGGGAATTATTTGGGATGCTTAGAACTAATTAGTGAATTTGACCCTTTTCTTGCTGATCATATGCAAAACTGCGGAAATCGTGGAAAAGGAAGTACATCATATTTGTCTGCAAATATTTGCAATGAATTTATTAATATAATGGGACAACAAGTGTTAACGACGATTGTTAACGAACTGAAAGCAGCAAAATACTACTCAATAAGCGTGGATTCCACACCAGATCTCTCCCATGTTGACCAACTGACTTTCATCGCTCGATACGTAAAAGACGGAGAGCCTATCGAGAGATTTTTGCAATGTTTACCTATGGAGGAGCATAAGGCTCAATATATAGCAGCTACCGTTTTAAACTTTTTGGAAAGCCTTGATATTCCAATAAAGGATTGCCGCGGGCAGAGCTACGATAATGCACCAAATATGGCTGGAAAGTATTCTGGTCTTCAGACAAGAATAAAAGAAAAATGTGAATTTGCTATTTTTGTCCCATGTGCTACACATTCACTGAATTTAGTAGGTGTTCAGGCGGTTGGATGTGTTTTAGAAGCAGTAGCATACTTCCAATTCATCCAAAATTTGTTCAATTTTTTTTCGGGTTCGACCAATCGATGGAAAATTATGACAGAATGTTTAGGTGCAAATAAAGTTCTGAAGTCTCTCTCTGAAACCAGATGGTCTGCACGCGCTGATGCTCTTAATGCTTTGCAAAATGGTTATAATCATATTTCTGAAGCTTTAACATCAATTGCCAGAAACACCGATCAACCAGGAGAAACAAGAAACGAGGCTCAAAGCCTTGCCAAAAAAATGGAAAAATTGGAGACCATTCTCCTAACAGAGATATGGAATGACCTTTTGGGAATCATCAATAAAACAAGCATAAGTTTACAGAATTATACCATGACAATGGACGTTGCAACAAAACTTTTTGCATCTCTTGCCGATTATATCAGTAGCGCACGCAGTAATTTCGACCAGTACGAATCGGCTGCCAAAGAAAAAAATCCAAATGCTGACTATAAAGATAATTCTCAAAGAAAAGGAATTCGCAGCACATGCATCACTTTTTTGGAAGGACCATCAGAGACTGTACAGTTGAATGGCTTGAATGGGAAAGAAAAATTTTGTATAGAAATATTTCTTCCTATAATCGACACATTGGATGCTCATTTAAAGCAACGTTCGGAATCATACAAGGAAGTTAACAAACGTTTTAGTTTTCTTTCTCAGTTAAAAACAATCAATTCTGACCAGTTGACAAATAAATGCAAAGAATTTGCAGAATTCTATTATGAAGACATTAATGCTAATGAGCTCAAATCAGAATGTTTTCATTTAAGCCAGTACTTGAAAAACCTTGCAAATGAATCGGCGGACTTGAGTATCTCAGCCTTACATACTCTAATAAAAGCAGGTAAATTAGAAGAAATTTTCCCGAATGTGGAAGTTGCTACAAGGATATTCCTTTGCTTAATGGTTACCAATTGTAGTGGAGAGCGTTCATTTTCACAGCTAAAAAGAATAAAAAATGAATTACGAACGACTATGTTACAAGAACGACTTACTAATTTGTCAATCATGTGCATAGAAAGTGATATCCTTAAAAAATTAGACTTTGAGGACATAATAGAAGATTTTGCACAACAGAAATCCCGGAAGAAACCATTATCATTAACGTAAGTCCAATTCTCAAAACAGTAATCACTTCACTTATATTTGATTTGTATAAAGCTAACCATAATAACCAATAAAGTCACTAAATAAAAGTACATACTGATGTTTTCATTCACATTTTTTTTTTTTTCTAAAAGGGCCCCAAACTCTGTGTGCCCAAGGGCCCCTGCATGGCCTAAGACGGCCCTGCTAATTTTATTTTGTGTACATCAATATTATGAATGTCATTTGTAACATTCTTCAGGGACAAATGCAGAAAAGAAAAACTTCAGAGGAATTTCCATCTCAAAAAGAAATCTGTTAAACCTACTGAGAAATTACTTTTCCCTGAGGAACTTGGCTTTACTTAAAAAAAAATTAAAAAACATTAAAAAATAATCAAACTTTTTTTAATTTTGAAGGAAATCACACACACACACACACACCTTATTATATTTATATATATTTTCCAGTGAAGGGTTAGTGAGGATCGGTCAAAAATAACACAAATGTGTTTCACAGTTGCGTGTTTAGCGTCAGCAACAATTGCCCTGATGATGATGGCAACAAACATTGTCGAAACGTTAACACAAATAAGTTAAAAGAATTTGTGTTATTTTTGACTGATCCTCACTAACCCTTCACTGGAAAATTAATTGATTGACGGTCACTACGAATTTAAGGATTTATATATATTATTGATGTCTTCTGTGTATGTACTGAATTGTTTGTACTGAAAATTATTATATTCAATACTCTTTCTGTTGGGTTTACCCAAACATCAACTTTGGAAATAACATCACTTCTGTTGGGTGTTTTAATTTTCCTAAAGTAAAATATAGTGTGTGTGTGTGTGTGTGTGTGTGTGTGTGTGTCTGAAGGTAGGTATATTTTCTTCAATAACAGATGCCCACCAGTTTATGTACGGTACAACAACAGCTTATCTGTTTAGTTTCTTCAAGAAAGTACCAACAAGAAGTTTGTCATCAGGATTATTTTCTGTTTTCTTAGGAAGTAGGTATTAGGAGTGGATAGTAATTTCACATAACAGATACCAACAAATTTAAGATTTGTTAACTACTGTGTTTTCATGAGAGAAGACTGTGTTTAGGTAGGGGGATTGACTTAAATAAACAAATTTTTAAAGTACAGTGGAACCCCGCTGGTCCAAACTAATTGGGACCAAGTCCTGTCCGGATTGGTGTAAATTCGGATTAACCGGGTTGTAGCTTTTGAACTATCGTTAGCCTATGTAGAGCAGCACGCCAATGCTACACTGGCAGACGTCTTATTTTTGAGGCGCTGGCAGAACATCGCGGCGTCTGCTGGATTTACAGCTTTGCATCAGATTTCAATGACTGATTTTGTGCAACATCTTAAGTAGTGTGTATTTATTGTAGTTTTTTGTGTTTTATATACTTTTACTGGCACTAAACTGTAAGTACCAATATGTTTTTCCATTCATTTTACAGACGCTAATTTCTTGATAACGTAATTCAAAACGTTATTTTGCCATATATTTTAAAACAATCTAAAGTATGTTTAGAATAAAAATTTCACTAAAAAATGCATTAGTGTGTATTTATCTAAGCTTTTTGTGTATAAATCATATTGATATGTTCCAGTTATTTTACTAAATATCACTATAATATTGACGACTCGGAACACAAAGTTTTTTATAAGCAAAAACGTAAAGTTTTACCTTACAGCCTAAACCGGCTTTCACCTATAGAAGGCTTCATCAGAGGCTGTCGTTAGTAGCGCTGCTCGTCTTGTTGTTGGCGACGAGAAAGTGTTTCGAAAGATTGAAGCTGTGTGTGTGTGGTGAGATGTGTTCGAATAATGCGTGCGATTTGAATTGTGTCTGTTCGTTTAGGATGTCGTTTTTATTTGTTTTTGTGTGTTTGTATATTTCTAATTGTTCTAGAGTGTCTAGTTTTCGGCCTTTTGTGTGTACGTGTAGTATGTTCATGT
Organism: Magicicada septendecula; assembly: GCA_034769895.1. Lineage (NCBI taxonomy): Eukaryota > Metazoa > Arthropoda > Insecta > Hemiptera > Cicadidae > Magicicada > Magicicada septendecula. The sequence goes on along the minus strand of CM068372.1, from coordinate 342,665,738 downwards.
TATTGTCGATGTTTTTATATGTGTGGTTTGCTTCAATGAGGTGGTTTGCGAAGGTAGATTCTGTAGTGGTGTGGTGTGCTTTAGTGTGTTCAATGTATCTCTGTTTGAAGCTACGTCCTGTCTGGCCTATGTAGAATTTACTGCAATTTGAACAATTTAGTTTATATACACCGGGTAGATCGAATTTGTTCCAACACTGAAAAACTAAATTATAAATATGAACATGCAACATATATGTGAAATTGTAAAATGTGAAACTGGCAAAACAGGGGTATACTGGCGTTATCTGAAAGATTAGATTATGAATAAATGGGCAAAACATCTAATAGCACAGAGCACTAGAAATGCAAGATGCTATCAGAAAAGCCTTAGGCATAAGAGGAGTTTGGATGTTAATGTAATTATAATCTTCAGATGATGTGGTTGTGTCTGCAAAATGTGCCTAAGGAAAAAAAAATTAATACACACAGGTCAAAGAAATCTGTGACCATATGTATTCAATTTAGTAAACAATATTTAATTTGACAAGACTGGTACTGAATAGAAAATATTAAAAGTATTAACATTTTAATATTAGACAGTGACGTGATATGATTAAGATGATAAGACAACATTCATTTTCTAAGTGCTTAAAGTGTTTTCAATCATCAATAAACTGTATCAACATATGTTTCTTTTCACATTAGATAATGGCAATAAATCAGATACTTACAGTGCTGTCCACTGTTTTGGCCACACAGCAGTAAGGAGTTTGATCTTCCCCCTGTCATTACAAACATATCGGTATCACAAATGCCAGTCCTTCGGTTTGGTTGCCCCTATTGAAGAAATATAATTTTCTCAAAATATAACATTCACTGTTTTTGTTATCTTACATTGTCTTATAATGATAATGGTGCAGTAGTGAGGGTGGACCCAAGCAGCAGGTAATCTCTAAACACTCACGACACTCAGCCTCCCCTGAATTTCAAATACCAATGGAGAAATTAAGTTTCCTTAAGAGTAAATTCAATTGTGAAGGATCAGTCAAACAGATAATAGTCACCTTAGGTTTCTCATTATTAATCAAGAATTAAAACCAAAAAAGTCCAAAAGTTGACCAATTTTTGAAAATAAAAATTTCTAAAACTATAGAACACTGTGACATGATGATATCACAATAAATAAGGCTAATTAACAAATACAGCATCTGTATACATGATAATTTTAACATATAAATAGATATGTTATATGGTCATTCAATTATTAGTATTTCAATTGTGTAAAACAACCCATCAACATGTTAGACACACGTTACTTTGCTGACAGAATATCTGAACAGAGTGATGAATATTACCCCCCCCCCCCCACTTCATGCATAGAGAAATCATATGAATGAATGAGATGAATATTGAACCCTCCATGTTGAAAGCATATAGAAGTCTTCACCATCATTTAGTGCATGCACCCTGCTCCGTAGAAAATAGATTTAATTTTGAAAAAAAGTGAATATACTAAGAAGTTGTTTTTAATGACTCTCACTGATTACATTAGTACTATTCAATTTAATTTATCTTATTATTATTTATACAAATTTTAAATCAATAAATTCTTTATTTAAGCAAAGGGACTACAAACAAAATCAAGAATGTACAAATCCCTAAAAACTTATGCTACTAGGAAAACCATGAGAATATATTAGAAAAATCAGGATTGTTCTTACTAAACCAGAATGTTTGAACATAGGTATTATCATAGATTGTGCTGAACCTGTAAGATTCAGCGCGATTTCAGTAGTATATATATATATATTTTTTCTTAATTTAAAAATCAGTTTAATTCATTGTATAAAAAAAATTACTGGGGAGGTAGGTGCATTTTCAACAAGTTTCAACCAGAAGGAATGCATGTTGAAACAACTTTCAACTTGTTTGTTGAGACAAGTTGAAAGATGAATCATCAAGCTATTAACATGTCCGTCTCTGAGCCAAGTGTATTTTTCATAGGGTTATAATATTATGCAATATTTCTAATTTTATTATTTGGCAATGTTTCAGTATATATAAATTCTTTAAATTATTTATGATAACTGGGGGGCGTTCATTATTTTAAATATTTTTAATTTCTCACTGTTATAGAGCCCAGAAGCGCAGTATGATATAACTGCATTAGGCACTTAGCCACTTAGGCACTCAGTTTTGAATTTTATTATGTCCTGGGGACTACTGTATGCTTAAGCATTCTCTTATACACCTGATGTGTAATCAACCCACACCATGAGGGTAATATAAAAATAAATTTTGTAATCCTAACAGGGATAATTATAAAGAAAAAGTAAGAATTTATATACACCATGAGGGTAATATAAAAAGGGCGTGGCAAGAGACCTTTATGTAAATTGTATTGTATACTATTGTATAATGTATTTGTATCGTGGAACATGTTATGTATGTATATTGTGTGTACATTTTGGGGGTTATAAGTATTATGCATTTATTGTATTTTGGTGGGGACTTTGGATATAGGGTTTTATTTGTTCGATGTCTTTTTATAAAAGAAAGTTAATACATGGAGCCATGTAGGTATATCCTTTTCATTTTTTATAACAGGTATTCTATCTCAATTAATCATTGCTGATCATTTGTTTAAGAAAATAATTTATTTTATTTAACCTTATAACAAGTATATGAATTGTCACCCTTTAAAATTTATTTAATTTGTTTGAGTAATTATTATTATAATTAATATTAGCAAGGAATCTATACCGTTTATCTTCATTAAGTTATATGAAGCATTCTAAAAAGAACACAAAGTAAATTTTATATTTTATTAATATTTTAATGGAAGCTTTATTTCAAGGTTAGTTATGGTTTTAAATTTTCAATTCATTGGTAGAGTGACATAGCAAATTATTTTCTTGGTTTCAATAATTATTTTCAGGTGGCCTTGTTGAGAAAGTATACTTTATTTAATTAACTATTTAAGGGGATTTATGGATTACTGTTGGGTTTATTTATTTTATTATTAATTGTTTACTGAGATAGAATAATAAAAAGGATTTGTTAATTGTTTAATTCTTGAGTTTTCATTGCAAGTCCCGTCTCACTGGATCCAGCTCATTTTTGGCTTCTCTAGGCTTTAGCCTAGTTATAATTAACTTGTGGCCCCTCTTTACCAAAAAAAAAAATTCTCAAAAAATTTTCTCAAAAAAAAAAAAAAAAATCTTTTTTTTTAACTGCTTAAGGTAAAGTGGGGTTACAAGATTAACTATTATAATTACATGGTTAATCAATTGTTTATTGACAGTCTAATCAATATATGACCATTTAATTAATGTGGTATTTTAAAAAATAATATTGCTTTTAAGGGAATGTGGGCAACAGAGAAAAGTGAGTACTTGGAAATTTTCAACAGTGTCTGTATGACTTAAAATATAACAATATTAAATTCCAAACTTCTTAAATAAGCAATGATAATATACTCAAAATAAGGTAATTACATTGAGCAAAAGATAACAATTATCAAATTAAAGAATTTAGACCTTTCCAGACAATAGCTCTGATAAAAAAATACAGAAGTTAACTGGTAAAAGTTCCTTGCATGAGGATATGTAAGTCACTGTAATGGTATAGGGACAGGTTTGTGAGCAAGTAAACACACTTGTGACAAAGTACACAAGGTGTGAAGTGTTTATCTTAAATTCATGTAAATCAAAGTTGTTTTATTGCCAAGTCCAATTTGCTAACCGCATTCCTGTACAATAACCAGTTTATGTATTGCAGGTTCATCTGAATACTGTGAGGATGACATAATTTGGTTTACCTTTAGCAATTCATTAGCCTCATAAATCTTTTTATCTTTTCAGTCCAAATATAGCAAGAAATTAAAAAAAATGCAGTAGTATGTTTCTACTACAAGAACAATTGCAATTTCTCTTTAACCTGTGTCATTTTGAGTATAAGATGGTTATGCTCCCTGCATAACATGTTGTATAAGAGTCAACAAACAACATTTTTAGGTATCTTTATATTTTGATTTTGATATTATATACGAGGGCCAGTTGAAAAGTTCGTGGAGCGACATCTATAGCTCAGTGATAGAACTAAAATCTTTCGTGTGCTACAAGACGTATATTTCGCATGAACAACTGTTAATTTCCAGAAAGATCTGTTCAATTTATTCACTTTTTACCAGCTGTTTGAAATTTTTCTGTCATGCGTGTTTTTAAAATGCAAAAAATCAAACATCATCTTGTGATGAATTATCTGTAAAAAACATTTTAGCGCCAATGAAAAATCAAAACGAAATTGTAAATGTGTTAAGAGATGCTGCGCCTCCAGAAACAATGGTAAGTGGGGCACACTCGAGTTTAAACATGGTTGTACAAGCACTGAAGACGATCCCAGCAGTGGACATCCAAAAAGAGCCACAAAAAATTACATTGAAAAAATTTCATAGGGTGTTGGAAGACCGCAGATTGAGGAGTGGATGACGTTGGTAAAATCATAGGCACCTCATATGAGCGTGTGCATCATACTTTAACTCAAGAAGTTGGTGTGAAAAAGTGTTGTGCAAGATGGCTGCCACATCTGGAGTTGTTGCAGTTTTTGGGTGTCCAGTGTGGGGGGTACTGCATCTTCAATTCTCATAAGACCATGTTTAAACTCAAGTGCCTATTTACAAACTGTTGGTTTTGAAGTCATACATCTCCTGGCACATTTACAATTTTGTTCTGAATTTCTGTTGGCACTAAACAATTTTTAACAAAGAATCACACGATGATGTTTGATTTTGTCCGTTTTTCAAAATATGCATGACACGTCAATTTTGAAAATAAAACAGCCTTTAAGCAATTAATAAATTGATAGATAGATTTCAAAATTAACAGGAGTTCACATAAAATACAAATCATGCAGCACACGAAAAACTTAGTCATACCGCTAAGCTACAGATGTCGCTCTGCAAACTTTTCAACTGACCCACGTACATCACTTTTATTTATAGTTTCATGTACCTATAAGGTCGTATTGCACTTTCATCAACTTCTAATAATATAACTACTTCAGGTTAAATACCATACTATATGTTATTTAATTTTGGACCATTATTGATTATGTGAAATTGCTAATGGTTTCATACAGAAACATTCATATATGATCATGTGTGCCCATGCGAAATATCATAAATAATTGGAAATGTAATTTATTTTGAAAAATAATGTATGGAATGGCATTTAGCCTGATGTATTTAGTGTTTCTTGTATTATTAGAAGCTGATGACAATGAAATGTGAACTAACAATACGGAGTAGCAACGAAGTGTTCAGAAAGATAACTATACTCTGGGCCACCTTTTGAGCAGACTAAAGCAGAAGTGAGGGAGTAGGCCAGGGGAAGGTGCAGGTGAAAGGGGCAGCACCTACGGTGTTGTCACATGGTAGGAGAGGGGCAGGGGGCGCACGCCTGTCAGGACGAGTTATGGCAATGCTGTCGCCAAGGCGGAGCTGCCGCACTTACTTACTTACGGTGAGCACGTTGACAACTGTGCTGTATTGTAGTGCTAGAGCACAACTTTGAATCGCGCACAGGTTCATTTGGCAACCAAGGCGAGTGTGACGAGGCGACGACATCACTTCCGCTTTAGTCTGTTCAAAAGGTGGCCCGGAGTATAGTGAACTAACAATACAGAGCAGCAATCGAGTGTTCAGAGAAATAACTGGTGAACTAACAATACAAATCAGCAACCAAGTGTTCAGAAAGATAACTCGTGAATTAACAATACAGAGTAGCAACCAAGTGTTCAGACAGGCAACTAGTATACTCATTATGTGACCAGATTTTTTGGAACGATGACTTACAAATTAGAAAAAAAACACTTAATTGAATCAATAATTATAACTCACTGTAATAATTAGTTAACTCTAAAATTGTTAAACACTGACCACAATGATTCAGAACATTAGCTGCTCTAAACAACAACTAGACAAAGATTTTAGAACAGCAACTAAAGTAATATCTTGTAATTACATTTGATCATGTCCGTAATTTTGATGGCACTGCAGATTAACACTGTCACTACGAGATCTGAGTTAAATATCACTAATGTCCTTATGTATTCTGCTAGAAGTTGCATATACTACTTGTTTTGATAATGGAATGCTAACGAATATAGATTTTTATAGGAGGGGTTTATTACTGTGCTGCACTCATCTTTAGAGGTGAATTGGCTACCGAAATATTTTAAATGTTGATTGTAAGCATACAGGATTCCAATTGTCATTTCTACTAATTGGTGTTCAGTTTTTTTTATACATTTGTTAGACATACAAAAACCTACTCATGTGTTTACTGTTCCATAGTTGTTTACTGTGTTTAGCTGTAATAGTTGTTTTTATGTACTATTGTAAATTCTTGTTGTAAGACAAAATATCATGTCAGTTGATCAGTTGATGTGCTCACCTGTTTTGTTCATATTGGTGGCTCCTCAATGATACAAGTGACTCCCTTTACAAACACACATTTTTACCTTAAATTAGTAAATACCGGTACTTATTCTTTTCCTTACTTATTTCTGATACTGACAAAAGGCTGAGCATTACACATTTTTCAGAGTCATGTCAGAAACAACTTATGCATTTACAGCCTTGATTAAAACAGGTATATTGGTTACCTGTTTGTATGTTATAGAATTTATTACAGGCAGACGAGAATTATTAAACAAAAATAGTATGCTAGAGGAGTATAGTAGTTAATATAAATTGATTATCATAGACAGATAATGTGTTTATACTTGAACATACAATAGAGAAACTTAAAGAGTATAATAAATATACACATATAATATTTATAGTTTTCTAAAGGCCTTGATAGAGTGAAAAGGAGTCAACTCTGGGAAATGTTGGGCAATACATGTATTCCCTTGCATATTGTACAAACATAACTATTGCTATTTTAAATAATTTGTATGAAATTGAAATTACTTACCAAAAATTAAAAAAACATGAAGATTAGAATTCTTCAATAACCACCACAACAATTGACAGTGCAAACAAACATTACAATAAATATTTAGTTGAAATACAAACCAATTACTTGTTAGTGTAATTATAATCTTCTGATGATGTACACTGTGTCTGCAAAACATGCTTAAGGAAAATAAATAAATACACACTTGTAGAAGAACTCTGTTACAGTATTTACACAATTTAGTAAACAATAATATGCAGGATATATATACATATATATTTATATGCAGGATATTTATAGTACTATCAACTATCAACAAAATATCACCAGGTCAAACTGGGAAACAAACTTACTCTCCCATTCGAAACTACAAAAGGCATCAGACAAGGATGCTGCTTGTCCCCTACCCTCTTTAAAATATACTTAGACAGAGCTCTAGTAAGATGGACAAAGAAGTGTAAAAGCATGGGGCTGAGAGTAGGAGATGACAATCTGTTCACTCTATATTTTGCCGATGACCAGATTGTGGTAGCGGAGGAAGACGAAGACCTCGAGTGTATGGTCAGAAAGTTAAAAGAAGAATATGACGCAGCTGGTTTGACGATGAACATGGCAAATTGTGAGTACCTGATAGTGGGCAATGAAGAAGTTAAGGATTTAAAATTGGATGTGGACAGGATAAGAAGTGTTGAAAAAAGTAAATACTTAGGCATTATTTTCAACAAACACGGAAGCAGCAAAGATGAAATTCAAGAATGTGTTAACAAGGAGCGAACCGTTATAAGAGCGCTGAATTCTCTTCTATGGGAAAGAAGTATAACAAGAAATACAAAGAAACATATATATAATAGCATGGTGCAAAGTGTAATCCTTTATGGAGCAGAAGTTTGGAATGTTTCAAATGTAAATAAGAAAAAACTGATGGCAGCGGAAATGGACTTCTTCAGGAGGAGTTGTAGAAGATCAAAATTAGACAGGGTTAGAAATGAGACTATTAGAGCTGAGATGAGTAGTGACAGGACAATAATAGATGAAATAGAAAGAAGACAATTGACTTGGTTTGGGCATGTGAAGAGAATGGAAGATGACAGATGGCCCCGCAAAATACTGGAATGGATACCACCGGTGAGGAGGAAAAGAGGATGTCCATGGAAGAGTTGGCGAGATGACATAGTGGAAGCAATGGTTGCGAGAAATTTAGAAGAACTTACATGCTACGATAGGTTACAATGGAAGTTGGGGACGGAGAAACGGCGACAGCTGTAAAGATCCGTTTTATATTGTGACAATACAATCATATGCTGTACTGTGCATTTAATAGATAAAATAAATATTTAAATTAAATTTATAAATATTTAATAAATAAGCAGGTATGAGATTGAAAGCTTGGTTTATGTTAAAAATACGGAATGTAGACAGGCAGGCGCTGACCTGAACACTCACACAACTGTCGCTGGGAGTGTGTACAGTAGTAAGTGATGTGTGTGAGTGAGGCCAGCTCGAACATGAAAGTTTCCAATCTCACCCTGAATAATTGTCAAATTACAGTTTTTATTTAATTATAAGAAAACCATAGATAGTAGCAAAAATTCAAAGACTCCAAAATGTGTATAAAATTAATGCGCACGTGTAGTGAGAAAACGGCATGAAAAGGATGTGCAGTGCGAATTCAGTGCAACTTTAAGTGCGTAGTAATTACACGGATTATTCTAATATGATGGAAATTACGTAGGACATGTGTAATTAAATATGGGTAATTGTTAGTGCACCCTGTAGTTCACATCAGACTTTGCCATTGGCAGAAATGTGCGAAAATATGAAATTGGACGAGAGTGGGAGAACTGACGCCACCGAGCAATTTCAAACCAGCCAGACTTCTGTCTCAACAGGTGCTGTACGATGCTCGATTATAAATAGGGCATGAGAGAAGCCAGCCCTTCTTCTCAATAGTCTTCAGTCGTGGCGGGACGCTCTGTCCGTTGGCGACGCGAGTTTCTAATTTTTGTTAATCGAACAGTAGATGCGGACGGACACTATGTTCGTCATAAGTGCAAAATAGTAACTCTTAATCTGTTACCGAATACGAATGTACATTAGGTCCATCAGGCAAGACAAGTTACTATCTTACATCATGCAGAGGAACGCTACGCTGAACAGTAGAGGCATCTGCTAGAACGACAGCAGCTGGTGCAGAGCAACCTCTCACACTATCCTACATCAACCAGATGGGTCCATGATAGACGAGTAACTGGAGGATGACGAGTGGAACCTGGAGACGTGCAGGGAACTCCAATCAGAAGAGGACATATGGATCAACGGAGGACATGAGTATAAGCTACAAAATCGAGGTGACAGATAATCCATTTATAAATTTTAAATGAGAGACCAAAGACATTTAAAAGACATTTTAAAATTTAAACATGAATAAGAGTTTTATGTAAAATGTAGATAAAGAGGTTCAGAGAATTTGATTTAAATTTACTAAAATATTTTTTTTTTATGTTTAACGATTAATTTAGTCAATTTCAATTTTATTTTAAAGTTTGTAAAGCAATCAATGATTACTAAGTATGCAATACATAAATTAACGTAGTTGGAAGTTATTAAAAAAAAAAACCAATAAAAAAACGAAACTGCAGTAAAGCACACTGTCAGACTGAGCAGTCGAGTTTTAATATTGACAAATAAGTAATTAGAATATAACTTTGTTACTGTAGAATATAAGATTTATTTAATGTTAAATGTACTGCAACATTTGAACGTTTCAAGCGAACAATAATGAATATTTATGGTGCGAAGTAGTTGATATTTTTAAACACGCTTGTGTTTTATAAATAAAATTATGAAAACTCGTTACAATTAAATCAATGACTACTCTTATTACCATTACACCCAAACTACATTAATTGGTACACTTTACCAGTAATGTTATATAAATTTTTGGTGCTCAAAAATCGTGGGGCTACCCAAATCAATTTATATTAAACAATGTGCATATAATATGCAGGAAACTGCAGTAGATATACGTGACAATGTGAGTAAAACAGTTCTCAGTCTCATTCTGACTCATCATATAGTTTATAATTTTATAGTTTATAATCAACGTACATTTGTGATACCAGTACCATTAAGCAATGGAAATAACATCAATAATTTTTACAGACATGACTTCAGGAAAGCTGTGGTAATGCTTGTATATTATATATGGATGATCAATTTGTATATGTGGATCCTAGTTGCCAATTAAGAAGAAACTTTTGAAAGATAATTTTCATTATATGTTACAAGTATGATGAGAAATTTTAACTTACAAATTTTAGTTTCTAAAATTAATATTATGGCTTTTAAGGTCAAAAGGGACAGAAACGTTAGTAATAAATGATGCGATATGATGGAACAGGCCGAAGTTTCAATTCATTTCAAGTCAGCAGGTGCACAATCTCTCTGAACTGGGAATTGGGTACAGATTATTATTTGGTGTTCTGTCCTAAGGCAGGTCTTCAAATGGTAAGAGCTCTCCAAGCTATCATATCGCATGCCAATCTTTTTGTTTCTTCAAAACACCCTCTGATTTTAATGCTATCTATTAACTTCATTCTTGTACGCCCTCTTCTTTTTCTCCTTCTATGACACCCTCCATGGCAGTTGTAAGCAAGCAGGCTCTTCTTAAACAATGACCTAATCAATTCCTCTTCCTATGTTCTATTACCTACAGGATTCTTTTCTCTTCCCCTATTCTTCTTAAAACTTCATCATTCTTTACTTTATCAACCCACCTCACTTTTTCCGTTGCTCGCCAAACCCACATCTCAAATACTTCTAATCTTTTCTCATCCTCTTTCCTCTGCACCATATAAAGCAATGCTCCTTTCTTATCTTATAAAGGCATAGATAAGAAAGGAGAAAGACTTAATCACTTCCTACCAAGTAACTGAGGTGAAGATGAGACCATATAAAATTATCAACAAGAGTAGTGGCTTACACAAGAAACACTTAAATGTGGGAGAAGCTCAATCTAGAAAGATTACAAGGGAAAATCAATAACCAATGACAGTGGTTCCATCAAATCAACCAAACGGATCTACAGAAACTGCCAAAGAGATGCTTAGAATATCTGGCAAAAGGTAGAAATTTGGTGAGACCTAAGAACTAATGGAGGGATCTAATTGGGTATTCACAGTTTATCAGTGATGACTACACATAATTCTGTAATGAATCATTATAGAGAAGATGAGACTGTGTATTTCGTATCCTTGAGACAATGGTGTATAATTGTCAGACTGTTTCATAACGACATGAAGACTACTGGTAACTATACATAGCTGCATACATACACTAAATGTACATTGCTGGTATACCAGCAGTATATAAGATGCATAGGTTATGTAGTAGTAGTAGTAGTAGTAGTAGTAGGCTAGTAGTAGTAGTAGTAGTAGTAGTAGTAGTAGTAGTAGAAGTAGTAGTAACAGTAGTAGTAGTAGTAGTAGTAGTAGTAGTAGTAGTAGCAGTAGTAGTAGTGGTAGTAGCAGTAGTAGTAGTAGTAGTAATGTTATGAGTATAAGTAATATAATTTTAATGTTGAAGCAACACAGCAAAACCATTCATTTAGCACCAAACAAATCCTGTCCAGGTAAATAATTTGTTCACTTCAGCTTACATATGCTAATTAGTGTTAATCAGTATCTACCTTAATTATAAAAATTATTTTTTCATCATGCCTTTTAGTTAATAACCATAAATATCCCAATTAAATAACACAAAAATAACCACAGAGCTAACTCATATCCTGTCTTTCATTTCTATATCAGGAAAAACATCAAAGTATAATTTTCTATAAAGTAACAATAATAAAATGCCATATACATCATGATCATCTGTTGACTCTCCTTGGGCACCACATTATAGAATTCTACCAAATTGAGCTGTCTGGTTTGGGAGTTGCTCCTTGATGACAGATATCTCCCCACTGTAATATTATGTATTATTGTACTTCACACTGATTGTCTACAGACATGCTCTATGTCATGCATCATCATAATCATAATCATAACCACCACCACCATCATCATTGTCGTTGTGACAGGCCCGGATTTTGCAATAGGCACACTAGGCACGTGCCTAGGGACAGCAGGCTCAAGGGGGGCAGCACGAGGTGAAAAATTATTTGTTAAAATTTCATATTTTCGGTTTTTTAATTACAGTATTTGTATTGGGCACTTGCATTATGGCCAAATTGAAGAAAATGGTTTTGAAATAACCTTTAATTATATCATTGAATAACACGGTATTGACACTGGGCCTATAGTGGTGGTGGTCGGAGCGGAGCACGGTCGTATGTAGACCTACAGGTCTGGACACTCCGTTGAAATTCTTGTCTTCTTTTTTGCCGACTAAAATAGTTTGTTCCAATATCGCTTGGGGCGTCTAGATCTAGAAGTCAATCCCTATTGCGCATGATCTTATATTCAAAGCGTAATAGAGAATATTGTTTAAATGAAGTGAAGAACTTGATAGATTTAATTTAATTTTATATTAGATATTTTAGATTTAATTTTAGTTTTATACATTTAATTTTATAAATAATTTATTTTGTAGATATTTGCAATAGAGATAGTTGAAATGACTATTTTCAGCAACTTTTTTTCAGCAGTCAAGGAGAACTGAATATATAGAAGTTACTTTGGGGGGGGGGATGGCGCTAACAATAGTGCCTAGAGGCGGCAGGACACCTAAATCCGGGCCTGCATTGTCACCATCGTCAGCAACACCACCATCACCAACATCGTTATCCTATTCCAAGTTTTATATTGAACAGCTTCTTGCACCCTCAAGAATTAAATTTGTTTTCAATACATATTCTGGAGAAAGTTTAAATTACTGTCTGCACTTGGAAGGCAATACAAAATTTATTTTGAAGTGGATGTTTCACCTACAATTACAAAAGGGCATTGGTATCTTTACTACTAAGTATGCCTATTTTTAGAATGTTGGGAAACGTTTCATGTTAATAATAGATTGTCAGCTATCTAGATTATCCTCTGAGTACAGTATGACGGTATTGATACAGAAACCAAAAGTAATGGCCTTCAATTGTTGGCTGAACACTAAAACTAGTACTCGTTAATAGGATATAAGAGCAAGTTAATCATTTTAATTATCTTCAAATGGCATTACTTATGACTATGTTGGAGAGTCAACATAAAAACCAACAACTTTTGGTTGATATACGAGACTATCCACAGAATGCTAAAGAACAATGTTAGAAAGGAAGCACAATTGAAATTTTAAAGACAGTGGGAACCTGGTTCTATGTTATAGTAGTGAAAATTGGGTATTAACAGGGAAGAAAGGAAGATTAACTGAGACACCAGAGAGATTTTTTTGAGGGAAGTTAAAGGTTTTGCTCAACTGGACAGATTAAAAAAGTGAATATACTACGACAATCAAGAGTATTATGACATATCGGGATGCCAGATAATGGAGTCACCATGGAAGATGGAAAGAAAGCCCATAGAACGAATTCTGAAAGCAGTTTTTGAATTTACAGTGGCGTGGTGTGGTTGTGAACCTGTTGCTGGTTGTGATAGCCTAAAACTTGACCTAAAAATTAATTCGAATTTTTTCTTGTACCAAGTGCTCTTTTTAGAGCATTTTCTATCATTCGCTGGGAGAAGAGGGTCCCAGTTCAATGGGATCTGACTCTCATTATACTTACACAGAATAAATCAGAACACAAATAATCGAATTAAAAATAATAAAGACAAACAGGAACACATGACTAAAGGAACAAAACACAAATAGGTACGTAGTATCTGCTGCACGTCAGTTCTGAAACCTAACATAGCTGCTAACTGAGCGTTTTGCCAGTTTATACAGCGGCAACACATTGCGTGGACGAATGTGTCCCCCTTCGCTGTTTGTACAGTGACAACTACTACGAGGTCAATGACCGTACGCAGTAAAACATTGCCGATGTCTGTGCCAGCAACCAGATGTCTGTGCCCAGCAGTGTTCGAAAGCAATGCTATGCTTTTCTTCAAGTTTCCCTACAAATATTGTTCGGATTTCAAATTATTCAATAACTAAAGTATTTATTCTGTGACATAACTAATATTATTTTCTCTTATTTCCAGTACTGCTGCCGCCGGCAACAGCGATTACATGGACGCCACGCTACTGTTTGAATATAAGTCTACGGAGTGAATAAGTGTTGGAATAGCTCGCAAGAGATGGACAGAAAGTCTTTGAAGTAGGAACAGACAAAGTGCCCAATCCCTGGCAGTATAGAAGAAAAAGAAGACTATTTGTACAAAGACAAACAGTTTGCATACACTACGGAAAGGCGCTTTGCACCAAACTTACATACATACATACATACATACATACATATATACATACATACATACATACATCCTCGGTGCTACAGCCCAGTCCGGGCCCTGGCCTCCAAAAGAAATCTTCCCCACTGGTCTCTACTCCCGGCCAATGTCCACCAGTTTGCTGCACCCAGCCTCACTGCCTCCTTACCAACCTGGTCCAGCCATCTTGTACGTGGTCTTCCTTTCCTTCTCCTTCCCATCGGCAAATAATTCATAACTCTTTTAGGGATTCTATCCTCCGCCATTCTCTGCACATGACCAGCCCAATGCAATCTGTTAATTTGTATGAGTTGCACGATCGGAAGATCTTTAAACCTTTTGTACAACTCTCGATTATGCAGTCACCTCCAAATGTCATTTTCCCTCACAGGGTCATAGATTCTCCTCAGTACCCTCCTCTCAAACACGGATAGTTTCTGCTCATCTAGTTTTTTTAGCACCCAGCATTCCGAGCCATACATCAAGACTGGTCTGATCAAGGTCTTGTATAGGGTGGCTTTTGTATCTTTACTTATTAATTTTGACTTAAAATGTTTCACCAGTCTGTAGTAACACCTATTAGCAGATAATATCCGTTTTTCAATGTCTCTAGAGGAGTCATTTCCAGAGTCCACATATGACCCGAGATATGGAAAACCCTGAACCTTTCAAATTCATAATCATTAATATGCAGGGACAGGGTACGAGTGTTGGCACCTACAACCATATATTTGGTTTTGCTTTGGTTTATAACCAAGCCCATAGCCTTAGCGGACAACTCCAGTTCCTGAAAAGCTTTCTTTAAGCCAGACTCAGACCTACTTATGACACCAATGTCATCGGCATAGGCCAGAAGCTGTACCTCCTTGTGAAATATGTGTCCCCTAGTTTGAATTCCTGAATCCCTGATGACCTTTTCTAGAGCTATGTTGAACAACGGACATGCTAAGGCATCTCCTTGTTTCAGCCCATTCAATGTTTTTAAGGAGTTAGATTTGATTGTATTCTGATTTGGCACTTAGAATTGGACATAACTACTCCAACCATACGCACCAACTTAGATGGTATATTCAACTCCTTCATAGCTCTATATAGCATTTTCCGGTTGATTGAATCATATGCCGACTGGAAATCCACAAAGAGATGGTGAGTGGCCACTCCATATTCCAACGTTTTTTCCAGGATTTGCTTTAGTATAAATATTTGGTCTGTTGTTGACCTATTCTAGTGAATCCACATTGATATTCTTTTATGTTTTCCTCAGCATAGGGAAGCAGCCTAGAAAATATGATGTTGGACAATACCTTATATGCTGTATTAAGTAGAGAGATGCCCCTATAATTTTTACATATGAGCGGATCACCCTTTTTATGTATTAAACACACCACCCCGTTGTTCCACTCATCAGGCATTACCTCCTCCAGCCATATTCGCTCTATGAGATGGGGAAATTCCTTTATGAAATCTCCTCCTGCGCTCTTTAATAGTTCCCCTGGTAAACCATCGGAACCTGCTGCCTTGTTATTTTTAACCTTTGAAGTCGGGACAGACAAAGTGCCCAATCCCTGGCAGTATAGAAGAAAAAGAAGACTATATGTACAAAGACAAAAAGTTTGCATAGACTACGGAAAGGCACTTTGCACCAAACTTACCAGAGCAAAATGTACAAAGTCCAGTCGTATTTGGCTGACGTCAGGGTCTATTTTCCTTACTTTCACAGTGCAAGTTTGTTGTCCTCTGCTCAGCCCGGGGAAGTTCGGACTCACGAAATACGTGACATTGTTGGCTATTTCTGAACCGCACGTCGCAGTAACTGAAACACACATACCATAAATTGAATTAAATTAACATCGTAGTAGTGGTTACGATTACCATCTTGTCGGGCGTGATATTGTGCCTTCTATGTATTATTTAATTGAGTAATTGTACATCTTATTTCGTTGTACGTGCGTTCCTAGGTACACGTATCATGTTTTCCTAAACGTACTTATGTAACTACTGTACATAGTGTAAGCAAATTCATCGCCTGTCATTCTGCACTGACTAGGGAAGCGATTCTCAAACTGTGGAATTTAGGAATTCTCAAGAATTTAGGAATAACACTGTATTATACTCATTTGTAAGTTAATTATCACGTTTATTTATTTTGTATATAACTACTAAAAATAGTTGAGCTTAGGAACCATAAAGTTGTCCTCACGTGAAGCAGTTTCACGCAGAACGTTGGCATACATAACTATAGCCTACTCAATGCAATGGACACGCTAACAAACAAAATATCACATAATACCAGGGTGCGATTTTCTCATATGGTTGCAAAGGTGATAAATGGATAAAACGATTAAATATCTCGGGACAAAAGAGTTGTGACTAAGGAGCGTTTAAATTAGCCGAGCTAAATGATACTTCCGAGTTAGAATACCCTAGCTAAATGGTATCCACTTGTAGCGACTGACGATTATTCTCACTTATCACAATCGGCCACCAGATTCTATACAAGAATCCAACTAGGTTTAGAAGCCAGTCTCCACAGCTAGGTCGTTTAGGGTACCACTTCATCCACGTAGAAGTTGGTGTGGATTGTGAACGGAGACTCTTATGTTGTTGAATTTGTAGGAAACGTGTGTTGAACCTCATTCCGTTTAGGGTCTTGACTCAGGACTAAATATCCCGAACATCGGGGACATTTATTAGACTGAACAGAATGTGAAGACGGGTCGAATGGGAAATTAGAAATTACGACACAGTAGGCCTACAGAAGATTAATAAACGAGAGACTCATTAATTCGTGAAAAGTCACTGGAATTAGCAAACGAAGCGTTCATTGAGCACGTTCAGACAATATTTCTTTATGTTTTATGATGGTTACAAGTATAGCCTCTTAACGTGGTCGCATCTTAACGTTGCCACAGTTTTTTAGACTACGTTAAGTTCTTCATTCATTTTCAAATCATTTGTTTTATGTGTGTTTTTCTTTACTGAAAATAAATTCGAAGCAACCAACAATTAAATTTTTGTCAACTCGGTTTTCTTCCTTAGCAATTACACCTAGTTAAGATGTCTCTCGTATTAAGATAACTGTTGAAGTGTTTCAACCACACGTTAAGGATGTGGAGAACTAAGAAAATAATCAGTAGGCCTACTACTCATACTTCCCGAAAAGACGCTGGAAATTAACAGAGAAAAGTATGTTAGTGTAGTGTTTTAGAAAAGTTTTAAGAAACAATGCAATTTCGAGAAGGCAAAAAATTAACTCACGTTTTCGGATATGACGCATTAGCGGTAAGCAACAACAGTAACTGACCAATCTACTCCTTGATAAAGCTTACTGTGATTCCTTAAAAATTTCGAGGTCTTAAAAGGAACCTCTATAAATAACCAAAATGAAAATATCTCTTTGGACGGAAAAAATAAATCCACTTACCATTTCCTCTTTTGACGTAGAATACGTCTTACCTTTCAGGCCAGCAATATGCACCCCCAACCAGAAAATCGAACGTTACGTTTTCACGTCACGTTTGAAATTGAAATATTATCTAAACGACAAAAGATTCACGCTTATATGAGGTACCATTCGACAGATAAAGGAACAAAGATAATAAATAGCACAATATAAGCGGGCTATTGCATCATCCAGCGCAGGTTGAGCGGGGGGAGAAATAGAAATGTTTTGTGCCGCTCGGTGCGCACTAAAATTAGTATTTCTCCGGTTTCCGATGCGATAGAACGTTGAGTGAGGTGTCGTTAAAATTGTCTCATCGAGTACTATCTACATAGTGTACCGTAATAGCGGTGATGTTATTAAGAGGTTTGAATAATCGTAATTCAAGTTGTAAAAATCGTGTTCGGAAAAAATGCGCGGTATATGGATGCTAAACGTGCTCAAAAGTATCATAAACGCATACAGGAGAGTAGAGAAAATCATGGGGAATTCAAAAAAACCCAAAATGACCAATGCCGAACGTCAGAGGATTTACCGACAACGCTTAAAAGACAAGGAAATAAATACTGAAGTCGAATTGGATGAGGAAGAGCGCCCGACTTCGCAAGTGTATCAGCCGATAGAATTCAGCAAAACGTGGCAGTTAGCTACAAAGCACATCCACAAAACATTTTTTAACAATGAACTTGGACACGCGTGTGACGTTTGTGACAGACTGTGGTTCCAGATGGACGTAAAGATAGTGGCTGTTAAAGTGATGCCATTGCAACACCATGGAGACCAGAATTAATTACCATAGTAACAAGTAAATAAACAAATGATATTTAGCGGTATCGGAACTATACCTTTATCCGTTCCTGCAGTTTTTAATGTTTGTACTATGCGATTGTATTGATATATTTGTAATTTTTGATTCAGATAAGTCTATATATTTTGTAATTGTCTTAAGCGATTTATAAAATGTATGTTTATACGTATTTCTGATGATGCAATGAATAAGTAATGAAGTATGAATTTCCTTAGTAGTAGCCATACTACTACTAAAGATGTCAACAAGACCAGAATTAATTACCATAGTAACAAGTAAATAAACAAAAGCTATTTAGCGGCATCGGAACTGTACATTTATCCATTCCTGCAGTAAATTTTTGATGTTTTATATAATATGCGATTGTATCGACATATTACGATGTGGAAAGTGTACTAATTGTAAATTGTCCTATTGCTTAATGCAAAGCAATTATGAGGTACCATTCGACAGATAAAGGAACAAAGATAATAAATAGCACAATATAAGCGGGCTATTGCATCATCCAGCGCGGGGTGAGCGGGGGTAAAAAACTAAATATGTGTTTGTTCATTTTATTCATAACACATTAGCAACCCTAAAGCACACAGACGTATTCTACGCTCTGACGATTTGCGGCCGTGGCTCCGACACAGCCCCCGCCGACTTTTTTCCTCTCATACTAAGATAATGAAAGCACGCATGTGTAACACACTACTATATAGACGTTGATCATGTTATGGCACGAAGTAACTAAAATTATGTTACCTCCGCTTTGTGGTAAGGGGAGAATGAAACGATACAGTGGACCCCATTCTCTCGATATTCTCGTGGGAGTCAAAATACTCGATGAAATGTTACGAATTACACATGCCAGGAAAGAAAAGAATAGCCATTAGCTCCGCTCTCTCTCTCTCTCTCTCTCTCTTTTTTTTTTTAACAATGTTAAAAATATAGTAAATTTACCATATTTGGTAAAGAAGAAAGTCCAGTCATTTGGTTTTCATTGTCCAGTAAAATCGGCAGGTGACACGCAATTTGCATTAATTAAAATTTGAATTAGTTCCACATGAATCGTGTTCTCAAGACTTAGTTCCACGTAATTTTTATCTGTGTCCAGACTTAAAACATGTCTGTCAGGAAGGAGATTTGCTTCGAATTCAGAAATCGTAGAGTCTGTTTATGAGTATTCTGGTGTCTTCGATGAAAGCAAATTTTTTGAAAGCGTTAAAAACTTGAAGGTCGTGCGACTAAATGTATCGAACTATACCCTGATTAACGAAAGAAAGTGACTGGCGGAGCGGCCGCGCGGCGACCGAGTTTGTAGTAAAAACATTCCACTTTATAACCTCGTGGAAACGTAAAATACAGGGCGAGAAATGTCTAATGAACTGTATTTTAATCATCAATTAAAGACGTTTTTAACAAACTTTTCTAATTTTTAAAATCTCTTTTCAATAAATTTACATTGTGAGTTAAAGAAAAAAATACACGAATTTGAATTAAAAAATTAGGGTTTATCGTTTTTATTACGTAAGAACTCAGAGGTTAAGCATCGGAAAAAAATTTCTTGTAGACAAATGGTAGTCCACCTTCTTTAGTACAATATATCAAAAATTGAGATTCCTACGATTAATATTAACGACGTTATTAATTTTTTCCGAATGTACTGTTAACTCCGTTATTAATAATTTTTTTCATTGTGTTTTTTCACAATAAACATAACAAAATTGTATTCATCAATACAAAGTGGTATGTAACCTTCAAATATTACGAAATATAACCGCAATCAGTTAATATAGGAAAATTAGAACTAACATCGCTCAACGGCGCGCGATCGAGTCAAGGTACAGTAACAGCCCAAAGAAAGTGGTGCATACGCTCACGGCTCACACATTGACACATAGCCAACTTACTACGAGTCACCAATCTCTCATAAGTATATACTTAGTTATCTGTCTACTTATTTAATCTAATCTTCTACCTGGAGATCTGTCAAAAACGTACATCTGACCAGACTTTTGTGGTTTAGTTGAACTACATGCTTTTTATAACAGTCTTGAATGATTGTTTATTACTCTTTTGCGGTACGGTATTTATTGTTTTCTTGTTAATAAACTGTTTTTGTTTTGTGATCAGCTTTAATACTACTAATTGAAGTGCAATGTAATTACTGGGAAATTGTTAATGCCATTCAAATTTCTCAATAACTAATTATTTAACTATGAAATATAGTTTACAGTTTAAAACTACCGAGCAAAGCTCGGTCTACCAGATATTGCATAATTATAATAGTATTTTACTGTTATAATGTAATTGAAATGTAAAAACAATTAGTAAATTACTTGTTATTAGCATTGACAAATAAATAATAAATACAGTACGGTACTTACAAGTATTGTAGTGTTCTTCAGCTTTTATGGAATCCGCTCATAAAATATGTGTATAAATCATAAAAATACACTATTAAAACACTCTATAAAAAACACTTATAGCTGTGAGTTAGTAGTCTTCAAACGAAAGTTCTCTGATACCCTCCATTGGATCGTCATCACTATTATCATCTTCTGAACAATTATCATCCTCGGAGCTACTGCTGTCTTCCACGGATATAATCATTTCCTCCACAGCTTCTTCCATTAGTCCTTCGTTATTCCATGCATCGATAATAACTTTTTTGGTGTGGTCCACTACTTGCTCCCACCTCTCAGCAGTAATTCGATTAAATCCGTCTTTAGTCAGTCGTTCAACTTCTTTTAAAGTAAACATTTTGTTGTTTTCGGCAACATACCCCTTAACCTGAGCCCATATAAGCTCAATGGCGTTAAGATGGCAATGGTAAGGTGGTAGCCTTATCACTTTGTGACCTCTGCTCTCTATCAATTCATCAACAAAATACCTTTTGTTCTGGGGCTTGTGCCATTTCACTAATTCCAAAAGTTCTGATTTTTTCAAGTCGGTTGTAGATTGAATATTTTTCCTATCCAGCCATGCAAGTATGTCAGCTTTTTTATCTTTGCTTGTGGGAGCTTTATCAATTTGCTTAGAATGGTAGGGAGCATTGTCCATGACTATTACTGCAGGCTCTTCTAGGTTATTTAGCAAAGTTTCAGAACACCAACCGAAGAATTTGTCGTGATCCATATCTTCATGGTAGTCACCGGTTTTTTTCGATTTAAATAGTAGAAGGGAATTTGGAACAAACCCTTTTGAAGAACCTGCATGACATATTATTAATCGTTCACCTTTCCCTATAGGTGTTAACATTGTCCCCTGAAGTGACTCATCAGTCCATCCTTGTTTCAAACAATGCCCAGCATTGACCCAGGTCTCATCGAGCCAAATTATATTATCGAAATTCTCGTCTTTGATTTGGCGAAGAAAACGACACCTCCAGGCAGCGACATCGCTTCTCTCCATAATCACTTTTCTGCCCGAAAATTTTCTCCACGTAAATCCTAAACCTTTTAGCACGTTTCTAAGCGAAGACAGACTGCCATTAAACAGCTCTTCATTTTCCAACGATGATAAAAGTTTTTTCAAAGTGGGATATTCTTTTCTTATGTAATATTGATATACATGTCTTCGTATAGCGTCTTCCTGAAAAGTGTCAAGTTTTGTCACAGTTTTCTCCCGTTTCCTCTGTTTGCCCGGAGTTGAAAGTTGGCTATTACTGTCATCTTGTATTTCTTTCAATTCTTTTTCCTTGCAAACTCGCAGAACTGTATTTTTATGTATTTTCAGAGCATCTGCAGTTCGCTGTATTGCATTATTAACCGGAATCAAAGGACCTTTGTTCGCCTTTTCTCTATCAAAATATTCCCGCACTTTGCACACAATTTCTCTTGACTGTCCTTTCATAGGTACGCCTCGGCCCGAAGTTTGTCTTTTCTTTGGAGTTCGAGTCCTAGGTCTTCCCCTATGTTTCCTTGGTTCAGCCTCGTTACGTTGCTCCATGCTCAGCCACCGAAGTATATTCACACAAAATAACTTAAAAACACGTCAATTTATAATGAAAGCACAAGAAACTAACACTTAAAATCAAGATAACCAACAACCGGACATCACTCAACCACCACATCAACTAAACTGAAAGCTGGAAATTTCCCTTACCCTTAGTGTGCGTATAACGGTTCAGTTTTCCTGGAAGCGTGTGCTATTTGTAGACATAAAGGAGAGGCCGAGACGCTGTACGGGAATGACGGTAGCGCGCGAATAAAATGGGTCCAATAGGTTCTGACTGTACTTCCGCCGCAGAGCGCCACGCATTGCTCTCTGTGAAATTCACTTTATATATTAATCCATTGTAGTATTCCTATCACGTACAAGGTGTAAGTTGTATATGTCTTCTACATTTAGTTATCTAAAGAGAGCGTCACGCAAATCTCATTCGTGTACAACTTTTAACAACTGAGTTAACAGGACATTCGGAAAAAATTAATAACGTCGTTAATATTAATCGTAGGAATCTCAATTTTTGATATATTGTACTAAAGAAGGTGGACTACCATTTGTCTACAAGAAATTTTTTTCCGATGCTTAACCTCTGAGTTCTTACGTAATAAAAACGATAAACCCTAATTTTTTAATTCAAATTCGTGTATTTTTTTCTTTAACTCACAATGTAAATTTATTGAAAAGAGATTTTAAAAATTAGAAAAGTTTGTTAAAAACGTCTTTAATTGATGATTAAAATACAGTTCATTAGACATTTCTCGCCCTGTATTTTGCGTTTCCACGAGGTTATAAAGTGGAATGTTTTTACTACAAACTCGGTCGCCGCGCGGCCGCTCCGCCAGTCACTTTCTTTCGTTAATCAGGGTATAAGTAAAGGTTACATTTGAAAATAAGAGAAAACTTTTATGTAAAGATTCTTGTTTTATTATGTAGACAAGGTACTTCTGAACAATTCCTAGAAGGGAAAATGGACGACTGACGTCAAAGGTACATGTGTTTCGATACATGCGTGCTGGCGGCAGGTGGACGATTGGCGTCACGCGTGTGCGTGTGTGTTTACATCGAGCAGTTCGTGTTTCAATATGGAGCCTATCTACCGAAACGTGTACTAAGAGGCGTGAAAATATTAATGGCACAAATTAGGAAGTCGGTTTATGATGGGACTACTATATAGCCATATTACTGGAAATGATCTTGTTTGTAATACTCGTTATTATATCACAAAATGCGACGTGCGGAGGCACGATGACGATAGAGAAAAAACAATAATGATACATACACAAACCACATTCCAAATTTAGATATTTACAATCTAAACGTCATGCATAAAAAAACTTTTATTACGGATATGGAAATATCGCCAATTTTCAAGGTCTCTTCAGGCACTGAATGACATCCATCAAAGTGGGAGCGCGCGTGTTCTAATTCTTTTACTTATTAGTTTTCACTTTGTTACTTGTAAAACATATCGCATACGCGTTGTGAAAAATCGCAAAAATCCATGTGGGATATTAAAATTAAAAAGAATTTTAATAAAATCATCACATGTTCAGTACAGAGTTTGATAATGACAGTTTCAGAGTTTTTTATCCGATGGACAAGTTTATAATTTACTCCCTTAATACAAAACAGTTACATCACATTACAAAATGTTCAACCAGTGGGCAAACCGTTTCATGAATGTAATGCGATTGAAACTAAAACGTCGTAAAACTAGAAAACTATTTTAGTTATGGTTATGGTTTTAGTTATGGTGTTCATGAATGCACCATAAATATTTCTCTAGTTTTGCTAAACACAGCACAGGAACGCACAGGAATTGTATTTAGTAATTCACCGCAGAACAAAATTCTCTAAAATCTAGTTTTCCCAACGGCCTGGGATCTCAGAGTGCAAGAGGTGTGGAAGTTTAACCTGAAGAGGTGGCCCAGCTGACTGAACTCTGCGAGAGGATCCTGCCTAGTGTTCCGGGTAAAACCTGATGAACGTCTGACAGAGCAGAATGCATTTGACAGTCCAACGGCTTCAGGGGCACAGAGGAACAAAGTCAAAAGGAATAACTGGCCTGGAAAATCTGCGAAGACAACCAATCTAGAGAAAGAAAATCTTGACCGCAAATCACTGGGTTGAAGGGTCTGGCTTCAGATACGTTCTCTAATACAGAAAACTTCGCAATTGCTTCGGAAGTAGGAACAAATAAATGGGGTAGGCTGGGAGAAAAGACGTAAATCTTGTACTTACGAGCACTAAATAAACGACAAATGAACACCAAATGAAAGTAGAAGTTAGGCATCGATCAACGCCGTCCTTATCCATCGGTTGGAGAATGTGTTCAGGAAAGTAGAAAACAAAAGCAGAAGAAATAAAATAGATGGAGTACATTCTTCAGGGGCACAGAGGAACAAAGTCAAAAGGAATAACTGGCCTGGAAAATCTGCGAAGACAACCAATCTAGAGAAAGAAAATCTCGACCGCAAATCACTGGGTTGAAGGGTCTGGCGTCAGATACGTTCTCTAATACAGAAAACTTCGCAATTGCTTCGGAAGTAGGAACAAATAAATGGGGTAGGCTGGGAGAAAAGACGTAAATCTTGTACTTACGAGCACTAAATAAACGACAAATGAACAAATGAAAGTAGAAGTTAGGCATCGATCAACGCCGTCCTTATCCATCGGGTTGGAGAATGTGTTCAGGAAAGTAGAAAACAAAAGCAGAAGAAATAAAATAGATGGAGTACATTTATCAAATGTTAGTTTAGAGGATGTGAGAATGTTGTTCAGTGAAATACTGTCAGAATTAAGTACTGTAAATAATTAATGAGCCCAGTCATGAAAATAGTAAGGTTTGGCTGATAATAAATACGGGTAAAGAAAACATAATTTTTAATAAGGTCTCACCGGTTGAGGGCGTAAACATTAATAGTAATAGTCTAACAAATATGAATGAGGTAAACTATTCGAACAAATGGTTAAACAATTTGACCATAAAAAAAAAAAAAAAAAAAATAGAGGTGCAATGCACAAATTGTCAGAAGAATATAGTTGATCCAAGATCCTCATGATGTTGAATATTATGAAGAACAACAGACTGCCATTTTTTAGGAAGTTTATAATAAAAGAAGTTAAGAATCAGTGTGCTTTCTGCAATGTCATGTGGCTCAAAAACATGTTCAGCGGAATACAAGAACGATACAACTTTGGCTCTGACTAAGCTATGCTAATAATGACAAGGCTGAAATAATAGAGCAACAACTAAATGGAACACTACTAAACTAGACGAGACACATAGCTAGCGAACAGATGGTAAGAAGTCAAGAGACATAAAGAGACCTGAGAAATAACATGGTTATTACTGCGGTACAAGTAAGTGAACTGGTCAATATTTGCTCAGTAGAGAAATCACTTTGCCTTGCCGGTTCCAAGTGGAAGTATTAACCCCGTTAAAAGACCTGGGTTCATCATCTGGCTTCTTATGTTAATACTCATTGTAGAAACCGCCTGACGTTACGAAAAAATTATGTCAAAGGTTTCGATTGTGAGGGTACGTTTACAACAGCTGAGAAGGTAAATGGAGGACTTCCAGGAATCGGGACTCCGGGTCAACATATCACTAGAATTACTCTATAAGTTGCCGGTAATGTTATTACAGGAAATAATTTTATCCGTATTCAAAAGGAAGTTTTGCAGCGAACATATGTGTAGTGTAGACTTCATGAAATCAAGGCAGGAGATTTTCGGGACGACCCAGAAGAATGTGGAACTGGGCATGGACATAATCCGTGACGAGGAGGATAAGAATCGCTGAACATTAACTAGGGTTGGACAGACAAGCGGTAACGATTTCTCTCTCTCTCTCTCTCACACACACACACACCATAAAATAACTACAAACGTATTGTAGGCTATTTGTTTTTTGCTGCTTCCTGCTTGTACGAAACAGCATAAATATCATTTAATGTTTCACTCGTAGACCTGAGTGATCGGAACTTGTAAACATTTTTCGGTTGATACGGTTGACCACTGAAGATGCCACGAACAATGGTCGCATCGTAATATCAATAAAAGTGTCGTCAACCGAAAATCGTTTTGTTATCATTATATGTCACTTCATTTTAATTATCGTTTCCTACTGTTTTTTTTATTGAATGTTAATTGTATTCCAATCTAAGGTAATCAGTTATATTAATGATTAATTCAAAAATGACTTACAAGGGTGTGCTTCCAGTGAAGCACTTCCGTTACAGCAAATACACTATACAAAATATATGTTGTTTTTAAATATTCACCTCAACCTAATGAAATCCACTACGGGTTTGAAACGTTTCAATCTATGCGCTTAACCACTGCTAGACCGACGTTCCTTGACAAGGAAGTTGGGATGGTTTTTCAGCCTGTCTCTTGGCGCTTCTTCGCTTTATCTCTTCTATTTGTAGACCTCTCAGGATTACACCGTTGGGTACATCTCATGAGACTCAGTACTTTGTTCTAGAAGTGCTGTTGTTTTTTAAGGTTGGAGTTACTGGTTGTTCCCCACAGCCAGACAGGTTTTAGGATAGCTTTATAAATTATCAGTGTGTTTTCAAAACTCACCTGGAGCTCTACAAGATAACGGTATACTGTAGAGCTGCGCACTCGATGTTGACCGATTCACCTACAGGTTTCTCGCAAACAATTATGCGACACAAGTGCCCTTCCCTACTACTTAAAGACCAGGCCGTTCAAGCTGACAATCAACCAGTACATTTTTTGAAATTTAAAGAATTTCCACTTCATAAAGATGTTTTTTGCCAAGTGAGTTGTCGGCCCAGGTACTTCATCTCGTTTCCCTGCACAAGTGTGCAGGCGTAAAAAAAAAATAAGATGGACAGTCATATTTTTTCATAGTAAAAGTCACATAGGCTGATTTGGCTGCACTGGTTTTAGTTTTCCAATTTTTGGCCAGAGAATCCAAGTGCTGTTTCAGACTGAGTGATGCAGTCCTGGGGCACGCGTGCGCCGTCAGTGTTGTCAGCAAACGTTGCAACCTGTGTGTGTTTCTGGTTGCTGGCAGATCGTCTATACAAAAGGTATAGCCCCGGTCCCAGTACACGCCTTTGGTGTACCCCCATTTGATGAGAACCCATATGAACTTCGTTGTTACAGCAGGAAACCAAACAACTGGGATACTGTTACTAACTTTGTTGCCATCCACTCGGACTACTACTACTCATACGCATTAAGAAAACAACCTTTACCTTACGATCGTGTTTACAGTCAGGATTTCCAATTATGATAAACTCTTTCTACTACGTCTTCTAATAAATTAATGAAGAGGTTCGTTTTCCTGTTACGGTAACGAGCAGAGATCGCACGCACACGCATGCGCGCGCGCGCGCACACACACACACACACTTATGTTCTCTCATACAACTTTTTTATCTTGCTTGTAATGTGTGATTATTTAACAATTTAATAATTTACCCTTGAGGTATAGGCCAAAGGCATACTTATCTGGTTAAAGTTTTCCAAGAATTATTTTACACATTAACATATTAAAACTAATTTGTCTCATTCTCCCCCACCCCCTCTCTCTCGATCTCTACCTATCTATATAAATACGTATGTAGCCTATTTCAGTAGTTTATCAACATCATTAAGAATTTTTTGTATCTCTGCCAAACGGTCTTACTTTTTTTTGTTAACGACACGACAATTTGTGTGTGTTTGTTTGAAATCCATGTAATTATGAAGAAGTGGCTGAACAAGTCAGGCGACCAACAGGAAACACAATTTAGGTCGCATTAGGTGACGGGGAAACCCCAGAAATTAATAGTCTGCACATAACTGTACCTGATTGATTGGGTCGGTCGTGTTTGTTGTTGCGTCGCTTGGAGGTGGTAATCTTCAACAATGGGCAAGCCAGCAGGGAGCCGCCTGACCTCGCTAATGATTTACGGAAATAAACAAAATTAAAATTCTCCACCAGATACTTACGGCTTGATGCTGTAATTGTCGACATAAAATGAACGTCGTTTCGGTCGATTTCGAACTACCTAATCAACATTAATGCTCTGTTTTATTCTTAGTACTTAAGTTACAGTGGGTTCTTATCGACGAATTACACGTATCGGCTCCAAGTTTACAAACTGCTTTGTCCAAGTTTCGTATTCCCATTAAACTCTTAATATATTTTCACTTTTTAAGAGAGTACTCAAATTACGCTATACTCTACCTTTGATCACTTCAGTTAATTACACTAACTAGAACGAGTCTGTTCTCTTACGTTTTTCGACCAGATCTTCGTCGTTGAGCGAACGGTTGCATTGATACTAACCGTGCCGGTAATCTCCTTAGATCCTAAACAATCTTCTCAAACTCTTTGGTAACCGCCTCCATTCCCAACTCTCGATGAAAATCAAATTTCGGATATACGGTGACGATTGACAATATTTCACAACACTATTTAGAAAGTTTTGAATAGTTTCGATGTTGCTCACTTTGGGACGCAATGGCGTAGAGAATCATACACGCTTCAGAATTTGTACATAGAAGAATAGTTTGTACCAAGGTGAATGCTTTTCGTGGAACTGACCCCGTACGAGCAAAAACTGTTAAATATGATACTGTCCTGGAACAAGTCACCAATTTTTAATACCTGGGCTACAGTGTGTCTTATAATACAAGCAACGACGTCGGGAATAAGTTGCATAAGTTCAACATTATGTGCGGGCCCGTCAGGCGAACTCTTAAGTCAGCAAGTAAAGAAACACCCCTAAAATTCTACAAGGTGATGGCCCTTCTCACATATCTTATGGGTCTGAGAATTGTACTTTAACGAAAGGCCAGGCCAGTCGTATCCAAGCGGCTGAAGTGAGATTTCTCAGGCACGTGGCAGGGTATACTCTCCATGATCATAGAAGAGACACAGATATACGGCAGGAACTGAATATTATGAGTATACTCGACAGAGTCGCCCAGTATCGGCTGAATTGGTGGCAATATCTTTCCCGAATGGATTACTGCCGCATCCCCAAACAACTATGGAACTATAAGCCGAGGGGACGGAGAGGTGTGGGACGTCCGAGGAAGCGGTGGTGTGACCAGCTCTAATATTTGCCTATTTGAGACCGGAACAAACCATCCTTGGTTTAATCCTTCCAGATGATGATGATGGTGATGAAGAATACTTCGTGATATGTCATCAGACTTTTCACCTACAAGCTAGTACAGATTACTATGTTTTCTGTCAAGTTCTTCACGGGTTTTCTTCTAATGCGTCTTCCATTTGAGCATGACATCCAGCGTCATGCCCAAATGTAGTACAGTACAGTATAACATTACCATTATACTTACACACACGTTCCGTTCTTTTTAACTGTGATAAGCTTTCATTTACTTTAATTTAACCATATCGTTAAATTAACAAGAAATGAAAATTAAGAGAAAATATAAACATTTAAAAAAGCAAATGTTAGAAGAGAACAAGAACATTTTAGTAATACAAAACTAGAAAGTTATAAGCACAAAAAGAATATCTCAAAGAAATACATATGTAGTGGATGTACAGTAACCACTAGTAACCTCCGTGACCTACAGAGCTCACTCACTAGTTTCAACCAAGTACATTTATTATTAAATGAAATATTAGATAATATTTTTCACATGCGAAGTTTACTACAAACAAACACCTTACAAAATTTTTGAAGGCGGTCCAAAATTTCAAGGAATATTAACAGATAATAATTTTGCCAAATTATTAAAGAAACCAAGTTCGTGTTTTGAATCAAATTCCTCATAACATGATACCCCACATAGTCATTTACAATTTTTTTCAAAATGTTAACTTCTGCCATTGAATTTACAAAAAAAAAATTTCAGTGTGTAAACACTTATTCGGAGTTGGCCCAAAATTCCATTTTAGTTGATATTCGGCATACATTTTAAAATGTTTTTGAAATTTGTTATGATATTTTTAGGCTCTCGTGTCATAAAAGTTTCAAATTTCCAGGTTTCAAAAACTAAAGACTATATATTTAGATTGTGATTAAAATTATCTTTAATTTGATACCCCACATTAATTATTGTTATTTATTAAAACTTTGATCCTCCACAAACATATTATGCCCCTTTCCCCCTATATTTGGGGTGATTAATCGAAAAGTATTAGAGCTTTATGAGATACAGGTATGGACACGAAAGGCAAGTTTTATGAATGTCGGTTGACTCATATAAAAGTTATCGCGAGACATACCCGAAACAGATACACAGACAGAAATATGTCAAACAGTCAAGTTAAAAATGAGTACTTGTTTTGCTCGTTAAACGAAAAGACCTCTTTTTATAAAGCTCACTTACTGTTATTGTCAATATAATCATAGTCACCGTCTCGTCGAAGAGAGGGCAGTAGGTCTCCAGTCGGTTTTTGTTTCACACTGTTCAATTACGTCATCACTTAGACCTCCCAGGACATAATCCATGGTGGATGACCAACCAGTCACTAAGAGAGATTCTCCTTTTGCCCTAATGAACCGTGTCTCGAGGCTGTTGCTCATGAATAATAGTTTGGCGAAGGATACACCAATGTTAGTTGGTACTTCCATGACTCTGTGTAATTAATCTGTATTTCCTTCCACGTCTTATGTGCGCTCAGTTTAGTCTTTGTGCCACATATTTGTCTGAATGTTTTCAGTTACAAATTGTATCTATAATGCCGTTGTTACCTAGCAAGTCATATCGCAAAAGTACTAATAGTACAGGCACACTAACATATGTAGACCGATCACTGCTTACTGGATATGGTGACCGGTAATTCTAGTTTTTTTTACTCTGCATGCTTAATTAGAAATATAACCGACGATATCCAATTATTTGCGCATCATGCAGCGACCTCAAATTGCCGAGGATACGTCGTTCAGTGAGTGCTTCCATCGAATGTTGGGGCCTTGACTGCCCCAACTGCAGGCAAAGTGACTTTCTCTATTGTCTTATTTTCTGTCTTTACTGTCTTTACCATTGCCATACTCTGTTCAGCAATTTGTTTCGAAACGCATGGTTGTATTTTCATGAACTGCTCGACTTCGTTTTTAATTTGTTTTCTTATGTTTGTAATTGAGCCTTATACGGCAGATATTTTTGTTAACATTGTTCTATATTTAAGACAGATTTTTCTACTGGAGACATTCTTACCTCTTGGCCATTCAGATCACAGCGTAATTCATCCAAGTCACCACGTAGGAGACCCAACTCTGCAGTAGTATATTCTTGCATCTGTTTCCATAGCTTCGAAAAGAGCTTCCGTTTTATCTGCTTCCTGCTTATGTTTCTAGTCTTGTCTTTTTCTGCTTCTTCTGTTTCCTGTCGGCGTTCATATTTTTGTCGTCTTTCTTCTTCTTCTGGCTCCTATCGGTGTTTTCATCCTGTCGTTTTCACCACATACAGATTCCAGAATAATCAGTAATTTTCCATGTGACGTATCGAGCAAATTCCATATTACAGGCGTTCTGGAGTCCGCTAAAAACTGTGTCAATGTCTGACCTTGAACAAACTGCGCCGACCGGTGCGTCTGGAACAGCCTCGATTACGTTTTGAACAGCCTGGAACGCATGATAAGTGACACGAAATTGTCTTTCGCATCAATATTATTACTGAAATTCGAAAGTACTATACGTGGAAAGCTCTCGACAGGAGGATGGGATAGCTGTTACTACGTATTTTTTTACTGGTATTTTTTTACACTTCTGATGTTCGAAGTCTTTACGTCTTTAAAAGATATATGAAGAATATATATACTTCTTGAAATCTGTAGTATAATCTGGGAGGGTCATCGTTAACGAGTGACACTCCCTACAATTTTGAAATGTGTGTTTTCTTAAACACGTGAACGTATGAAAATAATTTATATGTTAACCTTATTTATAAAAACGTCGACAGCTCATAAAAAAATAATAAAACATGTTTTGTACAAATGTATAATAGATGACGTCTGGAGAGAACTGCTAGCAACTCACAGAAGACACAAAAATATGAATAAAAGATAGTTTTGATAAAGAACTGAAGTTTGCGATTTACTAAAGGGCCGTTTGAAGAAAAGTTTTAAGATAATGTAATCTCTTCAGTGGTATATGTTTCAGAAATGTTATTAGTTCGTGTAATTCATCGAGGAGTCTGAGAGATTTTGTGCTCTATATAATCTTAACTTTTTATCATTTTTAATGTTCTTCATTGTTAGAAAGTACAGCTGATGAAGCGGTGTATACAAAAAGATCTTGGCTCAAAAGGTAAGTCTTCAAAAGTTGCCGTGATATTTGAATTAAATTTGAAAGTAACTTTTTAGCTCCCGAGTAAATAAAAAAAGACAATCATCTGGTATGTGTGTATGTGGGATTTTAATCCAGTGTTTAAAATACAGGACTAAATGTTAGAAATTATATAATTCTAGACTTCTAATAAAAATACAAAAAAGTATAAACTGAAAGTTAAGTTAGTTAACGTACGCTTTCATAGTTTAACTATTAAAACATAAAACTGAATTCACTTTTAAAACTTCCACTGCACTAAAACGCCTACACGACGTGTATACATGGACTGGGATCTGACCTGCAGACTTTTATGACCAGTCTGGAATCTGACATTTTTTCTAAATATTCTTTCCACCATTGTTTGTAACCTTCTAATTTTTCATTCCAGTTAAATCTTGTAACTCTTCTCTTATGGCTTCATTCATTATGCGGTCAAGTTTTGAACACTTTTCAGCTACTCTTAAGTTAAAATTTATTTTGAATTTAACACAAAAGTTACAAAAATATTAAAATCGGCGCTGCTTTATAATGAGTTTTAAAAAATTGACGAAGATGTAAGTAGAGAGGGCGAGAAAAGAGGTGTACAGAGAGGGATGGGAGAGAGCAGCCTATAACTTAATGCGAGTTAAAGACAATAACGCTAACAAAATGTACGATACTAAAATGTCATTATCACAGAACGGTTTTATAGCTTCATAAAACTATAAAATGTATAGGTTGCAGTTAGGTTATATAAATAGTAAAATATTTGATGATCTGTAGAATCTGGTTAAAAACACATACAGTTAGATAATAAAATGCGGACAGTTAAGTCCAATCTAGGAAAAAAATTCATCTGGCTGACTGTAGGTCACCTTCTTTTTTTACCTCGTGTTTTTCGATGTTCTGATATCTCAGTTAGAAAATAGAAAGAAGCAAAGTTTCTGTTTTAAAACTAGAAAGAAGCAAATAGTATTTTTGCAGTATATTTGGGTAGTTTTGCAGTATAAAAAGTTACTTAAATTCATAATTGTTTTACAAAATTGCTTTACTATTTGCTCTTTATAAATAATCAGTAAACGTTGTCATTAAATATTAAAATTCTGGAAGGAAAGAAAGACTGGGTAGCAGAAGAAGGAAGATTTTATCACTTGAACTTACTGCAACTAAGGAAAAACGAATAAAATAAAATAAAATACAGAGCGGTGTATTCTCTAGTATCACACAGGATAGATAAAAACAAGGAATGGATATGTTTAGAGAATGGAAGACAGAATGTGCCATGAACATTTAATGACTTTATGAATTTATAATAATTAGCAACATTATGAATTATTTCGTAACTTTTAAATGTAAAAATTTGCTTTTACTGATTCTAGTGTATATCCCAAATGAAAATGAGGAAACTATAGAAAGGGAAATTTTATATAGAGCCACAGGAGTCATATGTTAAACACGAACACAAGATAAAAATAACAATGGCGATAAAATAATCGAGTAGAGTATGAAGAAGCACTGTTTTGAGGGGATAAATATGTTAAAAAAAGGCGGAAAAAAGTTAATAATTTTATAAAGAGAACGGTTATACTGGAATATATAAAATCGCTTTTAACAGAAAAGGCAGACATTCAAAAGCGTAACTTATTATTGTTCGTACAGAAAAGGAACAACGTTAAACAAAACTGATATACAAGCCACGAATTGCTCAGAGAATCACTGGATTGGGTTCACTAATCGTAACAAGGAAATTCATGAAGGAAATTTAATGGATACATGATTTTATTCCACCAGTCAGAAGACCGGTTGTAACTTTGTAAGCAGCGTAAAACACATGACGGTGATGAACTTGTCTGTAACAGATTCTAACATTTATTAAGATACTGGAATGACGATTATTTTAAGATTGGAAGAAGCGAGAAGGAGGAACAGTATTAGGACAAGACAGATAGAGATCAATAGACGATGACCTACAAGCATTCGCTGAGCAGTAGACAAAATCCGCTGCCGTTCCTTAAGTAATGCTGCTGATTTATACGTGTACACACTCGAGTGTTGGGGGTGGGGCATTTTTCTGATTTATACGTAAACCACCTAATATGACGATTAACGTACTTTGAGAAATAATTTTTAAGTATAGTAAATACATTTTTAAGTAAAAAATACTTTTAATGCAGGTTACTATTAACGATCTTAAGAAAGCAGTTTGTTACACAAAAGCAATGTGCGTGACTACTAGTAGTAACCGGAATATTTCGCTGCGTACAAAGTTTCAATTGTTGCTTACTTATTTGCTTGTACAGCTGTACACAGTAAACACATCCACAACAAATGCAAATGTGTATCAATTCCCACTGGAAATACGGTCCGTTTTCTCGTTATTCACTCTAACGAGTCATGTTTTCCTCATTAAAACAAAAAAATAAATAGAGATAGAAATTTCTGAAAGAGAACTTGAAAGGAAGGTATTTTCACAGTCTACAAACAGAAATAACAAACATTAAAATAATATTACCTTAGTAGAAACGAAGTGTCTAATAAGAGTGACAGGAATCACTAGAAAGAGTAGAACCAAATATGATCGAACAAAGATAACTCAGGCCGTCTACAAGGAATAAGCAAAAGAGTAACGGTTAAGATGATGTGGGAAGCAAACCGTGAAAAAAAGAAGAGGGATTGACCAAGGAAAAGATGGGACTGCACGAATAACATGCTATGACGAAAAGAAGCTTCGCAAATAGAAACAACTGAAAAAGTGTACACCCTTCAACATCAAAAGTGTACACCCTTCAACATCAAAAGTGTACACCCTTCAACATCAAAAGTGTACACCCTTCAACATCAAATTCACATTAGATATGGTAAACAAATGTCAATCTTACATTACAATCACATGACAGGAATTCTCCTTTCTCACGAATCACATATCATTTTATTCTCCTTCGCGGATAATTCACATTTCAATTCACTTCAATATTCATGAGTCACAACCTATAGTGAATTAATCACTAAATTCACTAAGGTGTAATCACTAAAAGCAACCTATGTACAGTTTCGCACCGGTATAAGGTACAACACTGCAAACGTCTGTGAGCCCAAACTACAGACTAAATTGACCACAGCAGAACTGTTCACCGACATTTCCGGATTAAAATTGTTGCATCTCGCGCGTTCTTAACGTCCGTTGGTGGGAACGCTCTAACTAGCTTAAAATGTTTCTGTGGACAAACAATAACGGTTCTACATATACGTCAGTCTCCAGACAAACGTAGAAATAGTCGTAAAACTGTTAGCACGCGATTTGCAACAGTTTGCATCTTACGGAGAGAAATACATATTAGTCGATTCGAGAATGTTCTTTTCTTTTTATTTCCTTTTATTATCTTATTTTGATTTCTGTGTCATCGTGATAATATTATAACAGCGTACATCAAACTAACGGTTTTCTTTCCTTCTTGATATTAGGTATCCTTTCTAGTACTTGATATTTCCGTATCGCTTTTTTACTCTCTCTCTCTCTCTCTCTCTCTCTCTCTCTCTCTCTCTCTCTCTCTCTCTCTCTCTCTCTCTCTCTCTCTCTATCACACACACACACACACACACACACACACACACACACACACACACACACACACACACACACACACACACACACACACACACACACACACACACACAGAGGTGCGTATTTACAGGGGAGACGTATGGGACCGGACCCTCACCCAAAAGGGTCAAAAAAAGTTGTTAATCTCTTAATTTTTGGACTACATTATTAATTTTTGGACTACTTTATTAATTTTTCAACTGTATCCGCTAATATAATAGTAACTCTTTTTCAAATGTACAAACAGGATTATTACACAGCATTTGCATACACGTTTCAAGTATGAAATACAGGAAAATCAATCCACTCAATAAGTATCTTCTAAATAGTGTTTCAGTTTCAATAACGTGTATCTTTATTGTGTTATTACCTTTTTTTTCTATTGGCCATCTAAGGACCACATGCCAATTTCAATTCTTTATTCTTTGTACTTTTCTTTTCCTCCAATATTTTTTCATCTTGTCACTGTGTCTCTTCTTCCTGTCTTCAGTGGCGTAAATAACTCCAATGTAACCGATGCGACGCATTGGGGCGCAGAGCCTGTGGGGGGCTCAGTGCATAAACGGATATACTGGAAAACATTTCAACTAAATGAAAAAAAAAATTTTTTTTAATGAATTATTTATTTATTTATGGTGAGGGTGTTAATCAGGGTTGATTTTGTCACGCTTTCACTTCAAAAGAATTATTTAAATAATTATAATACTGTATAAGCAAATACTGTAGATACCAATACGTGCAACTCTTGACATTTTACATACAATCCGGTGGCAACCTATGAAGCAGAGCTATGTAGCGTTGTGCCATCTCAAGACACGGGAGGCGCTAGTGTAAGTTAGACGTATTAATATCTATAGTATTTGCAGTTAGTAATAAACTCAAGACACGGGAGGCGCTAGTTTAACGTGTTGCCACATTTTACCCGAAGTTGGACGTATTTATATCAATAGTATTTGATGATATAAGGCATTAATTATCATAAATATTTAGCTCGGCCGGGACCTACTGAACTACGAGCAACGAGCTTGAGTTATCGTCGGGTTGGTTATTGTTAGAGTAAACGAGTAACGAGTGAAACGTAGTGCTCAGAGCGCCCGTGTTCTGAGCGCCAACGCTGCATCGTGCTCTGTGCGCCGAGCTTATCTATGCAACATTAGACACGATAACACTCGCTGTTCGCTAACTCCGTAATCAACACTATCGGTCCTATGAAAATTTCTACAAGTCGTTGCTAAAGATATCACAACACTAGTAGGGTCCCGCAAATTTACTTTTCGCAGATATACGTAACTGATAGCAATATATAATTTTTTTCTTAAACCGCTTACAAACTTTTGAAAGCGATCCAAAATTTGTAAGGAGTGTTGAGAGATATTAATTCTGTCAAACAGATGTATTACAGATCGCATTTTGTATTCTGAATAAATTTCTCAGTTGATTGTCTTATAAACTTTTAAAATTTTATTACAACTTTGAGTTCAATTTTTGGCTTTTGGTGCTCCAAATCAAGAAAATTGTCGTAGTAAAGGTTGTGACGATTTTAAAAGAGGAAAAAATGAAATAAAAGTAATTTAAAATAATTTAAAATCTCACATTAAAACAGAACATAAACCCCTAAAGTAAATGATAATGTAACCCCGCCTTAATACTCAAAATAAATAGTTTTAAAACCTAAAAGAATTCTATAATAAAATTGCGATAACACCCCTTAATATTTAACCCTTCCCTGTGTACTTATATGCCTGTATCAACTTGTAAAAATCTAGTACTGACATGAAAATTACTCTGTATTGAAGCGAAAATTAATAATTATGATAATTAAATAAAAAGACGTAATAATAATAATAATAGAAATACCTAACTCAATAAAGAAAATATAGTATTATTAATAGTAGTTATTTAGTATGATAATAATAATAATAAAGTACGAACTATTTTTCTCTCTCCGCGCGAACAAATCCCTCTCCCTACTAACTGCCGCAAAACCAAGCCCAGTCGAGCGAGAATCAGCGACAAGGTAACAGCTTTACCATGTGTCGTAAAATAAAGTGTAAATATAAAAAATTAATGGCGATGTAACTGAACGTAATATTTCATGGTGACAGACTCCACAAGTAATTGAAATGTGGTGAAAGTAAAACGAGTTATGTAGTTGAACTGTAGTGAAATAACTAAAAGTAACTAACTTAGCCGACACATCTTTTTAAAAAAGGAAACGAAATGTTTAAGTTGTAAGGTACGTTCTATCCAAACATTATAGAGTAACATTAGTGCAGTTAAAAGTAAAGTGTAAAAGAGTGAACACCGTACATCAGGAGTGAAGTAACAACGACAAATTCACGAGCTTCAGGTAACAGCATCCTTTCGTCATGTTCGCAACTAAGAATCTACGAAATAAATGGAGACACCCGAACGACATCGTAGAACGTCTAGGAAACGCAACTGTAGAGTAACAACAAGAGAACCCGCCGCTGATCACATTGTATCAAGGTGAAACCAAACCATTATATTTTTTAACAATGGCAACAAAAGCAGTATATTGTTTGCAAAGACTTATTCTAATAATGTAAATGTTAACATAGTAGTGTCTGTAATTACAATAATGAAATAGTAATCTGATAATAGTTAAAGGTAAAAGGTAATTCGAAATTTGAGCAAACTAGTATTCAAATAGTTTGCATAATGTTGACTTATTGTAGAGCATTCTTAAGTTAAAACCCGGATCCGAGGTATTTGATGTAGTTAATAAACATATAATTTTATTTTGATCACTAGAGTAACATGTTAAAAGACGTAAGAGCATTTGATGCACAACTTTTGAGTAATTTATTTGTTTAATGTAATCAAACAAAATAACAATCATATTTAAAGTATTATTCAAGAAAATATAATAAAGAGATGTTATGGTTATCAAAAAGGTGAGTGAATATATCTACCAAATCCCTTGTCAATACTCCTCAATTCACGGGAGCCTATTTAACCTTTGTGTACTTATTAGGTATTTTTGATTTTGTAAAGATTATGGCAGCCTGTTTAATTGACCTGAGCCAATTAACCAGGTTCCCGAATTGTAACGTTATGCGAAACGTTTCAAGGTTGCATTAGAATTATGGTTAACATTCCATTCAGGCTAAATATTCGGCAAGATCTTACATTTCTGTAGGCAGACAAATGCCAAACGGTCGACTTTAAGCTGAGGACCTGCTTCTCTCGTCCAATTACATACAAATTAAGGCATGGTTACTCGACTTACTTCTAGGAATGGAAATGGACGTTGAAAGGGAATTTATAAGTTTCTGTCTATTCTGTAGTTCACGCAAATCTAAACATTGGTCTAATATTCTGTACCGGTGCTGGATAGGTTTGAGCGTCTTGTTACAAAGATCATTGTATAGAACATCTCGCTCAAGCTAAACAAGTTCTTAAGCGCAGGTGTGTTTAAAATATTTTTTAATTCTAAAATTAAATATTCAAATAAGTTTTTAAATATTGCTTTCTGTTTTTAGTTTTTTAAATTATTTATTATCAATTTTAAATTTTAGGCAGCTAGTTGTAACGTCGTGTTTTCTTTCTTTCTAATTCTTTTCTGATTTTATTAAGAGAATTTCAGTTAGTCAAGTTATTTTCTGTCCGCAAGACTACCTCAAAAGTCGCGATTTGAGCTGTAATTCTCTGCTTCAGTTTTTAGCAGTTTTAAGTTTTCCTCTAATAAATATATATTAGAGGGCGCAGAAATGTCTTCTTACTAGGACGTAGAACACTTTCTATCTTTCTCTAAAAACATTCTATAAATATAGCAATACATCTTGATTGTTCAACCACTTACGATACGACATAGGCCAAAACCAACATGCGTAATTCGGACACATTTCCACAATCACAAACAGCAGTACTGAAATATCTAAACAGACTTGACAGCTATGGCTGCAACCATCCTGCATGTCGAAAGTATTTCTTCACTTTCTTTATAATTACCGATGAAGCGTACATTTTGAATTTTGCTGCAGAAACATTCGTTATATTTGACATTATACCAGTTCCTTCAGAACAGTAAATTTTTGAAGATAAGTTTCGTGTTTTTTATTTTGTAAGCTAACACACTGTGAGATAAATAGTCGTTTCAGTGGCTTAACTCTAGTATCCTTTATACATTGGGTGTTCAGTTTCGATAAAATTTTATAAGTTCCGGCAAGGTAATGAAAAGTTTAAATCTTAAAAAAAATGTTCTGTCCCTTTCCAATCTTATTGTTACTTTCAAAATTGGTGATCAAAATTGTGTTCCGTAAGAGTCGTTGAGGAAGAATTATTGACTGTTAGCCTGATTCTGCATAGTTCCTAGAGCTTTTCTTACTTTTTACAACGATTCACTTTGCGGTATTGTGTTTCGGTACTTTTTTTATTATATCGAGATCCTCATTAGAAACTGATTGGAAATTCTGCCGGAACCTGATGAACAGCTTCTTGCGCTGTTTTTTTTTAATGCATTTGCTACTTCTGGTTCTGTTAAATTTGGCGCACAACGACTGCTCCTGTGAAGCCACGATGATTCCGTTCCTTGTTCTGATGAGCCCTCGTATATTGTAGTGTTACTAATAAAATAGCTGGGGTTTCGTAATTTTTCTAATGTAAAAAATTGCCTAATATTAACATAATATTTGCCAAAGCACACTCACTGACTCATCACTGTATCTCAACAATGACAAGGCCTAGAAAGATGAAACTTTACATAGATATTCACTAGATACTGTAGATGTGCAATAAGACGGGGTTTGACAAAATTCAAAATTTAAGGGGGGTTTTGGAGGGGTTAAATGACCGATTAGCCTCATACTCACTCACTCACTCATCACTGTATCTCAACAATGATAAGGCCTAGAAAGATGAAACTTTACATAAATATTCACTAGATACTGTAGATGTGCAATAAGACGGAGTTTGACAAAATTCAAAATTTTAGGGGGGTTTTGGAGGGGTCAAAGTGACCGAATATAAATGATGTGACCGAATATAAATGAAAGAAATACATGGCAGTTAAAACGTGACAACTGTTAGGCAGCTTCTAGATGAGATAGAAACATGAAATTTGTTCTACAAGTTAACTTAACCCTCTTTTAAAGAACACAAAGGTCAATCTTAAATAATTTTAATTAAAACTACCCTAAAGAAATCTATAATATATTTGCCAAGGCCCACTTACTCACTTAGTCATCACTGTATCTCAAGAACAACAGGGCCTACAAAGAAAATATTTCCTAATAAATTGATTAAAAGTTGTAAAAGGAGCGTAATAAATATATAGAAAACATTTGTCGGTAGAAAACAATATTATACGATATATTAACTATTGTCTTAAATAAATATTAACTAATTATGAACACATGAATTTTATGCATTCCTGCGATAAGAACGTGTTCCCAGAAGTACTATCACACAATTTACGTAACATATTTGTTTACGTTGCAATGTAGTCCATAAAGAGTTGTTATGCTTAGTCTGGTCTGGACACAACTCAGACACACTTGCGTCATGGGGTTCAGTCTAAAGGCCACTGATAACAGGCCAGAATGCTGCTTTGTTCAGTTCAGTTCAGTCGTTACACTGCCACTGCACACTCCTGCTACTTTGTTTAAGACGATTATTTTGTTAGTTTTAGTTTGAGCATTGGATATTCTTGATTTTTTATTAGTTTGTATCTTATTTTTTAGTTTATTTGTCAAGTTTGCAAGTTTGACTATTTTTCTTATTTTTGCAGTGTAGATTCCACTTTATTAAATAGGTTTTTGTTCTACCGCCGTTGTTGCTCTTACAGTTTTTGTTAAGAAGAGAATAATTTTGTTTTAGTTTGTTTTAAATAGGCTTTCTTTTCTACTTTTTACATTTGTTTTATTAGTTTGTATCTTATTTTTTAGTTTATTTGTCAAGTTTGAATATTTTTCTTATTTTTGCAGTGTAGGTTCCACTTTATTCAATAGGTTTTTGTTCTACCGCCGTTGTTGCTCTTACAGTTTTTGTTAAGAAGAGAATAATTTTGTTTTAGTTTGTTTTAAATAGGCTTTCTGCTTTTTATATAAATTCTATATCCCTAATACATGATGGAACAAATTGAAGTTGATGGGATCATGGTACCTCACCGTATTGTGCCTGTGGGTGCAGATGGGTCGTGCTTCTTTTACTCCCTGTCTTACCTCATGTACGGTACTGTCTCCCATGCGTCTCAAGTGCGAACAAGCGTTGTACAGTACATTTGTAACAACTGGCAACGGTTTGAGGAGCATACAATGATGGCGTGTGGTAACATTTATAGAAGTTTGGCTGAATACCGTGCTCACATGTCTCTGTACACCACATATGCCACCCACTGTGAAATTCAGGCTGCTGCCGAAATATACTCTTACCATCTGGTGGTGTATCGTGATGGTGAGGTGATTGTACAGCCTGATGAGTATGAGGAGGGAAAGCTCATATTGCGATTCAAGTGTTCTGGACCCATGATGAATGCCCACTTTGAACCTCTCAGTCCTCAATACATTCCTCCTCATACATCAACTGTTGTTAACCGTCCCATCTGCACCTCGCTTGGTACTGAGAGCCTAGAAAAATTCGTTGTCGAGCAAACTGCCCAAGACCAATCCGAGGATGATATACCACTTATTTATTTGCTAAACTCTGCTAAACGTGATATCCAGAACCGGTGTGTGACGCCCCCTACTGACCTAATTTCGTCTTCCTAAGAGATCAGTGCTACAGTTGATTCGAGTGTTGGGAAGAAAAGAAGAAAAAATCGACGTTCAAGAGTTAATGACAGAATCAAAAGACACAAAAATAGGCACTCCGTAAGAAAATACAATAGCAAAAAAGTTCATAGAGAGGCTGTTAAAAGATACAAGGCAAACCCTGACGTTAACAGGGGGTCAGTTTCTAGATACTCAAAGAAACATCCGGAAGTTAATCATGAAGCTGTTCGAAGGTACACTGAGAAGAGGCAACTGATCCCATGGAAAACAAAGTCTTTATCAGGATTTAAATATGACCGTAGTACAGACTACAATAATGACAAGGTTGTTTCTCTTGGTCACCACATTGAATGCAAATGGTGCCATGCGAAAAAGTGGAAAGAAGAGAGTCCTGGCTTATGCTGCAGCAATGGCAAGGTTCGTCTTCCTTCTACTCAACAGCTTCCTGAGCCGCTCCATAGTCTTCTTACTTACAGTCACCGTCAGTCTCAGCATTTTTTATCAAATACCAGAAAGTATAACGGATGTTTTCAAATGACTTCATTTGGAGCTAAAGATGTGCACGAAGGAAATTTCATGCCAACTTTTAAGGTCCAAGGGCAGGTTTACCATAGAATAGGAAGTTTGTTACCTTCTCCCCAGCAAGACCCCTCTTTTCTACAAATTTATTTTGTTGGAAACGATGAAAAAGAAACAGAAATCAGATCCAACCTCTTTACTGTGGTTAAGACTTGGTTAGTTGGCCAACTTCAAAAATGTCTGCATGATAACAATCCCTACATACGAGATTTTAAAACCGCAATGGAAAATGTTCCGGAGGGGCAGGAGTTCAAAGTTGTTATTCACGCAGACAGGAAACCTGCAGTTGAACATAGGGGTCGTTACAACGCGCCAGCAACAAGCGAGGTAGCTTTGGTTATTGTGGGACAGGAGTTTGAAAAGAGAGACATAATTCTTCACAGCAGAGACACAAAGTTGGTACGGATCAGCGAAACTCATCATGCATACGACGCTCTCCAGTACCCTCTTATGTTCTGCCGTGGAGAAGACGGCTACTCTATCAATATTCCACAATATGATCCAATATCTAAAGCATCTCTCAAGAAAACAGTTTCCGCTTCAGACTTAATGTTTACGCTTACAGAATAATGGAAAGACAAGGTGAAGAAAGTTACCTATTGCTGTATCGTAGTCTTTTCAACCAGTTTTTGGTTGATATGTATGCCAAGATAGAGACAGAAAGGTTTAACTTTATAAGATTCAACCAGAGTAAGCTGCGAGCGGAAAACTATGTTCATCTTAAAGACGCCATGTGTAAGGGGGATGCTAACGTTTCAGATATGGGAAAGAGGGTCGTGTTACCATCCAGTTTTACTGGTG
The DNA here is from genome assembly GCA_034769895.1 of Magicicada septendecula. Lineage (NCBI taxonomy): Eukaryota > Metazoa > Arthropoda > Insecta > Hemiptera > Cicadidae > Magicicada > Magicicada septendecula. The sequence goes on along the minus strand of CM068372.1, from coordinate 342,621,280 downwards.
GGCACCGCTATATGCACGAGAGAACTCAGGACGCCATGACATATGTTCGTCACTATGGTCGTCCTGATTTGTTTATCACATTTACATGTAACCCGAAATGGTCTGAAATTGGAGCTGCCTTAAGAGACAGACAAAAGCCTCAAGACAGACATGACATCATAGCTCGAGTGTTTCATTTGAAAGTTAAAAAACTTATTCATCTTTTAACTAAAGGTTCCATTTTCGGTCAAAGTAGGTGTTACATGTATACTGTGGAGTGGCAGAAGCGTGGCTTGCCTCACGCACATATCTTGCTATGGCTGCAGGACAGGATCATGGCCGAACAAACTGACAGTGTCATAAGCGCAGAGGTACCTGACCCTGAACTTCATGAAATTATTAAGTCGACAATGATTCATGGCCCTTGCGGAAGCTTAAACAGGAACTCGCCCTGCATGGTTAACGGTTCATGCTCCAAAAGATATCCACGTCCCTTATCTAAAGAAACCCAAACTGCTGACGATGGCTACCCCCAGTACCGTCGAAGGTCTCCTGCTGATGGTGGTTTTACAGTCAACATCAATGGAGTAGACATACACAGTCGGTGGGTGGTACCGTACAATCCTGTTCTGTTACGTACCTTTTTGGCACATATCAATGTCGAGTTGTGTAACTCTGTCAAATCGATAAAGTATATTTGCAAATACGTGAACAAGGGCAGTGATCAAGCAGCTTTTGTGTTGGAAAATGAGTGGGACGAAGTGTCCAAATATGAAGCAGGCCGTTACATAAGTAGTTGCGAAGCGGCATGGCGTATATTTTGCTTCCCAATCCATGAAAGATATCCTCCCGTAATGCATTTGGCTGTACACCTTGAAAATGGCCAGAGAATTTATTTTAATCCCGGAAACGTTCAAGACAAAGTTCAAAATCCACCCAAAACCAATCTACTGGCATTCTTTGAACTATGCAAATCAGACAATTTTGCCAGAACCATAATCTACAGTGAAGTCCCTGCTTACTACACCTGGAGAAACAATAAGTTTAGTCGGCGGAAAAAAGGCAAAGCCGTTCCCGGACATCCAGGAGTGAAAAAAGATCAAGTGCTCGGTCGGGTTTATACTGTACACCCTAACAATGCAGAATGTTACTACCTACGTCTTCTCCTTCATGAAGTTAAAGGGCCTACGAGTTTTAATGATCTTAAGAGGGTATCTGGCATAGTTCACTCCACTTATCAGTCTGCCTGCAGAGCGTTGGGTTTACTTCAAGATGACAATCATTGGGACATCACCTTGGAGGAAGCTGCTCTGTCGGAGTCACCACAGAAAATCAGACAACTGTTCGCTGTCATTTTGGTGTTTTGTCAAGCAGCGGATCCCTTTTCCTGTGGGAGAAACACAGAGACAGTATGTCAGAGGACTTCAAGAGACAGATGGAGTATGAATGTCCGGGCTTAGAGCTTGAACTACGGAACAACGTCATTTACAACAAATGCCTACATTCATTAGAAAACTTAGTCTCTTCAATGTCCAATCAATCCCTCCAACAACTCGGTCTTCCTTCTCCAAGTCAAGAGCCCAACAGTTCTGCAGTCAACCGCGAGTACCTGAAAGAACTCTCTTACAACACGGTCCATCTATCTGAATTGGTTGCTGAAAACGTGCCTAAACTGAACGACGAGCAGAAAAATGTCTACAATGAAGTAATTGCGAGCATTGAATCAGAGGCTGGACGACTATTTTTCCTTGACGCACCAGGTGGTACAGGGAAAACCTTTTTGATTAATTTAATATTAGCCACGGTAAGACAAGATAGGAAAATTGCTATATCTGTGGCTTCGTCAGGTATAGCAGCAACGTTGTTGGATGGAGGGAGGACAGCTCATTCTGCCTTCAAACTGCCTCTCAACTTAAACCACTCTGAGACCCCATTTTGCAACATATCAAAACAAAGCGACACAGCGAAGGTACTTAAGGATTGTAAGTTGATAATTTGGGACGAGTGTACCATGGCTCACAAGGGAGGAATTGAAGCTTTGGATAGAACTCTGCAGGACATTAGAAGCAATAAAAATCTGATGGGTGGAGTCACACTTCTAATGGCCGGAGACTTCAGACAGACTTTACCTGTTGTACCTAGGGGAACTCGAGCAGATGAAGTTAAAGCCTGTCTAAAGAGTTCTGTCCTGTGGCCTAAAGTCCAAGTTCGTTCTTTGAGAGTCAACATGCGGGTGCATCTTAAAGGCAGTTTAAAGGCAGACGAGTTTTCAAGTTTACTTTTACAGATCGGTAATGGAAATCTACCTGAAGAAAATGGCAAAGTCAATATTACAAAAGACTTATGTGAAGTTGTATGCGACTTGACAACGTTGGCTGAAAAAATTTACCCAGATTTAACTAATTTTTACTTGAAAGATGTATCTTGGCTGAAAGAAAGAGCTATCCTTACTTCAAAGAATGACACTGCTGCAAATATCAATAACACATTATTGGAAAAACTGCCAACTGAGATTGTCCAGTACCAATCCGTGGACTCTGTGGTGGAAGTAGAAGATGCGGTCCATTACCCAGTAGAGTTCTTGCACACGCTTAATCCTCCAGGCATTCCACCGCACAATCTTTGCCTTAAATTTGGAGCTCCAATAATGCTGCTACGAAACCTGGTACCGCCTAAGCTTTGTAACGGTACTAGGCTGCAGATTAAATCGTTGCACAGCAACGTCATAGAAGCAACAATAATCACTGGACGTGGTCAAGGGGAAGCAGTCTTCATTCCACGCATTCCCTTAATTCCATCGGATTACCATTTTCAGTTTAAAAGACTCCAGTTCCCTGTCAAGCTCTGCTTTGCTATGACAATAAATAAATCACAAGGGCAGTCTTTGAAAATGGCCGGTGTTGATCTGAGGGAAGACTGCTTCTCCCATGGCCAGTTGTATGTTGCTTGCTCACGAGTTAGCTCTTCTGAGAGTTTAACTATCCTTCAGCCACAGGGTCAAACAAAGAACGTTGTCTACAAGGAAGTTTTATAAGTGCCGTATTTCGTTTCACAAAACGATTTCAGTAGACTTAGTATTAGCACCCATTTATGCTTTTAAAAATTTGTAAATATTACATTTATACAATGTGCTTGGTTACCCAAGGTTAAAAAAAAAAAAACCACCGAACCAATGTGTTTATTCAGTAAAAACCGTAGCGAAGCACGGGTATACAGCTAGTATTAACATATATCTAACTTAATAATAAATGTGCAGTATTTCGTTGAAAACAGAGTTCTGCAGCTGCGAGAGCTTACTAGTGGTGTGATAATTTTCATATACAATGAATTTTGTACAAATTTTCGTAGGACCACCAGTGTTGGCTACGGAGTCGGACAACAACGGACGGACAGAGATATGTAGCCAGGTGTTACCTCGTCTAATGATGTATAGATAAGCGCGGTGCACAGAACACGGGCTTATCAGTATCGGCGCTCAGAGCACTATTTCATCGTTGGCGTTCAGAGCACGGGCGCTCTGAGCACGTAGCCGAGTGAAAGTGGGGGACCAAGTGAATCACTCAAAGATTCCAAGAATCGCTCCCACCTGCTACTGTCTACGCCTGTTTACTGTCAAAAGTGGAAATCACTCAGTCCTTGTTATACAAATAACACGATTGTGCGGTTCGGTAGTGCTGTATGTTTTAATAATTTTTGGTTACGGTTACTTGTGTTCAGTTTAAATAATATTTTTTTTTATTTCTTTAAATTAATTAATAGTAATTTGTTATTACATTTACCATGGACGGAAACAAACGACTGAGTGGAGCTGAATTTCGGAAAAGGAGAAAACACGAAGAAGAAAAAATAAAAAACTACCAAAAATTGACACTTTTTTTGTTAAAAAATGTGATTTTTCGGGAGGTTCTGCGAGTCAGTCCGATGGAGTTAGTGAGAGAGAGTGTGAAGGCGATAAAAGTTTAGAAGAAAACGACACTTTAAATTTCCTGGGAGATGATTCAAAATCAGAAGTCGACCAAAATGTGAGTACAAACTTAAATACTAATTTTAACGCCCCTTCAACATCATCAACCGTTGTAAATAGTATAGTACAAGAAAAAGTAGAAAATATCGATAACAGCAATGATGATGCAACAGGAAAATTTAATACAGATATCGCCCTTTTCTCAGAAGATGAGGTAAAAAAAGATGAGTTTAAATCTCTAATTTTAAACTCTGACCATGCAGACTTCAAGGGGCTTTTCCTAAAGATCCCAAAACAAATAGGTATTTTTCAAAAGATTATTATTTTTGCGAAACAAAGACTGGACAGAAAATTGAGGGTTTTTGGCTTTGTTACTCTCCGGTATTAAATGGGGTGTATTGCGAACCCTGTTGGCTGTTCGCTAACAGACTTGATAAAAACTTTAACAAAGCATGGTCCACGGGAAAAATCAATGATTGGGGAAATCTCTCATCAAAAATAAAAGACCACGAATGGAGTAAATGCCATACTAATGCGTGTAAGGCTTATGAAATCAGAAAAAGTAACAGAGACATTAAAGTACTTTTTTATGAAAAAGAAGAAAAAATGCTTGAAGTAATAAAGAGAATCCTTGATGTTATCATAACAATGTCAACTTGCAACTTAGCTTTCAGGGGTCATCGCTCTGAATGCTCTGAAAGCATCAAAAGTATATCCAGTGAGTCAGGGATTTTTCTGAATATTATTGATCTCCTCTCTCGATATGATCCTATTTTAAAGAGCCATCTGGAAAACGAAGGTAGCAGAATAAAATATCTAAGCCCTACAATTCAAAACGAATTGATCCATTTAGCATCTCATCAGATTTTGAGTGAAATATTGTCTGAGGTCCAACAATCATCCTTTTTTTCACTCATTTTGGATACCACACAAGACATTTCAAAAATCGATCAACTATCAATAATCTTGAGGTACGTTTCTTACAAACCGGATATTAATCAACTTAAAATAATTGAATCATTTTTAGGATTTGTGCAAGTTTCAAAACAGTCGGCTGAAGGCCTAGAGGAGCATGTAGTTAAATTTTTGGAAAATATCTTTGGATAAGTGCCGAGGCCAGGGTTACGATGGGGCGTCTGTCATGAGTGGAATTTACACAGGGTTGCAGGCTAGAATAAAATCGAAGTCACCTACCGCTGAATATGTGCATTGTGCTAATCACAATTTAAATTTAGTTTTAAATGACAGTGTGAAATCTATTTTAGAGATTTCAGTGTTCTATGATATAATAAACAGTATATATGTGTTTTTCAGTCAAAGCCTACCAAGATGGCAATCTTTAGCAGAATCAACCGATACATGCATTATAAACTTGACCTTAAAAAAACTCTGTCCTACAAGGTGGTCTTCGAGATACGACGCTTTACTAGCAATCAATGTTAATTTCGTCCCAGTGATGAAGTGCTTAACCAAAATAATTTGGCTTCAAACGTGACCAGTGAAGTAGTAGAAGGAACTGGTCTTAGGAAACAAATGGCTTCATTTGATTTTGTTTTGATGCTTGTTTTTCAAAGCAGAGTTTTAGAAAGGATTCAGATCACATCGAAATCCTTTCAGAGACCTGACATTAATCTGGACGATGCGAAAAATCTCCTTCAGAAGAGTATCAATACCGTAAGGGATCTGCGGGGACAATTCGACGATGTTGTGGATCAAGCCAGAAAATTAGCTGCTAAGTGGAACATCGATCCTTTAATGAACACCAAACCCAACAGAAGAGTTAAAACTTTTTTTGACGAACTTGCAAAGGACTATGAATTTAGTGACCCTTTATACAGCTTTAAAATAAAGGTATTTTTGAAAGGTATTGATATTTTAATTTCACAATTAAATGATAGGCTTAAAAGTACGCTACGCCTAGTTGATACTTTCAGTTTTTTGAAACCAGAAAATCTATTAGAGTTTTCAGACGAACAACTAATAGACTCAGCCTCTGGGTTTTGCAAAAAGTATGAATCCGATGTGACTGCTGCTTTGGTCAATGAAGTTATTTGCTTTAGAAATTTTGTCAAAGATGATATCAAAAGTAATAAAATAAGCAAAATCAGACAGTTGGCTGACTATCTATGGATTAAAAATAAGTTTATTGCGTCTAGTGTGCCAAACATTTGTACAGCATTTATAATGTTTATAACCTTGCCAGTCACAGTCGCAAGTAGCGAAAGGTCGTTTTCAAAACTAAAAATCATAAAAAGCTATTTAAGGAACTCGATGTCTGGTACTAGACTATGTGATCTTAGTATAATTAGTATTGAACACGAGAGATCTCGATGTTTAGATTTAGACAAGTCAGCTAGACAGTTTTTACAGTTAAAAAGCCGTCGGGGTTTCGTTAGGGAGTAGCCTTAAAATGTGAACCCGAGCAGTAGACATCATTTTAAATAGGTTAGTTTATTATTCAATAATAAAAAAATGTAAGGCATATAACAAATGTGTTTTGTAATATTATGTAACATTATGTACATATATAAATATCATGTTCCAAGCTTTATAATGTAAGGCATATAACAAATGTGTTTTGTAATATTATGTACATATCAATAAATATCATGTTTCAAACTTTATAAAAATGTAGCAACGAGTATATTTTTATCATCCTGTAACAAACGTGCAGTAAATATAAGTAATGTGATTCTCATTTCAGTTATTTTCTAATGGTGTATAAAAATATTATGTAAATTCTCTTTCAAACAAATGTTTGATATACAATTTTAAAATACTTCTTAAAAACGATTTATCTGAATAATTATGCTCTGTTGTTTACTATGTTTAGGAGGGAGTTTGAAAAATGTTGCGAGGTAAAGTAGTACCTAGGGGGTAAGGATAAATTGGTTATTTTTTCTGAAGGAGGAGGGAGGGGCACACAGGAAAAAATCTTGCATTGGGGCGCAGTCATCCTTAGTTACGCCACTGCCTGTCTTCAGTCCACTTTGAACCTGCGTTTTTCTCTCTCCTACCCTGGACTCTTTCCATTTTTAACACTTTTGCCCGAAAAACGTCTCTTTCAATTGCTTCTTCTGCGTTTATATTATTTTTTTTCTAAATCCTTTTATTACCTTTTATTTTAATGGGATTAATTTCAGGAAATTATGACACGTTTTCAACCACTTTAAAGATAATAATGTTGAAAATGTTGAAAGCTTTTCACTCGTTTTTCTTTTATATGAAGCCATCTCGACCGGACCCCCCCCCCCCCGACAAAATTATAGATACGCCACTGCGCGCGCGAGCACGCGGGAGTAACATTAAAATTGCTACAACATTCGGAAAAAGTAACATTGCTCAATAAGATGGCGGTGTTATTACCAATGATTTATAATTGTCTTACAGACTTGTAGTGTGTGCGAATATACCCTACCAATCCGAAAACATGATGCACGCAGCATGAAATTCAGGGAAGTGACTTCCTTTTGGGGTAAAAGATGTAATTTTGAAGTACTAGATCCATATCATATCTATACACTTTCGAACAAATAAATGAGCGTTTTCGAAATTTAGGAAATGCATTTACTTGGAAAAAATGTGTCAGTGAAATAACGTGTAATACAGCATGATGAATGTTAAGGAACACGGAGCAGTGGCTGCCAAAAAATTCATATTTAAAAATTGTGAAGTGTTATGTTTGCAGTGTTCTCACTAAAGAATGAAAACAGTTGATGTTAAAGAAAAAGTGGAAGTAAATTAGCAAACATTAAACGGAGCAGATAAGAAGCCTGAACCGGTTTCGCTTTTAAAAAGCTTCTTCAGAGCATCTGAAACTTTTACGTTTTTACCCATAAAAAACTTTGTGTTCCGAGTCGGTAGTGAATTAATTATATTTAGTTAAGTAACGGACACGTCATGGACAACGAAATCCAAGAATGAATTTTGAGTCAAGGAAAATGTAAGTCACAAAGAATGTTATTAAATTGGCCAGATTCTGAGGAAAAAGTGTGCGAATATTAACCGCTGAAAGGAATATGGAAGACAGAGGAAGTAAAGGGAGGAAGCTGGCATGTCTGAAGGAGTGAAAACGACTCCGGAAAGAACCGACGACTGGAAAAGCTAAAGGAACTATGTGTCAACAACATATTTCTGAGTTATTAAAACAAAATCTGTGTAATTGGTGTAAAATGATGTTTCCAAACGTCTTCCAAAAATGCCGAAGTCGAAAACAATGCCGTTAGGATTCTCGTAAAAAATCTGAAAAAAATTTCAGAACGATATTTAAAAAACTAAACGAACAATGATACTGAATTTTGAAAAATATAATTAATTCACTACCGACTCGGAACACAAAGTTTTTTATGTGTAAAAACGTGAAAGTTTTACCTTATAGCCTGAACCGGTTTTCGCTTTTAAAAAGCTTCTTCAGAGCCTCTGAAACTTTTACGTTTTTACCCATAAAAAACTTTGTGTTCCGAGCCGGTAGTGAATTAATTATAATCATTTAGTTAAGTAACGGACACGTCATGGACAACGAAATCCAAGAATGAATTTTGAAGTTTCGGAAGAGGTGAGTGGCTTCATATTTGCCACCTAAGAGAACTAGCACCCAGTATGTTTCTTGATCTGGAAACTTGAATATTGAGCTTCTGATGTTCTGATGTTAATGAACAACAATTTTATGTTTACTTATATCAATCAAAATTTTTTCATTGGTATAAAGTAGTTTGTGTTTTTAAACTTCATTTTTCAGCGTGTAACAAAAATAAATGCTTAAGAGGAAAACTAGTGAACCAATCGTTCATTAGGCAAGTTTATTATCTCTCATCCATCTGCACTGATTCGCTTTCAACATTAAAAGACAGTTAATACTTAAACCAGTGATTTCCAACTGGTGACCCGCGACACCTGTTTTACGAGGCCCACAGCCTTGTCTTAGAAAACCAAATTTGTTTATAAGGTTACTGATTATTCTGTATCATTACTAATTATAAGTTGATTTCTTTACTCTGTTTACTTTAATAATAAGAAAATTAATAATAACATATTATTTTAACTGAGAATGTACTTGCAGGAGAAACCTATAAAAAAATTGTTTAATGGAATGTGTATTTGCTTTAGTTCCCTTTTTATTTTCATCATGTTATAAGATCCAGTGTGCTATCTCTTCTACTCCTCGGCTAGACAAAACAGACGCTCTTCTCCTCATGCGCTTTTAAGTTAGAAACCACTGACTTAAATAGTGCGGAACAGTGTAGTTTAACATAAAACTGAATTAACAATGCGTATTAAAAATAGTGACTACTGCATAGTATAGTGGCTACCTGGCACGTAGCTCTATTAGAATGCTAAGTAGACTTGGACTTGCACAGACACTGTCTTCAAGTGTTTATTATAACTAAAATTGTTTAACTACGGTCCACAGTTTACGTTGATATCAAAAACTCAAGTTTAGGAAATTGACACTTCGCTCTTTTGGCTTTTTCAATTTTCAACTGCCGTTTGACAGATTTATGTAGGCTACGTAGTTTGACGGTAGTTATGATAGTTCTTATTACTTATATTAGAAGTATTTACCGGGCTGTTTGGCCGTGGTCCAGGGTTTACAACAAACCAAACGTTTCAGCAGCACCACTGGCTGCCATCTTCAGTGGAATTCGAAGGAATTCGAGTCTACCTGAACGCGGGGTGTCAAACTTCAGGCCCACAGTACTGTGGTGAAGGCTACCAATCCACTGAAGATGGCAGCCAGTGGTGCTGCTGAAACGTTTGGTTTGTTTGTAAACCCTGGACCCCGGCCAAACAGCCCGGTAAATACTTCTAATATAAAGGACACCGGCCGTGAAAGCCTTAGAACAATATTAGTTCTTATTAATATCTTCTACATAATGTGTGTGCGTGTGTGTGTGTGTGTGATCAGTTACAATATCACATGTAACAAAAATCAAAATGCAATTCTCCTAAGGTAATAAACAAAGACAAACGTCTATGTGACAAGAGTGTGCTTCATGTACAAGACACACACTCAATGATTTCACAGATTGGGTGAGTAATTTAAAGCCTCAGAGACAAACAAAAATGTCGTATCTATACAAATGTCGTATATATTCCCAAATATAACAATTTCACACCCATCAGTATGTACAGGAATCGTGCTCAGACATGTCGGCTCGTATGCGCGAACAGTGTTAAGGAGAAGTATGTAGTTGACGACTGCACATCTATTTGTCAACCGCCACGTCTTAGCAAAATTCCTGTACTGTAGTTGCTTTACCATCTCATAAGAAACGCGGAAACACACTATATTCCGCACAAGTCTGTAATCAGACAGATTATAATGCTAAGGATGTGACCTGCTATCAAATTCGAGCTGATGTGGAGTGCCTCGTTCCAACAAGACTCGTACTCATACTGCCCCCATTTAGATGTTGTAACCATCCAGTGTATCTTCCAAACCCACCCGATATTATGATATCTTTAGATTACATAAAGACGCTGTAGGAGGAAAGATTTTCAGCTCCGATGAAGTGGAAGTTAGTAGTCACAAGTTAGTGATTAGTGATTGGAGATGTGTGATAAGGTATAACGGAACGGCTTATAGAAAGCAGTTAATAAATTGTAATAAAGCAAAGTTTTATGTTTCACACATTACTTGAAGGATTTAAGGGTTAATCTCTTAAGGGTTCTACGTCATTATGTGTGTGGTTTAAACGCAATATGAAAAAATGTAATTCCCTTGTTTTATACAATAGACTTATTACGCCGATGTGAATTGTTTTGTATGTAAGCGTATTCGAACAATCCTGATTTTGAACGACGTATGACCGTACAACATCGGCAAGAAAGTTGAAGGTTTTACGGAAAAATATCCTCTACTGCAGAATATTGTTACGAGCCGTATGATGTTAAAAATTAAGGTTGTCTCGTATTCAAAACCTAGAGATTTGAAATAAAACGGGTTTCAATGAGAAAGTACAATGGTTTCCACAACTTTTTGATACAATAAAGTTGAACAAATTGAATTATAATTTAGACAATCTAGAAATATTGGAAAGACGAATTATTAGGAAAATATTAGGCCCACGAAAAACTTCAGAAGGCTGAAAATTAAGAAGTAATGATGAAATACATCAAAGTATAGAAAATATAACAGAAACAATGAGAAAAAGCAGACTATTCTTTTTTGGACATTTATGTAGAATGGACGGCAATAGGTTAACAAAGCAGATCTTCAAATATCAGTGGTGGAAGAAGTCAACATCAAGTTGGATTAAAGAAAAGGATTTAGAAAAAATAATATACACGCAGAAGAGGCAATTGAAAGAGAAGTTTTTCGGGCCAAAGTGTTAAAAATGGAAGGAGTCCAGGGTAGGAGAGAGAAAAACGCAGGTTCAAAGTGGACTGAAGACAGGAAGAAGAGACACAGTGAAAAGATGAAAGATGAAAGAATATTGGAGAAAAAGAAAAGAACAAAGAATAAAGAATTGAAATTGGTATGTGGTCCTTATATGGCTGATACACAAAAAAAAAGTTGAACAAAAAATTGCATTTTGTTTTTAGGTGTAAAACATCTTTTTTTACCTATCGTGAAAAAATTTTAACCCAGGAAATAAACGCACCTCAAAATTTACAAATTTTTGGTACGCCTTCTGAGATTTTTGCTTGCCATTATTTCTAGCATACAGGTCAAACGATTCCCTAAATTCTAACCCCCCTTTGTCGGACTCGTATAGTGTGTTATTTTTACAAACATTTAACCATTATTTTTTCATGATGGAAATCATCTTATTGAAAGTTTGGTTTCATATATACACCATCTGGGGGTCCCATTAGTTTTCCGTTAACAATTAATTCACAGATGACGGTAACAATCTTCCGTGTTCCTGGTGGAGAAGATCCAGTTAGTATTTTTATTTTCCTCCACTGCTTACTACCGGTAAAATCCTTAAACCAGTTCATATCCTCTTTTTATATTTCCTATCACCTAAATGAAACTTATAAGAATAAAAAGCAAATTATGCGTGTGCTATCCTGGAAGAAATAGGCACAAGTTGAAACACTGACTGAAATTCTTTTCAGGCGGTCCACATCTCGTAGCAGGATCGCAATAGATCGCCTATTGCGATCTCCCTGTTGACAGTCGGTCGGAGCTCGTAGAAACAGGGTTTTCATACAGTGACAGGCTTTTAGCATAAAAAATCTGTTTAGCAGTAAGATAGTATTGTTGAACCGACAGTATAATGATTGGTTAACTCTAATCCTTGAATCGCTTTAACTAAAATCTTTGAGTAATCCTTGACATGGATTTTACGAGATGAAAGACTTCTATAAACATGAACACTTACGAAAATTGTCGAGGACAACGATTCTCTTTACTTCCAATAAATATTTAATGGATTCAAACTGAGAAGAAATGGGATAGATCAGAACGGAGATGTTTCAAAACCAATGAATGTGAAACGATAAAACTTAGATTCCATGAAAACGTCAAACAATTGCTAATGACGTCGTTCAGGAGGGGAGGCGCTGTACACACGGCCACGCGCTGTACGGAATTCAGCAGTGACATTCCTCTTAATGGTTCAACATCTGATACCAAAAATCTAGTACTAGTTTAGCGACAAACTACAAGATGTTTGCCGTTTGCTGGCGGTCGGTCACGGGGTCAACAGACATAACTGTCAGTGCGTAAAACATAACACACTTTGTCGTCGTCGCAGTCTTAGACAACGCACGTCTCCGACCATTAATCCTTGTCGGTGACAACCAATTACGCTACTTTGAGTTCATCAGAATATCAGTTTAAGACAGTGCAGTGTAAACATAGGTCTCAATTTTTGATTATTTTAATATTTCACAATAGTATTTTACTTAAATAATGACGTTCTACTACTTTATTTTAGATATAATAAAAAAAAATAATAAAAATAAGAGAATGTGTTGTATTTTTTATAATAAAGTCCATGGTTCTGTGAAACATCAGATTTGTGGGCATAACATTTATGAATAGTTCCTTCGCCTTGTGTACTAAGTGTACAGATCAGCATGATTCCATAATACCAACGGGCATGTGTTTTCTCCATCGCAGTGAATAACAAATAATCACGTAATAAAACTCACACTAATTACAACAATTACAACGTACAAAATAATTTGCTCCAGTCCGTTCTGTCAGCACTTATGTAGTCACAGGGAAGGTAACCGAATTATATATGAAAGATCTCAACGCCACTAGAGTTACCAGTGCGTCTCTAAACCCTTGCGGATAAATCTTGAAGGGAGCCAAGGAGCTCCCGTCATGGAGTCAGGATGGAATAGCTGTATTCACGAACTCCTGTCTTAAGCGCCATATCGTGTAATGGGGACCCGGAACCCACCTTTTTATGCCGAACAAACGATCACGCTGTACCGTATGAACCTGTCCTTCATCGGGGCCCGAACTGGACAACGCACCCAAACCAGGACACAAGACGTCCCGCGCAACTTGTGTATGTCTAGAGTTTAATCGATTCTTGTAGAAGCTTCTATAATAGTCTATAATAGTTATACACTATTATAAATATCAATGGCATGCTAGACATTATTAGTTGTTCTATTATGTTTCTTATTTATTCCTAGTACCCCACAACGCAATTATCAACTACTGAAAAATTTATTGACGAAAGACGACTTTAGAATATGTTATTCAAATTGTTTTATTTCTCCTGTCTTCAGTCCTCTTATGTAACCGTTTAATTGTCTGCGCTTTTGAATAACTACTTATGTAGCAGCCACGTGGTTGCCTGTTATCTCGAGCGTAACAATATAGGCTCGTATTCTAACGACACCGATGAAAAAAAGTATTCTAACGACATACAAAATAAAAACAAGTTACCACTAATCAACTTTAATATCTTTAAAGTGGTTGGAAAACGTGTGGCTGAAATCAATCCTATTAAAGTAAACGGTGATAACATAATAAAAATATGCATTACTGAAACATTGTTGAGAAGAAACTTACTGACTGAATTAATTTTCTTATTTTTCATATTTCAAACGTACAGTATATGTAAGTGCTGAGTGTAGGCTTATATTCAAAAAAAGAGTTAGTAGCTGAAAAAATAATAAAAGACCCTAAAAATTAAGAGATTAACAAAATTCGTTAACTTTTTTCGACCCTCTGGAGGGGGGAGTCCGGTTCCGTTCGTCCCCCTCCGTAAATACGCCCTTGCAGGTTAGTGGTAAACCCGAGACCACATCATTTTATGAGGATGCCATAGTATAAAATGAAGGAAACGTTTGCTATTAACATCAATAAAACATCATTGCCAACCAAAAAGAGCTGTTATTAAGCAAGCCGATCACGATAGTGTTGGAGTACGATAATGTGCCAATAGCTTAAACCTGACAAGCGGTAATTTCGTTAAATATAAACTCTCAATTTCCGTTCATTTACAGGATTCGCTTGTGGTAGAGTAGAATGTACTAAATTAATGCGTAATTTGCCACGGAAATTCGAATTAGCTTATATTTAGGCCTGTCCTTAATACCGTATTTAAATTTTAAATCGGAGTTTTTAACTGAAACTTTTAATTTTCTTCAGTTATATTGATATAATGTACGAAATATTTTAAAAATACAATGTTCGTTTCCTTTATTTGTATTTAAGTTAATTTTGTTTGTACATAACCTGCGCGACACAGTCCAATAAAAGCTTTTATAGTAGAATAATTAAATTTATCCCAGCATAATTTAGCCACCTTCGATCAAGTTCTATAAAGAATGTGAGCAAATTGCACGAGCCAAGGGAGTATCATTTATATTAATTGGATTAATGATCGCTCACTTAATGATTAAACAATAATTTGAAGTTCCAATTGGAAAGGAGTAAAAATTATTAAGGTCTTACATTATTATTACTGTTTCTTGGTATTATCGAATTCTGTAATATCCTTCGCTACTGTGAGATTACCGTTACAGTTTACAAGTTATCTGAAGCGGCTGGTGATAAACTACAAAGAACGCCAGTAGTTAGAAAAACTTAGATCGCAGATGTCATACAAGATTTCCACGTTCAGTTTGTTCGTTTATATGGGATTTTCTAGCCACATAGCTTCGCAAAACTTATTCATTTAACAATCCATCGTTTAAAAATGTTAGTCTATACATAGCACTGAAGTATTTTCTATTAGTTACATACAGAATTATTAAAAATACATACAGTACAAAATATACAGTCCGTAAAAAAGTATTTTCAAGTAATATATGTAACACAATTAACATACTGTTACGTAATAGGGGAAAAAGTGTTACACAATTACAGAACATTCTACGTGTTTCTCGGATGTTCCAGTGGAATCCGGCTGTAATGTTGTGTGCGTACGTGATCTCAACATGTGTTAGCGAGTTTTTTCTAGACTTCGCCGGCCCCGCGCATTGTGTCAAGACCGCAATCAATTACGCTCTAATGATGCGTAGTATGGATGATTCTGGAATTTTAGCGGGGTATAAATATAGGTATTCAGCGGCGCTTAATTTAGTTATTGTCGTGCGATTTACACAGTGCGGTTCGAAGTATTGTGGCGAAGTGTTATGTGTTTTATAATTGTGCGGGACAATTAGTTGACATGTTTATTGCGTGTGAACAGTTTTTATTTGCTTTTTTGTAAGAGACTGTCTTGTTGATTAGAACCTATTTAATTGTGATAATTAAAGCTGGTGATTAGTGACTTAATTGGTGTCTTGTATTTTGTTTTCCACTGTACCATACGACGATCAGTAGACCGTCGTAACAATACATACAGTTTCAACGGCGAAAGCAAAAGCCCCCATGCGTATGTTGATTAAAAAGCATAACAAATTGTGCGTGACCAACCGTGAACATCAATAAATAATGCTTTATTTAAACATCGGGTAATATAAACAAGCACACCCCCAGAACATCCTGGAAAATTACAGAAAAACTGAGTAACAACCTGGTTTATTACTGCCTACTTCCGTCCTTCTTTACCTCGACGTGAAGTACTGATCGGCGTAAAAACATGACCGTGCCACTGGTTTTGCAGCGATTAGTGCGCGTCATATTTGGCGAGTGATATCACAGTTTTCTTCTTTATAATATTCTTATTAACAAAGTATACGTTATAAAACAGAATAAAAGGAATGCAATACGGTCTCCAATTATATAGAAGGTAACAATAATAACAAAAATGACACAAGAATACAGTAATCACAATACAGCAAAACAACACAAATCGTAACCACTGTAGATGTTATAACATCTTATAATTCTCATTGTAGATTTAATTCTCATCTTATAACAATTTAATAAAATAAAATAATTCAAACAATCTCAATGCTCAAAACTTCAAGAGTCTGACACAACAACATTATTACAACGAATTGCTAATCACAGGAGTTTGGAATTAATTAAATCATCAAAGCTGATAAAGGATTTAACGTATATTTTTGTTGTCATATACTGTTCTTTTTATGGACCAGGTTCCATGACGTATTGCAACACTTCTTTTAAATGCTGTTCTCTCTTTATGTAAATTATTACATTCAAAAAGAAGGTGATGAACTGTTTCATCTCCTTTTACACGGATTATATTTGGTCATGAGAAATCTTGAAGCGAAAAGGTAAGATTTAAATTTGCCGTAACCTGTCACCATAGCTTATTTATTTAAGTTATGCCACTATAAGCTGAATATTTATTGCCAACAGTTGGGAGCAAACTGTTGGTTTAACCGTGTATGTGAGTGTGGGCGTCCCCTTGTCTTTGAGAGGACTGTGTTTAGTGTGTGCTTCCTGCAGTAACAGTCGGAATAATTCAAAAATTGGATAACGTTAAGTAAAGAATAGAAACTGCTATACTAAACACAACAGGAACAGGCAGGGGCAATTAAATGGATATGCAGCCAATTTGAAACAGATGTGTTACTTACAGATTCATAAAAATAAAATTAAAATGAGAAACATTAGGGTGGCCGAGAAGACGATAGAGTGTTAGGAAGTCTGCAGTAGTCCTTCAGCGCGCGCCCGATAAAACAAAAACAAAACGACCAGATGGTAGAAGTGATTACACACCGTTAAGTTATTAGCGCTCAACAAGAAATTAATGGAGGACGAGTCACAGCGGTAGGCTGATGGTTTCATGAAAAGCGTGCATAATGCATTAAACAAAATTTTAGCGCTGTTTTTTGAAAATTTTGCAAAGACGCTGTAGAAGACGGTGAAATATCAAATGGATACTTATGTTTTGACGGACTGTAGTACGCGTGTATACGTGTGCAGAGGCGCGCCAGTAATGTCCGGCGCCTGTCTACAGAACTTTAGTTGTCGCCCCTATACCCTCGCCCCACAATACAAAAATCATTTTATAAAAACGTATTAGTGAGTACAAAGAAAATACGAAATATATTAATTATAAGTTTATTGAACAAATACGAGGAATTACAAAATAATGTATTAAAAACAATAAACATACAAGAAGAGTACAAAAACAAAAACATCAAAAATTATTTTGGAAGAAAATAAAGTAATTTATATTATTTGTCAAGAAAATAATTTGTCACCTTATGTAGTCTTTACGTAAATTAACAGATAAACTTACAGTTTTATAAAAACAAAAATATTTAATATTTTTTAGTAGCCTACATAATTAGACTTACTATATTTTATTTGGCAAGAAAATCACTTTGACATTTGTACGTTGTATAGATATCATATAAATGAGAAAAGGATAAACTTACAAGTATATAAAGTAGGAACACATTACAAACATTATTTGTTGAAGAAAAGTAATTAAATATAAGCAAGGTATGCAAATATTTAAACGGAAAGAAAAATCACTTAGTGAATTGAACTTTTCTGACTTCCATTAATAAAAATTCTCAAATAATATCGTGTATATCAAGTCGATCCAAAATATCCGACTCTATTGACATAATGGCAAGATTTGAAAGTCTGTCTTGAACCATTGTGGAGCACAAGTAGTTTTTAATAATTTTAAGTTTAGAAAAACATCGTTCCGCATATGCTACAGATACCGATAACGACAAAAGAATCCGAAGAGCAATTGTAAAGTCTGGATAAACTGTGATTAAGTCGTTTGAATAAATGTACTGAATTATCTGATGTACATAATTCTTATAATTAGAAATAAATGCCCGACAGTGTAAAATTTCTTCTCATAAATCGTCTGCCTCATATCCGTCCAGATTACCGACAAGGTTAATACAATGAAATAATTATTTTTCAAATATTTCCTCCACACCTGAAATTTTTGGCGCCTGTGTGCGCCGCACACTTTCCAAGCTGTGTTGGCGCGCCACTGGATGTACGTAAAATATGAATTTCATGAGACGCACAAAGACGTGATACCGTTTCAGAAGAGACGATCACCTCGATATTCAGCAGGGACATAACGGTACCCCAGCGGTGGGTACCATATCGCCCAATTCCACGTATGTTTGGTGTCCTGAAGCCGGTTTCGTTTGGTTCGCGTGCCGCTGTTTGGCATTCCACTCCGCTATCGTTACTACATTATTCTACTTTACTTTGCTTTATTGTTGACCCGTATTCACAGCGGACGTGCTTCTCAAACACATGATACAATTGTTACTGTGCGCCCGTTCTCATGTGTCAGGGCGCAGGCAAATAGGTTCACCTCCGAGCATATGTCAGCCTGTAAATTTTGGAGCGAATAGAAATCTAAAATACTTAAAATAAAGAAAAATTAAATTAAAATGTGACTCAGACACAGAGCATATTTTAAGGAATTTGCACTAGGCGGCAATAAACCAACCAAAAATGTGTGTTTGTGTGTGTGTGTGCGTGTGCGTGCGTGTGATTTTATATAATATTGAAAATGATGTAATTTGAATTTAACTTGACCATGATCAAGTTCATTCTTTAGTCGTGAAATTAACTGTAAAAATAGAAACAAATGCTTTAGACATTAGGAAAATTAAAAAAAACACCACAAACACTCAAATCGCTTCATTATAATTATAGTATTATCAAATAGCGAGTGCGGCTGGGCGAGGGTCAGGCCCACTCACAAACACGCAGCCCCCACACACACAAACGCAGGTGATTACGACCGGCCGGATTCTCGCCGCAATAGTCACCTAGTGGACTTCAGTTGATCAAACTTTGATTTATTTTAGTTGACATTTTATCTTAAAATGTTTAATATATATCAATTCTACACGCCATTACAAGAAAAATAATACCAAACAATCTATAATTTACTGAAATTGCCAATGTCGGGTAAAAAGCAACTCAAAATTCATGTACTGTATTCGTACCAAACGTAGCTGATATTTTGGGCTCCATTTGTGAGTGGACCTGACCCTCGCCCGGCCGCACTCGCTATTTGATAATACTATAATTATGTAATATTCAATAAGTACATTACAGTGTGATGTGCACATTACTACTACATGGAGGCCTGTTACAAAATCAAAGTCTTTATCACTGGTCTACTTAAAAATATATAAAGTTGTTTGATTTTAAGTAATTCTTTTAAAATGAAAAATGTATAAACATTTCATATAAAATTGCTTTACAACTAAATAAGTTAGTTAAGAAAGAAAAAGGAAAATTATGCTAATAACAAAATATTTCCTTAATTTCCTTCCTTCTGCCCTTTTTTCTCACCGGCACTAATACCTGCCACTAGGAGGCACTAGTGCCGTCTAGTTTATCGCTTAAAATATGCTCTGCTCAGACAATCAAACAATACAGTTCCAATATCTGAATTTATCCAACGTGTCAACTATTAATCACATAATTATCCAAGGTACTGAATTAGACGTGTTTTATTCGGAATAAACGACTACTTACACGAAACTAATAATAATTACTTTTTCACTTGGCAATGACAAAAACCTTTATAAACGCGCGTGTTTATAAGATTTGGAACAGCTACATGTGATGATAATTTTATTGTTTTCACATTAGTGAAACGCCGTTAAATTCACCGTTAGATTTAATGTAAATTTAATCATACAACTCGGATTTAGTTACACGCCAGTGATTAGACAATTATACAATGACGTACACAAATTAGTATTGAAAATGAAAGTTGAAAATATTTAAAATCCAAAATTAAAATTGAAAAATGTAAGTAAACAACTTCTTAGTTCTTAGTTAGTTCAAGTTCTTAGGTAAGCTCTGACGGCCCGCTTCAACACTGTTGAAATGATTATTTACCAGCCGGGCTGTTAGGCTAAATTCGCAGGCAAAACACGTAGTCTCCACCTCATCTGTGAGGTGCATTGGTGGACACCGTACGGTACCAATCTAGACACTGATGGTGGCCTCCGGTGGTGGGACCGAAACGTTTGTCAGTGGCAACAACTGTGGACAACGGCCTGGTGATAACAACAATTTCAACAACTTCACATTTATTTTTTTATGGGACCGTTAACCTAAAATCTTGAAACTTTAATGCAAACTCAAAAATACATTTAACACGTATCATAGATTATTTTCCATAAAATTAAATTTTAAAAATTTATTAGACATAAGCTTAATAATGTAGGCTACGTAAAATTCAATGTTTTGATTGTTTAATGTAACATAGGTTAAACAAAAATATAAATGACGATAGTTTTAATTATATAAATTACATAATTACATAACTGCTGCACAAAAATGAAAACCTAATGTCGATATATATGGTTACGACAATTACGGAACGCTGTGTGCGAAGTGTACCGTGTTCAACTGGAAGCGACGCGACAGTGTTCAGGGGAGAGTCACGCTGTGTGCGAAGTGTACCGCGTTCAACTGGAAGCGAGGCGACAGTGTTCAGGGGAGAGTCACGCTGTGTGCGAAGTGTACCATGTTCAACTGGAAGCGAGGCGACAGTGTTCAGGGGAGAGTCACGCTGTGTGCGAAGTGTACCGTGTTCAACTGGAAGCGAGGCGACAGTGTTCAGGGGAGTGTCACGCTGTGTGCGAAGTGTACCGTGTTCAACTGGAAGCGAGGCGACATTGTTCAGGGGAGTGTCACGCTGTGTGCGAAGTGTACCGTGTTCAACTGGAAGCGAGGCGACAGTGTTCAGGGGAGAGTCACGCTGTGTGCGAAGTGTACCGTGTTCAACTGGAAGCGAGGCGACAGTGTTCAGGGGAGAGTCACGCTGTGTGCGAAGTGTACCGTGGTCAACTGGAAGCGAGGCGACAGTGTTCAGGGGAGAGTCACGCTGTGTGCGAAGTGTACCGTGTTCAACTGGAAGCGAGGCGACAGTGTTCAGGGGAGAGTCACGCTGTGTGCGAAGTGTACCGTGTTCAACTGGAAGCGAGGCGACAGTGTTCAGGGGAGAGTCACGCTGTGTGCGAAGTGTACCGTGTTCAACTGGAAGCGAGGCGACAGTGTTCAGGGGAGAGTCACGCTGTGTGCGAAGTGTACCGTGTTCAACTGGAAGCGAGGCGACAGTGTTCAGGGGAGTGTCACGCTGTGTGCGAAGTGTACCGTGTTCAACTGGAAGCGAGGCGACAGTGTTCAGGGGAGAGTCACGCTGTGTGCGAAGTGTACCGTGTTCAACTGGAAGCGAGGCGACAGTGTTCAGGGGAGAGTCACGCTGTGTGCGAAGTGTACCGTGTTCAACTGGAAGCGAGGCGACAGTGTTCAGGGGAGTGTCACGCTGTGTGCGAAGTGTACCGTGTTCAACTGGAAGCGAGGCGACAGTGTTCAGGGGAGAGTCACGCTGTGTGCGAAGTGTACCGTGTTCAACTGGAAGCGAGGCGACAGTGTTCAGGGGAGAGTCACGCTGTGTGCGAAGTGTACCGTGTTCAACTGGAAGCGAGGCGACAGTGTTCAGGGGAGTGTCACGCTGTGTGCGAAGTGTATCGTGTTCAACTGGAAGCGAGGCGACATTGTTCAGGGGAGTGTCACGCTGTGTGCGAAGTGTACCGTGTTCAACTGGAAGCGAGGCGACAGTGTTCAGGGGAGAGTCACGCTGTGTGCGAAGTGTACCGTGTTCAACTGGAAGCGAGGCGACAGTGTTCAGGGGAGAGTCACGCTGTGTGCGAAGTGTACCGTGTTCAACTGGAAGCGAGGCGACAGTGTTCAGG
This sequence comes from Magicicada septendecula, assembly GCA_034769895.1. Classification (NCBI taxonomy): domain Eukaryota; kingdom Metazoa; phylum Arthropoda; class Insecta; order Hemiptera; family Cicadidae; genus Magicicada; species Magicicada septendecula. The sequence continues at coordinate 342,599,286 of CM068372.1, read as the reverse complement.
GGAGAGTCACGCTGTGTGCGAAGTGTACCGTGTTCAACTGGAAGCGAGGCGACAGTGTTCAGGGGAGAGTCACGCTGTGTGCGAAGTGTACCGTGTTCAACTGGAAGCGAGGCGACAGTGTTCAAGGGAGAGTCACGCTGTGTGCGAAGTGTACCGTGTTCAACTGGAAGCGAGGCGACAGTGTTCAGGGGAGAGTCACGCTGTGTGCGAAGTGTACCGTGTTCAACTGGAAGCGAGGCGACAGTGTTCAGGGGAGAGTCACGCTGTGTGCGAAGTGTACCGTGTTCAACTGGACGCGAGGCGACAGTGTTCAGGGGAGTGTCACGCTGTGTGCGAAGTGTACCGTGTTCAACTGGAAGCGAGGCGACAGTGTTCAGGGGAGAGTCACGCTGTGTGCGAAGTGTACCGTGTTCAACTGGAAGCGAGGCGACAGTGTTCAGGGGAGAGTCACGCTGTGTGCGAAGTGTACCGTGTTCAACTGGAAGCGAGGCGACAGTGTTCAGGGGAGTGTCACGCTGTGTGCGAAGTGTACCGTGTTCAACTGGAAGCGAGGCGACAGTGTTCAGGGGAGAGTCACGCTGTGTGCGAAGTGTACCGTGTTCAACTGGAAGCGAGGCGACAGTGTTCAGGGGAGAGTCACGCTGTGTGCGAAGTGTACCGTGTTCAACTGGAAGCGAGGCGACAGTGTTCAGGGGAGTGTCACGCTGTGTGCGAAGTGTACCGTGTTCAACTGGAAGCGAGGCGACAGTGTTCAGGGGAGAGTCACGCTGTGTGCGAAGTGTACCGTGTTCAACTGGAAGCGAGGCGACAGTGTTCAGGGGAGAGACACGCTGTGTGCGAAGCGTACCGTGTTCAACTGGAAGCGAGGCGACAGTGTTCAGGGGAGTGTTACGCTGTGTGCGAAGTGTACCGTGTTCAACTGGAAGCGAGGCGACAGTGTTCAGGGGAGTGTTACGCTGTGTGCGAAGTGTACCGTGTTCAACTGGAAGCGAGGCGACAGTGTTCAGGGGAGTGTCACGCAGTGTGCGAAGCGTACCGTGATCAACTGAAAGCGAGGCGACAGTGTTCAGGGGAGGGCCCCCATGTGTTTGAAGTAAATATCTACCGAAGCATCGAGGACTTCCGAACGTGGATTGCTCACATTATGTTTATTGACGATTTCATCTGAATTGCAACAAGTGTTAAGAATGGCACGGTACCATAATAGCTCAGACGCTCTTGTTTATGCTCTCCGTTTTGAAGCTGCCAGATTGCAACCTACATTAATAAGAGTATATCATCACGTTGTAGTAAAAGGGAACCAATGTCACAGTACCGTCATAGCGAACAGAATAAAGAGATGACTCAAGATTTAAGGTGTAAGAAGTCAGTAGCGTCACAACGATTTTTCGAATTAAGGGAAAAATAAAGGACGTTAAGTGTTTGAATTGTGGAAAGGGTAGCCATCTTCAAGCAGATTGTTGACACACGAAAAATAGAAGGGAAGATCGTGAATGCACCAACTGGAGCTGTAAAGATACGAAACTGCATACAATCTCCACGCTACATACATAAAACCGCAGGTAACCTGATTGTCAAAGGATTAATTAAAGACAAACCTGCAGCATTTACAATTGACACGGGCGCTACAGTACCAATTGTGCGCCCTAACTTAGTCAGGAACCGCCAGCCTCAACTTAGCTCTTGTACCACACAGACTTGACTGGAAACCCCGTCAAAGTGTTAGGAAAGCTAGTCGTACGTGTACGCCTGTGTCTCCTCGAGTTTAGCCATCAAATGGTCGTTCAGACATTGTAGATGAAGTGATTATTGGCATGGACATTACGAATGCCTACGGATTCGTTATAGACTTAAGAGAGCATGTCCTGAGGGTTGGCCAAGAGAAGATAAAGCTTTCCATGGCTAAAATGATAGGGTCCACCAACCATTCCATCAAGCAAGTAACATTAGTCAACAGATGTGGTTAAGAGAAACCTTTTCTATTGCATGCGAAAATGGAAAACGAACTAGCAGAGGAAGTACCAATTTGTGTAACGACAAAGGAAGTGATTGGAAAACCTACTATGGTCGTCGAGGAAAGGCTTGTTCATGAGTTAATCGAAGGGCCCGGGGGAGAAGTTACTGAAGATGACGTTACACAACTGGAGGATGTTGACGAGAACCAAACAGATTTGGACCAACTAATGGCTTATAGGTCATCAATAAACGACACAAACATGATTCCAGCAAAACTAGTGGTTGAGCAGGAAATTCGTATTCCTGGAAACTTGAAGTTTGGATCACCCGAGAGTGAATCGAAGAGCCGCAGAATTATTCTTCGCAAATAGACCAACTGCCTAGATCGCCTGGCCAAGTATTACTTCAGAGACGGTTTTCCAGTTCAGGACGAACAGACTTAAGGAGGGGGCAGTGTTACTAGGGAACGCTTTCGAACAGTTGAGAGTGTCGTTCTACCCGGTTCTTGGCTAGCTGAGCAGGTACAACGCCTCTGTCAACGTCGTGAAGTCAAGTACTACTGTTCTAGTACTTGTAACTACGCAAATTATGCTGGCACGCCGCCAAATATTAAACCTCTCCCCCCCGCACTCTCTCTCTCTCTCTCTCTCTCTCTCTCTCTCTCTCTCTCTCTCTCTCTCTCTCTCTCTCTCTCTCTCTCTCTGTGACATCAATCGACTGACTGGTTTGATGCTGCCCTTCAACTTCACCTGTCCTGAACCAGCTCCTCGTCTCCGAACATCTTCATCTTCATCTCTTCATACCTACAACAGCCTACATCCTCAACAATGTTCCCCATCTACTCCAGTCTCTGCCTTCCCTTGAAGTTCTTCCCATTTACTGCACCAACCATTACGAATGTGATTAATCAGGGCCCAACCAACCTCACACCCTTCCCCACAAACGTCTTCTTTCTCCCATTATTTCCAGAACCCATTAATTTGTTCCTTTGTTCATCCATTTTATTTTTAATATTTTCCTGTAACACCACAGTTCAAATGTTGGTACTCGTTTTCCACCTTTCCTTACCTGACCTACGTTACTTTGTTTTTGATATCGTTTTTGCTTCGTCCATCCGTTGTGATACGGGTTCCCAAATAGGTGAACTCCCTTTCGTTAAGACATCCTTCTCTATTTCATATCTCAAGAATCCCCACTTTCGTTTCAAGAGGTTTGCATAACTTTTGTTGACTTTTTGGCTTCTTTCCTAATAATTTTTCCATACCATTCAATATTTTTTTCTAAATCTTCCTTGTTTTCTCAAGTAGAGCAACATCATCAGTTAGAACAATAAATCTTGAACATTTATTCTCACTCCCTGAACTACTTTTCCCGTCGTAAATGTCTTAATCAAAGTTAGACAGATAGCCAATAATATAAAACGCATACCAAAACATAACAACTCATGTATAAAAATGAACACTTAAAACTGCAGAGTTTTTCATGCTTCCTTGTTCACTGTTTATTATGGTGTTACTGTGTGTCCTGTTTTGTATACTCTCCTCAGCTTTGGTTATCTGCGTGTTTTAAGAAATTATCGCTATTCTTAAAAAATAAAATCGCTTGTAACTAAACTTATAATACTAAAATATTTATATTTTTCTACACAATTTCCTTTTACTTCTATGCACCTTATTGACTACATTTCGAATGACATCCTGAGAGAAAGTCTACGGTGTCGTCGACAATTTTATACCTCTTCATCGACTTCTTCACCTGGAACAAAATTTTGTTCTTTCAGCTCTTAATTAATTAATTCAACTAGCCAAAAAGATAAAAACCGTCAGGATTGTATGCCGTGTGGTCCAACAATTAAAAGAGTTTAATTGTGGTCCAACAACACAAACATCAAGATCTTCAAGTTAAAGGTCTTCTCTTTGGCTGATGAGGTCGAGTACTGTTCTAAATCAAACTCAGATCTCCTGAAAGTTCAATTCACTCGATTTCGGCACGAGGTCCTAAAACCTCTAGAATCACTGTTTAGTTCCTAATACTAGCCCTACGATATGGCCTTTATATTCCCATCGTAGTTCTTCTTTCTTGCAATGTATTAGAACCACCACCACGTGAGACCACGAGGAGATAAACTAGCATATTCTTGTATTTATGTTACTGATTCTTTAATACTCTTATTTTTTATTCAATTTCTGCATTTATTTTTTATGTATTTATATACTACTTGTTTCTTAATTAATCGACAATCTACTTATAAATAAATATTTACGAATTATACTTGGCAACTAGCCATTAAAATAATTTAATTTTATGAGAAAATTTGAATGACACTGAATTTCTCGTATTCCGTTCTCGTTGTTGGCCCATTGTTGTAAATCATGTGTTCTCTGAGAAAACTTGGAAACTTTCTAAATTCCTTTTTTTCAGTCGGTTTTTGATCAAACACTCCGCAGTTTCTCATTGTGATGTTTGCCAATGTCACAGACAAATTTGTTTATTTTAGCGCCTCACCCCTCAGTTATACCAACCGCACCGAACCCATGTCGAGCCCTGAAGTTTACTACCTCTTTGACTTGATTTTTTTGACTTTAGATAAAAAACACGGACAAAACCCAACTTCGCGTTTTCAACCGCACAGGACGTAACATGAGACACTTCTTTCAAACTCCAGTCTGTGTTGGCCTTTCACTCATAATTCCGAGGCGTGACTGCAAATACCTTGGAGTCACCCTTGACACCACACTAACCTGGCGACAGCTCATCAAGACAACTAATGACCATGCACGAGCCCGTATCAGAGCACTACACACACTAAGCACAAACGACCGCTGCTCCAGTGAACTACTGAGCAGGGTCTACACTATATGTATAAGACCAATACTGACTTACGCACACCCAGTCCTGCTGACGACGAAGACAAACAAACTCAAACCATACAGAACGGCGGTCTCTGCGCTCAATTTACCAAATTCCAATTACCAATTTCCTCCCATCACCAAAACCTCTAATACGGCTTTATATGCCCTCAACAAACATTTCCCCGACCTTGACACCTTCCTACAGAAACTACATTGGAAATACGCCACAACAGCTAAAACAAGAACAGCACTCACGGCCCGGCGTTCTCACTTCCTCGTGAATCGTCTCCTGACTCTTACGGACGAACCCCCGCCCCGGCTACCACGTCGAAGACCACAAAACAGAAGGGTCCCTCAAAAAAAATCCCCCCCCCGCTTCGTCCTACTTCATCAACGTGAATGCAATAAATAAATGAAATAAAAACAAAACACCCTCTCCTGTTAGTCAAGACTCCAATCTTCTAACCCAAAAACCTGTTCCCCCACCGCCCAAGACGCCACTACGACGCTTCTTTCCATTTCTAGCGTCACTCGCTGCACAACCCTGGCTATGTAGTCTATAAGTTTGGCACTAATCACCCTCCACACCCTCTCCAAGAGGCTACTCACACCAGAACACTAACATCCTCTCTACGCTGGTACCACCACCTTCTCATCGCCCGGTCACCGCTGGCGTACGTTTCCTACCCACACAACCATACCCACACGGCTGAAGGGAGCTTGCTTCAGAACAGCTCGAGAGAACCAATCGGTCCTCTCAAATAAAACCACAAAAAAAAGACTTTAGGTCTCACAGTAGTTCACAATAGCTGTTACTATAGCGTTTTCATCTTCAGCTGTGAAATAAGCGGTCCTTCCATATCCTGGAATATTGTCATCATCAACGTTTTTGCAGAAGTGTGTAGGATTTTTGGTGTGGGGTGTGGTGGATGTTTCCACACCACTTAACTTTGATACTTACTCTCGTACATCTCTTCAACAGTTACCATTTATTCATGTAATCTCTTTAACCTTCTCCTAATTCGTAATGCTTCAAATGCTTGTTTAAAAATTTCCAAATTTCCAATCGGTTATGATTGACGTGGAAACCAGTCAGAATAGACATTCTGAAAGTTTAATGTTCACTGATGATTAAAAATCGTGAAATGTAACTTTATACGTTTCACTTAAAATTTAATTAATTTTAACACGCCTACCAGGACGAATCACTTGGGCAACTGCTTCAATATTGTCGTCAGTCTTTGAAGTGGAGACTTTTGCTAAATGTTACTAAACGCAAAGAGAATTTTGGCAATTTTTAAAAGATTTATCCACTCATAAGTATTGCTTGTACGTAAATAACACTGACGATACTGCTACTCCATTCAGAAAAAAAATCATCAAGTTTCACCCAACTTGATAAAGTTGATAAAGAAAACGTGTCATTAAAATTATTTCTTCATGGCGCAGATGGATGACAGAGTACAATTGATTTGTAATCGCAGAACAAAACTACGGTCCTCGCTTCAAGTAATATATAGAGAGTAATAGGTTATGGTTAATAACAAAGCAGTCAGTAATTACTAACCAAAAGTTTGGGAAAAATATCCCTTTACCTTTTGACTTTCCCCGTATCAGTTCCAAATAAAATAGTCTTAAATTCTAAACCGGTCTTAGATTTCGAAAACTTGAACATTAAGATAAATTATGACAACGATGTGATCCACCCCATAGGTATATTTAGGTATCCCAAAAGAGGAAAAGTGATGGATTATTGGAACTAGTGGGTAGCAGTATTTTTATAGAATATTAAATAATAATGTTACTTTAAACTGCTTTCTCTTAATTTAATTTCTTAAAGCTAAAAGTACACTTAGTAATTCACACTACATATACACTAGAGCAGTTTTGCAGAAAATATGAAAAATATTGAAAACTCAGGAATCGCATGCGAACAAAGTGTCTGTGAATACTTACAAACGCAGCACACACCAAATCCGAGGGCACACGGTCCGTAAGACTTGCCATTCTGTATTCTACACTCGTACGTGTTCAGACATACGCCTGAAAACATACCGGTACATTTGAACATGGTTAATAGCAACAATATTATCTAATAATACATGTTAATGAAATATATTATTACGAAAATAGCGTGGTTAGTGGAATAATTACGGTAGTGGAATTATTATTATTGTTGTTATTTATACTACTACTACTATTATTATTATTATTACCAGAGATATCAACACTCTGTGGTTACGTTACGGGTCAGAGGAATGGATACTGACAGCCAGATAATAAAAGCTGCTCCACAGATAGAAGCAAAAAAATTTGATGATACTGTTTGGAGCTATCAATGAAAGTGGAGTAAGAAGAGGAAGAAGAAACGTAGAATTGGGACAGCTTTGTAATGAACGTCTAGAATACTGGTAGACGTAAAAATGTTAAGAATAAGGTGGAGGGACGCATATAAAGGATACCAGAGTATAGAGTTTCAAAACAAAAAAGGTTTTCCAAGTGCAACTAGAAGGTAAGAGACCGCGAGGGAAGCTAAGGAAGAGGTGATTGAACGACCTTGTCCTGAGAACCTCAGGAGAATGGGTGTAGGGAGACAGAAAATATTGGCAGAGGCTCGAAATGAGTGGAGGCACGTCGAGATATCCAAATCCTTGCATGGGCTGTAGCGCCGAGTATTTGTGTATAACAATCAAAACATAACATTATTACAAAATAATACAAACAAAATAATGATACATACAAAATACAAAATGATATTTTGATACATACAAAATTTTGTTGCACAGATAAATGATTAAAAATTCGTTATTTTGGAGGTTGATATTTATTGAAAATGGCCTAAATATTGTCTTAATAATTAAATTCTCTTATATTGTCTGTAATAATGTCACATATAAATTTCAATAATTGTCTGCGGCAAGTCTAAATTAAGTAAAATGTCTATAACTGTTTTCTAAATGTTTATAAATGACGGCTGCAACAGGGTAGTCGCGTACAGAATTCTCCCGCCGGAAGACAGTTACACATACTATTACGACATTACAGAACAATCTACGTGTTTGTCGAATGTTCCAGAAGAATCTCGCTCTAATGTGTGTGGCATACGTGACTCTCGACGCATTCGCGAGAGTTTTCTGGAAGCCGCCAGCCGCGCGGACTGTGTCAAGGCCGGAATTAATTACGTCGTAGTATAGAGATAAGGTGTAGTTTGGAATCTTCTGGTCTGTGAGCGTTGTATAAATACTTGGCGGCAGCGGCCTTAGTCTTCAGTTATAGTTGCGATATATTAGATATATAGTGCGGTTCGAGAGTTATTATCGGGCGATATTACTCTGTGCGTTCAAGTGGTTATTAGTAATGTAGTGTTGTGTTTTATAATCGGACGGTATAATTGTAATACATCGTATTTTAATATTAGTTGACATTTTATTGCGTGTCAACAATTTTTATCTGATTTTTTTGTAAGAGACTGTGTTGTTAAGTACGAACCGTTTAACTGTGAAAATTAAAGCTGGTGATTAGTAACTTAATTGGTATCTTGTATTTTGTTTCCACTGTACCTACGACGATCAACTAGACCGTCGTAACAATACGTTCTGCGCATGCGCCAGTCATTATTCCAGACACAAAAACATTTAGTGCATAGACCACGTGGTGTCAAGGCAAAGTTTTCATTATTTGCAAAACTAATTTTGTATTTAAAAATAAAAATGCTTACTTCACGTTTATTGTGAGGACAAAATAGCAGCCGTCAGTGTAGCCCAGTATTACGGAACAAAGTTGGACAAAGTAATGTTTGCAGGTTGGAAAGTAGTTAGTTAACGTCGTACCACTTCCGCTTCTGCCGCGTGAGAATTATTTACGCGACCAATACAGTACTTGATGGACGAATTCCACAGTTAGCACCTGCTTGAGTGCGTTGATTCTGAGGATACGGCGTTTCTGGAATCAGGTGTGGATTCACTTAACTACGCACTTCTATTCCTTAGATCTTATACATTTTTAGTAAACTGTTATTATCTCAGGATTTCTACTTGTTTAGAAACTTAATTACTCTAGTGCGCTGAACTTACACTTATCGCAGTCCTGAAGTGTTCTCGGGTACACTCAAGTTATTATTTCGAATGAGATATAACCTACCTAAGCGGACATCTTCCACTCACACGGACAGCAAAATTGACACCGATCCGAATAATTATATTACTATTATCCCAATAGTAGGCTATAGTATTTAACATTGTCTGTTGATCTCAGAGGAGTATTTAAAAATTGTATGAATTATTCTTCGCTCGCGTTATTCTTCGTATGAGAATCTCGCACAGAGGGTACGTCTGCTCGGGTCGACGCTTTCTGAAGAACTCCCAGGACCTCACCGCACAAAATCGCGGTCTGAATGATATACTAAGGCTTCTGATTGGCTGAAATCGCTTTCTACGTTATCTATTAGTTATGATAATTACAAGTTCTAGTCAGGCTTTGCATTAAAAGGTTACATCAATGAGAAGAGTTTAGTAAACACCACAACTGCCTCTGCCGACTAGATAAGACAAAACACAGAACATGCAGGTGAGTTTTAGGAGTTCCGGAGCGTTAGGATTACGATTGGTTCAATGTTTAATCATCATCCTCAAGGTTTAAACCAAGAATGGTTTGTTCCGGTCTCAAATAGGCAAATATTACAGCTGGTCACTCCAGCGCTTCCTCGGACGTCCCACACCTCTCCGTCCCCTCGGCTTATAGTTCCATAGTTGTTTGGGGATGCGGTAGTAATCCATTCGGGAAAGATGTTCCCACCAATTCATCCGATACTGGGCGATCCTGTCGAGTACACTCATAATATTCAGTTCCTGCCGTATATCTGTCATCTATAATATTCTATGATCATGGATAGTATACCCTGCCACGTGCCTGAGAAATCTCTTTTCAGCCGCTTGGATTCGACTGGCCTGGCCTTTCGTTAAAGTCCAATTGCAGACCCATAAAGAAGTGTGGGAAGAGCCATCACCTTGTAGAATTTTAGGCGTGTTCCTTTACTTGCTGACTTAAGGGTTCGCCTGATGGTCCCGCACATAAGTGTTTAATCAGCGCAGTATTCAATCCAATCCAAAGCCCCCTCATTCGATCGCGGAATGTTGGCGATTTGTTTAACTCGTGCCCAGGTTTTCCCAGAATGTTTGCCTCCCCGAACACTGTTCTCCGAGTGATCCTTGGTCGTTCTCTGCCACTTGTGGATTCCGTTTAATAGTTTGCCGAGAAATGTCATCACGGATTTTTTTACCTTACGGCCAGTATTTGGTATTGTAATTTAGTGAAAGCGACAACTCTTCGTTGTTTGTATGTGTGCGGACATTTGTAATTGAGTGACATTTAATATTTGTAGTGATAGTATATGTTACTACCATAACAGGGTTATTAAAGTTGTGAGTGATGAGTTCACCTGTACTGAACTATTGTACTGTATCCATGATCTCGCTGTTGTCAGATCATGGATCGTCGTAAAAATATAATGTAGTTTTTACTGGCCCTCGCAAGGTGTAGAAGATCAGCGAGTAATATCCCGCCTAGGAACTCGTCTCTACTCAGCCGATGTTACACTGTGTGTTAATCTGTGAAGTATCCTACGGTTAAAACGCAAACATATTCCAAGTTCGTAATACATATCGGACTCAGTGTTTCACAATGTATTAACTCCGCAGCCTCCGTAGCTTGTTTCTCACATTCGATTAATATTCCACTAAGCCTAAATAAGTAGATTTTAACGCACGCTAATTTAATGCATTACTTATCGTAAAGAAGATTGCAGAGTTTCTAAAGGGGTTGGGAACTAATATTGTTACCATCGTCGCGCTCGGATTATCGTGTTTAAACCAATAATTAAACACCATAGGATTTAAAGTTGTTATTCTCTGCCGGACTATTAGGCTGCGGCCTAATTGCAAACAGACATTTCGGCCCCACCATTGGAGGTCATCTTCAGTTTTATACCACTGAAAGTTTCACTGGTAACGTGTTCACCAGTTCCCACAGTAGGCCTACTGTGGTAAAGAACCATTGGTGAACACCTTACCAGTAAGACTTTCAATCGTATAACACTGAACATGGCCTCAAACGATGGGGTAGAAACGTCTGTTGTTATTAACAGCATTAGACCATGGCCTAATAGACCGGAAAGGAATAACAACTTTAACAGACTTGACGCCGGCCGTGAGAGCTTAAGACATCAATTACTATAGGATTTCTTGAGTAGAAGTTAAAATGCGGTTCCAGTAAACAAAAAATAACAACAAACACTTGTAAACAACAATTTTTCAAGTTTACGATTGTCTAACTCGCACTAATTTGGAATAAGCACGCACTAATGTCACAAACAGTAAATATCCGACAGTGTTGCAAGAAACAATACAAGTCAATAATTACACAATAATTCATAATTATCACTTTCCATTAAACCGCTGTTAGAACACAGGCACCGAATCTCAAGTGACAACAACTGCGACAACGCGCACAGCATCGCAAATTCACAACTGAATTGCCACTTTCAAAACACAGTTTATAATAAAGGCCGGTTGTAAGAGTCTTCCACGGCAGCGTTCTCGACTCATATAGAACACTGGACCAACAATGTTGTGGTAATGCGTTAATAAGGCGTAAGAAAGTCGACCTTCGGAATTGCGTTGTTACCCGAACGTGTAAACATCGCTGTCACACCTGTTACGTACGTTCAATAGACGCAAGGAACAAGAAGCAGTGTATGCGGTAAGGAACAACAGGCAATCGCATGTGCAAATGAAACTTACATAATTGGGAGATAAACGCGAGCAGTCACTTATGAAGAACTAACGCGAAAATGTTACAAACATTTTCAGAAACAATGTAGAATGTCAGGTTCAGAAACAATGTAGAAAAACTAAGGTGATGGAATCGAGAAAGAGGGTTATCGGGTTTGTCCAAGATTTTTACCGAGCAACAAAGTAAGAGTAATGATATGACCGAGAAGATAAGAAATACATTGCTGAAGGACAGCAGTGCATCTTTTCACTAAAATTCTGCATAGGGTCCAAGTTAGTTCAACGCAACTATTAAAATGAAATCTAACGGAAACAGGAATCTAATTATGATACACAAGAGGATAATAAGACCTATCGTCACATGTGGCTGCGAAAAGTGGATGCTTAAAAAGATGTCTGAAGCTTAGATATTTCAGCGGCGTTGAATACTGAAAAAAAAGGTTTTGGTTCAATGAAGGGTAACGTGGATGGCGGCGCATCGGGATCAATACTGCAACAACTATACAAAATACCCAGAATTGTAGACTTCATCAGATTAGTGGTGGCCAGAACCACGTTCCAACTGCCCATGCCTCTCTCTTTCCTGTCCGCTGAACAGTGACACTTGGAATTTTGTCTTTCTTTGCACAGTACGCGACCCTATACGAAGACCAGTGAGACTATTTCATGGGGAAACAAAGATTTTTCTTAAAGAAATTATTAAGACCTAAAAGTTTTAAAGGTTTAAAAGTGAATCACACTGATGACAGGGGGCTGCCTGTGTGTGTGTGTTTGTGTGTGCGCGTGTGTCCGTCCAATGTTTTCGAAGAATCACTGATATGTTGTAAATACAAAAAAGACAACCGACAATCAAGAACACGACGAGATAATTGCCGGGGAGGAAATACTCTCATTGTCCAGCGGTACAACGATAGGAATACGACTAGAATACTCCCTCAGCTGTGACCTCGCTCACAGTTTTCAACGATTTACATTTATTATTGGATACATAACAATTCAACTAAGAGAAAATTACATAAGTCTGGATTACTCTACTATTTCTTTAGTAATACACATTGTAATATAACTTATTTATTACAAATTATAATTAAATTTAGAAAGTGTTGCTTGTTCTGGTATTCTGCGGTAATCGAGCCCCACAAGTTGGACTCGCCAATTTTGTAATAATACGATAAATATTAAATATAAAAATAAATAAATAGTTGATGTATGAGAATTGTACTCTCACTATTGTGTGTAGTAATGTAGCTAATGTCTTCTAATCTTCGTTCGGCTCTCACTACTGGTCTTCACTTTTGTAATATATAATGGTAATTGTAATGGTGTTCTGGTATAATATTACCCAGAATAATTTTTATGGTGCGTATGTGTAGTAGTGACGTTCCGCTCTGGGAGACGTCGATTTGGTAATGTTCCTGGATAATGTTGTTATCAAATATTCTAGGTGTATGTTGCTGTTGCAGCAATTTGAAAGGTGATATAAATTTAAAATTTATATTTATACAAAAAAATAAATTCTGAAAAAATTGTTTTCGATGTGTTTATATTCTTAAAATTTAGAAATAAATTGAGATTGTTGATTGTAATTATAAATAGGATGGTATGGTGTGTATTCTAGTAATAATCTTCCCTTCTGTAAATTTATTAAAAAGACAATCCAGTTAACTTCAAATTAGGCGCGAACGGCTCTCTTCTTCTTACTCTTGAAATGTAGTAGTTCGCATATACTGCCTTTAAAGGTTGTCGAGTTTTCTTTATTAATTAATGGTTATGTCCTTTTATTAGAGAAATCAAATTCAATTTACTAGATAACAAACGTTTATTCAACAAAATAAGGAATTTGCTCAATTGAAAACAATGTTACCATGCCGTATCGACTCGCTCAGGGCCGGTCGATCTATGACTTTTATATTGGTATTATAAAAATAGGTTCTTTTAACGATTAATTATATAAAAAGCCAGAGAAGGTCAGTGTCATGAAAGTATAACACTTACAGTTAAAAGTCTTAAAATTAAAAATTACAATGTTATTAAATAATATTGAATGTTTATATATTATAAAATTCGAACCAGTGACGATTCAATGTTCAGTTGGTCAAACTCGCATAGAAGGCTGAGAAGACAAAGATGGCCGCCTGCCGACTGAGTAGGTTGTACGTAGTTGCCTTGACGAATATTTCTTGTAATAAATGCTGCCTTTTCACCGTTTCCTCGTCTCAGCAATTGTGGATCTTCCTTCTGGTGTTAATTGAGTGTTCCTGGTTCAGTGTTTCGTAGTTCACTTTGTTTAAATGTGTGTGATAATGTCTAACTTCACTTTGGTTAAATGGGTTGTAACTAACACTTTTCGTTTCGTTACTAATAATTATTAGTGATGGTGTTAATTTAATAATTTAGTCCTATATTGTTCTGTTTTACTGTATTTTAATCGTGTTATGGTTTGTGCTCACTGATTCTAACATTTAAACTCAAAATTGAAAAAGTTAAAAATTTTCACTGAAGACTAGGTTTTTATATACCGCACGCCATTTCTGCTTCTTATATAGGTTAATAGGAGCAAAACCTCGTTCAAGTGTTCTCTACCATGTATAATAATTAACTGTGTGGATTTCCTTCATCTCATGAAAATCTTAGCCTATATAATATATTTCAGACATTGTTTAAAATTGCCATAACTTCCGATACACTTTAAAAATGTACATTATGTTCATAAAATAAATTCGTTATTACTTAACTGTTTGAAATATAAAATACATATTCGTTTTCACTATTCTATTCTACTTATTTTGATAGTAATTAAGTTAGTATTACAAAGTTTTATCTGAAAATTATATTTCTTATAATTTTTTGGGAGGTAGGCCTAAAATTATACTTCCTGTCTTCTATGTAAATAATAGCCATTTTACCTAATATAATTATTATTCTATGAAATCTGAAATTTGTATAATTATCAATTCTCACTTATTTTATTGCAATTTAGTATACTAATGATGGTTTTTTTATATAATTCAATTGTATATGACTCCCCTTATGATAACGTTAGTGAATCTATTTCAGTTTCAAATGGTATTTCATTATACAAATAAATAATTTTACTCATAGAATGACCATATCTTTAGAAAGCCTTATTTACATAGTATTTAATATGTTGGGTGTATCTTGCCTAAATATTGTCAGTTTGACTGGTTTATAAGATTAGGTTTATTAATTATTCTGCATTTTAACTTTATTATATTGCCTAGATTTGAATTGTGGCTATTTGCAGAATGTTTTACTAATGTAATTATTTTATTTCCTTCTCTGACTTCTGACTCTGATATATTTGATTAAAAATTAGTTCTCTGATCTGGCATAACAGTAATTATAGATTATACAATTAAAATATAACACCCAGATATATAAAACTGGTGTTCTTAATAACATTGTTTTGGTATATCACCTAATAACATAATAAAAAGTGTTTCTACAACATTGGAATGATATCTAATTTTAGATAATGCATTCCTAAATTAACATGAACAATAAAATAACAATTATAATACTAATATTTCTTATGACTAACCCTTACTTATCTAAATGCTATATTTAATTGGAACCCAACATTTGGATCCATATATAATTGTTAATACCTTCTACAACTTCATCATAAACAGTTAGTTCTGTAATTCCCCATTTTATAAGATTTATGCCCCCTCTTAAAGTATAACCCTGGCTATCTAAGTTATATTCCATTCTATGGAATGTTCATACAGTTTTAGTAGCTTTTTATTAGTAAAATTACTACTTCATTATCAAAGTAGACACCGTTCACAAAACTTAGTTTGTTACTTTGTACTGCTACTCATGCACCTTTCTTAAAGTTTATTAGTTATAATTTGATCACTTACACTTTTCCATGGTGAATTATTACTATATTTACTAGTCTTTTTCTAGTTTTTAATATGAAATATTCAACCATGGGGGAACTGTGAAGATTTGTTCATACACATTACACAATAACTTTTTGAATGCACTAATATTTACTACTGCTAACACTTTTAGTTTTTTGTCAGTTTTACAGTGATATGGTTTTACTTCCATATTCCTTAAGGAATGGAAGTATGGTGATGGCAAAAAAAATCGTGTTCGAGATTATTGCAGATTCTGATTCTACTACACTCAAAACATGAAAAAACGTCGTTTTCCGAAAAGTGTCTGTGTGTGTGTCTGTCTGTCTGTCTGTCTGTCTGTCTGTCTGTGTGTCTGTCTGTCTGTCTGTCTGTAGATTTTTTTTCTATGACAAACGATAAATGCCGGAAATTCAAACAGAATCAAATAATTTTTTGCATGCAGTCCTGATTTGCAGAGTACTCGCGACCTATTGTTTTTGGTGAAGATCGGTTGAGGGAAAGGGGTAGTTTACCTGCAACGGTTTTTTTTTTAGCAAGGGTAATTTTGTTTGTTTGGCAAACGATAACAGCCGCAAATTCAAACAGAATCAAATAATGTTTCGCATACAGCCCTGAATTGTAGAGTTCTCAAGATCTGCTGTTTTTGGTGAAGATCGGTTAAGGGAAAGGGGTAGTTTACCTGTAACGTTTTATGTTTTAACAAGGGTATTTCCTATGGCAAACGATAACAGCCGCAAATTCAAACAGAATCAAAAGATTATTTGCATACAGCCCTGAATTGTAGAGTTCTCAAGACCTATTGTTTTTGGTGAAGTTCGGTTGAGGGAAAGGGGTAGTTTACCTGCAACGTTTTTTTAACAAGGGTATTTTCTATGGCAAACGATAACAGCCGCAAATTCAAACAGAATCAAATAATGTTTTGCATACAGCCCTGATTTGTAGAGTACTCAAGACCTATTGTTTTTGGTGAAGATCAGTTAAGGGAAAGGGGTAGTTTACCTGTAACGTTTTATGTTTTAACAAGGGTATTTCCTATGGCAAACGATAACAGCAGCAAATTCAAACAGAATCTAAAGATTATTTGCATACAGCCCTAAATTGTAGAGTTCTCAAGACCTATTGTTTTTGGTGAAGATCGGTTGAGGGAAAGGGGTAGTTTACCTGCAACGTTTTTTTAACAAGGGTATTTTTTTCTATGGCAAACGATAACTGCCGCAAATTCAAACAGAATCAAATAACTTTTTGCATACAGCCCTGATTTGTAGAGTACTCACGACCTATTGTTTTTGGTGAAGATCGGTTGAGGGAAAGGGGTAGTTTACCTGCAACGGTTTTTTTTTATCAAGGGAAATTTTTTTTTTTTTGCCAAACGATAACAGCCGCAAATTCAAACAGAATCAAATAATGTTTCGCATACAGCCCTGAATTGTAGAGTTCTCAAGACCTATTGGTTTTTGGTGACGATCGGTTAAGGGAAAGGGGTAGTTTACCTGTAACGTTTTATGTTCTAACAAGGGTATTTCCTATGGCAAACGATAACAGCCGCAAATTCAAACAGAATCAAAAGATTATTTGCATACAGCCCTAAATTGTAGAGTTCTGAAGACCTATTGTTTTTGGTTAAGATCGGTTAAGGGAAAGGGGTAGTTTACCTACAACGTTTTTTTAACAAGGTTATTTTCTATGGCAAACGATAACAACCGCAAATTCAAACATAATCAAATAATTTTCTGCATACAGCCCTGGTTTGTAGAGTACTCAAGACGTACTGTTTTTGGTTAAGATCGGTTAAGGGAAAGGGGTAGTTTACCTACAACGTTTTTTTAACAAGTTTATTTTCTATGGCAAACGATAACAGCCGCAAATTCAAACATAATCAAATAATTTTCTGCATACAGCCCTGGCTTGGTGAGTACTCAAGACCTATTGTTTTTGGTGAAGATCGGTTTGGGGGGAAGGGGTAGTTTACCGGCAACGTTTGTTATAAAGCGTATTTTCTATGGCAAACGATAACTGCCGCAAATTCAAACAGAATCAAATAATGTTTTGCATACGTAAGTGAATTGTAGAGGACTCAAGGCCATTAGATTTTGGTGAAGATCGGTTAATGGGAAGGGGTAGTTTACCAGCAACATTTTACGTTTTAACAAGAGTAAAGTACTTGAAAATTCATTTAAACTTTTTCAAACAATGGTAATTGTTAAAAATAAAATAATTTTGTTGCCAGGCAATAAAATTATAATTTTTTCATTTTAATGTAAATTATGTATATATTACAAAATATATCGTGCTTGGCAGGCAAGCATATTTCAGATTATAAGTCTTAGAATATGGAAGTCATGTATGGTTCTCCATACCGATATTTTTAATGTGTTATACTTTCTTTTTTGGGCATTTATTGGTTTTGGGGTTTTTGGGGTTCTTTCCCTATGGGGTTTTTGTTTTATATGGGTCGTCTCACTTCCTTCTTCTTTCTTCTTTAGTTTTAATTATTCTTCTTTCTTCTGTCTTCAGTAGCTTTGATTGTTCTTCTTTCTTCCTTCTTCTGTAGTAGTAGTTTTAATTAGTCTTCTTTCTTCTTTAGTTTTAATTATTCTTCTTTCTTCTGTCTTCAGTAGCTTTGATTGTTCTTCTGTCTTCTTTGAGTTTTAATTGTTCTTCTTTCTTCTTTCTTCAGTAGCTTAGATTGTTCTTCTTTCTTCCTTCTTCTGTAGTAGTAGCTTTAATTAGTCTTCTTTCTTCTTTAGTTTTAATTATTCTTCTTTCTTCTGTCTTCAGTAGCTTTGATTGTTCTTCTGTCTTCTTTAAGTTTTAATTGTTCTTCTTTCTTCAGTAGCTTAGATTGTTCTTCTTTCTTCCTTCTTCTGTAGTAGTAGCTTTAATTAGTCTTCTTTCTTCTCTAGTTTTAATTATTCTTCTTTCTTCTGTCTTCAGTAGCTTTGATTGTTCTTCTGTCTTCTTTGAGTTTTAATTGTTCTTCTTTCTTCTTTCTTCAGTAGCTTAGATTGTTCTTCTTTCTTCCTTCTTCTGTAGTAGTAGTTTTAATTATTCTTCCTTCTTCTGTCTTCTGTATCTTTGATTTTTCTGGTCTGGTTTCTTTGACGGGGTATATTAATTGCCTGCTTCTATCTTACCTGGGTAATTTTGTTATTATTATTTTTAGTCTTCTGGGTTTTTAAATTTGTATTATTATATTATTTGCAGAAATTTTCTTTATTCAACCTTTCTTGTGAATATATTATTAAATAGTGCATTTTAATTAATTCTCATCTGGATATTCCATATATTAGAGCTTTATTAATGATCATTGAGTAATGCATTTGTGTGGATTACCTGTCACGCTACAGATTGCTCTCTTCCAGAAGTGATTAGTTCAGATCATACTTAGTTTGTCTGAAGTAATTGCTTATGACATTATATTATAAATTATATTTCTTTACTTCCTTCACATTTCTAAAATTTTTTCTCCCATATTTTTGAGCTTATCTATATTTCATTATTAACTGGATTCTTACTGATAGTAATAGTCATCTGAGGTTCGTTATTTTTTATTTTTCCATTTTCTTCTTAACTCGTTTCTTTATCCTTGGGATATTTATTCCCTAAAATTCCCTAACACGTTAGCTGGGGCAGTGTCCAGAGGGGCTCTGTAGGCTTCACACTCTGCTGGCCATGCTACGTCATTTATTGATTACAGAGGTAAATCATCTCTGACCAATACATAATAATACTGCTGGACTTATCTCAGACAGTCATTTATAAAAATTATATAAGAATAGTCCACCTTAGGACTATTAAAAAAAAAATTAAATACCTTTGGATATTTCACTTCGTATACGAACAGATCTATTAATATTTCTATCTTAGTGAATCTCTATCTCAGTTATTTTTCTCAATGGTTAGCTCTGCTGGCATTTTATTTCTCCTGGTGATTGGAAGCTGGTATAATATAATTATCACTCCTTATTCAGTGTAAAGTTTTTAATTCTCTGTCATTTTTTGACTGTTATCACAATCTCCTTCTGGTCATTGGTAGCATATATTTTGTATTATATTTTTGTTCCTTTCTTAATTCTTGTGAATCGTTCCACTAGTATTATGTTTTTTCAATTACTCTTTTAATTGTCTTTCTTATAACTGACATTTATATATGATCATCTTTTTCTTATGGACTTATTTATATATGGTTTTTTCTTTCTTTTTCAAAATTTTATTCTGCTCTTGCTTTTTATCCAAATGCACTCCTTTATTATTAATGCCATATGTTTAATATTTCTGTTTATTTGACATAAAATTCTCATTAATTTTACTTCACAATAAGTTTATTCATTTAAATTGTATCAGTGGTTTGTACTGCCATTTCTTTATTCTTGAAAGTTTTTCAGAATTGGTTCCATATATAATTGTTTGTAATGTGTTATCCAAATTCTTTTTCTTCTTGTTCATTTCTAAAAGTTGTTTTTAAGATAAGGTAGTAAGTTGTTCTTACTTGGGTTTCTGAATTTTGTGGTTTAATTCAAAATTCATTTTCTTTTAATTCATAAATTGTTTTCTAAATAATAGGTAAGTAATTACTTAGTCATTACTTCATTTTTGAATTTTTACTTTTAAATTCTTTCTTCCATACATTCGATTATTCATAATATTTTTTCATAAATATGGTTAACATCATATTATTACCCTAAATATGGTATTAGCTCTCTTCTTTTCTTTATTTCAAATGTACTTCTTATAATTATTTTTCTTTTAAATACCCAGGTTGAAGATTTTTATTAGGTTGGACAATTGCTCATAATTTCTTTTTCTTTGACATAGTTTTTTGCCGTTGCCGGTTATCATAACATCAGTACCTTTTTGTGGAGGTGTATGGTATTAGACTTAACCGTAGTCTGTCACTTCATTTGCTCTCATTGTCCGGATGACCATAGTCTTCATCATCGTTCCGGTACTAGTGACATCTCTGGCCTTTGTTTTGTATTTCATTTTCCTAGCTGCTATTCCTTTGTTTGCTGCTAAGCTTATTCGGCTCCCTCTATCATAGTGTTTTATATACCAGTACGTCTCTGGTCCATCAATGATCAATGATACCATTGACAATCTACCATATATCTCCATCCCTATTGTATTCCATTTACCTCTGATCACTTCCCCGTGGTAAACTACTGTCTGCTGGTAAACCATTTCTGAGATTACCATCAATCTATTTCCATAATTTCTGGAACTCACGATTTCTTCATTGTTGGTAATAGGGATATTATCATTATCAAATAAACCATGGTTCATCATTTCCATTTCTTCCCTTGTTTTCATTAATTTCTTTGGATGCCTTCTTTTCATTCTCTTTTGTTTCACTTCCATATCCTTAGTATTTTCTTTCTTCCCGTTCGTTTTCTTTTCAGGTAACACTATCACTGGCTCCATTGTTTTATTGTTTGGTATTTCCTTTCGTTCTGGTTTGCTGTTGCCCAGTGTCTTATCCAATTCTTCATCCAAGGATGTGACATTTTTATCTATTTCACTCAAACCTTCCTTCAAGATTTGTCTGTATTCTTTTCTATCCCTTCTTTCCTCTTCCCTGTCTTCTTTCATTTCCTTATGCCATCGTCGGTTATCCTCCCTTATTTCTTCTCTTAACCGTTGGTTATCTTCTCTTAACTCTTCCCTTAATTGTTGATGATCACGTTCGATTTTCTTATTGGTTTCTTCCATCTTTTCTTCCAAATTCTTCTTATTTTCTTCCATTTTCTTTTCCACCTTTTTACTGGTTTCCTCAATTCTCTTATTGGTCCTTTCTATTTTACGGCCCAATTCTTCTTTTGTTTCTTGGTTGTCCTTCTTCAATTCTTCCCTTAAAGATTGGTTATCATTCTTCAAATCTTCTAATCTTTTATTATTTTCTTCTGTGGTAGAATCCATTTTCTTGTTCAAGTTTTCTTCGGTGGAATCCATTTTCTTGCTTAATTCTTCCTTGGTTGCTTGGTTGTCCTTCTTCAAGTTTTCTTCCATCTTCTTGCTGTTTTCTTCCATCTTCTTGCTGTTTTCTTCCATCTTCTCCATCATTATCCTGAACATCTCCTGCATGTTACTATTCTCTTCTCGTGGTGGTTTCTCGGGTTGTCCTATTCGTTCCTCCCGGACATCGATTTCCCCTGTTTGTGTGTGCGCTTCGGGTTGTTCCTCTGGTGGTGCTGGTTTTTTATGTTCCACCCGTTCTAATATCCTTTCCACGTCCTCCACTGGGGTCGCCTCGTTATTATCCATATCGAGTTCTTTCTCGGCCTCCGCTGCTCTCTTCTTTGATGTGGCACGACGCATTATTTTCCCTGATTCCCTGGCTGGGTAACCGCTGCCAAGCTGAATTAGGAATTGGGTAAGTAATTACCGCCTTTCAACCCCTAATTACAGCCCTTTAGTTGGACGCCAAATTTTGTAATATAACTTAGAAATCCTGGTTTCTTCAAGCCCCGCGATGGAAGCCAATTTTGTAATATAACTTATTTATTACAAATTATAATTAAATTTAGAAAGTGTTGCTTGTTCTGGTATTCTGCGGTAATCGAGCCCCACAAGTTGGACTCGCCAATTTTGTAATAATACGATAAATATTAAATATAAAAATAAATAAATAGTTGATGTATGAGAATTGTACTCTCACTATTGTGTGTAGTAATGTAGCTAATGTCTTCTAATCTTCGTTCGGCTCTCACTTCTGGTCTTCACTTTTGTAATATATAATGGTAATTGTAATGGTGTTCTGGTATAATATTACCCAGAATAATTTTTATGGTGCGTATGTGTAGTAGTGACGTTCCGCTCTGGGAGACGTCGATTTGGTAATGTTCCTGGATAATGTTGTTATCAAATATTCTAGGTGTATGTTGCTGTTGCAGCAATTTGAAAGGTGATATAAATTTAAAATTTATATTTATACAAAAAAATAAATTCTGAAAAAATTGTTTTCGATGTGTTTATATTCTTAAAATTTAGAAATAAATTGAGATTGTTGATTGTAATTATAAATAGGATGGTATGGTGTGTATTCTAGTAATAATCTTCCCTTCTGTAAATTTATTAAAAAGACAATCCAGTTAACTTCAAATTAGGCGCGAACGGCTCTCTTCTTCTTACTCTTGAAATGTAGTAGTTCGCATATACTGCCTTTAAAGGTTGTCGAGTTTTCTTTATTAATTAATGGTTATGTCCTTTTATTAGAGAAATCAAATTCAATTTACTAGATAACAAACGTTTATTCAACAAAATAAGGAATTTGCTCAATTGAAAACAATGTTACCATGCCGTATCGACTCGCTCAGGGCCGGTCGATCTATGACTTTTATATTGGTATTATAAAAATAGGTTCTTTTAACGATTAATTATATAAAAAGCCAGAGAAGGTCAGGGTCATGAAAGTATAACACTTACAGTTAAAAGTCTTAAAATTAAAAATTACAATGTTATTAAATAATATTGAATGTTTATATATTATAAAATTCGAACCAGTGACGATTCAATGTTCAGTTGGTCAAACTCGCATAGAAGGCTGAGAAGACAAAGATGGCCGCCTGCCGACTGAGTAGGTTGTACGTAGTTGCCTTGACGAATATTTCTTGTAATAAATGCTGCCTTTTCACCGTTTCCTCGTCTCAGCAATTGTGGATCTTCCTTCTGGTGTTAATTGAGTGTTCC
Source organism: Magicicada septendecula (assembly GCA_034769895.1). NCBI lineage: Eukaryota > Metazoa > Arthropoda > Insecta > Hemiptera > Cicadidae > Magicicada > Magicicada septendecula. The sequence goes on along the minus strand of CM068372.1, from coordinate 342,576,114 downwards.
TGGTTCAGTGTTTCGTAGTTCACTTTGTTTAAATGTGTGTGATAATGTCTAACTTCACTTTGGTTAAATGGGTTGTAACTAACACTTTTCGTTTCGTTACTAATAATTATTAGTGATGGTGTTAATTTAATAATTTAGTCCTATATTGTTCTGTTTTACTGTATTTTAATCGTGTTATGGTTTGTGCTCACTGATTCTAACATTTAAACTCAAAATTGAAAAAGTTAAAAATTTTCACTGAAGACTAGGTTTTTATATACCGCACGCCATTTCTGCTTCTTATATAGGTTAATAGGAGCAAAACCTCGTTCAAGTGTTCTCTACCATGTATAATAATTAACTGTGTGGATTTCCTTCATCTCATGAAAATCTTAGCCTATATAATATATTTCAGACATTGTTTAAAATTGCCATAACTTCCGATACACTTTAAAAATGTACATTATGTTCATAAAATAAATTCGTTATTACTTAACTGTTTGAAATATAAAATACATATTCGTTTTCACTATTCTATTCTACTTATTTTGATAGTAATTAAGTTAGTATTACAAAGTTTTATCTGAAAATTATATTTCTTATAATTTTTTGGGAGGTAGGCCTAAAATTATACTTCCTGTCTTCTATGTAAATAATAGCCATTTTACCTAATATAATTATTATTCTATGAAATCTGAAATTTGTATAATTATCAATTCTCACTTATTTTATTGCAATTTAGTATACTAATGATGGTTTTTTTATATAATTCAATTGTATATGACTCCCCTTATGATAACGTTAGTGAATCTATTTCAGTTTCAAATGGTATTTCATTATACAAATAAATAATTTTACTCATAGAATGACCATATCTTTAGAAAGCCTTATTTACATAGTATTTAATATGTTGGGTGTATCTTGCCTAAATATTGTCAGTTTGACTGGTTTATAAGATTAGGTTTATTAATTATTCTGCATTTTAACTTTATTATATTGCCTAGATTTGAATTGTGGCTATTTGCAGAATGTTTTACTAATGTAATTATTTTATTTCCTTCTCTGACTTCTGACTCTGATATATTTGATTAAAAATTAGTTCTCTGATCTGGCATAACAGTAATTATAGATTATACAATTAAAATATAACACCCAGATATATAAAACTGGTGTTCTTAATAACATTGTTTTGGTATATCACCTAATAACATAATAAAAAGTATTTCTACAACATTGGAATGATATCTAATTTTAGACAATGCATTCCTAAATTAACATGAACAATAAAATAACAATTATAATACTAATATTTCTTATGACTAACCCTTACTTATCTAAATGCTATATTTAATTGGAACCCAACATTTGGATCCATATATAATTGTTAATACCTTCTACAACTTCATCATAAACAGTTAGTTCTGTAATTCCCCATTTTATAAGATTTATGCCCCCTCTTAAAGTATAACCCTGGCTATCTAAGTTATATTCCATTCTATGGAATGTTCATACAGTTTTAGTAGCTTTTTATTAGTAAAATTACTACTTCATTATCAAAGTAGACACCGTTCACAAAACTTAAAGTTTGTTACTTTGTACTGCTACTCATGCACCTTTCTTAAAGTTTATTAGTTATAATTTGATCACTTACACTTTCCCATGGTGAATTATTACTATATTTACTAGTCTTTTTCTAGTTTTTAATATGAAATATTCAACCATGGGGGAACTGTGAAGATTTGTTCATACACATTACACAATAACTTTTTGAATGCACTAATATTTACTACTGCTAACACTTTTAGTTTTTTGTCAGTTTTACAGTGATATGGTTTTTTAATGTGTTATACTTTCTTTTTTGGGCATTTATTGGTTTTGGGGTTTTTGGGGTCTTTCCCTATGGGGTTTTTGTTTTATATGGGTCGTCTCACTTCCTTCTTCTTTCTTCTTTAGTTTTAATTATTCTTCTTTCTTCTGTCTTCAGTAGCTTTGATTGTTCTTCTTTCTTCCTTCTTCTGTAGTAGTAGTTTTAATTAGTCTTCTTTCTTCTTTAGTTTTAATTATTCTTCTTTCTTCTGTCTTCAGTAGCTTTGATTGTTCTTCTGTCTTCTTTGAGTTTTAATTGTTCTTCTTTCTTCTTTCTTCAGTAGCTTAGATTGTTCTTCTTTCTTCCTTCTTCTGCAGTAGTAGCTTTAATTAGTCTTCTTTCTTCTCTAGTTTTAATTATTCTTCTTTCTTCTGTCTTCAGTAGCTTTGATTGTTCTTCTGTCTTCTTTGAGTTTTAATTGTTCTTCTTTCTTCTTTCTTCAGTAGCTTAGATTGTTCTTCTTTCTTCCTTCTTCTGTAGTAGTAGTTTTAATTATTCTTCCTTCTTCTGTCTTCTGTATCTTTGTTTTTTCTGGTCTGGTTTCTTTGACGGGGTATATTAATTGCCTGCTTCTATCTTACCTGGGTAATTTTGTTATTATTATTTTTAGTCTTCTGGGTTTTTAAATTTGTATTATTATATTATTTGCAGAAATTTTCTTTATTCAACCTTTCTTGTGAATATATTATTAAATAGTGCATTTTAATTAATTCTCATCTGGATATTCCATATATTAGAACTTTATTAATGATCATTGAGTAATGCATTTGTGTGGATTACCTGTCACGCTACAACATTCATACAAAAACACTAAAAATTCGAAATATTCGGATTTGGTTACAATTTCTTTCGGTCTGAACTTTTCTGCATGTTCACAATTTAATTCAAATTTTGATCGCTTTTTTGAGCCCTGGTCCACAAAATTTTGAAATTTCCAAATCTTAACACTGCATTCAGATGTTAGTTAAAATCATCTTTAACTTGGTATTCAACATGAATTTTTTGCGATGTTATCAAAATTTTTATCCACGTTTTGATCCCTGACGTCCAAAAATTTTGAAATTTTAAAAATATAGGCCTACATTATACTGACACTCTTGTTAAAACTTCATGTAAAGTGATACCCCGCGTGGGCTTTTGCGATTTTTTTACTCTTTTGACCGCTTACATTTTTTCCTCCATATATTTGGGGGGCGGGGTCAAACTTAAAAACAGTAGGGTTATGTAGGGTAAAAGTATGGACACACATGCCAAGTTTTTTTTTCGAAAATCTGTTGATGTGTTCAAAAATTATCGTGAGACATACCTCAAAGATTGGGATAAACAAGTTCCAAACGGTCCAGTTAACACTGAGAACTCGCTTCGCTCGTTTAACAAAGGCATAAAGGAATTTTTTTAAATTTAAATCAAAGAAGTACAAACATTTTAATAAGAATAAAAATATCGAAAATGCATGACGTTCAGCCTATGTAGTCTTGTGACAGATGCTGACCTCCTTACCTAATTACTGACCTACAAAAACAAAAGTGTTTTATACGAGCTAATATTTTGATAGTCAACAAAAACCGTTTTGCAGCTGTCACGTGCAAGGTATGCAAAATTCTTTAACTGAATAACTTTAATAACCGTTATATATTATAAAGCTAACGTGCAACATCAACAAAAAAAAAAAGATTAACATAACTTACAGAAATTAAATCATATTTTTCCGTTTAACGCGTTAGAACAGTGTTGCTGTAGATGGTCAAGGTCGAGGTTGAGGTTAAGGTTAAGGATAATACCAAGGTAGTTTCTGTTAATTGGTTTGCCGTTTTTCCTCGTCCGTGGCGTCGTTGTATCAAGATTTATTACTGGCACAGACGGTCGCCGTCGACTACGTATTCTGACCTTACTCAACGCACGTTGCCAACAGTTAATACAATTTATAGTATCTTATCAAAATTCATTTGGTTAATTCATAAGCTAACTTTTTTTTCTCCAGTCTGTATGTATACTTTAGCGGTTATGTCGGAAATGTTCCAATTATCGCTTTCATTTCTATTTTAATTTAACTCATACATTTTTAATATTTGAAATTCTTTACACATTTAGGTTTCATAATTTAAAAAACTGCCACAACAAAGGACGAGACCATGAACGGACCAGGGCAAACTCATAACTCCATAAAACAAATTCAGTTTACAACGCTTTACGAATACACATACAGCAAAATCTGGGCGTTAAAGACGGAGAAATTTATACAGATTTACATCTATTATCACAAGTGAATAGAACACAAATGATTAATGATATCACGGTATTAGGTATACCATTCAAGTTTATTAGACTTTCTAATGTCCACATTAGAAGGATCTAAAGTCAGAGTGAATAATGAACTAACCTGTACTTTTGATATTAACACCAGTGTTAGGCAGGGTGATTCAACAGCCTTATTCAATTTCACGTTAGAGACAGCAATAAGAAAATTAGAATCAGTGCTATTGGGATAAAACCTGTTCAGCTCCGAGCTTATGAGCTGACGTGGAAATAATTTCCAGAGTTAGAACACTTTTGAAGGATATGTTGGAAAAACTAGACGTTGAAACATCTAAGAGATGATTACGAAATAATGAAAGTAAAACTAAATAGATGGAAATTAGCTGAAGATATATTAGGCTTAATAACTTTTACTACTGCTAAGTATACATTGAGTCATGCTGAAGTTTTCACCTACTTACGAACTGAAATTAACAAGACCAACAAGATGACTGCTGTAATTAAATTATGTATGCAAAAGGCCGATTGCCAATCTCTGCTACGACGGATACAAAAAGTTCGTGACATCTAAATTGATAGAGCGGAAAATAAAGTTGACGTTATACAAAACCTTAATACGGCCAATATTAATTGGCATGGGTCACGACAGATAATGACGAACCCCTAGTTCGAATATTTGAACGTGATGTGTTAAGAAAGATATATGGACCAATAGAAACGTTAACGACATCGTGGAGTCCGGATAAATGACGAACTCGACCAAATTATAGGAGGAGCTGACGTAGTGAGATAGGCTACATATATTCAGTCACTGTGTATTGCATAGATTGGTCATATTACACGGATGGACGAGAGTAGAATCGTAAAAGGACTTTGGATGAAAACTTTCGATTTAAATGAAAATAAACTTTCGGAAATGAATGAAGGGTAAATCTAGGAAGAGATGGGGAGATGGCGTACAGGAAAATCTGAAGGAAACTGGCGAACGAAACTGCAGAGGAATGGCCAAGAAAAAGTCAGAATGGAGGAGGATTGTTGAGAAGGCAACAACCCACAAGCGGTTGTGGCTACCAAATTGATGAAAAGTTTTTCACAAAAGTTTATATAATTTTAAGACTACAGAAATTGACTTTCTGGGGAGACGATGACCACAGACAGACGAACAGAATTACTAACGCGGAAAAAAGACGGATGAAAATAATGGAAGGCTAAATTATAGAAAAAGACTACTGGTTTGGTAAAGACATAAAACGAGCTAATCCAGATGAATGGATAGAGAAAGTGACAGATCGGAGTCCCATAGCTTAAAGAAAGAATGAATCCTGAGGTGACGAAGTCGGTGAAAAGGCGGTAATTGTAAACGGAAGATTGAGAGAAAAGAGATGAATGGAATAAACGGCTAACAGAAGAACGCAGCCAGGATTTCCTTCTGGTAGAAGGGTTTCTTATAAATAAAACTGCAAAAATATTTTTTTAAACACGTTATTTTGTTGTAATTAAGAATGTAAACGTGAAAACATAAGGGTTATATTAACAAAATTTAACGTAGTCATAAAAGAACGAAGATAACAACTCGTGCTACAATATGAATAAAATAACCGACACCTGGAAACTGGCACAAATTTTTTTACATCTTCTGCAGACAGTGATGTGTTAAATGTATTATACGAGTTTTTTAAAACTTTGCTTTAGTAAGTACGTGTTCGTAAATGTTTGCAGAAAACGGAATTAAAGCTGTCTACTCGTTTTGCCACAGAAATGATCCAAAAAGTTTCATAAATTAGGAACTACATGTCCTCGCTCAAAAACAAACATTTCAAAAAGACGGTACGAGGTGCGAAATACGTGGTTGGGCGCACATTTTGTTGAAGCTGCCGGAGACAGGCTGTGGAGCACTTGCAACGGTGGCGGTGTTCCGAACCCAAGGTACGTACGAAATAAGGAATACGTTTTACGACTTTAATTGTACTAAAGTACTTTAATAAAGTATTAAATTTTAAAAATGCGGAAAATTATTAAATACTATTGCTTAGGCTTTCACGGGCGGCGTCAGCATTGTTAGAAATATCACTAGCCAGGCTGTTAGGCCGTGGTCTACTGGTTTTGGCCCCACCAGCAGAGGCCATCTTCAGAGAAGCAGAGATAGTCTCTACCTCGGTACTGGGGTGAATTTGCGGATTGTTTCAATTGTTTCTGGCACTGAAGATGCCCTCCGATGGTGGGGCCGAAACGCCTGTCTTGAACAACCGGCCTAGGCCTAACAGCCCGGCTAATAATAATTCTAACAATCATTAAATAGTGATTGAAACTCCGTGTACAACAATTGGCTCATCAGTGTGAAATTCGAATAGCGAGGAAACACCTTTTAATACAGAAAATTTTTAAGTTGCTGTGGAAAAAATTACTTCAACATAAATATCGTAACATAAATACACTGCGGGCTGTATTCGAAAACTAGCTCTTTGCTGCTCGCTAAAAGGGTCTTTAAAAATAGGATAAACATTTCAACGATTCATCAACCACCAGACAACTCTAGTGATGTTGAGACCTACAAGAAGCGATTTCGCAAGACGGCTATAGCGTGCCGCGATTAAGAATGTTAGTACTCACTTAACTAATTAGCCTATTTATATAATTTGTCTTATATAACTACACTTTTACTCTATCTTAATTAGCGCTACAGCTCTTGGAGAGACTTCGCCTCCTGGACAATCCGTCTCCAGTCGTCTCGATCTCTTGCTCTCAGTCTCCATCTTCTTACACCGAGCCTGCGCATGTAGTCCTCAAGATCATCACCCATCGTTTTCTGGACCGACCCCTCCTTCTTGTTCCATCAGGTTTCCCCGTAAAAATTTTCTTCAATGTTGATGTCTCTAACATTATCTAGACATGCCCTGCCTACACTACACTTTTACTAGCATATTTAAAATTACAAATATTTTTTTCTCTATCTGTTTAAGAGAGATTTTAACCGTCAAAAAACTTTCTCTGCGCCAATGAGTTTTTTGTAATTATTATGCATTATAATACAACAAAATGATAGACTACTTCTGTATATATTTTTTTATTTACATACAGAATAAAAACCAAAAGGTGGTGGTAAACTTCGAGAAGTGATTCTACTGATTAAACTGAAGGAAAATATAAAATAAAAATGTGATAAAAAATGCTTCGTTATCCGTCTGTATGTCTCGTTTAAGTCAATTATTACTAAATAAGATGAGATGTGAAGTTGAAATTTTTACTATTTTCACAGTGTGTACAGTGTGTTCACTATTTTTTATAAGTACAAACCAAACCACATTGTTATCTTAAACAATGGCGCCTGATTGAAAACTTTACAAAACTTTAAAACTATAAACTTTACAAAAATCGGTTCTTATAAAAAAAGTTCATATTAGATAAAAAATTACCATTTTATTCTTAATTCATTTATACCTTGTTTATGAAATTCGGCCAAAATATAGTGGCGTTATTATTTCTTTCGTAACAAAACATTTTGCTCAAAATTACAGTGTATTTGCATTTAGTCTGCATTATATTATCATGATTAATTGCATGGGTAGTTGTTTGAACTTTCTTTAGTTTGCTTAGCACGATTTAACAATTTTTAATTCTACTGAATAATATGAATAATACTGTATTTAGACCACATGCCAACTCATGTCTCAAACGGATGCTCACTGTTTCCTATATATGTATACCATAGTCAATATTTTAGGAATAAATAAATAATTAAATATTTATTTAAATTTATTTCATTTAGCAACTGGGAATCGGAAAAATAACCAAGTTTCTTTAAACGTCCATCAACGCAGACAAAATACATTGTCCATATGAGAAAAATACGCTAAATGTTTTGTAAAGTACAAAATAACGTGCAAAATACATCATGAAGTCTGTGTAATCACATTAGGTCAAAAATGTTATACATTATAGAAGTAAGGCGCAATTACGCAACACTTGAAGCTAGATAAATGAAATGATTTAGGGCCTAAGGCCTACATAATAAGTCGCGACATTAAAGAATTAATATGACACCCGAAGCAACAAGCGTAAATCACGTCTGCTGCGTTCGGACGCTCGGAGCACTGTAACGTCATGTTTGCCGTAGCGAGCATAGTTGGACTATGATCAGATTAGCCAACCTTTCAATTATACAATTCCCACATTAAATAACAACATTACTGTCCAGACGGCATGGGACGTGCTCATTTTTTTTATTGAGTGTTGGAAGCTTTCATGAAACTCAATTTGTGTCACTTGCTACAGTAATTTGTTTTGTTAAAAGAATTTGACGACTGTACTTTGATTAAAAATGTGCGATACGTAAACCAATGTTTATATATAATAAGAGTACAAACACTATGATACTCATGAAAACTCAGTCTTCGTTAGAAAATAACTTTCAACACGGCAGTGAGAGAAAGAATGAGACAGGAAACAGCAGGAAAACCTAGAATTTAAATAGTTGAAATTATCAACTACTTTCACAGGGAAAACACCGTATTACTTACATTTAGTACATACAGTTTCTGTTGGCAGACATAGAGAGTTGGAAAGTTGTAAAAGAATAAGAGAAAGCTTACAGCATACAAATTCATTACCACCATGAAGTCACGGTTTAAGCCAATACTTTGTTCAGGAAGGCGTTGTGTGCTGTGCAACGGATCGTAAGTTCAAAGCTTAAATGAGAAGAAGAAAAAAAAATAAGAAGAAATTTCGACTCCGGCAACTGAGTAAACTTAAGCAGCAAGTTTCGCAATGTGGAATATTTGCCTAATGTTATCCTATTTTGTAAGTGTTAGTAGTAATATATTTTAAAGTATAAACCTAATAATGTATAACCAAAGTGAATATAGACCAGAAAATATGTGATCAAAACATTGTCACACAGATCGTCGTGTTGTACAGTGGAAACAGAATAACTGACACCAATGAAGTCGCTAATTACAAACGTTAATTAGACACAAACAACAGTTAGAAAACAACAAAGGCACTCTTGTACAATAATTCAAGTTAAATTTGTCCAAAACACAAAAATAAATGTCATCATATTACAGTTTTGCACTAATTAACACAATAATCATTTTCTAATAAATTGCAATAGTAACTTCGAACCGCACTCTAATATCGCCAGGTCTAAACTCAACTGGGGCGCTTGGAAATCCAGTATTTATACTTCGCCGCCTATCATTGTAGTGACATAGCGGGCCTGGATGCCGGAAGGGGCATCTCGCATGACCTAGAACGTTACGGAACTCTGCCGCGCAGAATGATCTCCAAACGGCTGGAACATTATCGCGTGCTGTCGCGTGCCCGAGAGTCACGCAGGCAGTTTTTTTCAGCACAATTCCACTATATATAAAATATTTAAAAAATTTTGTTTCAGTTGAATAATTAACATGTGAACTGGGGGAAACCAAAACTGGCTCAATTCCGGCAAGTATTCACTAATGTAATATTATATAAATACAAACACTTATACATATACTTTTGAAGGCTTATAGATGAGTATAGGAGAGCAAATAAAACTGGAGAGAGTCATAAGAAAGAGAAAACTATTTGAGCATATATCGCGTAGAAACTGTCTGGAGCAAAGGATCATAAGAGAAAGGTGAAAGGAAAGAGATGACGGTGAATAAGAAAGATTGAAATGTTTGATCACGCTAGAAACAGAAGGCTATAGACAGACGAAGGCAGATGCACAGGATCGAGAAAAACGAGGACCACCTAGTTGAAGCCTGTCCTAAGACAGTTTTACTAAGAAGATTACTCAACCTGATTTGTTGTTACAATATTACAAGAAGCTGTTACTACTGTTATCAGATTTACTCACTGGAAAAAACTCATTGTTTTATATCATTAATGTGCACAAGCAAATCGTATACTTCAACGACGTAGTCCCAAACTTCAGTGCTCTAAAACAAGGGTTGATTTTTAGGACCCGTTTACATGACTGCATGCCTCGCTATAATACGCACTTTGAATAGACTTATAGGCCTATATTTTTTCGAGTCTAGTTTTTTGTCATTTTCGTCCGTAACTTTTAATTTTAAAATGTAAATTTAATTATTTTCTGTTATAGTTATATTGGTTGAAGTAACCTTTTATGAACATATTGTGATTACGAAATTTGAATATTAAATCAAAGTTGCTAATCTATTCCTACGCGGTAACACTTAATACTTAACATTTAGATTTTTTCTGAGGCTTTCACGGCCGGAATCAATGTTAAAATTACTCCTCGTCAGGCTGTAAGTTGTTGATCCAAAGTTGTTGATCGCAGACGTTTCGGCAGTGCCTTCGACGGGCATCTTCAGTGGGGAAAGGCTGCAACACACTGACAGGGTAGTGTGTCAGTGACAGTTGACGTTGTGTTGCAGCCTTGATGGCCGTCGAAGGCACTGCCGAAACGTCTGCGATCAGCAACTTTGGATCACGGGCTTACAGCCCGACAAGGAGTACTGTAGTTTTAACAACTTAATATTTAAAATTATAATGAAATAAATACACAAACCTCCATTAACCGCGGTAAAACACACATACCAACCTCCATTAACAGCAGTAACAAAGCATACTTATTTCAATTAACAGAGGTAACAATGCACATCAACACACTTATGGTGTTTCTCGGCTAACGCTAAGAATCATGCATACGAAGAACTTTACTCACAGCTTTAAAAAATAAAATTTATTAATACGATTTTATCTAATAATAATTGTATCTCATTCAAAGTGTTGATCGAGTTTTGCAGTTAGTTACTAGTTAGTTAGCTTCTCTTTAACTTGTTCTTCATTTGTTGTAACAAATTGTCAGTATACAGTAGATTATGCGTCAAAACCTGATTTTTAAGTTCAAATATTGCAAGTTAGGAATTTTGTCTATGCATAGTTTAAAAATTTATCCATAAATCTCCAACAGAGTATTACACTTCGTAATGTATTGCTTCATTTTGAATTTTGCAGATTTTAGTCCATTTAATTTGCTCAGCCTATGTTTGTTCTCATGTTCCAACTTCCCTAATGTTCCATCACCTACATTTTAAAAAAGTATTCTCATTATCTGTCTCTCATCGTCTCTTCCTCTCCAATCAGATTACCCTTAGTATACACTAAGTCTTTATCCTTAATGTACACTAACTGCCTCTTCACTTCTTATAAGAAAGTTTGAATTTTTTCCTTTTATTATAACCCTCTATTTCCTGAACCTTCAGTTTTCTTCTGGCCTTCTTCTTCTTCCGATCTTGTTTTCACTTTAGTTCGTTGCTTTTGAATGCGCTACTGTCAGACTCACTATGAAACAGTAACGACTTAATCCTCTCAATTTATTCTTCAACTCCGTTTCTACCAGGCATTTTGTGTCCTATCGTTTATGCTTCTTTTATGGTTGCTCCCCGGAAACCATCCCTAACGCTACCTACTTTCCTTCAATATTTTTGGGGCTTTTTACGCCATTCTTTGGCACTCTTGTGTGATTTCCTGTCATATCTTCCACACACATTTTCCTATAACTCTTCCACATTAAACCGTTTTCTTCATCTACGAATAAATTACTGCTTTATTTAGTAAATAAAGAATAAATTATCCTTTCTCCACGGAAGAAATTCCTACGGAGAAAATTCTGCCGGAGAGGAATTGTGCGGTATGTATGTATGTATGGAATGTTGATCTAAAAAAAGCCCACGAAGATGTCTACAATCGGCGTTACAATCGAAGTTAAAATCTGCATAAAACACGCGAACTATTTGATTCGAAGTCCTGCACTTCCTAAACAGTCAGCAACTGAAGATAATCAACATCACTCAACGCTCTGAGATACGCGTAGTATGCACAGCACCTGTATCGTTTATTGATGAACAGAAGAAAATAAAGTGACGCCACTGGGTAAATTCTAAATTTGAATTCAAATTTAAATTCAAGTTTTATTTAAATTTATTTTTACAGAAACAAATTGCTGGTTCGAAACAACTATGTGCTATAAGAACAGAGAAAAAATAACGAACGTTCGTTTATTTACGCATTGCGAAGTGTTGGCTGACTTTGGTTGAACTGTTATAAACGAAACGGTATGCAAAGATATCAGCGATTCAGCGGAGGCTAAATTACCTGGTACCGCTGAAGGCTCAAGACGGTGTCATTCGTTGAGCAAACGCTGGCCGAGACCCGTTGTACTGATTCGTTTGGGGACAGTTTGTTCAAGAAGAAGAATGAGAATAACATTTCCTACAAGCAACGCGTAAGAGGCTATGAGAACTAAAACGGCCGTTTCAGAAACTCCGATAAAGAAAACATTCGCTTGCCATAAAAGCACGAAGGAACGGTAATGTTAATAAGAAGATGAGGAAGAAAGAGAAACAAGACGAGCCGGTCTCTGATCCCGTTATCACATTATTGCCTACAGCTAGATAAACTGTTTATTGTCAATTAACTTGTCATTAATCATCGACGAAGAAGAACTAATTGCAGTTATCATCTTCACCTACTGATCAGTGTAACAGGGACGTATAAATTTAGATAACTACCTATCAAGGAAAATATAAAAATCGGTTTCACAGTTTTAATGGTACTGCTGCTACTACTACTATACTACTCCTTCTACTACTGCCACTACTACTACTACTGCTGTTACTGTTACTTTTTTTTAAATTTAATTTGTTACTAAGGTACAAGCGGTTTTTACTTTGTGAGGTATTTAATACAACGAAGGCCAAATACAAATTTGAACAGCAGCAGCAGTAGTAGTAGTAGTAGTAGTAGTAGTAGTAGTAGTAGTAGCAGTAGTAGTAGTAGCAGTAGCAGTAGCAGTAGTAGTAGTAGTAGTTTAATGGAAACCAAACAAAATCCTTCTTTGTTTTCATTAATGACAAAGTGGTTATAGTTTCTGACATTTTATTGGAAAAAGTAATTAAAACTAAAATAGGCACTACGAAAAACTGAGATGCGTTAATAAAACTCGTACTACTTATAATTTCATAAAAATCACTTGACTATAATGTAATATACCAAACATTTTAAAATATTCTTTAAAACCTACCATCGACGATTGCGAGATAATTAAGTTTATACCGTATGAACAAGTACAGAAATTGTAATTCAGTAGCGCAGTAGAATAACTAGGTATATTAAAGGGAAGAAACAAACGTCCTCACAATTCGCCTAACGTCCGGGACAGGATCCATGAAGTCATAAAAAAGAAAAACAGAAAAGTACACTGTGGATGAACAGTGCACAATTCCCTAAGCAAGCATTACGCCAGGTACAAATATCCATGAGAGAAACAAGTCCTACCTTCCATCTGATACTACACAGAAGGTTGTATAGGGTATATCTACACAGAACTGGAGGGCATATCTTACGTTCATCGTTTTAGAAATACGCTTACTACTGGTCGCAATTGATTAATAAGATAAAAAACTAACTTTTTGACTCAAATTGTGTTGACAAAATAACTCAAAAATTTGTTAACAAATAAGCAAGTCAACACACAGACAAGGAGAGCTTTAGTAAATTTGTTGATGAATACGATGGAATATAATGAGATCTATTTGGAGTGAAAGGAAAACAAGTAATGGGTAATGGGATAAGTGAAAGAAAAAAGGGAGTTACTTCCAGAAATGAAATTACGGAATTTAAAATTTAGGGACCATATCATAAAAATAATGACTTTATCACGACCATTCTGGAATGGAAGGATGAGAAAGACCAGGGTAGCGTGTTTGGAAGAAGTCAAGCTAAGAATGGAATATGAAATTAAGAATGCTATGAAAAGAGCAGGAGAAATAACAAGCGAGAGGTTGCAGCAACTAGATGTAGCCTTTACTTCATGACGACAACGTCGACGACGATGATGATGATGACTATCAATCCCCAAATTTCTAGAACCGACGGAATAAAAGATATTTTTTTTACGTCCGGAGTATTCCGTTTTCGTTTCGTTTTCCGGGTGATAGGCCGTAATCGATTTGTTTTCCAGCCAGATGTTTCGACTACGACTGCGGTAAATTCTTCTTCGTCGACTTCCGCCATTAAGTCAAAAAACTGCTGTATATCTCATCGGGGAGAATGAAAAGAGGAAGGAACAGCTCTGGCAACATCAAGTCGGACGCTACGCCAAAGATAACCGGTTCACATGTACGTAAGAAGCGAGAAAACAGCTCATCTGGTGTACTCGTATCGGTTACCAAACGAGCTTCTGGTTCAACTGTTTTCATTACTCTTCCCACAACGCGAAAAACTAGGTAACATGGTCGTGTCGGCTCCACCGACAGCAGTTGACACGAGACGAAGGTTTGGCTCCACTGAAGGTGATAAACGTCTAGTTGATGAATTCTAATTGTAGGAACGCAGCGTCAACATACACTCAAAACAGTAATCTCATCTTACTAATGGTGCAGTCTGATTTGCGCACAGAGACAGTGTTGGGAAGTGCCGCACTAGAACACATTGTCCCATGAAAGCGCTCCGCTCTGAGAGCGCGAGCTACACGAAGTACTTGATTTCAGTCGTCACCTACGTTACTCCCGTTTGAAACATACTATCTTTACTGGTAAAAATGTAAAGCGGGCTTAGGATAGTGACCACGTCGCCCGCAGCCAGTTTCTGTTTTCGCTTGTTGAAACCTGGTATAGTTGTTCGACCTTCGAACAACACTGTGAGTCGTCCCGATAATAAGTTTTACGTACGAACGACAAGTAGCCCAGACTATTTCTTAACAGTTGTTTTGATGGTTCATCTTCTTTTTTCACAGTACTAAATTAATATAGAATATTGAACTTTCACTTGTGAAACTTACTTGTTTTCTCCCGTACGCGTTTCGGGGTGATGTGCGCCTTCTTTGGCGGATTGAGACTGTCAGTAACACGTAACGGTTTTATTTGGTAGGTTGAGTGGGGGTGGTGTGTGGTGGAAGGGGATTGGCGCGGGGATCCAAATTATTGTTTGTTTTATGTATAATTGTGTCAAAAAGTGTGTGTGATTTATAGTGTAATTGGTCGTTAAGTATGCTGTTTGGTTGTGTTGTGTAGTGTTTGTATATTTCATATTGTTCTGCTGTGTTTAGTTTTCGACTTTTGGGTAAGTAGTGTAATATCTCAAGATTAGTATCTATGTTGGTGTAGCTGTGGTTTTTTGTGTGTATGTGTGTGGCAAACGCGGAATGTATATTGTTGTTGGATAAAGCTTTTAGGTGTTCAGAGTAACGAGATGAAAAAGATCTTCCCGTCTGGCCTATATAGAAACTATTGCAATCATTGCAGTTTAATTTGTAAACACTGTATTTGTCTATGTCCGTGTTTGTATCAGTGATGTGTTTTTTGATGGTATTGTTTGTTTTGTATGCTATTTTGTACTTGTGTTTCCTGAATGTGTTGGCGATTTTGTGTGTGTTGGAGTTATGGTATGTGAGTGTGATGTATTTAGTTTGTTGTGTGTTGTTAGTATTTAGTGTTTTGTTGTTTTTGTTTATGATGTGTTTGTGTAGTTTGTTTATTAAATTAGGGTTGTAGCCGTTTTTTATTGCTATATATTTAATTGTGTTGAGTTCATCGTTATAATCTTGTTTACTTAATGGTATTTTTGTTAGTCTATGGAGCATATGGTTGAAGGCCGCATGTTTGTGTTGCGTTGGATGGTTTGATGTGTTGTGTATAACCATGTCAGTTGTGGTTGGTTTTCTGTATATTTTGTACGTGTGTGTATTGTTTGTTTTGTTAATTGTTAGGTCCAGAAAATTTATACTATTGTTTTGTTCTATTTCCAGTGTAAATTTTAGTTTGTGGTGTATTGTGTTTATGTATTTGTGGAAGTTTTCGACCTGTCTTGTATTGCCATTGAATAAAAGTAATATTTCATCCACATACCTGTGCCAATAAATGATTTTTTTGGTGTATTTGTTGTTGTTTATTATGTGGTTCTGTTCTATGTTGTGTATGAATATTTCAGCCAGTATTCCTGATATGGGGGATCCCATCGGGAGACCGTCTGTTTCTTAACGCTCAGGCTCGGCACGTGCCATAAAAATTCAGGTGATTCTTGGAAACCCTGCGTTAATGTTAGTACTGTGTAATACTGTGTTGATGTGATTTAGCAGAACCACTTGTAGGTTAAGTCTGCACATGTTCACGAAGGAGGAGCTCGGAACTCTACATCATTGCTGGTCATAACAAATCGTACAGCCCAGGCAATTGGTATCACAGCCGCAGATGTAGTATCAATGTCTGACGACCCAACTTTCTAAAACGAAACCAGAAGCGAAGAATAAGAAATACTGGTCAAGTGTATGTAACACGGTCGCAAGAATAACTTACAGAATATAGACAGACGTTTGATAGAAGACGAGAGGAAGAAGAAGACTGAAAATCGAAGTGTCGTCCTTGAAGAGATGAAGACTCGAGCCTGGAAATGATGTCTGTGACCTGCCATACCTCAGAATTCCACACACAGTGATGATACAGTTGTTTTGATAGTTCATCTTCTTCAGTGATGATGTTTATCTTATCAGCGTAATTAATCGCATTGTTTCTGCGTTACCATTATTAAAGTTAAACACAATTTAATTTGGATTTTTTTAAATTATTTTTGACGTTTGAATAATATTCAACACAACTGAAGTGGCTGGAGCTTTTATCGGAACCATTATATTCGGTAAAATCTGGTAATCCACTGATTCCCTGTACAATAACCTTACATCTCTTCTTTGGGATCAATCCGAAAATTTGTTGCCAGCAGTTCAGTTGGTAGCAGCTCTACAATCTTCACATTTTTCCGCCTTCCGGAAAAATGTGAAGCTCTTGCATCTCACATATTTCATAATCTGTCCGCAGAAGATGGAAGAATTTTGCCTGTTTTCTGGTATCCCTTGTTTTACTTATATTGTAATGTAAGATGTCGTTTTCATTGTTTCAAACTTTGCCAAAAGTTTAGATATCTATTAATACAACCTTTACGCTTTCCGACCCTTAACCCTCTTGAGTACAACAAAATATGTAATCAGGACTCCTTTTTCTTTAAAATTTTGTAATTTTCTATATAAAAATTAACTCCTCCCCCCTCCCAAGAACTCGCCGGAACCCCCAGTAGAAAGAAATCCTGGTTGCGCTCCTGGTGGAAGTGACAACGAAACGAAAGTTTCGTGTAGTCATGAAACGGTTACGCATAACGAAATAAGAGGCGCAAATCCAAGCTATAGAAAAGGAATGCTTCAGGAAAATTAAGAACGAAAATACGAAAATTCTTCCTTAAGTTACGTACAAAGAACAGAAGATTTCGGCGAGCGTAAGTAGGCTATTTTTAAACTATTAATCGTGTGAAGAACCACAATGTTGGACAGAACGTATCGAAAGGATGGGAATATTTCGAAACGGATAAATTAGCTTTCCCTTAAAACTGCGAGTTTATGAAGATCTCCACAGAGGCGCTCCGATGTACTAGTAAAGCTTACTACTACTGGTACATGTATGTACGTCTCTGCCATCAAGGATAGAAATTGTATGGTAGTTTTATCCTGTGACCACATTCTAGTGTAGCTTGTCGATACGTCCGTCATATAATTCTCAAAAGTCCTGGTGGTAGTCAACATCATACCAGATGCTTAATAGTGTTTTAGTTATTCTCATTGTAACGTTGTAGCCTACGTTCAACACAATGGAAGACAGCTGGCTGACACAGAACCGGATCTGTCAATGCGAAACAATAATTACAGTATTCGCAATTGTTTCTCTGACAACGGACAACAAACAGTACAGTTAGAGTTAGCTAACGTCTGCTGCTAGTGTTAGGAGTCGGCATCAGCTGTAGCGACAGGTCTTTTGCAAGAGTCATGTGGCCGTTAGAACGGAACCTGACACCAAGAAAGGTCATGCTAATCGTTGGCTGTTCCTTATAAAAATAACCTGTACACCTTCGGCCCACTAATGTGTGTGTGTGTGTGTGTGTGTGTGTGTGTTGTTTTTGTGGCTCGTGGGTTTTTGTAGTTATAATTACTACAAAAGCAACTACTTTCGTCTGCAAGTATCAAAATCACAGCGCGCGTTGTACTGTACGCTAGTACTATGTCTTTAGAAACTCAAATCTGTAAAGAATAGTCAATTTTATTACGAATTTCATACAACATCACACATGGAGTCGGTAGCATTTTGTGTACCATGAACTAATAATAATGTATTTAAATTGTGAAAATGTACGATATCACAATTTGATTCAATGTTAAAAGTTCGTGCACCTGAACAGATGCAGGACAGTCTCTTGTGAAATGTAGTCTTACAATTTTAATGTTTAGAAAAGAAAATAATTTTTATTAAGTTATATAACTTATAAGTTTATCCTGGATAAGATATAAAATTGTATGTACTTAATATGCACACAACAGTTATAGGGTAATTCAAATACTGTAAAACAGTCGTACCTTGGAGTTACCATGTGTGTAAACATGGGTAACAGCTGACGACAGAGACGTTGTGTAGCGCAGTTTAGGTTTGTAAAACAATGGAAGAGAAAATGTGTTCGTATGGGCGTGGTAGTTGAGAATGAACGCTGACGACAAAGTTTTCATAGCATTGGATATGAAGGGCGTCTGGAAAGCTTCGGGAGGATTAAGTCAAAACGGGCTTACTTAGAGCGTTAATAAATAGAGCATATCGCGTCAAGAGTATATCTAGAGGTATTGGATGTGTGTGTGTGTGTGTGCGTGTGTGTGCGTGTGTACGCGCGCGTGCGTAATGTATTCCAGACAAGGAAGCGTTAGGAACACGCCAAAACCATAGGAAACATTAGCAGTCGCGGACATAAAAAATTAGAAGGAAGAAGGTACGTGGTGATGAAGAGGCTATTTACGAAAACGAAGAAATTGCAAACCCACCAACCTCTGGTTGAGGAGAAGAAGAAGAAGAAGTTAGCTAACGTCTGCTAGCTTGAGGAGTCGGCACCAGCTGTAGCGACAGGTCTTTTGCAAGAGGCTCAGTCGTGTGGGGTCGTTAGAACGGAACCTGACACCAAGAAAGATCATGCTGATTGTTGTCTTATAAATATTAAAAAGACGTGACTAAGAACAATAAAAGAAGAAAGTAGAGTAATATATAAAGACTAATTATGTAAAACTTAATAAATTATACATTTGATACTTTTATATATCTTATATGGGTGTAACGTTAATGAAAATATATAGGACTGTCATCAGACCGGTGTTATGCTACGGGTGTGAGGCATGGACAATCACACAGAAAACAATCGACATAGTAGACACCTTTGAAAGGAAAATCCTCAGACGCCCAATACAAGAAAATGGCTCATGGAGACTGAGATATAACAACGACTGTATCAAATATATAAAGAGATACCAGTCTCAAAATTTATAAAAATACAAAGATTGCGTTGGGCCGGGACAAGTTATGAGAATGGAGGATGGCAGGAACCCCAAGAGGGCTTTGCTGGGTACATGGGAGGGAACGAGACCTACAGGTAGACCGAGGAAGAGGTGGGAAGATGGCGTTGCAGAGGACGCGAGAGACATGAGGATAAGAAACTGGAGGAGGGTTGCAGTGGATAGAGTGGATTGGAGGCGGAGATTGGTGGAGGCCAGGGCCCGACTTGGGCTGTAGCGTCATAGGAGGAGGAGGAGGTGTAACGTTCCCTAACCATGCAAGGAAAGATAAGGATATTACTAACAAAATCGCTTAGGAGAAAAAGGTTGTCTATCAGGTGAACAATGTAATACAAAGTTATTGTTGAAAGTATTTCAGATTTTGGCTGTCAAAACCTGGAAGGTAAACAAAAGGCAATAAAGATAGATTACTGAATTTCTAGGACAGAACACCGAACAAATCAAGAAAGCAGAAGTATCACCCACGTACCCAGTCGCAGTTGTCCAAAAGTAGCTTTACGTGATATGGCCACCTCCAGGGGATGCTCAAAAGGCATCCGAGAATGGATACCAGATGGAAGAAGTAAGAGGGGTCATACAAGACCATTGTGGAACATTGACATGAAGCAGGACTCACGCACGCACACGCTCAGTACCTAGGGTGCGAAAGAAGCCTAATAAATTAGACCATAGCTGGAACCCCCTCCCACACACGCATACACACAAATTAGCTTTCGGTATGAATTATTTATAAGATTAGCTAACGTTAAAAACAAACGATGAAGAAAAGTTTAATCCTAACTTCGCGAAGAACAATACAGGAAACGTTTGGGCTGCTTAATACTTTAGTAAACAACTTACGTTACTAAATTGAAGGAAGGCCGACAAATAACCTCTTGAACAAAGCTATTTGTAAGACAATAAGGAAGTTCTGAACAAAGAAACTATCAAGCGTTTGAAATTTAACACGTTCTGGTACAGTTCATCTACTAAACTCCAGAAATGTAAACATGTGTAAGAAAAATTCATGGATCTTCATCAGCGTGATGTTGCAGAGTAGGCCTACTTCTCATGGGAACCTTCGCATCAGCAGCTCTAGAAATCTTAGCCCCAAAACGTTTACACCCCTTACCTTCCTATTGTCCAATCACCAGCTAACAGAAAATTGAAGGAAAAGCCAAAGGGGATGGAAAGGAAATAAATATGCATTACAGAAGAGTGGGATAACAGATCCTGAAGAGAAACGAAAGGTGAAAGAAGGAAAAAGTGCGTGAGAGTTATCGCAAAAAATTGTGTAAGAAACAAAATATTCTTCAAAAGTGTTAGAGTTAGTTATAAAAAGGGTTGAAGAATAAGTACTGTTTTAAATATACAAATAGTAAGATATTAAGAAAAACAAAATAACAATCGAAATTATATTAAGAAATTGTAAAATTATTTTACTGACTTTATAATTATTTATGGTATTCCAATTCTCTTCTAATTTAAAAAATGGATTATTATAATTTACAATTACATTTATATCAGCTTAGTAACAAAAAATTCTCTCTAATTAATACCAAGCGAAGTTAATTTGAACAACCAAAACCACCATCCTATTAGACTGCATATACGGATTCAGAGGGATATAGCCTACGTGTTTTAATCGGAGAACAGTAACAGAACTATATCACTTCCTATTATTATTATTATTATTATTATTATTATTATTATTATTATATCCACCCCGAATTATGGACGCAAGGCATCTAATATTCTAAGTATATTCTAAATGTAACCCATTCTTATTTGCTTCAAGAATTTTCGAATATCATATGTATCAATGTATGATCTCGCCTCTTCATACTACTTGAAGAGAAATTACCAAAACTTTTGTTCCCGTATTCTACACTACGAAGACATCATAGAAGATCATAGCTGCAAGGTTCATACGCATAAATGTATTTACTTATTTATTTAGAATAGTACACTTTCTGCTCTCCAAAATTACAGTTGTTTGGAAATAAATCGTACAGTTGGTTTCCTCGCGTCAAAAATCACAAGAACAAATTAAATAACAATTAAATATAATAGCCGGAAACTAGACACTCTTGAACAATTGGATATATACAAACACACAAAAACACATAAAAATGACATCCTAAACGAACAGACACAATTCAAATCACATGTATTATTCGGACATATCACACCCCACACACACAACATCGATCCTTCAACTTTTACGTTTTTACCCATAAAAAACTTTGTGTTCCGAGTCGGTAGTAAATTAATTATATTTAGTTAAACAACGGACACGTCATGGACAACGATATCCAAGAATAAAAAAATAATGTTTCCACCATTTTCGTGGTACGGGCTAAGGATCACAATCGATGCTGTTATCCTACTCAAGAAATTAGCTACAAAATGTTATCAGATGGATTGTTGTCTTCTCGTAGGGGTCGTCGCCTTATTATCTGAGTAAAACAGATGTCATGTGAGCACTGTTAATCCTACGGCCAAGGTAGTACAATACAATCGAATATACCGTGACAAAGTGGAACCAAATATTTCAGACGAATAATTTCGTGCGTTCTCAACTTCAAAACAAAATAAAAGTAATACCTTACCTAAGTTTTACATACATGAGAAAATTTTTGAAACATGGATGGCTGAAAACTGGATATCTTTAGATTATCAATTAAAAAGTCTACGAGTAACAGAAAATATGAGTTCTAAATAATAAATAAACTGCATTACACATGACTAGAATATAAACTACCACATTTATCAATAACTAAAACCGACTGTTTAAATCCTTGTACAATAAATAAACATTACACGTTCCTTTAATAGCTACTAAACCCCTGTCAATCGGTGTCGTATAATTTAATACCGCTGTCACAATAAAATTATATCGCTTTGGCGAACAAATATGGCATAACTACAGTTCTAATAAGGCAGTTTACAAGACATTAAAATGGCAACTACACTAAATAAGAGTTATATTGAAAATCCCTAAGTATGTCTGGTAATCCCATCATCAGCAGTAAATAGTGTTCACTAGCAAAGGTTGTGACCCAGTTTATGTAAGGCACGAATTTTTACAATTTGCTTTATACTGTATCTGTTTATTATTATAGTATATACTGTATAATAGTTTCATAGCGTTTGATGGCTTCTTACAATACCCATCGTCCCCATTTTCTATCTGTTTCTAGACTAACTGAAAGGAGTTCTTTCATCCGTAGCCTTTTATTTGACTTGACCCAACCGTTCTTTGGTCTTCCCCTAGTTGGTCATTCTAATGTCTGTATTGGCAGCCCCATTTCGTACATGTCCACATCGCAGAAGCTGTCTTGTTTAATCACTAGTTATATTCGCAATACGTAACTTTAAGCGGTTACGTCGGGACATGGCTGTTCGGTTGGAGAGTTAGAAGAGAGTCAATACTGACGTAACGGTTAATTATTGAGGGAAAATGTTTACGTTTTGACCACGGCAACACGGATACAAACAGGAATCGTGTTTCACATACGTTCACACGTCACGACATATGCATATAGATTGCGTATACTTCAAACGAAATAATCATACAATACACTGTATGATTTTTAACAAACGTTATATGCAAATACAAAAAAAAAGAAAAATGGTAATGAAACTACTTCCTCTCCAAGAGAAAGAATATTTTTTGTAAGTAGGGTTAGAAGTGTATGAAATTTATTATTAACATACATATAATATCATTTTATTAGTATATTACTACTAATATAAAAAATATATCTACACCACCTGTCAAAATAAAAATGCATTTCATTTTAACCCCATATGTGACGTCGAAAAGCTAGACCGCAAACTGGCAATTCCGTGTTCCCTCAATTAGTGAACTCAGCTGCGTGTTTGTGGTCAGCTGATACGAATTAGTAACTGAGTTTGTAATTATCTCCCGGCAAAATAACACTCATCCGAAACAGCGCGATTGCCCCTATGTTATGTAGTATGTTGACTGGGTTCGAATCTCGCCGCGATATCAATAATATGATCTAGTTATAAACGTCCACTCTTTCCTCGCGAGGTAATAGCATACCAGTGACTGATAAACCTGCTTAGCATCACGTGGTAATTAACAGTTTGGGACCAGCGTTATTCTGTAGGTCCTAATATAACCGTAAGATAGTCTGCAAAACACACACACACACACATACACATTTACACACCACGGGTATAGGCAGAGAAGTTGCCTACGCTCGATATAATCAGTGCGCTTGGGTGAACGGAACATATTTAATACTATAATTAATAATTAGTACTCTTAAACCACAATTTTAACCTAACTACCAATTGTTTTAGGCTGTATCATTTTATAATCAGCATAAGCGGTCTGCTTGGACAAGGGATTAAAAAGTTAATGTAATTATGGACTAAGTGGACAAACGGCTAATAACGTTAAAGATCCAATTAAAAGGTTGTTTTGTGCAAGTAATAAACAGGAGAAAAAGAATAATCAGTGGTGTAGCAAAGGGAAGTATTGGGAGGTTTAACACTCCCCCGCCCCCCTAGAGGCATAAAGAAAAATGAAATGACTAAAAGAAAAAAGTGCCGGTAAAAATGTAATCATAGAAGAAGGATTAAATAATTACGCTAATCAATTGTGCGAGTACAGTCATTTTAAGAGCGGCACAACATTGCAAGTACAAAATTGCTAGATGTCTGCTGGTTGAGGGGTTCGAATATTTATTCAGTGTATCCTATTCGGTTTATGATATTTATAGTCATTTTTTCCACAGCGACTTAAAAAATATCTATATTAAACAGTATTTGTGTTTGCATCTCGAATCTTATACATATCTATTGCTGTACACGCTTTTCTGATCGGTGTTTAATGATTTTGTGAATTTTCTTTTAATTTAGTGCTTTATTGCTATTTTGAAAACAATCAACAATTAAAATCTTTGTCGTCCGTAATTCCATTTGTATTATTCCGGCTGTACAATGCAAAACCAAAATACAAATGTACAGCTCTTTGCTGTACATTTTCCGGAACCAAAGATTACAAGAAGTGATTGAATTCTTATCTTCCACTGCTGCTTGTCCATCCAAAGATCTTCTTCCTCGTTCCCTCAATATAGTCTGAATTTCTTCAATCCAGGTGACAATTTTTTTGTTTGGATAAAATCAACAATTGAATTTTTCACTTTCATTCTGTCCTTAATGACTTCATTTCTAATTTTCTCACGTTTGGATGCTCTTGCCGAACGTCTCCAAAAGTCCATCTCTGCTGTTATTAATTTTGTTCTTGTGTGTTTATTAGTAGTCCAAACTTCTGAGCCGTAACATGGTTTTAAATATTTTGGTTTTAGTTTCGGCTGTAATTTGCTTTTAATGTAGAAATAGCCATCTTTTTCAAATTAATTCTGGATTGTATTTCTTTGTTTTGTTTTACGGGCCATAATTTTCACCCCTAAATACTTGTATTCCTCTGTATATAAAATCTTCTCCATGTCTTCCTCCAATTCAAGTCTTAATGAAGGTCACCTATTGCCATCTATACTGTTTTATTCACATTTACCTTTAGTCCCCATTTCTGATATTCCTGTATCAGCTTTCTAGTCATTGTCTCTATTATTTCTTTTATGAATTTGCTAACTGCTATAATTTTTTATTGTTCGACTAAGCTTTTCGTCATTACTGACATCTTCAGGTCTTAAACAACGCTGTTTAAGACCTGAAGATGTCAGTAATGTCGAAAAGCTTAGTCGAACAATAAAAAAAAATTATAGCAGTTAGCAAATTCATAAAAGAAATAGTAAGGATGGCTGCTAATTTAAATAATACGAAGAATAAAACATTGTCTCTATGTTTTCAAAATCTTGAGCCAAAAGAAAAATTGGTCATTAGTAAACTGTAATGAATAAACTGTATCACCAACAAGTGGAATTCCCATGTTCCTGCTCATTTTTTCCATACATACGTAAATCCAAGACCGCACGTGGACTCGGGACGCAGCTCACAAGCGCTCCATAGCCTCCACCGTTGAACTGATCTGTATGATATCTTCAACAGAATGTACAGCAGATCACGAATTAGTGCACCCTATATCATGATTTTGAAATATTCGTTTTTGAGGGCCCGATTCAACTCTGTGGCAAAACGAGTAGACCATATAATCCCCATTTGCTGCAAATAATTAACAGGTATGCGAAGTTTTAAAAATATCGTACCAAATATTTGACACTATCAGCGTCTGCAAAGATGGAAGACAATGTGTGCCAGTTTTCTGGTAACGATTATTTGGTTTATAATTTAATGCTAGAATGCTCCCTGAGATACAGAATTCGTTCACTATATTGAACGAAGCACATTTATCATTACATAGATTTCGATATTAGATAATTTTTCTATTATAGGAAAAATTACAAAAATCTTCTCTACTAATTGTTTGGTAATATAACAATTTTAGAGCACAAAATCATGCAATAAATACTAAAAATTCGAAACAGTCAGATTTGGATTATAATTCCGTTTAGTCTGACACTCAGCTGTGTTTTCACAAATTTTTAAAAATGTTTGATCTCTTTCTGAGCTCTGGGTCCCAAAATTTTTAATTTGCCAAAACTTAACACTACATTCGTTGGTTTTACGAATTATTACAATTTTATCAAAATTTTCACCAACTTTTTAAACCATAATGTACAAAAACTTTGAAATTTTCAAAAATGAACATTATATTCAGTATATTCAGACTTTTATTTAAATTCCCTTCAATTTTATACCCCGCAAGGGCTTTGCAATTTTTTTACAATTTTGACTCCCACATTGTTGCCTTTCACCCCCGTATTTTCGGAGGGATCAATATCACAAATTCTGTAGGGTAAAGGTATGAACAAAAGTAAATTCGGTTGATGCGTTCTAAAGTTATCGTGTGATATACCCCACATAACATATTATTATTATTATTATTATTATTATTATTATTATTATTATTATTAAAATAATTAAAAGAAAATAAAAAATTCGTCTTCTCCTATTCAGACGTTATCCTTCATTCACCTTGGCTTACAATTTTTAACGATTTTTACGATTTAACCTTGTTTCATAAAACAAATTACGGGCGTTGTATCAAACACACACTTGCAGTGAGAAACTGACACCAAAGGGGATGAACCATGAATTGCGCAAGGCAATAGGTTAGAGAAATCACTCCAGTAGAGATCCTTTATGTATTCTCTACAACGCATGTGTCCCCATGACCTTAAATGGCACTCCATAAGATGGTACTCTGTTCATCTTATATCGAGTCTTTCAATCTACAGCCTGGAGAATCACGAAGATGAATATAAAATTAAAAATGAAACAAAACAAAATGCCAAACCACTAGCCAAATATATTAAAGATCAGTAATGAAAATGCATTTGTATCTACTTTAAAGATGTAGGACAGGACTTGGTGGCCACCATTTTAAAGAATAAAATGAATAAATAAATTAGTGAAAATGATTATACAAAAATGTGACAGGGTGATTCACCTAATATCCTGTACTATTTAGTCCAGTAATTACGAAATTAAGATAACCGTAAAAGTAAAAAAAGGATGTAAAATTAATAATTATATCTTCAACATATATGTACTATCCAGACGGGTCATTCCTCTAGCTGATAAAGACTACGGTGTAGATGGCTTTTGTATAAATTCATCAACACGTGAAAACAACATGGTGTACTGGTGATCTCTACAGCTGCAACTCTGGACACATTTAAGTTAGTAGTACATGAGAAACTGTGGAGCAGGTCTGCAAACTGGTAGGTGTAACGTAACAATCTTTGTTTTGCTAATAAAAAAGAAAATTGCCAAATCACAAATGCGAATAGGGTGTCAGGATACACGAACGATGTTATCACGAACAGCAAATTTTTAAGTTTAAAATGAAAACAATCGTGTATAAAAGTATGGAACAGACTGGAGCAGAAGCAAGACCAGACACCGTAATAAAACACTCGAGACACGACCAAAATAAAAGACATAGTGGACTGGATAAAAGAAAGGCAATAACTCTGAAACGACCACGTCCACAGCAAGTATGACGGCCACAGAACACAAAAGTCCGAGATAACGTCCAAACGGTAGAAGATGAATCAGATGGCAGAGGATATGATGGAGGAATTGCATAGAGTAATGAAGACTGGTATGAACAAGAGATTTTTCCTTACGCCAATAGAATAAGAAGAAGAAGACAAATACGTATAGAGTGACGAACCTGTCACGTACAGGCCTCCGACGTATACGACCAAAGCGTGACAGTCAATTGTATTGTGAAGTCACGAATGGATTGCCTGTCTTTTCATTTATATTGTTACGAAAAAAGAAATAAAACTTAGTGTTTTATACTACTGTTACGTAAATATCTGTAACAATGTCTTTCCATCTGACATGAGAACGGTTTCCATAACTTTTTTATAATTACACGGGGTCTGAAATTTTATACCGGCAACTAAAAAAAAAAAAAAAAAAAAAAAGGTACAACATAGGGATTAAATTAATTTTTACAATGGTGAAACCAAACAACAAAGAATTTAAACGGCGACAAGAAATTCGAGTTTCTATTAACAAGAATAGAGTACAATCTCACGTATCTTATATCTTATACGTAAACCCCCTTACAGTTAGCTTATAGTTAACTTATACGTAGCCCCCTTACATACATTTATAGTTAGCTTAACCTTAGTTAATGTAAATAACTAAGTATTGCAGTCAGCGTTCTTTAAAGTGACTGAAAGGTATTTGTGTTTTTATTTCTGCCTTCCATTGTATTGGGGAAAATTTATCGTTTCGGGTTACGAGAGGAAATTTTCATTTTCGTGAGTGTTTTTCAGTTCACCCGCAGCCTTGAGTCTTGCGTCTAGCGTACAATTAGTATACAACTGAAAGTACATACCAACATGTCAGAAGGGCGAAAAACGGATAATTTTATTCCCAGGTTTTATGGTTTTTTACTATTATTGAGAACATAATAGAAATTCGAGTTTCTATTAACAAGAATAGCGTACAATCTCACATATCTTATATCTTATACGTAACCCCCTTATTTATAGCTACATGTATAGTTAGATTCTTGGATTTTGTTGTCCATGACGTGTCCGTTGATTAACTAAATATAAGCATAATACTACTGACTCGGAACACTAAGTTTTTTATTGGTAAAAATGTAAATAAACCAATAAAATAAATTTTACATTTTTACCAACAAAAAACTTAGTGTTCCGAGTCAGTAGTATAATACTTATATTTATTTATAGTTAGCTTAACGTTTGTGTGTTAATATAAATAGATAAAAAGAGGCTAGCAAAGGTTTCGCCGGAATACTGTTCATAGACCTGTTACAAGCTAATGGTATTAAGACAGAAGAAATCTCTTATAAGAAGGGAAGAATAAAATTAAGAACAATACTGTTTTGAGGCGTAATAACAACAAACGTTTCGCGAGTAATCCTTAGGGCGAAAGGTTATTCGCATAACCTTGTTCATTAAAACAAATTAGGGCGTTGTATCACACACTTGCAGTGAGAAGAGAGGACCAAAGAGGATGAACCATAAATTGCGCAAGGCGTAGGTTAGAGAAATCACTCCAGTAGAGATCCTTTGTGTATTGTCTACAACACATGTGTCCCCAGGACCTTAAATCGGACTCCATAAGATGGTACTCTGTTCATCTTATATGGAGTCTTTCACTCTACAGCCCGGAGGCACGACTAAATGCAGACACGACTGGCGCTATTTTAATGAAACTACGTTCTCTGTATAAAGAAAAAGGTGATTATCACAATATAATGTAGATGATAAATGTCATCATTTATATGACTTTGACCCGCGGTTTGGACAAGTTGATTGAGACTGGCAGTAAGAGAGTGAGACCTTACATTGTCAGATCTTGATTTTTAAAGATATTTATACTACTACTACTACTACTACTATACTACTACTACTACTACTACTACTACTACTACTACTACTACCACCACCACTACTAACACACACACACACACACACACACACACACACACAAAATTGTACCGTTTATTTTATTGACGAATTAAATTGTTAATTTAAAAAAAACGATATATGTGTCAAATAAGTGTGAATATATCTTGACAGGATAATAACATCTTTTTTGTTAATAACATTAATTATACACAAATATTCATGCACACAAATGTAGGCCTACATTGTACACTATAATATTATTATGCAGACAATAATTATGTAATCGTGCTTGAAGATCATAATGACTTTTTGAATTTCATACTTGAAAATATTTTCTAAAATTCTTAATTATTTTTTAAGGGCACAAAGAGCCAAAAATTGAATCAAAATTTTGAAAAGTGTATGTGGAGCATGGCACTTTAATGGAATAATTAATTATTGCCATTAATTATGATGAACTCGGTGTCTTTAATAATACGACAAATATCTTTCAACACTCTGCAAATTTTGGACCACATTCGAAACGATTGTAAACTATCGTTCGCGCGTGATTGTAATAATAATCACAACAACAATAATCATAATCGCAATATTAATAATGATAATGATAAGAGATAAATAATGAGCGTTAGCGTTTGGCGAGGATCGGTCAATAAGTATAGACAAAATTTTCACATCATGACAATTTACATATTGTTGTCAGTTGCATGTATTTGTAAAAAAACATTCCAAATAGGCCTACACGTATCTATGAAAACACATAAACGTGAAAGCTAGGACAAAATTATTTGTATTCACGCATTATAGTTATTAATTTAACTAAGAAAAGTGATGCTTGTTTAATTCGTTTTGTTCGTAAGAATTAAACAAGTATTAATAATTGTCTGCTTTGCAATTATTATTTTACTTTCAAAAACCAGTAGATTAGTCGGGGTTTTAGTTATTTTCATTTAGTTTTGTTTTACTTTTTAATGTACAGCAAAACCTCCATTAACAGTGGTAATGACATGGTCACCTTCTCGCGGTGTTTGTCGGCTAACGATAGGAATCGCACATCTTAAGAACTTAAAATCTTACATCTTACGCACAGTTTAAAAAAACGAAACGTACTCATTTTGATTTTATCTAATGACAAAGTGTATTTCATTAAAAATACTGAGCAAGTTATATAGCTCACTATTATTATTATTATTATTATTTGAAATTGGTCGTGATCGTCAATCAATAAATGATAACAGGTTTAGCGAGGTTCGGTCAATAAGTATAGGCAATATTTTTCCATCATTTGTGTCGACGTTTTGATAATATTTATTGCCATTATCAGGGTGTTGTTGAATTGTTACGAAATCGTTGAAACATCGACACAAATGATGTGAAAATTTTGTCTATACTTATTGACCGATCCTCGCCAAACTTTCATTATTTATCTCTTATTATTATCATTATTAATATTGCGATTATGGTTATTGTTGTTGTGATTATTATTACAATCACGCGCGAACGAGCAGTGCATTTATTAGTAATGACCATTTGACTTAGAACGTTTCACAGTGTAATTCATAATTACCACTACATACAGACTATTATTTGATGTTGATCCTTAAGTTTAAAGTTTGTCTTTTAAGAATTGGTATTGTTTTGTGTTTTCAATAACAGTACGGGACACAGTAGTAGCTATGTTGTATGTTTTGTTCATATCCCGGCAAGCTAAAATCTATAATCGGGATTCTTGTAAACCTAGTATTCATTGTTCACAATAAGCACTCCCCTTACATTAATAAGTGCTTATCATTTAAATATGAAAATTTAGAATCGCAGTAAGTCGCTATATAAAATTTTCACTCACCGCAACCCTCTATGTGACGTACCTGTTCTGCGTCCGTCGTTGGCCAGACACTCGTCGCTCACTGGTACCGGGAAGAAGTTGAGAACTGAAACAGAATCAGCTGGCGTCAACAAGAGCGGCGAACAATAGCGATAATTTGCGTAACGGTTGAGTTCGGTTTACCTTTGGCGGTGCGGTCCAGAATGTGCGAAGCGTTCGACAAAAACCTGCCACCTGTTGAACTGGACAGTGAGTGCCAAACGTGAGACAAATAGGTCGGCCAGGCGAGGACAAGCGCCGGCCACAGCCAAAGGAAGGCCAGGTCACCGACAACCTTCATCCTTGCAGAGCCAATGACCGCGGTGAATTGAACGAAACTCTCATCTCGCGCCTTGAACGCGGAACGCTCTCCCCTCCTCGACCATGATAAACACTACCGTGCTACTCACTCACTACTACTAATGTAATTATGTTCCTCTTTTAACTACATGTTAAACATCAGTACCCGCATCGTATCCTTGTGGAACCTGCCGACTATACTGCTCGTCATCCACGTACGTGATACAGACATACGGCTACAGAAGTTGTGTGTGTGTGTGTGTGTGTGTGTGTGTAGGCGCGCGCGCGCGTTTATATCCATATCCATTATGCTTATTATGTGACAGTTATTACGGCCAGCCTGTCACGCTTCCATCATTTTATCTCTTACATTATGTAAAGGATTCAACACTTTTTTTTTTAATGCGTAACACTAATATTGTCACTTCGCATTCATCCACAAAGTGTTAAAGATTTTTACCTCACATTTATTCTAGCCGTATTATCTATACTTCTAATGTTCTCATTCTTCTTCACTCTTGGTTCCACCGTTTCCGTGGCATGGGTACTATAACGTCGTCACGCGTTTCGGTAGCCCACTGCAATCACTTAGTTACCATAGCCACATTGTGTTTTGCCTTTATGGTTGTTTTGTTCTTAGTCGTATAAACGTAGCCTATATCGCGTTTATTATTAATGTCCTTATCGCTTTTCTTTTCTGCATTTTCACATTGTATTCCTTATCTACTCATTGCCTTTATTTGTTCGGTTCGACTTTTACTATTTTTTCTTTAATTTTTTATTTTATCTATTTTGTTTTTTCCCTATCTGCCTTTATTAATTCAAACTTAAATTAAAATTCCTATTTATTATTATTTACTGCTCCAGTATTATTAGTTACATTATCAAGCTGATACAGCTGGGGTGTAATCAAGGGCGGGAGGGAGAAGGAGACGGACCCCCCAAGAGGGTCGCAAAAGTTGATGAATCTTGTTAATCTCTTTATTTTTATGCTCTTTTATTATTTTTTTCAGCTGTGTACGCTAATATAGTAATAACTCTTCTTTAAACGTACAAACAGGTTTATTACACAACATTATCGTATATACGTTTGAAATATGAAATATAGGAAAATCAGTTCAATGAATAAGTATCTTGTAAACAATGTTTAATAACGCGTATTTTTATTGTGTTATTACCGTTTATTTTAATGGGACTCATTTTACCCACTTTAAAGGTGCTAATCTTGAGTAGTCTTAACTTGCATTTTTTGTACGAAGCAACCCGATCCCGGACCCCCCAAGGCTAAATTCTAGATACGCCGCTGGGTATAATCAATAGCAAAAGGTGTAAGGTGTTGGTTAGAACCTCGTGAAACACACGTTCTAGTCTTGTAACGTAAATCAAGGAGTTACGAATAGTTAATTAATAAATTATAAATATCTGTAGTACGACACGATAAATTATTAAAGTTATTATCAAATTGTAATATTAGTAGTAAGAACGTAGGAGAGATTTTGCACACTGTAAGCGGATAGTTAAGGCGTGGGCGCCGACACACTGTCGCCTAGCAGCTTAGAAAGGTATTGTACATCCAAACTTTCTATGTCATAAAAATATAAAATGCTTTGTTTGCACAAACCAGCAAAAAATGCGATATACCGTTAGAACGAGGGTGTATCGGCCTTCAAAATAAATAGCTAACATACTGAAACGGGGTGTGTGTTTTAGAAAGTAGATTTCTCTTTTTACGAATTAACGGCTGTGCGGGAAAATCTCAGTGCCGAAGCAGTAGCCAATAAGCAATAGCGTCATCGCTGCGCGCGAGAATTTTGGAAGTGATGACTGGATATTTTCAAATTTACCGGCGACACTTTCAAAATGTGACCAATCGGGGTTATTGGAAGAGTGACACCAGAAAGGGAAGTTTTGGAGAAACTATAAATGTAACTCTCGAAGAAGAACGGCAGTCACTCTTTTTTATATCTAACTCACTCAGTCTTTTTTTTATCTAAGTCAGTCGGAGTCTATCTAAATCAGTCTAACTCAATCGGACTCTATTACTATAACTCGCAAAATCAGTAACGATGGTTCAAAGTCAGTAAGAGAACAGTAAAGGTCAATAAGTGGCCAGTCAGTCAGTAAAAAGTGAGAAAACGCCTAAGTCAAGGAGGAGAAGTACGAAGTTCGGTAATGATAGCGGTCGGTCAATTATAGTATTTGCTAGTCAGAATTACGAATTACCGTAATATTTACTTAATGAGAATGAACTAAAGCAAGCTAGTGAAATATGAGAACTCGGTGACGTAAAGGTGAAGAATTAGTGAGTATTATTGAATTGGTGCGCGGGCAGAGATGGGAAGCAGTATTTCTTTATAATGTGCGCGGAAGAATAAGTAAGTCTGAATTGCTAAGTGCGTGGCGTTAATTAGTCATCGCGATCGTGTGCAAAGAAAAAGCAGAGTAATAAGAGTGAAGTGGTATGTTGTGTATAAAGTGGAAGGAGCCAGCAGCAGAATGGATAACCATTTACAAGTAACTCTATCAAAGTATATTGTCTAAATCACATAATCTTGATGTAGTAATAACTGTCTACCGTAAATTCAACCCGTTTCATTCTCAAAGAACCTAGGAGAACGTTCAGATCTTAAAGATGCATTTATATGTTATGACACAGAATTGGATAAGAATTAAATACATCTAATTTGTTAGATAATAAGTCATGTCTTTGATCAAGTAAAGTATGAATGGAGAAAGGGAGATTCAAGATATTAAGAATTTCGCATAATATTATAAATGATTTAAATGTGTTAAAGAATCACTGATAAATTAGTTAAATATGTCAATAATCTCTATTGAAGATTGAAGTGTGATAAGATTTTGTATCTATTGATAATCATTCAATTTTGGACAATTAATAGTAATCATAATGTTATACATTGATACTATAATGTGATAAATATAACGTTGTGTCATTTAGCATCTGAACAAAGTGTTATTATTTAACAATAACCCCTGAGATTAATAATAATCTCTGGCGCCCAACAAAATTCCAGGCAGCAGTTAGAATATAGATGACTATGTTCGTTGTCAATTAAGCAATCACCGTGAATTCTTTAGCCAACTCCCAAATGCTAACCTGAAACTCTTCGACCATAATAAGACAAAAACAGAGTCGAATGAAGCCGAGCTTCGTCAAGCAGCCTTACACACTGTACAAAAACGTTTTCCCGCTGAGCAGTGGATACGAATCTACACAGACGGATCCTCTATACCATCTACAGGGGCAACAGGGGCTGGTTTCTACAGCTCTCTATTTGAAGGCCACCTCGCTGTAGGAGGCCGGCTAAGCAACTATGACGGAGAGGTAGCAGCCATAAAGGCAGCATCTATTGAGCTTGCCAAGATCTCACCACCTAACAAAGCCGTCTTCCTCATAGATTCGACTGCAGCGATTCAAAACGTGACCTCAAATGGTGACACAAACTGCTCCCTGACAATTGAGTGTAGGCGAGAACTGCAGAACCTTGTAGTTCTGGGGGCCATGTCAACATCATGGGAAATGAAAAAGCCGACATCCTCGCCAAAATGGGCGCAGCACTACCTCAGCCGGAGACTCCCAGCTCATATGCATCTGCGAAAGCAAGAATAAACTCCTCAATAAGCCTATGGCTAAAAGAAAAACAATTAAGAGCCTGTGTGGGAAAAAGATGGGCAACATTGGTTACGGACGGCCCCATCAACAGAACTCTACCCCGAGCAACTAGTGTTGCTCTTTTTAGAACTACAACCGGTCATGACTACCTGGCCTCCCACCTGCACCACATTGGCGTGTTGTCGTCTCCTGAATGTGTTCTCTGTGGATACGCTTCCATGAATGCGGATCACCTAATTCCATGTCCAGCCTTGATCTCAGACACGCAAGTCCAAGACGAAGATGGTACGGCAAGGCTCTCACGTCTCTACTGGTCAGCGCACCGCCTAATGGCCCAACAGCCAAGGGTGGGCGTTGGCTAGTAAGTAAGTAAGTAAGTAAGTAATTAAGCAATATAATTAAAATTAACCAAAAGCAAGTAAATTTCATTAATGACCAACGTCAAGTTAATTATACTTGACGCCCGAACACGAGGGGCATTCAGAGTAAATTTTATATTTGGCCCAACCAAATGTGGGGCTATCTATGAAATTTTTATAGTCTATTAAATTTCCTTGTAAATTCCTTTCCCATAGACAATGAAATTCAGGCACATTTAGCCAAATTTAGCCTTAAATGCAATCAGTGACTCTTACTATATGGAAAGTCAATGTTTATTTAGAATCAACACATTTCGCACTGAAGGAAAGGCAATAGTTTTTCATCACAACTTAGTATGAATGGAACTTGGTACTGTCCGCACGAGGTTTGATCAAAAGGTTCATACAGTTTCAGTTTATTTGAAAAATGATGTCTTAATCCGTTTATATTTATATTTCCCTTCAAAGTGATTGTCACTGGGTATAGGCCTAATATAGTTTTGTCCAACATGGTTTCTTGTGGCAAAACTTTTCTGAAATGAAGTTTTCGGTTTAGCTTTGAAATCATTAAGTGTTTCCGCCTGACAACTATCGTCTCTTAACTCTCCTAAAAAATTCATTCTGGAAGACTTAATTCTCTGTTTTCCGGCCTATTTTTCTGCTTAAGTCTAAATTTCACTGCTAATGTACCTAAGTTATTTAAGTATTGCCATATTTTTGTAAAATTTGGAATTTGTTTCACTTCTTGCGTTATTTTTCAACGGACTGTTTCTCGTTCCACATAGCCATTGTAATTTATTAATTTTTTGTTCAATATATTTGTCATATCGTAGCCTGTTCGCTCTACAAGTAACTAAAATGATTCACTTGTTCTGAAAGTATGTCATTGGTACTATCTTCGATCTTATCAGTTCATTTACAATTAATGCTAATATGTCAATCTTCTTAATGGATATTTTCATCCGATATTCTTGTAGATTAAATGTAGCATGACTTATGGTAAACTACAGTTTGTCATTTTCTTGTGTAAGCGTTAGGTCATCGGCAAACAGTATCATACTAATATAACTCTTATTGGGGAGTTTAACGTCGAATGTCGTATGCCATTTTGATGTTTTGAGTTTCTTGCAGCAATTAAAATGTATATATAAAATTAGCAAAGAATAAATTCCTTCAGCAAGTATATTTATACCACAACATAAGCACCTTACGCACAGGACGTACAACATAAGCACAGAATAAAGTTACCTTCTCTTCAATTAGCTCGGTCGATTATGCTCCGTTCTCCCGTTAAATCAAAAGTTCAATTTCGTAGGGAGCAGACCTCGTTCGAATTTTGATTATTTTTTTAGCATAGGTTGTTTATAACACAACATAAAGTTTGGTTTCATTGAATTTGTAGCTCTCAACAAAATTGAAAGAACCTATTTTCCTATGCATCATTCCTCGAGAGTAAGACGATGAAACCCAAAATTTAAAATTAAGTCTTCTTCTATAGTTACATCTACCAAGAGGGTACTCACTGTCAATTTCAGTGAAAAAGACCAAAACCATGGCCTTAGTCCAGTGAGGATTTTAATGCCGTTTGTGTAATGACGAAAAAGTTAACCGTTTTAAATATCTCGGATGTGCAGTAAGCTATGAATATGAATCTGAAAATGATATAAAAGAGAAGATAAATACATTTAGAAATACCTGTGAAACGATTCACAGAAATCTTAGAAATAAAACAAGACACAGCACAAGGATTAAATTTTATAAGACAATTGTAATATCCGGACATATGCGAGTGAGGCGTGGGTCATGGCAAAAAAGGAAAGCGGCAAGATTGAGAGTGCTGAAATGCAGTTTCTTCGAAGTACAGTATTTTAAACTATGCATTGCAAGATAGAATAAGGAATGAGGATATCAAAGCAGAACTCGAAGTAGAGGACATAATGAAATTATTTCAGCTTACAGAAGACAATGGTAGGATCGTTTGCAAAGGATGACAGAGGATCGATTGCCGACAGCGGTGCTGAACTATAAACCCACTGGTCGTCCGAGGATGAGATGGGTGCCGGAACAGGTTTATATAATCTAATCCTTGAAGTGAAGAAGCAGAAGAAGTCTTCTTCCAGGATTAGATACGTTTACCTGTTCGGCGTCATCATGTTCTTTTCGATTTCCCAAGATTTCTCTTTTCCAATGGCCTAGAGACTAACGCTCCCGCTATGTGCTTACTGGAATCTCACCCAAGACGAGGGGATGCAAAATAAGGCTCCAGCTTGAAAGACTCCCAAACAAGGCAGCCGGACTTGAAAAACCCATATTCATCGGATGTGTGTCATGCCACAACAAACTTACGCATTGCCCCAATTTCATATTGGGTGGAAATGACTATTGTGCGTTTTATATATATACATAAAGAGAGGGGAAGTGGCTATTTTATATATATATATATATATATATATATTGCAACGATACAGCTATATGCTGTATTAGGCATTGATTTGAATAAATATAAAATTTGTAGAATTATTATAAGTTAAGGGTAAATGGACAGGTCTGAGATTGTAAAAATATTTCATTTTTAGATTAGGGGAGAAATTAACGTGTTCCGACAAGAAGAGAACACCTGCTCAATTGTATGTGTGTTATGCGTGTATCTTGTGTGTGTTAGTGATGAATGTACAGACAGGAATCTCAGCTACCCGCCCCAAGTAATTAATAAAATAATGATTTTAATTCACTGTGTGAAAACTAATTAGTGTATAAACAAACCAAAGGCACCAAAGTGTGTGTAAATTTTATAGTTATCCTCAGTGAAAAAATGACGTTAATAGGACACGCTACGCGAAGTCAGTGCGAAATAAACTTGCCAAAAAATACGCAAATTACCCTATGACGCTCAAATTAATACAGTGAGTGCTTAATCAAATTAGCTATGATTTGTGCTATCTCGATTCCGTGCAAAACATTGCTATTTGCTGATAATTGCAAATACATGAAAAGGTTCGGGAGTGGGGGCTATCAGGCGATCTGCAGGTATCGACAGGACGATTTTGGAACCAACCGGCCCGGAATCTCGAGAGGGTATAAATTGAGGGTTCGACCGAAAACCCTTCTCTTCATTTCA
The DNA here is from genome assembly GCA_034769895.1 of Magicicada septendecula. NCBI lineage: Eukaryota > Metazoa > Arthropoda > Insecta > Hemiptera > Cicadidae > Magicicada > Magicicada septendecula. The sequence goes on along the minus strand of CM068372.1, from coordinate 342,537,417 downwards.
AGACACAGTTGCAGTCGGACATGCTGTCCGTCGGCAGAACAGTTTTTATTTTTATTACAAGTCTCATTAACGAAAGAATAAAACGTTCGTTAATTATGTGACAATATTCCGGAAAACGTAAAATACCGGAACCGTGTAAGTCTACCAAGAGTATCTACGGAGAAGCTACCAGAGCGACGAGGGATGCTGGACGTTAGACGGTGTTTAAGATCTACCTTGCAGCAGATAACAACTCTCTGAAGCGGACCACACAATGCTGGAGAACGACGCTGGACTCTAGACGTATCCAGGACCACGCCAGGCCAGGAGGAATGGAAAACTAACTCTGGACAACGCTGGACCCCGCCAATAAGTCGTAAGATCATCAGAACTCGAGGTGACATGCATAATGCATTTATAAATGATTTTTAAAAGAGCTCATAAAGACTATATCAGAAGACAATAATTAAAACAAAGAAAAAATTATAATTAGAAATAATAGTTTAGAAAAGTAGATAAATGTTTAGTCATAAGAATGAGCGATCGCATATAAAGAAATAATAAAAAAAAGGAGAATTTAAAGTTGAGAGAGTAGATTTTGTTTATCAAAATAAATAGTTTTTTACTTCCATATTCCTTAAGGAATGGAAGTATGGTGATGGCAAAAAAAATCGTGTTCGAGATTATTGCAGATTCTGGTTCTACTACACTCAAAACATGAAAAAAAGTCGTTTTCCGAAAAGTGTCTGTGTGTCTGTCTGTCTGTCTGTCTGTGTGTCTGTGTGTCTGTCTGTCTGTCTGTAGATTTTTTTTCTATGGCAAACGATAACTGCCGCAAATTCAAACAGAATCAAATAATTTTTTGCATACAGCCCTGATTTGCAGAGTACTCACGACCTATTGTTTTTGGTGAAGATCGGTTGAGGGAAAGGGGTAGTTTACCTGCAACGGTTTTTTTTTAGCAAGGGTAATTTTGTTTGTTTGGCAAACGATAACAGCCGCAAATTCAAACAGAATCAAATAATGTTTCGCATACAGCCCTGAATTGTAGAGTTCTCAAGATCTGTTGATTTTGGTGAAGATCGGTTAAGGGAAAGGGGTAGTTTACCGGTAACGTTTTATGTTTTAACAAGGGTATTTCCTATGGCAAACGATAACAGCCGCAAATTCAAACAGAATCAAAAGATTATTTGCATACAGCCCTAAATTGTAGAGTTCTCAAGACCTATTGTTTTTGGTGAAGATCGGTTGAGGGAAAGGGGTAGTTTACCTGCAACGTTTTTTTAACAAGGGTATTTTTTATGGCAAACGATAACAGCCGCAAATTCAAACAGAATCAAATAATATTTTGCATACAGCCCTGATTTGTAGAGTACTCAAGACCTATTGTTTTTGGTGAAGTTCGGTTAAGGGAAAGGGGTAGTTTACCTGTAACGTTTTATGTTTTAACAAGGGTATTTCCTATGGCAAACGATAACAGCCGCAAATTCAAACAGAATCAAAAGATTATTTGCATACAGCCCTAAATTGTAGAGTTCTCAAGACCTATTGTTTTTGGTGAAGATCGGTTGAGGGAAAGGGGTAGTTTACCTGCAACGTTTTTTTAACAAGGGTATTTTCTATGGCAAACGATAACAGCCGCAAATTCAAACAGAATCAAATAATGTTTTGCATACAGCCCTGATTTGTAGAGTACTCAAGACCTGTTGTTTTTGGTGAAGATCGGTTAAGGGGAAGGGGTAGTTTACCTGCAACGTTTTTTTATCAAGCGTATTTTCTATGGCAAACGATAACAGCCGCAAATTCAAACAGAATCAAATAATTTTTTGCATACGTCCCTGAATTGTAGAGGTGTCAATGACTTTCGATTTTGGTGAAGATCGGTTAAGGGGAAGGGGTAGTTTACCTGCAACCTTTTACGTTTTAACAAGAGTAAAGTACTTGAAAATTTATTTAAACTTTTTGAAACAATGGTAATTGTTAAAAATAAAATAATTTTGTTGCCAGGCAATAAAATTATAATTTTTTCATTTTAATGTAATATAATATTTTTCATTTAATACAGCAATAAAAAGGCAGGTAAGACACAGCCTGGCTGTTTGGGTGAAAATGATTTTAAATATAAATCTTAGAATATGGAAGTCATGTATGGTTCTCCATACCGATATTTTCCTTCTATGAACGCTTCGCATACATAGTCCACTTAGCCTTCCGTCTCCCATGGTAGATCGATTCCAAGTCTTAACTCGCTGTAATGTACGTAACTTGCATTCAATAGAACATGTTGTCGCTGGAAGTGTCAGGCAGATCTTGATGGCCTCGGCCACACTTGGATAGAACGGCGAGGCATGGCAAATCAAATCAGCATACTGCAGGGATTCAACAGGGGACTCTTCATTCTTCCATATATCGTACCAAGTGTCAGCCTCAGCCATAAAATTTGGTAAAATATTGCCATACAGATTATTTAACTCTTTCTAAGTTGTTTTCGCATCCACTTACATATTGTTCTACAACTCACGTGCTCTATGTGTAATATCTCTATGTAGTACACTTTCGCAACGAGAGGTATTTTCAGGGCAGTAGATGAGCCGATTACTGTTATGACCAGTGTTGGATAAATCCGGAGCCAAGATGGCGGTTAGTCGATATCTCGAAGTATCTAGTTCTAAAGCTGAATTTGAGTAATATTAGTTACTAGAGTTGGCGGCACGTTATTTTAAAAATGCATTTGAGATATAATTATACACGGCGAAAAATTGTACCGTATATGAAAAATTACAATACTGCATAGTATTGTTGGCCCAGACTGAAAAATAAAAAAGTCAACATATTTTTTGGAATTTTTTCATATTTTGTATTAAGATTTACTAGAAAATATTTTAAAAATTACAAAAAATATGGCAATTTTTGTTATTTCCAGTTTTATATATATATATATATTCAATCACTTTCTGCTACAGTCCGTTTCTTGATGTACATAATACATTTAATATTTATAAAAATATTTACCTCAATACCTTTTTTCCCTTATTAGGAACATGTTTCGAGAGCTCCCGTGCTCTCATCATCAGCCTTCGCGATCTTGCGTCTGGTGAAGTATTTGTGTGTTGGCTAGATGCTATTAAGGTTGTTTGTTGGTCTCTGGTATTTTAAAGTTGTATTATTGTGTGTGATTGTGGTATATGTATTTGTATTTTGTGTATTTTTGATGTTGAGTGCTTTGAATATTGTGTCATGTTTTGTATTGATTTGTATTTGTTCAGGTATTAGTTTGTTTTGTGTTTTATGTTTGTATATTTGTAAATTTTCCCAAAAATTCATTATGGTGCCTTTGTGTGGTATATGTTTTATTAGTGTCACATTGGTTATGTCTGGGAATTCATGTCCTGTGTTTATTGCATGTGTAGCTAAATTGGATTTATATATTTCTGGTTTTTTGTATGCGTTTAGGTGTCCAAAATAACGTTTTTTCAGCTGTTTTTTTGTTTGTCCTATGTAACATTTATTGCAATCTTGGCATTCAATTTTGTATATACCGTTAGTTGTTGTATTATCTTTGTTGTGTGGGCTATTTAGTTTTTGTAAATTATTTTTATTAGTTTTGTATGCTATTTTTATATCTGTGTTTTTAAATAGTTTTGTTAGTTTTGTCATTAAAAAAATACATATGAATTAATAGACAAACTAAAAATATAAATATAAATGAAAATACATTTTTCACATCATATGATATCACAAACATGTACACCAACATCCCAGTAGAAGAAACAATAGACATACAGTAATAATAAACAAACTTAAAGAACAAAGTGAAAACAAATAATATATAACCGAAATAAAAAATAGCCTCCACTCCAACTACTGTAATACTAAAACAAAATTACTTTGAATTTAGTAGCAAAATTTATCAACAGCAAGAAGGTTTAGCAATGGGATCACCATTATCAAGCATAATAGCAGAAATATTCCTACAACACATAGACACCAAAATACAAAATATTTAAAATCATATGATCCAAATGGCATATGGATAAGATATGTAGATGATGGGCTATATGTATCAAATAACAAAAACACAAATACAGAGAACATACTGAAACAAATCAATAACATACATCCTAAAATACAATTCACAGAAGAAAAAAATCAACTATTTAGACATAACCATCAGAAGATACAAAGACCACATACAATATGCAATATATAGAAAACCAACTTCTACTAACATCATTATACCTAACCATTCTGACCACCCACCACAACATAAAATGGCAGCATTCTATTCGCTATTTAACAGAATGTACAAAATACCCCTAAACCAACAAGAAACTGACAAAGAAAGAAATATAATATACCAAATTGGTTATGAAAATGGATACAATAAAAATACTGTAAACAAAATAGAAAATAAAATCAAATAGAAAATAAAAACTGAACAATTAAGAATTAATCAAAATGAACAACACATAAATAATAACAACTACAAAAAATGGGCCACATTCACAAACATAAATAATAAAATGACAAAACTAACAAAACTATTTACAATCACAGATATAAAAATACCATACAAAACTAATAAAAATAATTTACAAAAACTAAATAGCCCACACAACAAAGATAATACAACAACTAACGGTATATACAAAATTGAATGCCAAGATTGCAATAAATGTTACATAGGACAAACAAAAAAACAGCTGAAAAAACGTTATTTTGAACACCTAAACGCATACAAAAAACCAGAAATATATAAATTCAATTTAGCTACACATGCAATAAACACAGGACATGAATTCCCAGACATAATCAATGTGACACTAATAAAACATATACCACACAAAGGCACCATAATGAACATATGGGAAAATTTACAAATATACAAACATAAAACACAAAACAAACTAATACCTGAACAAATACAAATCAATACAAAACATGACACAATATTCAAAGCACTCAACATCAAAAATACACAAAATACAAATACATATACCATAATCACACACAATAATAAAACTTTAAAATACCAGAGACCAACAAACAACCTTAATAGCATCCAGCCAACACACAAATACTTCACCAGACGCAAGATCGCGAAGGCTGATGATGAGAGCACGGGAGCTCTCGAAACATGTTCCTAATAAGGGAAAAAAAGGTATATCTTGAGGTAAATTTATTTATAAATATTAAATGTAATATATATATATATATATATATATATATACAGTATATACAATCACTTTCTGCTACAGTTCGTTTCTTGATAATTATATACGGTATATATATTGTAATAATATAAAATAATTGAGTCTGTATGTTCTTATGTGTTTAATTGGTGTGGTGTTTAATGGTAGCAATAATTGGACTAGTGTAAGGTGATTGACTAATCTCAATTATGTCATTTTCTATCATCTTGTTTATCTCTGTTCTCATGGCTTCTTTGAGCGACTGCGCTATTGGATATGACCTCCGGTTAAACTCTACGTTTTCTTTAAAACGAAGTTGGCACTGGTAGTTTTTTACCTTCCCTGGTTCATCAGAAAACACCGCCTTGTATTTCTCATATATAGCGATTAGACGATCAGCCAGATGTGTTGGTATTTTCTTGTTATCGCTTCCGCACTGGAAATTCCGTATTTCTTGGATCTTAACTGACCATAAATCCTCTTCACCATGGTTGTATATTATGGGTTTAGAAAGAGGGCTGTTTCTAATAACATTTATTTTACGAAGTTGTTGATGTATAGGGCTGGGAAGTATAGTTGTGCTTCCTACCAGATCTGCGGTCCATGTTACTCCGTCTGGGAAAAGTGATACTTTATTTAAATTTAAGATCGATTACCGCCGAATATCTACGAAGAATATCACAACCGACTAAGATGTCAAATGGTAATCCGGTGGCGATTAAAAATTCCATGTCTAAAGCTATATCACGGCTAACGACACTTAAGGAAACTTGCTTCCTAATGGTTTTATTCTGGCGGCCAGTTGCACCTACCAACACAATGTTGTTGACTGGTAACATTGGCAAAGTTTTTCCACATGTACACTGTATTCTCTCCAACTCATTGGAGTTTATTATTGAAATATTAGCTCCTGTGTCTATCATTATTTTAGCGGGAACTCCTTCCACCTCCGCTGTTATATAAATTATCTCATTATTACTGTTGCTGAGACTCTTCTCGTTCTCTTCCAAAAGTTCAGTTCGTATGTCTTTCAGATAGTGGTTACTTATAATAGTGATGTTTTTATGCTGGTTTGCTTGTCGCAATACATCCTTTTCTAACCCAGGAAGTATAAGCAGTAACGGGTCATTGTTGTTGATTACTGCCTCCTCTCGTTTAAAGTATTTTGGTCATTGTTTATATTATTATTGACCGAGGCATCGTTCGGGAAACTCTGGTTTGTTTCCTGACGTTCTGTACCCTGGTTGAGGTTTAACGCCCTGTTCTGTTGTCTGCCAAGATCTTCCAGGCTGGTACTTCGTCTTCCCTGTTCGTGTCTTGGGCCGTCTCGTTCCGCACTCGGTCGGCGCCGTGGAAGCTGCTCCTCCTCGGTTGATAATATCTCCTGGGTCCGCGATCTTCTGCTCTTATAAAATTTACCCTAGGGCGCGACACTCGGTTATTATTATTGCTATTATTGTTATTACTAAAATTATTATGATAATAATTTCGGTTAGGTGGGTAAGGTCTGTCACCATTATTGTTGGGATATGGATTTCTCTGACTGTATGGGACATTATTATTTTGTTGATAAAAATTGTTTCTATTGTTTGGGTAGGGGTTGTTATTCCTAACGCCGTTAAAATTACCGTTAAACTGGTTATTACGCGGCGGGTTGTTAGGGCCGTCGTAATTACTGGGCTGGTTCCGGTTACTTGTATGGTTATTGCCGTTATTGGGGTAGATAGTCGGTCTCGCTTCTGGTCTCTCATTTCTCTTCCTGCTCTGCCGATAATACTCTTCGTTCTCGTATCCCTCCAATAACTCGGTCATTCCCTGGATCGTCTTGATCTGGCTACCTCTCCGGGCCCTGATAATGTCCTCATCATAATGATACGATATCTTGTTCACTAAACATTCTTCTGGGATTGCCGGCTCAAGGTGTTTTGCCATGCACACCTTCCCCAAGAAATATGCCGTCATACTGCTACCTAATTGTGCCCTGTATCTTCCATTACAAATATTGTCACGGATCAAGTTCTGGGTGGTCTCAGACCAGTATTTTGTCTTAAACATTTTCCGGAACTGTTGGTAGTCGGGAATTTCACTCCGGTTGGCCATCCACCAATTATCAGTTATGTTTCGGAAAGACTCGTCTAATATCTCCCTGCAATTGCTCCATTGAGTAATTTTATGCTTGGTCAAATATTCTTCTACCCTAGCCAGGAACTCCATCAGCTTGCGTTTGTATTGCCGGAAGTTGAGCCACTCTCGGCTTTCGTTGACGGGCAATCCAGTGAAATGAGTCGGTCTGTTTCTTATCGCTTCCATCTCCTCTCGGCTTTGTCTCACCTGACCGGTGATACTGGCCACGGTCTCTTGTATATCGTTACATCGTTCTGTGACTTGGTCGCGTACTTTTCCGAATTCTTCTTGATTTTCCTTTCTCTGTTCTTCTACCTTCCTACGACTATGTTCTTCGATATTCGTGAACTTGATGTTCACCACTTCTTTAAACTCATGCACCTCCTTTTCGGTCTGGTTGCACTTTCCATCAATCTCTCGAATCTGTCGATTGACCATTATATTTTCTTCTTCCATTTTCTTATTCATCACTTTCTTGTTAACCTTGATCTCCTTATTCAGTTCTTCTCGCAACAATTCCATTCTTTCGTCCAGTTTGTCCAGATTCTCCTGATTGACTTCTCTTAATTCTTCTCTTAAAATTTGATTGTCCTCTCTCAATTCTTCCAACTTCTCCCCCATCTTCTCTTCCAACTTCTTGTTATCTTCTTTCAGCTCTTCCTTCAATTGTCGGTTGTTCTTCTCTATCTTCTTCCTGGTTTCATCGATTTTCTGATTGGTGTTCTCAATTTTATGAATCAATTCTTCTTTAGTTGACTTGAATTCTTCCTTGAACGCTTGGTTGTCCTCCTTCAATTCTTCCATGTTCTTGTTCATCCCAGTCAACTCTTCTTTTGTGGATTGATTATCCTTCTTCAATTCTTCTAACTTTTCTCCCATCCTCTCTTCCATCTTCTTGCTGTTTTCTTCCATCTTCTTGCTGTTTTCTTCCATCTTCTCTTCCATCTTCTTGCTGTTTTCTTCCATCTTCTTATTAGTTTCTTCAATCTTCTTACCCAGGGACTGGTTATCACTTCCCATTTTCTTGCTGTTTTCTTCTATTCTCTTATTTGTGTTTTCAATTTTATCACCCAGATCTTCTTTTGTAGAATCCATTTTCTTACTCATCTCCCTCATTACTCTCAACACCTCTTGTATTGTCTGGTTTTCTGCTTGTGATTGTTTTTCTAATTGTTCCTCTCGGATATTAACCTCCCCTGTTTGTGTGGGCATCTCTGGTTGTTCAGTTTGTTTGGACCACACCGGCGGTAATGATTCTTCCATCTCTACTGGCGTCGCCTCCTTGTTGTCCATGTCAACTTCTATTTCTTTCTCGGTCTCCGCCGCCCGTTTCTTGGAAGTTGCACGTCGTTGCATTTTCCCTTGAAATTCTCTGGCTTTGTAGCTGTTGCCTAGCTCCAACTAGTGATTGGGCAGAATGTATTGGCCTTCCAATCGCTAATTAAAGCCCCTAAAGTTGTGCGCCAATTTGTAATAAAATAAAATAATTGAGTCTGTATGTTCTTATGTGTTTAATTGGTGTGGCTCTCGACGTCTCACTGGTCTGAAACACTTCCTTAAGTTTCCCAGCTGGTCGAGTCTCAATGGTAGCAAGACCGGTCGAGTAGCGTAATGTTGATGAAGAAATATATGTTCAGCTTCACCGAAAGTTTCAAAACAAAAATTGTTGTTTTGAAGAAAATTAAAAAAAAAAATTATGTTTATTAAAAAAAATAATTAAAAAAAAAATTTTCTTTTTATTAATTAATTAATTATAATCAATTAATTAATATAGGGCTGTGAAGTTTTAAAAAGTGTAATGCTCTTCTGAAAAATTTTATTAAAGTCTTGGTATATTTTAAATAAACTATCACCACTCATAAGATTGTCTTCAAACCAATCGATACTTGTTTAGCTTTTTATTTTTTAGGTTATCTTCACTTATAGGTGGTAAAGTCCTGGTAGATTATTAATTAGAATTATATTAGTGATAACTAGTAATATTTACGAAATAAAGAACTATTTAGTGTTGAAGAATATTAATGTTTTATTAATTACTAGCAATATTGACTCTTATCGATTATAATATCGATTCTCAGGATATCGAAAAAGTTACAAAGTATAATATATAAAAATCATACAGGGTTCTTTAAACAGCCAATTATTATCAAAGTCAGAGAAATCGGGCCAATATTTAAAAAGTATAACGTTACAACAAATTAATAATTATTACTAAATACAGACATTGAATAATAAATTTAAAAATCATATAATTGTTTTCACCAACAGCTGATGTGAGCACGGAACAGGCATTGGTATCGTCAAAAGAAATATGGCGGCCATCAAGTTGATCAAAATGTCGCTCGTTCCTGCTACGTTCCAAATAATGTATTTTCTGGCAGTATTCCTGTTCTGGTGTCAGCAAATCTCTTGTTAAATGTTGTGTAGTGCCTGGTGTAATGTTTCTGGGTTGTATTTAGTGTATCCGTGTAATTATAAGTTCAAACACTTTTCCCGATACCGACACTAATACTTGGTTAATGTGTTATACAGTTTTCTGGTGTTTTGTGGTGTTTTTCGGAGTAGATATGTATTGTTCAGTGTTATGTAGTGTTTCTTGATTGTTTCTGTTATAATATGAGAGTTCTAGAAGTATTTTACAAGTCACTCGCGATTTCACAATAACGTACTATTCACTCCTTGACTTTACCATTGTAAGTTAGGTTAGGCTCGTTACAAAACGTTTGTCATGTTAACCGTTCAAATACCAATAATCAACTACTTATTTCCTTCAGTTTCAATTAAACTCTTAGCCCATATAATATTATTCTTAACATTGTTCAAATATATTTTCACATCCTGTGCACATTTAAAATTTCACTATATAAATGCCTAAACTTCGGTTATTTAGCAATTTTATTTACTAGATGTTATTTAAATTAATCTTTCAGTTCATTTGGCTTATTTTCAGATTAAATAATGCCGTTTTATAGTGTTTTCTGTCCAAAATTAGTAATTTTACTTTCATTTTTGGTATTCTCTGAAAAGTCAAAACATCAAAACTTACTTCCTGTCATTATATAAAATTCATCCATTTTATCCGTTATATTTAATATTAATAATCCTATATTGTATTAAAAGGTTTATATTCCCTTATTTTCTGGTAATTAATTGAATTAGTTGTATTCTGAAACATTATTCTGAAATATATGACTCCCATGTCCAAATTTCTGAGTTTAGTCATTTTCATTTTTATTTATAATTCTGAATATAATTTATTAAAATCTCTCTAAATGGTATGTGCAATTATATGGCATGATCTCAAGTTTATTTTGTCTAAACCCCTTTTGTTTATTTGCATTTAAATGAGCAATTTCTCTGTTTTGATGAAGTTTGGTTTCCATTCTTTTGGCCTAGGTTTTTTAACAATTTTTCCTTACAAAATGTTTTACAAACAATATATGATGTGTGATACCCTCTCTGACTTTTACATATAGTATTATAAATTAAACATGTTTTCCAAATTACACAATAACAATTAGTATTGGTTACAATACAAATAACAGTTAAACAAATAAAGAATATTTTTAAATAAATGGTTGTCTTCAAGTCAGACATTCTACAACAAAATCCTTATTTCTAACATGGAAATATGGTTTACAAAAAAGGTTTTTTACTAACTAACATCTTAATTACTCTCTACTATTTACAAGTAGTAACTATTTTTATAGTTCTGATGTTAGTTGTATCCGACCCAAACAAATGGCCTTATATCTAATAAATTTGTAAACATCCTTATACTATATTCATAAAAACCTTACATCTATATTCTTGTTGCTAACTATTATTACAAGTAGGATTCTACAGCTTTTATACCGTCTTTTACACATTGTCTTTGGGGAATTGTACCCTGTCATTAATAAATAAATAGTATAAATTGTTCGAAAAGTATTATGAAATCTTTTTTTTTCTTTTTGCATATAAAACAAAATGTTATTTTAAACCGATTTATGTTTTATAAATGACATATTCTCACAGTACACATTTCAAGTCATTGGAAATTGTATATTTCATTGCATTCAATGTTTGTGATTGCCAAGAATGAAACACAAGGTTCATTTTTTTTTATAATACCCAAAACTATCACTGGTTCACTTTGCACTTTTATATTATGTTATTGCTAAATGGTCGTATAGTCTTATTAACATAATAAGCTGGTTAGTGTTTTACAATGGAGATTTGTTCCATGGGTACTATATTATTGTTTCATCTTAGTTCACAGGCAACTTTTACTTTATACACTTCTCTCTCTTAAATTTGTATACATGTGGTTTTCATTTCGTTATACTTTTATTGGTTAATGATTTATTTTGGGGGGTATGGGGATTTGGGTGTCTTTTATAAGAGCATGACATCTTCTTCAGGATGCTGCCTTCTTCTTCTTTCATCAGTCTTCTTTTCTCCTGCCTTCTGGGACTGGTATCTTCTCCATCTTCTTCTTGATGCCATCAGGTTTCTTGGGATCTTCTCCATCTTCTTCTTGATTTTTAGAAATACACCACCTGTATTGGTTGATCTTGGCTTTTTCAGGGTTTCTATTCTATTTATTCTTCCTCGTTGTTGGTTTGGTCATATTCTGTACTGCTTGGTTATTCACTTTCTTACCTTCCTGGGTTATACCTTGAAAACCTTTGGTTATGAGACTGGTTTTGTATGACTCATCACTAGTAACTCCTTTTATTTGAACTTGTATTTTCTTTATAATAATGATTTCTTTCCACAGTGGCTATGAATTAATCCATTTATATTAAACTTAATGCCTTCTTCCAAATTTAAATGTCAACATTTTATTATTCCTATGATCAATTGCCATTCAATATTATGCTTATATCTGTCACGTTACAATATATATATATATATTGTACTGTTATTTTTTACTGATATATAATATAATATTTGCACCACGTTGGATGCATCATTTATGTGTTGTAATTATTTATACGTATGGTAATTACGAAATGTACCTACTGTTATTATGTTTTTTTATTTACCAATACATGTAAAGAAACTCTTTCTCTCAGGGTTAATGATTGTTGAGTTATTTGATCGTATTTACGATTGTATTTATTATTTTCTTTTCTTTAAACCAACCCAGATTCAGTTAATATGTAGTATTTTGATAATTAACCATGTAAGAAATAAATAACAAACTAATGTAACTTAACCGACTCTGAATTCTTCCAGCTGCCATGGGTTCACTTCTGGTTGTTGTTTACCTCTTTTTCGAAAGCAATATTAGGCTTGACAATCTGTTCCTTTACACAAATTTCTTATTGCTCTCACTGCTGAATGCCGGTCTCCAGGACTACTGCAACACAGATGTCTCCTCGGAACACTTAACGATCCTTTATGGCCGCTTAAACTCTTCTTCAGTCCAAGGTTTTCCTCTTCTGTCGTCATTCTATCAAGGATATTGTTATATTTCTCGTATTATTATTTAGTTATTAAATATTATAATCAAAACTCTGGTATCACAATTTAAATTCCTTTACTGTATTTTCTTTTCCTTGTTATATTAACTTAATGATGTACAAATGTTATTTAATATAATTTAAGATTCTTCATGTAGTTACTATTAGATATATAATTAGACTCTTCATAACGTTACTCTTAATGCATTTAATTTTAGACTAATAACGTTTCTTTTCCCAGACATAATTGAAGACTAATACATTTCCTTCATCACTATACAATACAAATTTTTTAACAATTTAACAATTTGCCACTATGATAATTCCCTAATTTCTTTACATCTGTTTATCATATACTTATTAAAACATATATCATTTTTCTATTTCTTATTAAACATCTTTATTTTACCTCTATATTCGTAATTCTATTGGTTATTTATTAAATTATAATTTTATTACTCTTTACTCTTCTTATAACATTCATTCCAATTTTATATATTATTTTCTGAACATATAACTAAATATGGTTTTATATCATATAGGAATCGACCTCTATGTTGACTGAGTAAGTCGATATTCCCAATGTTTTTTTGTTTACATTCAATACAAAATCTGCATCCTTTCTCTTTTAAAATTTATTATCTCCCTATTATGTACTGTGTGCATTTTAACAGCAGTACATAATACCTTCCCTTATTTCATAATTTCAGATACAATTTTAGATGAAATTTTGAAATAACCAACATAGTCTAATCTTAACATTTAAACATATGATTAATTAGGTATTTGTATCTCACAAAATTCTTTTAACAAATTAGTTTTTTCTTTTATTACTATTACAAATATGGTTCCTTATTATTATGAATCATGATATATTAAATACTTATTGATGACTTAAAACAACTTTAATTAAACCAACTGGGTTTACATCAAAATAATAAATAACAATTGTGCCTAATTTTATGGCTAAAAAACTCAAAAACATGACTAAACATTCTCTTTCTTTTAAATCTCACCTTCCCAATCCTGGTCATAAATTTCATGTTTTCTTAATTTCAGAATTATTTTTCTTTTAATTATTTTTACTATAATATGGGTATCAGCTTTAGTGATGTGATATAACTTTGTGAACCTAATAAAAGTCGACCTCTATGTTGACTGAGTAAGTCGATATTCCCAATGTTTTTTGTTTACATTCAATACAAAATCTGCATCCTTTCTCTTTTAAAATTTATTATCTCCCTATTATGTACTGTGTGCATTTTAACAGCAGTACAATATATATATATATATATTGTGCTGTAGTTTTTTTAGTATAATTTTTATTATATGCACCGCGTTGGTTGCATCATTATTTGTACTGTTATTATTTACAGGTATGGTAATTAAAATCTGCTCCACGTTGGATCAGCCATTAATGTGCTGTGGTTATTTTTTGCTAGTATAATATTTATTATATGTAATTACCGTTATTATGTTTTTTGTTTATCAGCACTTGAAAAGAAACTCTTTCTGAGGGTTAATGATTATTAAGCTGTTTGATCTTATTTACGATTGTATATGATATCTTCTTTTCTTTAAACCAAACCAAATAAAGTTAATATATAATATTTTGATAAATAACAGTGTAACAAATAGCTACCATACAAGTGTAACTAGACTGGTTCTGAATTCTTCCAGCTGCCATGGGTTCACTTCTGGTTGATGTTTATTATTTTCAAAGCAATATCAGGCTTAGCGATCCATTCCTCCACACGAATTTCTTGTTGGTTTTACTGCTGAATATTGTTTTCTTCAATGACTGCAAAACAGATATTTCCTCGGAATATTGGATTATATTTTATGGCCACTCAAACTATTCTTCAGTACAGGATTTCTCTTTTAGGTCGGCGTTCTTTTACAAATCTGTTTGGACTTCTCGAAATATTATTTATTTATTGATTTGTATTTTATTTTATTAAATCCAATATTAATGTTGAATCTCTCCTCCTGATTGATTACTTTTTTAAATTGATAATCAAAAACTCTGGTATTACAAATTAAATTCTTTACTGTTTCTTCGTTTACATATAACATTACACTTTGTGATGTACAAAATCTGACTTATTTAAATGATTCCAAATATTAATTTACATATCACTCTCTATGATCTTTACAGGATTGAAGATAAAATTAGAATACTCATGTTACTTTTCTTAGATATAAATTAAGACTCCTGATGTTACTCTTATTAAATATAATTTTAGACTAATACATTTTCTTTCATTTCATATTTCATATACAATCCAATCTCTAACAATTTACCAATTTGCTACCTTGATAACTTCCTAACTTAGTTACATCTTTTTATCATATAACTCTTAAAACATATATAATTTTTCTACTTATTATTAAATATATTTATTTTATTTCTAACATTCGTAATTCTAGTTGGTATTATTTATATTATAATTTACTTACTATTTCCTCTTATTATAATATTCATTTCAAATTTCATATATTCCTTTCATAACATATTATCTTTATACTGTTTTATCTCATATAGGAATCTACCTCTATGTTGATGGGTGAGTCGATACAATGTTTTTGTTTACATTTTAAAACATATGTTCCAATTCTATTAAATTTATATCTTTTTTTCTTTTAAAATTTATTATTTTCCTCTTATGTACTGTGTTGCATTTTAACAGCAGTACAATATAGAAGTATATATATATTGTAATGGAACTAGATGGTCTCCCTTATAAAAGTCCCACTGTTGTTGGCCTCAATTTGTAAAGGACTTAGTCGTACAGTTTCTTACTTCTCTCGCTAACGATGAAGATCACGAACTCGCTAATAACCAGTACTGAATCTTTCTTGTTCTTCTCCTTACCTGTCCTTAATTGATGTACTTACTTCCCGATAGGTGCCAAATTGTTTTGCACAAAAACAATTAAAAAGTTCTAATTCTGTCTTCTTCCTTTCGATGATATTAATTTCAACTTACTCACACAGACTGGCAGGAATTCAAATCTCGCGTGTTGTTCGACGTGTTGCCAACCTATAATTCTGGTAAAGAATTTTCTCCACTGCTAAAGTACACAAATATTACAATATATATCAAATAAAACAAAGGACGGTTATTAATGTTCAGTACTAATTTATTAGTGTCCAGATTCGCTGATCATTTAACATTTAAATACAAAAGATGTTATTATAAAAAAGTTTTCTCCCGCTATAAATAAATTACACCTCAGGGGTTGGCCATGTTGACTGATCAGTTTGACGAAACCAGCATGGACGCTGACATTAATTATTTTACACAATTCATTCAGTCAAAGAGTTCTTTTGATTACAAAAAAATAAACAAGATGTTATTAAAGTACACAACCTTACATCAATGTTACTTAAATACTATGAAGGTTTACATGCAATTCGGTTCTTAGCGTTTAAAAAGTGTGTCAACCTTTAAGGCCTCACACATAGGTTAAGCTATAGTTTACATACAGTTTTAATAAATATTTTCGATTAATCCTTGAAAGAATTTAGTATACCAAGTTCGGAGTGAGAGGTATTGTGTTGTGAAAAAGTTAACTAGTTTTGTTCGCAATTACTGATAATTCATTTATACTTAACAAAACCTTGTCGTTTCTTGTGATGAGTCACAGGTATTTCTTCCAAATTGTGTTGATATATTAATTAATTCTTCATCATTTGGTTTTCCTCCTTTTTATGGTTTCTGATTTATTTATTCAAAGTTTTTATTAATTTTTGGTTATTGAAATTTGTTTTATAGTTTCTTCCTGGGTTTAATGTATCTAGGTTCAACTTCTTGAGTTCATATTATTTTAATCTTGATTTCATTTCCCACTTTTTTTAACTTTTAATTGAGTCGAATTCTGTTTGGCATCCGCCTCTCTTGATCGTTAATAATGGACTCCCTTGTTTTATAACGGTTTTCTTCTAACAAAGTTTTGTTGTTATGGTAACCAGCTCCTACCTTATTGGTTGTAAACATTTGTACTCATTGTTATAAATCTTGGGTTTTTGCTCAAAATGAATAAATATTTTATAATTGCTATTATTTCTTGGTGTTATTACCAATGTGTGAGATATTAACATAAATGTCTCTATTTTCTTCAAAGATTATTTTGATACCCCATAAAGCTGGGCTTGGTCATATATTAATGTTTTGACAAATTTGCTAATGTTATGTTATTACATTTAGTTGTTTGACTGTATAATCATATTAAATATCCATTTCTTTATACCTTATTCATCCCTTCTAATTTACAGTGTTAATTATTTTAGTATCCTATCTTTCTTATGTTGCTTCTTGAATGCATGTTGAAGATATGTACCCTTAAAAAAAAAAATATATATATATATATTGTGACGATTTAAAGGCAAATTTAAATAGCACAAATAAAAAAAAAATAAATTTTGGTTTAAATACCGCGTGAGAAAATAATCCACCCTCCCCGCTGTACCTAAATACCTGTACCAACTTGTAAAAAGTCTAGTACGGACATGCAAATTATACTGTTATGAAACGAATACTAATAATCTTTCTAATTTAATAAAAAGACGTCAGAATAATCAATAAAATACCTAACTAAATAAAGAAAGGTAGGATAATTAATATTAGTTAATTAGTGGAAAGATACTAATAATAAAAGTACGAACTACTTTTCTCTTGACTCGTGAACTGCGCCCCCGTCCTTACACACGGCCGCTAAATCAACCACAGTCGACTCAGAATATCCGACGAGTTAACAGCATCAGAATGTGGCTGCAACGTGAACGTACATTTTATTTCAAACTATGTTACAGAAAGTTAGTGTTTTATGGTAAAATATTCGACATGTAGGTGAAACTTAGTGCAACGTAAATCTGATAATGTAACTTATATGTAGATAATGAATAAAAGGAAAATAATAGTCGACACATCTCTTTGTAAATGAAAGTTTAAATTTTAAGGTATATTTCATACCATGTAGGATGATAACATTAGTGTACATTAAACTAAAATGTGAGAGGTGAACTCGCATGTCCACAAGAAGCAACGACGTCAACATCACAAGCACCAGGTAGCATAATTGTAGCGTGATGACTGTGATCACCACTTAGAATCGACAATCTTAATGGAGAAACTCAACCTACTACGAAGATCATCCCGGAAAACCAACTGAAGAGGATCCGCAAGAGGACCAGCTGCAGATCACCATTATACCCAGGTGACACAGAAAAGAACTTCTGTGCTTATATTGTTTCCTAACAACCAAAGTAAAAAACAGTACAAGTTTTGAAAAGACTCTGTCAAACCATGTAAATCTTAATATAGTAATTTTGTATTTACTGTATATTAATCTAATCTATTAATCAATCTATTCTTCAAATAGTTTACATAATGTGGAAGTATTTTGAAATATTATGAAATTAGAACCCGGATCCGTAGTATTTAATGTAATCTACAACAGTATAGCTTTGAACTCATCTGAGTAACACTTTAAAGAATATAAGAGCTCTTGATGTAGAATCTATCAGAAAATTTAAAACATAAAAGAAAAAGGTAATAACCACTAAAGGTAGTATCAATCAAAACATTATTTTGAAGTAAAAATAAAGAGATGTTTCTGCTAAAACGAAAAGAGAGTAAGTAAGTTTGAGTAACCTTGCATGAATTCCTGTTCTTTACCGTTTCCTATATTGTTGGTAAATAACTAGTACTAACAATGGCAGCCAGTTTAATTGACAGAGGCCAATTGAACGGGTTCTCTGTGTCATGATGTCTTGGCAGGAGAGACATTATAATATATATTCAATCACTTTCTGCTACAGTCCGTTTCTTGATATATATAATACATTTAATATTTATAAATAAATTTACTTCAAGATATACCTTTTTTTTCCTTATTAGGAACATGTTTCGGGTACCATCTTGTACCCATCCTCAGCCTTCCGGTTTTTGTGTCTGGTGAAGTACATATGTGTTGTTGGTTGACTATTATTATTGTGGCTTCCTGTTGGGTTCTGGTACTTCAAATTGGTTTTATTGTGTGTGATTGTAGTGTATGTGTTAGTTTTTTGTGTATTTTCAATGTTGAGTGCTTTGAATATTGTGTCATGTTTTGTATTGATTTGTAATACCTGAACAAATACAAATCGATACAAAACATGACACAATATTCAAAGCACTCAACATTGAAAATACACAAAAAACTATTTGAAAGGTTCTTATAATGATTATAATTATATAGTCAGAGAAGGGGGCAAGCACAGAAAGTATAACATGTACAAAAATAATTCTTAAAGTAATAAATGACAATTTGTTAATAATATATAATGTTTGTAATATACAATTTATACCCAATGGTTACTGGACTAATTCTTTGCGGACGGATACTTTGCATCATGGGAAGTTCAAAATGGCGGCACGTCTCGTTGTAGAATATTACTGTGAACTGATGGTTGGAAATTGTGATAATAAAATTACCTTCACAACTGTTTTATTGGTCTCCGTAATAGTGTATATTGTCTATTGTGTTGTTCTGGTATCCTGGATAAGTGTTCAGTGTTCACTGGTGTTAATTGTCTTATTTTAGATGTGTTCAATGTTTTCTGGTTATGGCTATTAATCGAGAAGTTGTTACGATGTGAATTATTAATGTTAGGTTGTTTGACTGGTTTAATTCACTTGTATTGTGTTGTGTATCGTTTGTTTTCACTGTTGTGGTAGTGTATTTCACTGATTTGAAGTTAAAAATTGTCAATTTAGGTAACTCTCATTTTCACTGATTTTCGACTTTGTACACCATTACCATTTGTTATACAGTTTTTTAACACGATCGAGCATCAACCGTTCACGTTGAATGTTAATAATGAACTGTTTTACTTCCTTCATCTTAGGAAATATCTTGCCAAGTTAATATTGGAAAAGTATTGTTTAAATAATTATCACTTCCTATTCATGTAAATATAATATACATTATATATGGAATATTTTTAGTTTATTGATGGCTTTCATGAACTATTAACCACATAATTGGTTTATTTACCTCATTCTGTTTAATTTGATATGTCATAGTCCATATTTGTATAGATTTTTGTTAAAATTGCCATATTTCTGTCTTTTTGGAAATCTAGGCCCAAAATCCTGTTTCCTGTTCTTGTACACAATTACTGCCATTTTAGGTGTTATTAATATAATTATAATAAATTTCAGATGGTCACAAAACTTTCTCTTTCCTTAATTCTTATAAATTTAACATTTGAACTGTCTTTTAGTGATAATTCATGAATTTACTATTCCTCCTCTAAAATATTTAGTTATTACATTTCGAAAATTTTTAATAATTTAAGACATCTTTCTATATTACTCTTTTAAAGCATAGGATCAGTTATAGTAATTGGTTATCGATCCACCTTACATAAATCTTATTAGTTTCCATGGTTCATTGGTTAATTAACTAGTTTATATTAATTTTTTGGGAATTCATTATTTGGCCTAGAGTTTAGTATTTTACATATATGGTTTTTTCAAATAAAGTTATTTTTACACCCCCTCTGACTTTTAAAAGTTAGCATAACATTAAATAAAATTGCTTACATAACTATTGATACCTGTAGCGTATAATTCATGCTACTAATACAAAAAATAATATTTAACATTAACTAGCAGTCTTCAAAGTTAGACATGTTTGTTGGAACTATTTTTAACATACATTTTAAACATTTTATAAACTGATGCAGCATCCATACATAAACATTTTAATCTGTATGCATACTGTTATGTAACTAAAACATCTTACACTAAATATTAATCTTATTCTATTAGAACTCTTTAAAAAGTGGAGTTCATAGGCTCTAAACATTATTAGCCATTTAAATTTCTTAATCTTTATTAAACTTAAGTTACTTTCAGTCTTTTCTGATTATATTAAATTATTATCTTCAACCCCCTTTTACAGTAAACATTCCCCCACATACTTTCTTTATTATTGGCATTACTATGAATGTTTTGAGATAAAAAAGTAACCTCTTTTATGAAACCTTAGAAATATTTTTCATTTCAATATTTCATCACTGGTTAATTATAAAATATAAAAGTTATTTAATAGCACCTTGTTTAAGTAATAGATACACATTAACTTGAAGTTTATTATTTTTAAAACCACTTCCACTGGTACACATTCACTGTTGGTTCTGACTTATATTTGAGTTTTATTATATTCTCAGGCCAGACCTTTAGTCATAATGGACTGTGAAGATTTGTTTATTTTACTATATAATAACTTTAGTTGGTGCACTTCTTATCATACTACTAAATACTTTTGTCTATAATTAAGTTACAATTTTATGAGATTTTGGGGTGTTATACTTTCTTTTGGTGGTATTAACATTTGGTTTGGGGTTCATGGTCGTTAATAATAGGTTTATTACTAGGTATTTATTGTGGTTCTTCCATCCTATATTTTCTTTTCTTCTCTTCTTCCTTCTTGGGTAAACCAAGTTACTTAGTTTTATTTTGTCCGTTGTTTGGTTCGGGGTATCTTCTTTATCATCTGCTTCTAAACTTCCTCTTCTTTCTTGGATTCGGGGTATCTTCTTTATCATCTGCTCCTAATCTTCCTCTTCCTTCTTGGGTTCGGGGTATCTTCTTTATAATCTGCTTCTAAACTTCCTATTCTTTCTTGGATGCGGGGTATCTTCTTTATCACCTGCTCCTAAATTTACTCTTCTTTCTTGGGTTTGGATATCTTCTTTATTACATGCTCCTAATCTCCCTCTTCCTTCTTGAGTTCGGGTATCTTCTTTATTACATGCTCCTAATCTCCTGGGTAATCTCCTGATTTTTTATATGAGTTTCTTTTAATTTATTTTCTTGAGTTTTAATGTTGCATTTTTGTTATGTAATTACTTTTTTCCTTTTATAGTGGTGTTTTTCTTTGAAGTTTAATTTATTATCATTTGAAATTCTTTGAGTTATATTGTAATTTAATTGTTTTTATGATCTTATGGAATTAATTTTTAGTGGATTATCTGTCATGCTACAATATATATCATCTTGAGGTAATATAAATATAAATTTTAAATACTTTATATATATATATCCCAGATCCCAGGGTTTGCACCCCCCTGCAAACATGTCTGCGGGCGCCCATCTTATTTATATATATATATATATATATATATATATATATATATATATATATTACAACGTTATTTTTATATACTTACTTTTACACATACCCTCTTACTCATATGCGCGCACTTACGTCTCGGAGGTATACTCTTCTTCAGCAGTATTTAACTTGATGTACCCCGGCTGGGTCGCTAGCTTTGGTCGTTGGTTTGAGTGTGGATAAGCACGTGAATAGCGTTAAGTTTTAATTTACAAGTAAAGAGTACAGAGGATTTAGTACTGGTTGTGAAATCAGTACGACTGTTTTAAGAAAAGTATATTCATTTTATTTATTCAAAAATTAAATTCAAATTCTCATGTTATTTAAATGTTTAATGCGGGTTACTTATTATATGAACCCTTATATTCAATCTGAATATAATGTACTCATAATGTGTTTAACTCTTATTTCTTAAATTTCTAAGACATAGTATACACATACACAATTATATATGACCTGAAATAGTACACAGACATATACATATAACACATATAAATATTATAGGAACGTGATTAATACGTATAACATTTAAATATTGATCTTGTCTTTACAAGCGTGGTTTTCAATATATACCACTTAAATAAAACTTTCAATTAATTAAAATATTTATTAAAATATTAATAGAGAACATTTATTTTTTTAACTGATTCTATTTTTAATGTATTTTTCTCAATTAATTAACAATCTTCTAATTATGTAATTCTCATATTTAAAATTACTCATTTAATCAATTACAAAATATAATAAAATAATATGGTTCTTGCTTGACCATTTATTTAAGAGATTACTACAGTTATACTCAATTATATTTTGAACAATTATTTATTCATTATTCAAATCTAAAAATATATTAACGTTCTTGTAAACTTGAATATGGAAACTAGAGCTTTTGGCGATAGACCTCAGGGTCATTTATAATATTAAATAAATGTTCGACTACACCTGCATTTTTCTGCACCCATTTAACTTTGTTGTTACCGTCATCTGGACTCTCGAGTTTGTTGATCCTCTTCGGTATCAGCTCCTCTGTCTCTGCGTCGTTGAATTCCTCGCTCCGTCTCCTGGATGCTGAGTTCTGACGTGGACCTCTAGTCGTGATGATATACGGCTGGATGTAGCTGCATGTGCTGTCCCTGCGTCCTCTCATCTTCTTGTCTAGTTCCTCGTCCTCTTCTTTCTTGTCCCTCGTAGCTGTCTAGAAGTTCTATGTAGTTACAACTCTCGTAGATTCATTTATATAGTCTGTTTCAAATCACTCGAGTTCTTTAATAACTGCACCGACGTACTGCCGGTTTCATCGCACTTCAGTTTATATACTACCGTTTAAAACATTACTAAAACTTTGTAAAATTTACGGTGTCGAGATGCGTGGATCCTCGTACTAAATAAACTTGATCTGAGAAAGAGTGAGTCACTCGCTGGGGTTTTATACTGCTGCCTCGTTGGAATTCCTGTTGGAAACTGTTCTGACAACATTGAACAGGCTGGCGCATCAGTTTAATCGTTAGTTTCAACCTACGCGTCTTTCTATGAAGCGCACACTTTTTTATAAATATTATTACACCAATCGTTCGGTATAATATTAAACCTTATTTATGCAAATTTTGACTGTTACGCTGTGTAAATTATGGCAGTGATGGCAAAATTTCACACGGTGTCCGAACCGTTCCCACGATTAATGACCACTTAATGCCAAATTGAAGCGCCAGGCATCAGCTATGTTTTTACATATGTCGCTGATTCGTGTGACTTATGGTTCACGTACAGTACTTAAAAAACTGCGTGAAATCTTCCACCCTAGTTTGCATAATTTAACCTGTCTGTTATTTACACATGTACACATACACACACACACATGCAGACTGATACACAGGTGACCGCATGTCGTTCTGACGTCACCTCTGCGAGTTAGCGCGTGTCAATTGCTCCCCTTCGTTACATTTTAAAACCAACTAAGCCATATGTTTCCATATACATGCTTACTTACAATATTTGATTTATTTAAAAATACTACTTATATTTATTACATTATTTCTTATACCTAACGTATATTTATTATATCATTTTTATTATGTACATCTTACGTATTTCATACTTATATACGAAAGCACGTTATCATACCTCAGTCAGGGGTTGATACATATACTTATGCTAAACGTATCGTTGCATAAATTCCCCTGCTGGGTAAAATAAAATTCGAATTTTATTCAAATTTTATTTCTTTACTCAGAAATAATTTATTTTATTATTTATTACAACTCACAATTAGTGGTTATAAGGGTTCTTAAATTTTTTCACTTTCCCTGGGTGGATTACGTCCCTCCCATGGATTTATAAGTTGACTTTTTATTAATTCATTTATCCATAGAATTTACGGAATGCTGATGCATGGTACTTTCCAATAATCTTGTTTCTTGTTGGATCATAGACGATAAATGTGTGTCGTCCTTTCCTCCTTTGTAATAAGTAGGGTCCCTCGTACAGTCTGAATAGTTTCTTTGCTGTATTGTCGATTCGTTTTCCCACTGGATTACTTCTTAGTAGCACACTCTCTCCTTCATGGAATGTGATGAGTTTGTGCGTTCTGTTGAACCTCTCGATCCTCTTTTCTCCAAGTTTTTCCATCCTCTTCTTCGCATTGTCATACTTGTGACTTAATGGAATTTGTAGATTTTGGTTTGGAGGTTTGTCAATGTTTATCGACCAGAATCTATTAGGCTTTTTATTTGTTTCCCGTTCCACCGGTGTATATCCCGTAGCTTCACTGTATGTAGCATTTATAGCTTGTTCAAAAAATGATATGTACTCTGCCCATCGGTTATGTTGTTCATTACAGTAGATGCGTAAATGTTTTCCTAACTCTTTATTTACCCTTTCAGCAAGGTTTCCTTGTGGATGTCGTATTGACGTTAACACTGGTTGTATGCCGTGCTGAGTTAGCGTTTCCGTCCATGCTTTATTTTGAAATTGTTTACCTTGGTCACTCAATATCTTTTTGATTTAACCATACTTCGGTACGTATTTGCGTAGTATGACATTCAGTACACTTTTTGTGGTAGGTCTTCGAATAGCGTAGAGTCGAACTGCCTTGGTGAACACATCTATACATACAAGTATGTGCTTTGTACCCCCGTGAATAGCTCTCGGAAATGGGCCCAGGAAGTCTACTGCTACTAATTCTCCCTTTTCCTGTGTCTTTATATTTTGCATATCTACATATATGTGAAGATTTGGATGTCATGCTGTTTGACATTCGTAGCATCCTTTTAAGATACCTTTTATTCTTCTAAACATATTATTCAAAATGAAGTCTTCCTTCAAAGCTAAATGACATTTTAAAGCAGACGCATGTGCTAAACTTTGATGACATGGTATAGTTAGTGTTTTTAGCATCTCTGGTGATAGGACTATTTTCCAATCATAATTTACGAGTTTATACAATATACTATTTTTTATCGTATATCTACTAGATAGTGTTGATAACTTCAAGTGACTTATCTGCGGATCTTTATTTTGTTCACTTGCTATGTTATTTAGCAAATATTTAACTCTATCATCAGTTTAATATGTAATATTTAATATCTTAACATCCTTACATTTCTTTATACCACTTATTGTTCCCCCTTGTGTAGGACAATAGGTGTTCGACAATATTCTTTCCTGTTGTGGATTGTTTGTATCATTTAGGGTGGCGCGCAGCTCCTGTGTGTGCAGGTCGTTTAACAAGCCTGTCCGCACCGGTATTTTATTTGTGTACGGGTCGTTTTTAAAACCTGTTTGAGCTGGAGCTTGGCTACATTCCTGCAGTCATTCATCTTTCTTGTCAATTGTTCTGCAATCACCCCCTTCCTCCTTGGATTTTGACGGGCGTGTCGATTGTTGCACAATTTTATTTTCATAATTATTTTTATTATTATTATGATTATTATTTGCATTGATATTATGTACATTTGCATTGTACGGTTTTAATTGTTTTTTCGACGTACCTGGATGTGAGTACGCTCCTTTATGTGAAGATGAATTACCTTTTTCAAAGGGTTGTTTATATTCTTTCCAATTCTCTTCTTTCTTCACAAACTGCGTCGATTTGTGTTGTATTGGATTTTGTGTAGAGTACTGCTGCTGCTGCAGCTGGGTATCTCTTCTTTCATATTGTTTATTAACAAACTGTGATGATTGTGTTACAAGAATAAGAAGTTCCTCTATGGTTTTAACTCCTTGGGTATATACGGCAAGTCTAATGTGTCTGTCAAAATGGTAGCTTAATTTTAATACTAATTCGTGCTCCGTGAAACTTGGTCTAAGATGCTTACACCGTTCGACGAGTTGTATTATGTAGTCTTCCATGGAACGTTTGCTGTTGACATAATACCGCCCATACTCCAGCTGGTCTCGTACCTCTCTCTGGGTATGTATATTCCAGTATCGATTTTCGAAGGATGCCTTGAACTGTTCATAAGTTTCTGTTTGGTCCCGAACAATCGTATACCATTTGGATGCTGTTTCCTGGAAATTTTGACTTACAAATTCTATATGTTCTCTGTCGTTTAGGTTGCTTCCTATTGTTGCCATTTCTCGTTCACACTTATGTAAAAATTCTATGGGATTCTCCCATTTATTACCTTTAAAACTGATCTTCTCTCGATCGTCTACCTTTGCAGCACACATCATCATAGCACTGGGTCGTCTCTTGACTTCTGCTCGTAGTTTTTCTACCTCCTCTTGTAGTCCATCTTTCATATTGTTAATTTCCATGGAGTGGTGCGTAGTTTTCCTAGTGACCTCCTCCACAGCTATTTCTACAGTTTCGGTCCTCACAGTGAGTTCCTTTGTTTTATTAGTGTTGTCCAGGATGCGCTCATTTACATCTTTGTGTCTGAGGTCTTGCTCCTGCTTTGTAATTTTAAATTTCTTATTCCACTGTTCAGCCAGTTGTCGAATGTGTTCTTTAGTTTCACGTGTTGTATATTCACGCTGTTCTTTAAATTTACTATCAATCTTTACAGCTTGTTCATTAAGTGACTCTTGAACTCGCTGTTCGACTGCTTAACGCGTGCAGTAAGCTCTGTTTTCAAAGTATTACTGATGAGTTCTATTTTCTCTTCTAACCTAGTATTATTACTATCTAACTGAGTTTTTACTTCTTCAATAGTGATTTCTAGTCTATTACGACTATCTTCTACTTGAGTTTCTAATCTCATATTACTATCTTCTAATCTTCCTAATTTATTTTTTAATTTTTCATTGCTACTTTCTAATTTACTTTCTAATTTTTCACTTAGTTCTGCACTATTCGTCTTCAACTCTTCTTGAAGTTGTTTAAACATCGTTTTGTAGTCCATTGTTGGTTGCTTCACCATTTTATTTTTTTTAGACTACTGTGTCTTAACTAAATCGTTATATGAATTATATTTTTATTATTGGTCAACCGTGACTCTATATTTCTTTATTTAAATTATTGTATTTATCAGTATTAATTTCACAGCTCTTTTTCTCACTGCACTTATATAACAATTTGTAATATTATTTATTACATAAATTGACTATTAATTCTTTCTTACAATATTTTTGCTAATTAGTTATTAGACTTTATTTATAACCAGGGCGCCATTTTCTTGTAATGATATTTAACATTTATTTTACAACACGTTATATTTTCCTACGTGTTGGGCCACACCGTTGGGCACGCCAATTACTATACAACATTATTTTTATACACTTACTTTTACACATACGCTCTTACTCATATGCGCGCACTTACTCACGTCTCGGAGGTATACTCTTCTTCAGCAGTATTTAACTTGATGTTCCCCGGCTGGGTCGCTGGCTTTGGTCGTTGGTTTGAGTGTGGATAAGCACGTGAATAACGTTATAAGTTTTAATTTACAAGTAAAGAGTACAGAGGATTTAGTACCGGTTGTGAAATTAGTACGACTGTTTTAAGAAAAGTATATTCATTTTATTTATTCAAAAATTAAATTCAAATTCTCATGTTATTTAAATGTTTAATGCGGGTTACTTATTATATGAACCTTTATATTCAATCTGAATATAATGTACTCATAATGTGTTTAACTCTTATTTCTTAAATTTCTAAGACATAGTATACACATACACAATTATATATGACCTGAAATAGTACACAGACATATACATATAACACATATAAATATTATAGGAACGTGATTAATATGTATAACATTTAAATATTGATCTTGTCTTTACAAGCGTGGTTTTCAATATATACCACTTAAATAAAACTTTCAATTAATTAAAATATTTATTAAAATATTAATAGAGAACATTTATTACATTAATTGATTCTGTTTTTAATGTCTCAATTAATTAACAATCTTCTAATTATGTAATTCTCATATTTAAAATTACTCATTTAAGCAATTACAAAATACAATAAAATAATATGGTTCTTGCTTGACCATTTATTTAAGAGATTACTACAGTTATACTCAATTATATTTTGAACAATTATTTATTCATTATTCAAATCTAAATATATATTAACGTTCTTGTAAACTTAAATATGGAAACTAGAGCTTTTGGCGATAGACCTCAGGGTCATTTATAATATTAAATAAATGTTCGACTACACCTGCATTTTTCTGCACCCATTTAACTTTGTTGTTACTGTCATCTGGACTCTCAAGTTTGTTGATCCTCTTCGGTATCAGCTTCTCTGTCTCTGCGTCGTTGAATTCCTCGCTCCGTCTCCTGGATGGTGAGTTCTGACGTGGACCTCTAGTCGTGATGATATACGGCTGGATGTAGCTGCATGTGCTGTCCCTGTGTTCTCTCGTCTTCTTGTCTAGTTCCTCGTCCTCTTCTTTCTTGTCCCTCATAGCTGTCTAGAAGTTCTATGTAGTTACAACTCTCGTAGATTCATTTATATAGTTTCAACTCTCGTAGATTCATTTATATAGTCTGTTTCAAATCACGCGAGTTCTTTAATAACTGCACCGACGTACTGCCGGTTTCATCGCACTTCAGTCTATATACTACCGTTTAAAACATTATTAAAACTTTGTAAAATTTACGGTGTTGAGATGCGTGGATTCCTCGTACTAAATAAACTTGATCTGAGAAAGAGTGTGTCGCTCGCTGGGGTTTTATACTGCTGCCTCGTTGGAATTCCTGCTGGAAACTGTTCTGACAACATTGAACAGGCCGGCGTGTCGGTTTAATCGTTAGTTTCAACTTACGCGTCTTTCTATGAAGCGCACACTTTTTTATAAATATTATTACACCAATCGTTCGGTACAATATTAAACCTTATTTATGCAAATTTTGACTGTTACGCTGTGTAAATTATGGCAGTGATGGCAAAATTTCACACGGTGTCCGAACCGTTCCCACGATTAATGACCACTTAACACCAAAATGAAGTGCCAGGCGTCAGCTATGTTTTTACATATGTCGCTGATTCGTGTGACTTATGGTTCACGTACAGTACTAAAAAAACTGAGTGAAATCTTCCACCCCCGTTTGCATAATTTAACCTGTCTGTTATTTACACATGTACACATACACACACACGCAGACTGATACACAGGCGACCGCATGTCATTCTGACATCACCTCTGCGAGTTAGCGCGTGTCAATTGCTCCCCTTCGTTACATTTTAAAACCAACTAAGCCATATGTTTCCATATACATGCTTACTTACAATATTTGATTTATTTAAAAATAAATACTACTTATATTTATTACATTATTTCTAATACCTAACGTATATTTATTATATCATTTTTATTATGTACATCTTACATATTTCATACTTATATACGAAAGCACGTTATCATACCTCAGTCAGGGGTTGATACATATTGTTAGTAAATGAGTACGTACGGTTCAAGTCCCCACTGTTGAGTTCGTTAATTTGTAATGGGACAAGTACGAGCGTCTCGTTATTTTCACGCAATGTAAGCCTATTCGTTGCTATGAACGGGTATGTTCCCCTGTTTTACTCTCTTATGTCGTTTAGTTTACTTAATTATTTAAGTATCTGAGATATTTGGAGTTGTGGGATATATTGATGTAATTAATTAGTATTAACTTAGCTCTCTAAAAAATATCAGTGTTAGTGTACCTGAAACTTAAATAATTAATGCGTTATTCTGTAATTTCGTTCAACCCTATTATACCTTGAAGAGAATTATGTCTAATTTTGTATTTTTACGCTCTCTCTTTGGTGTCAGATAATTCTGCTATAAGCGCTGTAGTATCGGCTCAACGAAACTTATAGGTTATTTCACTGTTTATGTTAACCAATTATTCTATACTTATTCAGTTACTTTTTATTCCCAACTCATTAAATCATACTCCAAATGACAAGATTTTGCAATTATATAAAGGTTCTTTATTTGTTTACTTCTTTAACATTGAATAAGATATGTTCTAACTAACATATGCTTGGGCTATAGATTGCGTGAATCGATTGTTGATTATTCCGATCCTTTATTTAAATTCAGTTATATAGTGTGTTTAATTTGTAATTAATTTAATTCAGGGTGTGAAGGTTCTTGTAACTGTGGGGAAGATTAAAAATACATAGATAAGAATGCAAGATTTACAAATTTGAAGTGTTGTGTAGTTAGTATGATTAATATAATAATAATTTACCAGACTAGAACGAAGCAAATCGTGTAGGCGGTTGATTGATAAATTTACTGTTCTGTACGATTATGCCGTACGATATTCTTTCTTCGGTTTAATAAATGGAATTCTTGTCCTGTCCACTTCGGAAATACAGCTCCCTAGATTGATTTACAGCCCGATTGATGCTTCTTCTGCAACTCCTGGATCCAGATACGTTCTTCTCTCGGTTGAAGCAATTAGTGATGTTCCGTTTATTTGAAAGGTTATAAATTCTGGTGTAGTGTATATTATTATTTGTGATACTTTTGACTCTTTCTATTTGGTTTAATGTATCGTCAATTCCTTTCGGATATGGGACAGTTCAAGTCCTTTCTTGTAGAATCCAGTTATTTATTTCCTATTGCGATTTCATACTATTGTCTTGTTTGGTTAATTTATACTGGCAAGAGTCATAAATATTATCATTAGTATTTTGTATTTTATAATAGTATTTACTAATTTAGTATATTCCAATTAAATAGATATTTCTTGGTTTTTTATTAATCTCATCACATTCAGATCATCAAAGCAATTATTGTCAAATCAACAACTTCCTCTTTTCCTGTCGTCCCTAGCAACACATGATTTTTCTTCCTTCCACATGTTTTGAATATAGTGTTTATTTCATATATTTTTTGTCTATTCCTTATCAATTTGCTATCCTATCGGAATGTAACTTTACCGATAGTTGGTTTATTATTTTCTACACATATTCTGCTGGTTTTTTTATATAAGCCTGTTTTTTCTTTTTCATATTTAATACCCTTTCGATATTAAACGTTATTAATCGATATCATGGCATTATGGCATTATCATAATTTGTATAAATTTTATTATATAATTATTATATTAATTAATTTAATGTTTTTTTTCTAGCTCTTCAAAGCGTATTCATTAATTATTATTAATTGATGTACCTAACCTTTATGTTATGAGTGGTTATATAGTAGTTTTGGCTGTTAGGCCTTTTATTGTAAACGGATCTACCTGTGTTTATAACTGGTAAACATCTATAGCCCCTTTTACATAAATTCATACATATAATCAAATCTTAACTATTAACATTTACATAAACAATTATTTTTTCCATATCTAATAACAATTTTATCTTGACCTATGGATCACATATAAGAAAATTCAAATCTATTAACGTTAATTAGCTGCTTCACACTTCATTCTACAACAGTCATTGAATAATACATCTTGTTTCATTATCTTTCATTAACTCAACACATGTTTGGTATAACATAACATAAACTTTATCATAATATTTGTTGTCACAAAATAATATCTCTTAACTCAAAATTCTTATTTGCTATTACTATAAAGTAAATTATTGTTTCATTTTTTGTTTGCTCTTCACTGAACATATATCATCAACTATTATCTAACTTACAGGTTCATTTATTCTTGTTAATACTACCTTGCATCCTTATTTACCTTTATCTATAATTATAAATGTAATTTTTAGATCTTTGTTCTATCATGGGGTTAGATATTGACTTGTTTATTATTCTGTTAACCTTGTTTTTATGTAACACGGATGCTAGCATTTCTGTTGCGTTACATATGCTCCCCCTCCTAAAAAAGTTTAGTTTACCTGAATGAAGTTTAGGTCAAATAAACTTGTCTTTTTCACATGCCTTTTCTTCATTTCATTGTTAATGGTTGACAATGGGATTTTCAATGTAACTTCATTAGACTAGTATTAATACTTTTTTTTTTATTTAATAACATTTCATCATTTTAATTAACATTCTTGATCATTTTTAATTTCTGTAAACATTATTTGTTGATAGTTGGCTACCATATTCAATGATACATTAGTTTCACATCTCTTCTACTTATAATTACTATAATCACTGTATTTCTCAATTATTCTTCTGTCAACTCATTTCTTTCTGTTTTCCTCGTCCTACTCTTTTGGAAACTGAAGTCATTCTTGCAACTATTCTAATATTCCTTAAATATTTAATTTCCCTAACAATCCCTAATACATGCGTTGGTACAGTTCAGAGAGGCACTGTTTGGCTTCATACTCTGCTGTCCACACCACATCTTTATATAGTACTGCTGGAATTCATCTACAGTCAGCTATAAAATATAATAATCTCCTAATAATCTCTTTAATTATTTAATAAAAAATATTTGGGAAAAATTTTTTTTCTTTGTTGCTTTTATATTTCTTCATTACTATCCTTCATATTTTGTGATTCCATTTTAGTTCCTTAAACATTCTTTGATATTAAATTTGACAGTTATTATTTGTAATCATTTTTGTTTTCATTTTTGTTGTGATTGTAATGCTAAGTATCTTCTTCATTTGTTTTTTCTCTGATCTCAATATTTTCTAAATAGTTGTTGTGTGATGATCATTATAACTGTATTTCTGACTAAATACATTCCTTAGCCCAACTATTCTTCTTCTTATCGTATTTCATTATTTTGGCTGTTTATTTTTCAATGAATTATGTTCATAAATACTCTTTCTTTCTTGTCTTCTTTAACATTACATTGGTTACATTCAATTGTTTACTGAAGTCGTTTCCTTCATTTGGCAATGTGGTATGTATTTCAGGTCATATGATTTTTCTCTTTCTTTATTTTGCATAGGTAGATTTGAGGTAAAAACTTTTATCTTGGGGTTTCATTATTTATCATTCACATTATTTCTTTGTAGACGTTTAGTAATAGTTCTCGCTTTCTTCTGTAATCTTGGGATTTCATTATTCATTATTCACACTATTTCTTTATAAACATTTAATAATAATTCTCGCTTTCTTCTGTAATCTTGGGGTTTGTTTATTCATTGTTCTTAATACCTTCTTCATAACTATATATTTTAATTCAGACTTACTTCATTTTGAATGACACATTTTTTTTTCTATTTATTTTATTGTTCAAAAAATTCTCTTTTATTTACAAGTGTTTTTTATTCAAAATCGATAATAAGTGGTTCTTATTGTATTTTAGAATTTAGTGGTAGTATTCAACTCAAATTCTTTTTAAATTCCAATAATTTTCTCTTCAAGACTGGTAATAAGTTGTTCTTATTATATTTTAGAATTTATTCATTATATTTCTTTATGGACTTAGTAATTTTTTTTTTCTTACTAAATTCGTTTTATGTATAATAGTTATTTCAAATAATTTTTGTAAGTTGGTCTTACTGTCTTTTAGAATTTTGCTGTTACATATATGATTTCGTTATTACTATTACTGTTTACATATTTCTTATCCTCTTCCAATAAATCTTCCCTGATATTCTTTAAATAGTGGTTATTAATTATGGTTATTGCACGATTATTCTTAATTTTGTTTATAAGTCGTTATTCCCCAAGATTACGGTTCAGTGAAGGGTATTCATTAATTTTCACTGCCTCTACTAGTTTAAATGAGGGCTTCCCCTCTTCTCTATTTTCATTTTGATTACTGTGTTGATTTTGTACGGTTTCAGTGCGATCCTCCGTATTAGGTTCCGCTATCCTATAATTTCCTTCAGGTGGATAGTTGTCTTCACGCCGGGACTGGTCATAATGGTTGTCATATCGGTGACTCCTTGGGTAATACCGTCGCTGATTACCTTGAGGCCTGGAGTAGATATAATTGACGTTATGCCTATAATTATTGGGTCGTCTGTCCCCATCTCCTCTATTATTGTGACTATCACGGTAATTATAATTATTGTTGCCACGATAATTATAGTTCCTGGAATTATTATTCGCGTGCTCATTTTAGGTTCTATTGGCATTAACGTTCTGCGCAGGTCGATTGTGATCATTATTATGAGAATTGGTTGGTGGCGCGTTATTATTATACTTCTGATATTTATAATTTAACATTCTATTTCTTTGGTATTGGTTCTCGTGCTCATAATTCTCCAAGAATTTGGCCATGGCTGGAATCGTTTTGATTTGACTACACATACGTGCATTTTTTATCCCTTCCTCGTAATGGTATGATAGTTGTATCACCAAACATTCTTCGGGAATTCTGGGCTCTAAGTTCCGCGCCATACATACCTTTCCTAGAAAGTATGAAGTAGGAGACTGCCCTATGTTTGTTTCGTATCGACCGTTACTCAAATTATTCCTAATCATGCTCTGGGTCGATTCAGACCAATATTTCTCTTTAAACTGTTTTTTGAACTCAGTCATGTCCAGTATATCCGGGCGCACTGCTGTCCACCAATTATCATAAGTATCTTTAAACGTTTCATCAATCATACTGCGTATAATACTCCAGCGATTTTCTCTATTTCTTGCGATCACCTCTTCCAATCTCTTTAAAAATTCCATCGGATTGCACTTGTAATTACGAAAATTAATCGATTCCCGGTTCTCGTGGTTATTTGTATGACTATGTTGGCATGTCCTATCCCGCCATGAATCTACTTCTTCTTGTAATTGTAATTCACGTCTACTAATTTCCTCTATTTTATTTTTACTGGTATTAATTTGACCTTCCATACTGTTTAAATTGCCATAGACTCTTTCGAGTCGTTCACCCATGTCTGTCTGTATTTGCGTAATCCCTTCCTTATTCTCTTCCCGTACCTGATGTACTTCGTTTTTAATTTGCTCATATTTTCCGACAGTTTCCTGTTGGACTTCTTCGACCAATGTTTTATTCTCAATTTTTACGTCATTAATTTTATTTTGTAGTTCTTCACGCACCCGTACTATTGTTTCGTTAGATTTTTCTAACCCTTCATTTGTTTTGGCCATTTCTAATTTTCTTTCCTCATTATTTTGGTCTACCTTCTGGTTAATTGTCACATGAAGATTTTCAATTTTTTCATTAATTTGCCTTAAATTCTCTTCATGTATTTGTAGGATGTCTTCCTTCATTTGTTTTACACCCTCATCATTCCTATCTAACCTTTCGTGAATTTGGTTTAATCTTTCGTTCATTTGTTTTGAGGTTTCTTTATTTTCCTCATTTGTTTTATCGTATTTTTCCTCCAGTCTCTTTGAGTTTTCATCCTGTTTCCTAAAATTCTCCTTGTTTTCCTCATTGGTTTTATCGTATTTTTCCTCCAGTCTCTTTGAATTTTCCAATAATAGTTTAAACATCTCCTGCGTACTCAAGTCTTCTTTTTGGTTAGGCTTATCTGGTTGATCCCCTTGGGCAACTTCTTCAATTATTTCCTTTTCCTTGTCCGTAATAATTTCAGGTTCCGCTATTTCGTCTGTCTGTTGTTCCATTTCACTATCCGTTATTAGTTCTATTTCCTGTTCTTGTTCATCTATTTCCTTCTCCGTTTCTCCTGCCCTAATCCTTGATCTACCTCTGGTATGCATGTTTATTCTCCCGCAGTTGCCTGCTCTGGTTAAGTAATATTAATATAGTTATAGTTACTTAACTTAAGCCCTACACTGGTTGAGCGCCAATTTGTTAGTAAACTAGATTCCTCTCCTTAAAGTCCCACGTTGGGCGCCAATTTGTTAGTAAACGAGTGCGTACGGTTCAAGTCCCCACTGTTGAGTTCGTTAATTTGTAATGGGACGAGTACGAGCGTCTCGTTATTTACACGCAATGTAAGCCTATTCGTTGCTATGAACGGGTATGTTCCCGTTTTACTCTCTTATGTCGTTTAGTTTACTTAATTATTTAAGTATCTGAGATATTTGGAGTTGTGGGATATATTGATGTAATTAATTAGTATTAACTTAGCTCTCTAAAAAATATCAGTGTTAGTGTACCTGAAACTTAAATAATTAATGCGTTATTCTGTAATTTCGTTCAACCCTATTATACCTTGAAGAGAATTATGTCTAATTTTGTATTTTTACGCTCTCTCTTTGGTGTCAGATAATTCCGCTATAAGCGCTGTAGTATCGGCTCAACGAAACTTATAGGTTATTTCACTGTTTATGTTAACCAATTATTCTATACTTATTCAGTTACTTTTTATTCCCAACTCATTAAATCATACTCCAAATGACAAGATTTTGCAATTATATAAAGGTTCTTTATTTGTTTACTTCTTTAACATTGAATAAGATATGTTCTAACTAACATATGCTTGGGCTATAGATTGCGTGAATCGATTGTTGATTATTCCGATCCTTTATTTAAATTCAGTTATATAGTGTGTTTAATTTGTAATTAATTTAATTCAGGGTGTGAAGGTTCTTGTAACTGTGGGGAAGATTAAAAATACATAGATAAGAATGCAAGATTTACAAATTTGAAGTGTTGTGTAGTTAGTATGATTAATATAATAATAATTTACCAGACTAGAACGAAGCAAATCGTGTAGGCGGTTGATTGATAAATTTACTGTTCTGTACGATTATGCCGTACGATATTCTTTCTTCGGTTTAATAAATGGAATTCTTGTCCTGTCCACTTCGGAAATACAGCTCCCTAGATTGATTTACAGCCCGATTGATGCTTCTTCTGCAACTCCTGGATCCAGATACGTTCTTCTCTCGGTTGAAGCAATTAGTGATGTTCCGTTTATTTGAAAGGTTATAAATTCTGGTGTAGTGTATATTATTATTTGTGATACTTTTGACTCTTTCTATTTGGTTTAATGTATCGTCAATTCCTTTCGGATATGGGACAGTTCAAGTCCTTTCTTGTAGAATCCAGTTATTTATTTCCTATTGCGATTTCATACTATTGTCTTGTTTGGTTAATTTATACTGGCAAGAGTCATAAATATTATCATTAGTATTTTGTATTTTATAATAGTATTTACTAATTTAGTATATTCCAATTAAATAGATATTTCTTGGTTTTTTATTAATCTCATCACATTCAGATCATCAAAGCAATTATTGTCAAATCAACAACTTCCTCTTTTCCTGTCGTCCCTAGCAACACATGATTTTTCTTCCTTCCACATGTTTTGAATATAGTGTTTATTTCATATATTTTTTGTCTATTCCTTATCAATTTGCTATCCTATCGGAATGTAACTTTACCGATAGTTGGTTTATTATTTTCTACACATATTCTGCTGGTTTTTTTATATAAGCCTGTTTTTTCTTTTTCATATTTAATACCCTTTCGATATTAAACGTTATTAATCGATATCATGGCATTATGGCATTATCATAATTTGTATAAATTTTATTATATAATTATTATATTAATTAATTTAATGTTTTTTTTCTAGCTCTTCAAAGCGTATTCATTAATTATTATTAATTGATGTACCTAACCTTTATGTTATGAGTGGTTATATAGTGGTTTTGGCTGTTAGGCCTTTTATTGTAAACGGATCTACCTGTGTTTATAACTGGTAAACATCTATAGCCCCTTTTACATAAATTCATACATATAATCAAATCTTAACTATTAACATTTACATAAACAATTATTTTTTCCATATCTAATAACAATTTTATCTTGACCTATGGATCACATATAAGAAAATTCAAATCTATTAACGTTAATTAGCTGCTTCACACTTCATTCTACAACAGTCATTGAATAATACATCTTGTTTCATTATCTTTCATTAACTCAACACATATTTGGTATAACATAACATAAACTTTATCATAATATTTGTTGTCACAAAATAATATCTCTTAACTCAAAATTCTTATTTGCTATTACTATAAAGTAAATTATTGTTTCATTTTTTGTTTGCTCTTCACTGAACATATATCATC
Source organism: Magicicada septendecula (assembly GCA_034769895.1). Lineage (NCBI taxonomy): Eukaryota > Metazoa > Arthropoda > Insecta > Hemiptera > Cicadidae > Magicicada > Magicicada septendecula. Next base: position 342,499,222 of record CM068372.1, on the reverse strand, counting down.
AACTATTATCTAACTTACAGGTTCGTTTATTCTTGTTAATACTACCTTGCATCCTTATTTACCTTTATCTATAATTATAAATGTAATTACTAATCTTTGTTCTATCATGGGGTTAGATATTGACTTGTTTATTATTCTGTTAACCTTGTTTTTATGTAACACGGATGCTAGCATTTCTGTTGTGTTACAATATACTTATGCTAAAAGTATCGTTGCAATATATTGTAATAACACGATGTCCATCTAATTGTAAACGTGTAAGAGTGTAATTGGGGTAATGTGTATACTCTCAAGTCTTACCAATCCGTCGTCGCTCTGGAACGTAACTCACGCAGATTGTGTCCGTCGTGAACGTACAATAACCGGTATCGGAGTCCTTACCTGTTGTTCACTAGGGGTGTATAAATCCCGGGTGGTGCCAAATTGTTTAATTAAAACAATTTTTAAAAAATTAGGATGATTGGGCGATCTCAGCTCAGGCGGTGTGAAGAATTCAAATTTATTCCCGCCTTAATTCAACCTTCTTAATCAAGCAGGTAGTTCGCTGAGTTTGCGACATGAGCGCTTGCAGTCAACCTAGTTGTTCGCTAAAATGCACAAATTTATAATACACTTTCCTAATGAAATAAAAAACAGTGGTTACACTCAGTACTAGTTTATTCATTGGTGATTGTTAATTACTCAGTTTGACATAAATTATATTTTGTTTTTTAATAAATTTGCACCAACAATTATTATGAGACAATTTCTCTAAGGTTTAGAGAATCGATTTTGAACGAATTATACAGCCAAAGATGGCGACTGTTTTGTTTGTTTACAATTTGTTCCGTTCAAAACCCAGGTTCTTGAGATTACGATAAAAGGATTATTAATGATTACAATAAAAACTACACTACCTTACATTATTTGTACTTAAATAATATAATGTGTAAATATAATTTGTTCCTGAAATGTAGTAAAGTGTGTTTCAAAAGTTCGGAATTTAACAGGTTATTTTATTAGTTGACAAATTTTCAGTGTCTTAATTTTTACTTAATCTTTGAAAGAAATTATATTCAGTTTATAGTGAGAGTTCGTATTACTGTGAGAAATATTTAAAGTGAATTTATTTCTGAAAATCGGGTAATTTAATAATACTTATCAAATTAGTATACTTGATGTAAACAGTCGTTCAGTTGAAATGAAATGGGGCGGCATTAGTCATCAATTTTCAATGATCTTGGGGCTTAATTCATTACCATGAATGGTCTTGCGTCCTTTTCATGTTAGTGGTAGTAATTTATTCACTTAAATTTCAGGTAAAATGGTCCTTGGCATCAGTTAAAGGTTCTCGTACATCGTCTGCTTCTTACTTGTTCATCTTTTGGAATTTTGTTTACTTTTTTGACATTTTAAATTAAAATTTTGGTCATTCACGGCCTGCCATCTATTCTGGAAGAGCGTCACTTTATGAGTAATAAGATTTAACGGAAAATTCGTAACCAATTATAATTCGTAACCAGTTGTCATGGTTACAAATTAATTCCGATTGGTTAATCTTGACATATAACCATTGTTATCAATTTTGAATTTTTATTCAAAATTACTGTATATCTTCTGATTGCTTTTATTCTTCCGTCTTCCTTCCTATGTATTAAATATTATCACTACTGTTTGTATTTCCTTTCAAAGATTATTTTAACATCCCATAAGGTTGGGTTCTATAATGTATTATTGTTTATACAATTATGTTAATATTTGTTAATTATTTTTCTTTTTTATTTTAAGTTCTTATTCTAACATTTTTCTTTTAATATGATTCACACATTATCCTTGGCTAGTTCTTTGCCTTGGATTTGTTAATTTCCTTTTTAATTTTTTACAATTTGTAGTTATTTGTTTTTTGACAGTTAGGCATTTCATAGGCCTAAGTAGTAACTGATTCTATTTACTTATTTTACACAAATTACATCTTATTTTACCGTAATGTGTTTTGTTTTGTTATTATAATTGATTTGTTTATTTGTTGTTGTGTTTTGGATCTGTTTTTATACTAATCGTATGTTCCCATTAGTTTTTACATTATGGTCTGTTAACTATTTCCTAACTGATTTTCCAGTGTTGTTTTGTATTGATTCACCTTCTTATTTATTTAAATTGCCATTGTTAATAATTTGGTTATTACTCACTACTCTTTATTACATAAAACATAACATCTAGCCTATGGTCTGTATCATTCCTTCAGCCATATCCTATTCATAAATTTAATTGAACAATTTTTTAACAGCTATTGAGAAATGTTTGTTAACCATTGGTTTCATTCTTATTTATTTTTAGGTGATAACACATCATCACAACATTTAAACTTATTTAATTGATTATCCCTTATAACATGGGGTGTTTATTGATTTTGTTTTAATTTCTTTACTATATATTTTTTTTCTTATATTATCTCTACTTTCTATCCATGTTAACACTCACTGTTGACATTCTATGGGCTTTCTCCCCTGAATAACATCGTATCCTTCATTTATATTTAATCTTAATGTACTATCTTTAACTACTATCATTATCAAAATTTTTACTTACTATTCATGTTCACCATTAAATCGTTTAGTGTTTATCACTGATTTATTAAGTGTTCTTTAACTATCATTCTATTTCCTAATTCTATCAATAACAATATTCTTATTTATTAATAACATTCACTTTTAAACCATTTAGCGTTTATCACTGATTTACTAAGTGTTTTTTATCTATCACTAGATTTTCTCATTATTTTGGGGTTTTTACACTTTCACTTTTGGCACTTCTTAAATTTTTATTTTAAGTGTTTATTAGTGGGTAATCCCTACCATTACTTTTTCTTTGTCACTTAGTTATTTTTATTTTCTCACTATCTCACCATCTCTCTCTTTACAAATATTATTTATACTATTAATAAGTTTATGCCCTTATAGAGTTCTTTCTTACATATAACTCTAATTCTTGGGTTAGTGTACTTTTATTTATCGGGTTTTGTCAATTATTATTTACATTTATCATTTAGTCAATACTAATACTTGTTTTTTACATTGGTTAGTTACGGGGTTCGTTTCCTTTATGATTTTTAAGTGTATCATTTCTCCCTTCCATATTCTATATTATTTGTGTGTGTTTTATCATTTGGTTTCACTTTATTTCCTTTATATTTGCTTTGTTTCATTTTTATTTTCCTTCTTCTTCTCCTTCATTTCCATTTTGTTTCATTTTATTTTGGGTTTTATCTGGCCAATCTCTGGGGTTGGGTTAAAGTCGTTTGTTTGTCAGTCTAGTCTATTCTTTTAATAATTACTTTTGTTTACCATTCTTCCTTCTTCTTTCTTAACTACATTTTATATTTTTTCTTCATTATTTATTTATCAAATTATATTACTTTTTAGCATTTCTTTCATACTTATAGATATCAAATATGATCTGATGCCCTTCCACCAAAATTGATCATTTTATAAAACGTGATTCTAAGTTTGATGAAATTATCAATTGTATTGTATCTTCTTCTTCTTAAATTCTCCTGCTTCTTGTTCAGTTTCATGTTCAATTCTGTATCTTTTACTCCCTTTCTGCTGAGTCTTTTCTTCATTATTTTCTCCTATTACGATCTGGCTTATTGATTTTTATTATAAATTATTCCCTATAAATCTTATTTTCCCTAACTATCCCTACTTTGTAGCAGAAATCGATTCGGATGGGCTCTATTGGCTTACCTAACTCCGTCGTTCAAAACTACACCTTTTCTGAGGTCAGGGGAACATCATTCCTGCTCAGTTAAATGATTGCTGGACTTATTCAACAGTCAATATTAATTAATGAATCTTCAATACAGTCATCTTGTGACTAATAATAATATTTGTTGGGAATCTTTTACTTTTTTATTTCATTATTGCTCAGTTCGAGTCATATTTAATTCTCAATTCTCTCTGTCGATACCCTTTGATAATGCTTGAGGCGTTGATTTTTTATTGATAAAATTAACCTTTTTATTCACTTTCAAGTACTCTCTGATTCATCTCATTTTATATTATAACTCTTAGAATATATATTTTATTTATTTATTTCCATCTTGATCATTGGTTTGTTTATTTTATCTCACATATTTTTTCTAAATTGTAGTGGAAGTTGATCATTTCGTTTTTTTTCACATATTTTTTAAATATCATAGTAAGTTTGTCGTTCTTACTAGTTAGGAATTTTTGTAGCTCATTCCTTTATTTTATTTTTTTAAATTTTTCCTCATATGTTGTCCAAACGTTATTGTAATTTGATCTTATCTATATTTTCTTATTTTATCATTTATCTCAAATATTTTATACATGGTATTGCAAGGTGATCTCACATAATTTCTTCGTTATTACTTATCATTGATTAGTTTATTTTATCTCATATTTTCCTCTAAATAACAGTGTAAGCTGATCTTACATAATTTTTGAATTTTGATAGTTTATATACTTCTTACATATTTTTTCTTTTCCATTGGTTTGCATGGTCGGTCTACCTAAAATCAGTCCCATTTTTCGGTGTTCATCTGCACTTGGTTTACCCATGGTCCATGATTACATGAGTTCCCTCCGTTGTTCGGATTGCTGTCATTTTCAGAATGATTTCTGTTCTTGTCCACTTTCTTGCTACTATCTTGTATTTAAATGTTAGTCGTAAAATTTTCACTTGTTTCCAGTACTACCTCAATCACTTAATTATTTTGTTTATATAATACATAGGTCACTGGTATATCCATCATAGATGCTATCATTGATATCGGATTATGCATGTTGTAACGTCACAGAACGTTCCATAAAGGAAATTAATTGCAAAGTAAATTATCATAAGAGGAAAGTGAGATGAACAGTATCGAACCCAAGTAATCCAAAAAATTTTGTAATATTGTCCGATAATTAATATCATTAACATGAAAAAAACGACCAAGACTATGATCAAGACTCAAACCCCATATATATTGTTTAAGTGAAGAACAGTGTAAAACTGATAATGTACTATAAGAGAAACAGATAATCTCAGAAATGACCAAAATGAGGTCATGACATATTAAGAAATGTAACTCTGAATAGGGTATAAAAAACTATTTATTGTGAATTAATGGACAAGATCTATTATTATACTTTATAATATAAATAAAATGAATGTATTAAATGATTTGAACACATCATTAAAAAGGATGTAAGTTAAAATAAAAAATATATAAATGTTATGACAAAAAACCAAGGTTTTGGAGTTGAGACCAATCACTCAGATTTTATGTGAAAATTAATTATTATAGAATTAATATAAAAACTATATGTAAATGTCAATTAGACAAAGACAAACAAATTATTTTAAATAGAGAAAGCTGTAAATTGATTAGAAGTCAATTAAAATAATCAAAAACAGTGTTAAACTGAAAACATGTGATGAACATATAAAATTGTAATATTTATGAATTTAATGTAATCAAAAAGCAACAAAATTGTATTTTAAAGTTGAAACACAATATAAAGTAACTCTACTTATATATATGACCACCTAAAACACTTTAACAGTCAAGTTATGAAACTATTTACCTATACCATACCAGGCTGAGACCAAAAAACAATCACAAAAATAGTCATATTTGACAGACTAATTGTATAATATTAGAAAAAACAAAGGAAAAAGGTACAATCCTATAATGTACAATGGAAACATACTTGCTCAATTGAAGACAAGCTTAATTCATAGAGAATTTTTAAATATAAAAGTGAAAATTGTCACACTCATGGAATAACTCATCTGTACAAAAACAGTGAGATGCTAAGTAATATTACAATAAAAATAAAATGTATTAGGATAAACTGTAATTAATTACTTTATTGCTGTTTTATTAATTAATTAGTTACATTTAATTTGAGGTGTATATTTATCGGGCGCCATGTTGCAAACTGAAATACCACAAATATGTGTAATTAATGCTTGATACCTTTACTTGGTGAAAATCCATTGTAAATTATAGTAAAAAATAAAACCATAAAATAGTTTTAGTGATTTCCACTCGTCAATTTATTAAAATTATAAAACCAGACAGCTGTTTCGGCAGCACAGTGCCTTCATCAGATGGTGTAAGCTGACTAATTTTCGTACAAACAATACAGAATATAAAATATAATACAAGTGCTGTTGTATAGAGAGCGATAGTAATCTCGTGTCAATAAGATTTATACACATTACACAAACATATAACATAACATATACCAAGTCTATTTATACAAATTAAGCAAAGGCGAGCTATTTAGATCTAACTGATCATTTAATAATACATTTAAATATTTGTGTTTATTAATTTCAAGGGTTTCTAATAAATCAAGCTTTGGACCTTTATCAGATAAATGTAAAATTTCAAAATTGTCATTATAACTATGGTCTTTTTCTAACAAGTGATTTGCATAATTTGATTTGCCATCATTATATCTAAAACTATAATTGTGACCATACATTCTTTTTTCGAAAGATCTACCTGTCTGTCCGATATACACTTTATTACAAGACCCACAGGATAATTTGTATACACCAGACTTTTGCAGTTTATCTGTTTTACTCTTGTTATTTTTAATATATTTTCCCAAAGAAGACTGCGTCTTAAAAGCTATATTTACATTCCTTTGTGTGAAATATTTACCAATATTGTCAGAAGCAGAACCTATGTAAGTGAGAGTGTGATATCTTTTAATCTGTGTTGAGGGAGGGTAAACTAGTTTTAAAGCTTGTGAATAAAATTTTTTGTTTAACAAGTGATCTATGAGGCTAGGTTGGTAACCATTGTTGACAGCTATTTGTTTAATAATGTTAAGTTCTGATTGGAAATTTGAGTCTGATAACGGAATACTAACTACTCTGTGAATAAAACTGTGAAAAGCAGCCAATTTATGTGAGTATGGATGTGTGGAAGTAATGTGTATTGTCATATCTGTATGTGTAGGCTTATGAAAAATACCGAAGTCTAATTTATTATTGCATTTTGTTATTGTAAGGTCTAAAAAATTGATACTATTGTTATCTTCTAATTCTAAGGTAAAGCTAATATTTTTGTGTAAATTGTTAATAAAATTAAGAAAGATCTGTAATTGTCTACGTGTACCTAGAAAAATTGCTAAAATATCGTCCACATATCTATACCAAAAAATAAACAATTTGAAATAAGGGTGTGCTCTAATTTTAGTTTCTATGTAGTCCATAAAGATTTCAGCTGCCAAAGGGCTAAGTGGATTTCCCATTGCAAGCCCTTCTTTGCCAATATAGATCTTTCCATTAAATTCAAAGTAGTTTTGATTAAGGCAAACCTTCAGTAAATTCAAGATATCCTCTCTCATAAAGGGGTTATTACAATTTTCAATTAATAATTTTTCTACAATATCTATTACATCAGTCGGTGGAATACTCGGAAACAAATTTCTCACATCAAATGATAATAAAACAGCTTTGTCTGGGATATGTGAATCTTTAATTCTGTTAATTAAGTCTAGTGAATTTTTAATACTATGTGTTGATTGAAATTTGCATTGTGTTTGTATAATCTTAATTAGTCTTTTAGATAATTTAACAGAAGGAGCAGTTACATATGATACCACTGGTCTAATTGGATGGTTATCCTTATGCAATTTAATTAAAGAGTAAAGCTTTGGTGGCTGAGGATTCATTACTGATAAAAAATCCAAATCTCGATTATCAAAGAAAGAACAATTCTTTATAGCCTGTTTAACATCTATTTGAAATTTAAAAGTCGGGTTAATATCAATGGGTTCAAAAGAGTTCCAACATTCAAGCGTCTTGTTTACATACAAATATGTGTACTTAGGTGTACAAATACGTGTACTTACACGTATATGTAATGGTACAAATATGTGTACTTACCTAAGGTCAGAATTCGTGTTATACGAACCAGAGTCGAGGAATATATTACCTGAAATAATTCACTCGTGTTTCTGTTTGTTACCATTGAAATTACCTTTTATTGTTAATTCCGTACAAATGAATGTGACTCTACTGTGTGTAAAACAAACACGCTACTATCCGCCATGAGGCGTAATTCAATTCTTCAAGTTAAATTTCCCCTTAAACATTTCACAAGCCCTCCAAAATAAATATGTATTATAATATTAAAATGTTAAACATATTAAACATATATATGTATATAAATTTACAGTGGCACAACCCAGCACTTTTTAATATATATTATTATCCATTCTTTCACTCCCTCTCTCTCTCTCTCTCTCTCTCTCTCTCTCTCTCTCTCTCTCTCTCTCTCTCTCTCTCTCTCTCTCTCTCTCTCTCTCTCTCTCTCTCTCTCTCTCTCTCTGGTACAATTATTTATTATGAGCTCATTTAAGTTAATTTTGTTACTTGATTACTTTTGGTCATATTAAGAAAGATTCTTTGTATACTTTCGAATATTAAAAATTTTGTATAATTTGGTTACAGCCAATTTGTACTTAGCTGTCACTTCCTGTACTTTTGAGTTATCGAAAATGTCTCATCTTGATCACACACTCTCGAATCTGGACTGTCTCATCATCGTTGATCACACGCTCCCGAATCTGTAGCGTCCCATCTAGATCTCACTTTTGCCAAATCTGTAGCGTCCCATCGTGGATTACACACTTCCGATGTTTAACTCAAAAAATGTTATTAATAAACTTTTGGTGGTGTAAAATTTAGATAATCACACTTCGTGAATTTGCCGGCCGTGTGAATTAGCCGACCGGCACACTTCACGGTCCGGACGAAAATGAACACGTTTCATCACTAAGCATTGCAGAGGTGGGGCAAAATACGCCACTGGTTCTTTGTTCAAACGGCCCAGCCTAGTTAAATACAATGCGCCTTGCATTCTTTCGTCTGACGTAATCATGGGTTGGTCTTGTTTACTTGTTATTGTGACAAACAGTTTTTTGCTACTTTTGTAATTTTCCACTGAATTCGACACAAATCCTGTTAACTCAATATTGCGTTCTTCACCAAAACTCTTATAGGGAATATAAAATGAAATACAATAATTATGTTTTGGAACCATAGTTTCCCAAAATTATTAGGGTACCAGAATTGTACCGTCACAAAACCCCCTCAATGAAAGATTTTATGCCAAAGCATAAAGACTTTCATTGACACATTCGTACTGCCTAAAGGGATCTGCTAGGATATGTCGCCACAACCCCCTTACTATTTATATGAAAAGAAATACAATAACTCACCCGTGGTCCGATGATGATGACAGTACCTGCACGACCTTACTGGACTTCTCCTTCGAGATCCCAACACCATAAGGCCAATCAGGCGCGTAAAGCTCCTGCTCTGATGCGTTGGCCAGCTCAGGACCGCCGTCACAACATCACCAAACACTGAAACAATAAATCAAAAATATCAAAATAGTGGCTTGGTATAATGCTATATCCCTAACAGATTTGTTTCCCCTTAGCTATGTGCTGGTTTGTGTTAAGAAGCACTGTGTTTGCTTCAAATCAACAAGAATTATATAAAAGTACCATTCTCTTACACTAATACATGATACATATTACATAATACATAATAATACACTCATCATTATACTAATACATCATAATACAGTAATACGGTTAATACATTAAACTAACCAATTTACATTTAACTTTGATTAAAATTTCTTTAAATTTGCGTATCAAATTATAAACATTACTTTTTAATTAATTAATTCTTTTAATTATTAAATTTTTATTAATTAGCCATCAATTATTTATTGTTTAATTCTTCACAATTTCAAATTTATTATTAATTATCATATTACAGTATTATTATTTCATCTCTTATTACCTCTCTACTCTGAATTTTCTACCTATCCTTTCACATTTTTATCATTTATTTGTCTGGGTGACTCCTGTATTCACTATGATTTGACTTATTATATAGGCGCTAACATTTATAATCTTACTCACCTTTCTTCCAACTAACCACTACTAACAACCAGATTTACATATCATGACACCAATTTCTCAATTATAAACACCTTCACTAATTCCATTTAAATCCTATGGCACCGCTCGTCTTTGTACTCGGATGTGTGTTCCCTACCTGGCCATATACATACATAATTTTTTGCCCTTCCAAAATATCGGCAAACACTCCCTTAAACTACGCTATTACCTGCCACAACGCTATACGTTGGCCACTCCTTATCACCTCACCCCCACTACAAAATATCATCATCAACAAATATATGTTTACCCTTTACTTTACTCACCTCTCTACATATAATCACTACTACTGTGTCCCTAAAATATCTAATACTCTCTTTGTATTATTTTCTTTAAAATTCTTATCTATCTAACTACCATTAACTCTAATTGACTAACTCACATGCCTTTATTTACACCCAGGCACTATTCCCTTTTAAACATTTTACCTTACTGTAATCATTGACAATTGCATTAGAAAATTCATCTCTCACCTACTCATAACAATACATCTCAATATTCAATATATATTATATACTTAATCATTTATTATTCATTAGAAATTTTCTTCATTACAAATTAATAATTTAACTTCATTACACAAACTTTCTTTTGTACCACATTAATTAAGTGATTAATTTTCAATTATTTATTAATTCAAGTATTTAAATTTTCACTATTCATCATTTGTTTAGTCAAAACAAAAACATGTTAATTGTTATTATTAAATCAATTAAACTTACTGTTACATATATGGTGTACATAAAATTTACCTGTAATACACAGCATTAAAATACATAAATACATTGACATTAATACAATTAGAAATATACAATCCAACTTCATTATTTTATCATTGATCAAAATCAGTTCATATGCAGTCCATTTAAAAATCACTGTTCACATATATTAAATGTTCATACACAATAAAACAATCTATCCTCCATCATTGAATAACAGTCGAATCTTAGGTCTATACAACTTATTTTGTAGTAAATAAATGATATTATTATTATCATTATAATATTTGTTTAATATTTTATATTCTTCCACAATCTCGTTTCCAGAATTAATAGGTTTATTCCATATTAATTTAGCATATACCATGTCATGATCGGGTATGGATCTGTCTACCTCAGTATTATCTGTCATAATCATATAAGTCATATAGTCATTTCTATCATAATTATCTACTACGACACCCGTTACTTCCCAAGGTAAGTAATTGTTATCATTATTCTCATCATCTACTATTATTACTATCTCAATTTCACTATAAGGTAAGTATTCACTATAATCCTCCACCATCTCTACTCCTAACCTTTCTACAAATTCTCTATACTTTCTATTTATCTTAAAAATCTCTATTACTCTCTTTCTCTCTCTCTCAATATATTTCTCACCATAACACCAAGCTACTCTCTCTCTCTCTCTCCAAATATGCAGGGGTCACTAACTCATAATTACTGAACCACCTATGAGGTACACAAAAAAACCAGGGAACTCTATTTGTAGACCTATCGTCTCCCAAATATAAATCTAAGGAACTCATGTCCTTGCTAAACACACGTGAAGACTTTTGTTCACCCCCTACTACAACATCAAGGGAAAATTCTACCCCCTGCATCCCTTTTATAAATATACTTTCTCTCAGCTCTCTCTCTCTGACTCAACACACACAAACATCTCATTATCACTCCCAATATTCTCATCATCATTTTCTAACACCATATTCTTAATTATATCATTGTTACTACCTGTAAACTCATTATTCAAATTATCATTGTTACTCACCTTGTTAGCACTTAAACTAACACTATTTTCTGTAAATGTATTATCATTACTACCCCCACTTTTATTCTTGTAATTCTCGTCTACTTTACTCTTCGGTATATCAAATATCTCGTCTACTAATGTTACTGTTTGTTCTGTCATTTTATCGAAATGCGTATACATTTCATCGATTCTTTTATCAAAGTGGCAATTTTGTCTTTTAATTTCAATCTTTAATTCATCAAACTTTACATCAAAACTATTTCTGATTTCATTTTTCTGCTCGTTAAATTGTTTATCAAAATTATCAAATTTGTCATTCAAGTTATTATATTTGACATTAGAATCACTTTTTTGCTCATCTAACTTCATGTCTAACTTTAACAATAATTGCATCATTCCACTAATCTCATCTGTTTTACTTTCGTCCCGAGTTGAGATGGGTGTTAATGGAACTGGATTTAATTCAGTGTCTCTGATCGTCCATCTCACTCGTAACTGTTTCTTCTACATTATCACCTTCACCAGTATTCATTTTGCTTATTTTATGTCTAACACATATAGGTCTATAACGTAACTTAACCCTACCTTTAGCACGTGTTTACATACTTTCCCAATTATCTCAGGTAAATATTCCGTTTCTCCAGTATATATACTCTACATAAAATTAGGTCTTATGTAGAGTCCCTGTTCGCGAAAGCCATTTGTGATTAATGACTTTAATTACAATAATTAATTAACTGGTTATATTTAATGTGAGGTGTATATTAATATCTCGGGCGCCATGTTGCCAACTGAAACACAACATATATGTATACAGTACTTACCTAAGATCGGAATCCGTGTTATACGAACCAGAGTCGAGGAATATATTACCTGAAATAATTCACTCGTGTTTCTGTTTGTTACCATTGAAATTACCTTTTATTGTTAATTCCGTACAAATGAATGTGACTCTACTGTGTGTAAAACAAACACGCTACTATCCGCCATGAGGCGTAATTCAATTCTTCAAGTTAAATTTCCCCTTAAACATTTCACAAGCCCTCCAAAATAAATATGTATTATAATATTAAAATGTTAAACATATTAAACATATATATGTATATAAATTTACAGTGGCACAACCCAGCACTTTTTAATATATATTATTATCCATTCTTTCACTCCCTCTCTCACTCTCTCTCTCTCTGGTACAATTATTTATTATGAGCTCATTTAAGTTAATTTTGTTACTTGATTACTTTTGGTCATATTAAGAAAGATTCTTTGTATACTTTCAAATATTAAAAATTTTGTATAATTTGGTTACAGCCAATTTGTACTTAGCTGTCACTTCCTGTACTTTTGAGTTATCGAAAACGTCTCATCTTGTTCACACACTCTCGAATCTGGGCTGTCTCATCATCGTTGATCACACGCTCCCGAATCTGTAGCGTCCCATCTAGATCTCACTTTTGCCAAATCTGTAGCGTCCCATCGTGGATTACACGCTTCCGAAGTTTAACTCAAAAAATGTTATTAATAAACTTTTGGTGGTGTAAAATTTAGATAATCACACTTCGTGAATTTGCCGGCCGTGTGAATTGGCCGACCGGCGCACTTCACGGTCCGGACGAAAATGACCACGTTTCATCACTAAGCATTGCAGAGGTGGGGCAAAATATGTCACTGGTTCTTTGTTCAAACGGCCCAGCCTAGTTAAATACAATGCGCCTTGCATTCTTTCGTCTGACGTAATCATGGGTTGGTCTTGTTTACTTGTTATTGTGACAAACAGTTTTTTGCTACTTTTGTAATTTTCCACTGAATTCGACACAAATCCTTTTAACTCAATATTGCGTTCTTCACCAAAACTCTTATAGGGAATATAAAATGAAATACAATAATTATGTTTTGGAACCATAGATTCCCAAAATTATTAGGGTACCAGAATTGTACCGTCACAAAACCAGGTATTCCCAAAGATAAACAATATAACAAACTCTAAGTGAATACCCAAAAAATCCCATATATAATACCGAAAAAGACAAAATTACAATAAAAACCAGTGACAAAAAACTAGGCCATATGTAATGCCTACAGAAGAATGAACTTATTTATATGTTATATGTTTTAATATTTGCTTATTTTGATATGTAAAGATAATTATGTTATGTATTAATGTTGTAGCAAGAACCAAGCAACTTCATAACATTTTATTAATTAGAACATTAGAATTTTGTGCAAACACTACAAGGTAAGAATTGTATTTTATGTTAATTTATTAGGTTTAATTTGTTCAAAACCAATCGTGAATGGTATCATTTTATTCAGTTGAAAGCAGAGAATCCAAAAATAATAATGGCATGCAGATTGTAAGTAGTTCTGTAAAATTCTTTGACAAATACCAGAATAATTTCAGTAATATCCTTTAGTATGAAGAATAAGAAGTTTTTGTTCTAAAGCTTCTACGGAAGTCGAATTTGTTCTATGATGTTCTATTTGCATATTCTCGAACGTTCCAGAAGAAAATTTTACTCAAAAATACCGGAAGTCCAGTTTAAAAATTAAAACAATGACCCTCACAGAGTATAAAAGGAAGACGAAATTTGACACAAACAACACTTTATGCTTTGAATCCACAAGAGACACTTCACCTACGAATCCGATCATCTCGTCCAAGGCGATTTCGAAGAACAGGAATTCAACCCGAGAACTCAGAAAGGCTTTTTCCCGTACATGACAAAAGACTGACTTAACCTAACACAGGAGTATATCGCTAAATGCTAACGTGTTGTTGAATAGAGCAGCAACACACCATATTTAATTGAAACGCACACAACCAAATACCCAGCGGCCCTGAAAAGGACCGATTTTAATAGAGAAAATCAATTTTGCTGGTATTTGCGAAGATAAACAGACTTTGACAAAATTCCCAAACAAATTACTGACACAAGCCTTCTACATTGAGTTTGGAACTAGCACTGAGACGGCAGAATAGAGAGACCACGCAGTCAGCTGTTCGTCGCCGCCAAGAATTCAAAGCATAGAAACAGTACGAATTTTATTTCAATTGTGCGGAGTTTTAAAAAACCGTAATTTGACTTATAAATAGTTACCAGTGCGTGAGAAACGTAAATACGAAGAGGCGCAAGATTGGAATCGTCCCCAAGAACAGTGTCCAGTGAAGGAAATACTTACGTGAGTTGTTAAAAATTTAAAATCATTTTTACCTGGTATCCTTGTCACACAGTTGTACTACACATGTCAAACACCTTCAAATCACACAATTTTTGTAAAGCATCCCACTGATTTGTCTTGATAGTTCAAAGGAGTCACGTCCTGAGTATAAAGTTATTTCAAAGATTAAATTCATGCTATTCAACTGAGCAATAAAATATTTATTAGCCGATACTTACTTAAAAAACTTGTCAATAATTGTTTGTAACTCTGCAATTTTGCTTAATTTGATTGTTAGTCCTTCAGACGATTTTTATGAAAAGAAAGATCATTAAACATACGTTATTTGCAATTCGAATTGTCTTGTTCACATTTTTTTCTATAGTTAATTTAACAACTAAAAAATCAATTTTTAATAATAATAAATTCTTGGACTAAATATCCAAGTGGCGCCCACATACACATATTAGCATAAGTTGTGTTTGCAGGACAACATCGCCGCAAAGAAACCGGCAATCAGTAAGTACAAGTGCGCGGATGGTAACACCCGACATCACTAAACCAGACAGACATAATTATTTACTATAAAATTGACGAATCCAACGTGAGGCAATGAGGGAAAGACTTGACGTACACAAAGCACACACATTGTTATAAAATTGGCAGCCCAACTAGTCAGGCTTGAAAGGAAAGGAACAAGCCCGGCAACTATCAACAAATCAAGATGCCGCAACCAAAAGGAAAGAAGGTGAAGAAAAATGTAGAACCCGAATTAAGTGTGGAAGATGGGGAGGCAATCCAAGTTGAGGAAATAGAAATAGAGCCGCCCACACTAGAAATTGATAAACCCATACAAACGGGAGATGAACTAGAGGAACAAGCGGGAGAAAGAGCCATACAAATGGGAGACCAAACCGAGAAACCCGAACCACAAAAAATAACAGGGAGCGTCGACATGAACGCAATAATAATGATGTTCCAAAGAATGGAAGAAACAATAAACAAAAATACGAATAAAAATACAGAATCCCTGAAGGAGGAAAATAACAAAAGTATAGAATCCCTGAGAAAAGATAGACAGGAAGATAAGGAGGAGAATAATAGAAACAGACAGGAAGATAAGGAGGAATTAGACAAAAAATTGAATCTTTAAGGGAGTATATAACCGATAAGATCAATGACAATGGAAAAAAGCTGGAGCTATTTCAGGAGGAAAATAAAAAAAGTATAGAGTCCCTGAAAAAGGAAATTAGTGCAAATTATGAGATGGTAAACCAAAAAATCGATGATAGCAAAGTCAACAGTGACAGGAGGGTCGAGACAATGGCGAAACAATTAGAAAGGTTGCAGGAAGGAAGTAATACCCGTTTTGAAACCATAGAGGAGGGAACCGTAGAGACGAAACAAGACGTTCAAACTCTCGATAATAAGGTAAGGCAAAACCAAGACGAAATTACGCAGGAGGTAGGAGAAGTCCGGAAAGACGTTAGCGAGAGAATACAAAGAACGTATGTCATAGCTAATAGATTAGACGAGCAGATAAAAACCAATAGATACAATATACAGGAAATAGATCAGAGGGAGAAAAACCTGCAGGAGAGATTAGAAGCGCTGAGGGACACACCGATATTGAATACCCATACGTGTCATAGCGAAAATAGGGAGGTAATTAACTTCCAAAATTATCGCTGGAACCCTATGGAATTTTTGGAGAGGATGGAAGAGTTCATCGAAAGGAATAGGGAAACAAGATGGGATAGAATAAGGGAAATGTTAGACGAAACATTCCGAAATACGAGGGATAATTGGTGGATAGCGGTACGACCCGAAATAACAAACTTGAACGAATTCAAATGCCAATTCAAAGAAAAATATTAGTCAGAAACAGCGCAAAACAAAGTGAGAATGGACATATTTTATGGGAAATACGACGCGTCCAAGGGACAGTCCCCAACATCATATTTCCTGGGAAAAATATGTTTGGCGCGAAAATTAATACCGCCAATCCCGGAAGAATGTTTGGTGAGACAGTTAACTGGACACTATAGCTACGGTATTAAAGATGCCCAATTGTACCAGCAAATTAGTAAAATTATTGACCTAGCTAAGCTATTAGAGAACTGCGAGTCTGCGGGAAAATTTCAAGACTACCAACCCCCCAGTCGTAAGGTAGACTATTATAATAGTAACAACGGACCAAATCGGAATGGAAGCGGAAATGGTAATAATTTTAACCCAAATAACCATAACAATAACACCCCACCAAATAGCCGCAATAATAATAATCAAGGTCCGAATAACCGTAACAATCCGGGGCCAAATCGAAGTAATTACCCCGAAAATAATTACCATAGGAACAGCTATCAGGGAAATAATTATAGAGGAAATAATTATAGTCAGGGAAATAATTATCGGAATGGAGGTAATCAAGGAGGAGGTGATAGAAGGAATCAGGAGTACAGACCCCAGGTAAACTATACGAT
The DNA here is from genome assembly GCA_034769895.1 of Magicicada septendecula. Classification (NCBI taxonomy): domain Eukaryota; kingdom Metazoa; phylum Arthropoda; class Insecta; order Hemiptera; family Cicadidae; genus Magicicada; species Magicicada septendecula. The sequence continues at coordinate 342,481,836 of CM068372.1, read as the reverse complement.
GGCCAATAGTCAACGACCATACCAACACAATTTACCGACTTACGTGTATTACCCACAGCAGACGCAAGGTAACCAAAGTAATACAACAAATAGCCGACCTATTAGTGGTAACCCAGAGGTTAGACAGGAACCACAAACAAGTCAGCAACCCAATGTTCCGGGAGACCGGGCAAATGAGACAGGTGCTCATTTAAACTAGACGCGGCAGTGAAAAAGGAAGACAGCCCTTCACTGATCCAATATTATGGGGTAACTGGACACAAAAATAGACATGACGAAGACGGGACAATGACATTGAGAACAAATAATTATCTCAGAGATATTAATAATAATGGGAATAATGGGATAGTACAAATTAAGGCAGATATAAATGGAATAGGTGCAACATTACTAATCGATACAGGATCAAACGTATCGTTAATAGACAGTGTGGAGTTAGAAAGAAGTAAACAGAATAGTAATCTACCCATACCCACTCTGCCTATAAATAACATTATACTAGTCGGAGCGACGGGAAGGCAGAATAAATCTATAAAGACGAAAGATAAAGAAAACAATACATACGAGGTAACAGACACTGTCAATAACAAAATAAAGGGTACATATAATCAAGCGTCGTTGGGAATGTACCATGAATAAAAATACAAGTCAACATATATTTACCAACTTACCCGTACTTAGAAAAGGAGAGAAGATTATTAATGAATAAAAATACGAGAAGGACACCTTCCACCAAAGGCAAAAATATATATGTAAAGTATAAATTTATTTCCAATAGCCGAGTCAACGTATATATACCAACTTACCCGTACTTAGAGAAGGAGAGAAGGAAAGAAGGAAAAGACATAATTTAATTAAATAAATTATTGAACAATCAAATAACAATTGATATTACTAAGGAGGAGAAATACTGTCATGTAATTGAAACTAAAAGGAAATGTTTTATTCTTCGTATTGTTTAAATTAGCAGCCATCCTTACTATTTCTTTTATGAATTTGCTAATTTCAACAACGAATTCTAACAACAGTTTAAGACCTGAAGATGTCAGTGATGACGAAAAGCTTAGTCGAACAATAAAAATTATAGCAGTTAGCAAATTCATAAAAGAAATAAAAGGAAATGATAAATGAAAAAAAAAGGAACAGTGTGCTACATAAGGAGGTAATGATGAATTTATAAATATAGCTACTGACATCGAATGATTTTAAAAGATAATTTTACCTGCGGAGAACAGTATATTAATATAATTGAGAAATAATCAGAAGAGATTAAGAAAGAGAATTTATGTGTAGGAGCCTATGATCTTTGAATATTGTATTTTATTATTATTATTATTATTATTTGTTGCGAAAGTGCAATTATAAGTACGTCTTATATATTTTATGGACAGAGATGTGTTTCCTCTGATTTCAGTGGTTATAGTTAGGGAACGGCGGAGATTGGATTGCCAATGGGGCCCCTCTGACTCCGAACCCGCTATAAAAGTGAGGGAATTGTTAGGGAGTTATATCAAAGATTAAATAATTAACATCAAGGTAAAGGAAAGGAAAAGGAGATATGGTAAAGATTGAGACATGGATAATGAGATGAATTAATACATTAAAGGAGTAGTACAGGAATCTAATTATAAGATAAAAGAATTAAATATAAGGAAGCTAATAAAAGGTTAATATAGAAATGATAATTTCATCAAAACTGAAGAAATGTTTTTCCCAAATTATCAATTTTAACGGGGAGGCATATGTAATGTCACAGAACGTTCCATAAAGGAAATTAATTGCAAAGTAAATTATCATAAGAGGAAAGTGAGATGAACAGTATCGAACCCAAGTAATCCAAAAAATTTTGTAATATTGTCCGATAATTAATATCATTAACATGAAAAAAACGACCAAGACTATGATCAAGACTCAAACCCCATATATATTGTTTAAGTGAAGAACAGTGTAAAACTGATAATGTACTATAAGAGAAACAGATAATCTCAGAAATGACCAAAATGAGGTCATGACATATTAAGAAATGTAACTCTGAATAGGGTATAAAAAACTATTTATTGTGAATTAATGGACAAGATCTATTATTATACTTTATAATATAAATAAAATGAATGTATTAAATGATTTGAACACATCATTAAAAAGGATGTAAGTTAAAATAAAAAATATATAAATGTTATGACAAAAAACCAAGGTTTTGGAGTTGAGACCAATCACTCAGATTTTATGTGAAAATTAATTATTATAGAATTAATATAAAAACTATATGTAAATGTCAATTAGACAAAGACAAACAAATTATTTTAAATAGAGAAAGCTGTAAATTGATTAGAAGTCAATTAAAATAATCAAAAACAGTGTTAAACTGAAAACATGTGATGAACATATAAAATTGTAATATTTATGAATTTAATGTTATCAAAAAGCAACAAAATTGTATTTTAAAGTTGAAACACAATATAAAGTAACTATACTTATATATATGACCACCTAAAACACTTTAACAGTCAAGTTATGAAACTATTTACCTATACCATACCAGGCTGAGACCAAAAAACAATCACAAAAATAGTCATATTTGACAGACTAATTGTATAATATTAGAAAAAATAAAGGAAAAAGGTACAATCCTATAATGTACAATGGAAACATACTTGCTCAATTGAAGACAAGCTTAAATCATAGAGAATTTTAAATATAAAAGTGAAAATTGTCACACTCATGGAATAACTCATCTGTACAAAAACAGTGAGATGCTAAGTAATATTACAATATTTTTCGTATTGTTTAAATTAGCAGCCATCCTTACTTTTCTTTTATAAAATTGCTAAACTGCTATAATTGTTTTTATTATTTAGACAAAGCTTTTCGTCATTACTGACATCTTCAGGTCTTAAACAACCTTCATTCTAATTTTAAATTTTCTTCCAGTTTCGCCCAGATATATCTTATTACATTCCCCACATTTTAATTTGTATACGCCGCTTTTTTCTGTTAATGGAATTTCTTCTGTTTTATCATTTTTTATATATTCGAATACATTTTTCGTTTTCTTTATTCCTATCTGTATTTCATATTTTTCGAAACATTTTTGTAACATTTTTGTTTGATATCCTATGTATGTTATTGCTCCTTTATATTTCTTTTCTTCATTTGTTTTTTCTTTTTTGTTATTTTCTATTTCTTTATTTTCCTCTATTTTCTTAACTATTCTATTAATTATTTTAGGGTTGTAATTATTATTTTTTGCTATTTGTTGTATTTTCTTTAATTCTTTTTGTTTGAGTTCTTCATTTTCTAGATAATTTATAGCTCTATAGCAAAATGAATTTAATGCTGCCATTTTATAATTTACTGGATGATATGATTCTTGTGGAATTATTAAATCTGAGTATGTTTCTTTCCTATATATATCGAATTTGAGTTTGTTATCTTCAATTTTAATATTGATATCCAGGAAATTAATTTCTAATCCTCCAATTTCTTCTTGAAATTTTATTGTTTTTTCTATGTTATTTAGTTGTTCCGTAAATTTTTTAAATTCATTTACTTCACCTTCCCAAACTATTAGTATGTCATCTACATACCTGATCCATTTTTTAATTCTTCTTTCTTTATCTATATCTTTTAAAATTTTGATTTCAAAGCTATTCATGAATATCTCTGCCATTAATGGTGAAAGCGGTGATCCCATTGGTAATCCATTTTCTTGTATGTAAAATTTGTTATTAAATCTGAAGTAGTTCTGGTTTAGGCATAATTCTAATCCTTCTATTATTTCGTTTTTCCATTCTACATTACTTAATTTGTTTTTCTTTATTATTTCTACTGTTTTTGCTATTGGTATGTTGGTGTACATATCTTTTATATCTAATGACATTAATTTTGTCTTATTTGTTATGGTAATTTCTTTTAATCTTTCTATTACCTTTTTACTATTTTCTATGCTGTGGATTTCTTCTTTTTCATATGCCATTTTGATTCTTTTACTTATTTCTTTTGATATTTTGTATGTTGGCGAATTTATAAATGATACTATAGGTCTTAATGGCATTTCTTTTTTATGTAACTTAATTTGACATCTAAATTTTGGAGCTTCAGGATTATGTTCTATTTTTTGTTTCTTTTGCCATTCTGTTAAATATGTTGTCTTTTTTATCAATTTCTTTGTTTGTGCTTGAAATTTACTTGTGTAATCATATTTTATTTCTTTATATGGTCCTTTTTGTATAAATTGTTCTGCTTTTTCGATATAATCTCTTTTGTTCATTACCACTGCTGTGTTACCTTTATCGGCTTTTATAACTATCAAATTGTTCTCCGTGATTTTCTTTTTTAATTCTCTTATATTTCTTTTTATTTGTGTTTCGTTTTTATTTCTTACATTTTTGTTTTTCTTACATATTTTTTCTACTATTTCTTTTACTTCACTTCTTAATTGTTTTTTAGTTTCTTCATTTTTTATTTTATCGATTATTTCTTCACATTCTATTATTGTATTTTCTTTATCTATGTTTGTTTTTGTTGCATATTTTAAACTTTTCCCTAATAATTTATGTTCATTTTCTGTAAACTTTGTTTCTGTTAAATTTAATACTTTTTCAGCAAATTTTATTTCTTTATCTTTTTCTTTATTTTTATTTCTTGTTCCTTCCATTAATTCCTTAAGTTTCTTATTTAATCTCTCTTCCATTTTTCTTATTTTCTTTTCTATGTATTTTTCACCAAACTCTTTTCTCATTTCTTCTATTTCTATATAATTGTAACTTGCATATAATTTTTGATGTAATTGATACATTTCTTTGTTAAATTTATTTATTTTACTGTATAAGTTCTTAATTTCAAGTTTTATCCATATTTTTTTTTTTCAGGTTGTTTAAGACCTGAAGATGTCAGTAATGACAAAAAGCTTTGTCTAAATAATAAAAACAATTATAGCAGTTTAGCAATTTTATAAAAGAAAAATATTACAATAAAAATAAAATGTATTAGGATAAACCAGGTATTCCCAAAGATAAACAATATAACAAACTCTAAGTGAATACCCAAAAAATCCCATATATAATACCGAAAAAGACAAAATTACAATAAAAACCAGTGACAAAAAACTAGGCCATATGTAATGCCTACAGAAGAATGAACTTATTTATATGTTATATGTTTTAATATTTGCTTATTTTGATATGTAAAGATAATTATGTTATGTATTAATGTTATAGCAAGAACCAAGCAACTTCATAACATTTTATTAATTAGAAAATTAGAATTTTGTGCAAACACTACAAGGTAAGAATTGTATTTTATGTTAATTTATTAGGTTTAATTTGTTCAAAACCAATCATGAGTGGTATCATTTTATTCAGTTGAAAGCAGAGAATCCAAAAATAATAATGGCATGCAGATTGTAAGTAGTTCTGTAAAATTCTTTGACAAATACCAGAATAATTTCAGTAATATCCTTTAGTATGAAGAATAAGAAGTTTTTGTTCTAAAGCTTCTACGGAAGTCGAATTTGTTCTATGATGTTCTATTTGCATATTCTCGAACGTTCCAGAAGAAAATTTTACTCAAAAATACCGGAAGTCCAGTTTAAAAATTAAAACAATGACCCTCACAGAGTATAAAAGGAAGACGAAATTTGACACAAACAACACTTTATGCTTTGAATCCACAAGAGACACTTCACCTACGAATCCGATCATCTCGTCCAAGGCGATTTCGAAGAACAGGAATTCAACCCGAGAACTCAGAAAGGCTTTTTCCCGTACATGACAAAAGACTGACTTAACCTAACACAGGAGTATATCGCTAAACGCTAACGTGTTGTTGAATAGAGCAGCAACACACCATATTTAATTGAAACGCACACAACCAAATACCCAGCGGCCCTGAAAAGGACCGATTTTAATAGAGAAAATCAATTTTGCTGGTATTTGCGAAGATAAACAGACTTTGACAAAATTCCCAAACAAATTACTGACACAAGCCTTCTACATTGAGTTTGGAACTAGCGCTGAGACGGCAGAATAGAGAGACCACGCAGTCAGCTGTTCGTCGCCGCCAAGAATTCAAAGCATAGAAACAGTACGAATTTTTTTCAATTGTGCGGAGTTTTAAAAAACCGTAATTTGACTTATAAATAGTTACCAGTGCGTGAGAAACGTAAATACGAAGAGGCGCAAGATTGGAATCGTCCCCAAGAACAGTGTCCAGTGAAGGAAATACTTACGTGAGTTGTTAAAAATTTAAAATCATTTTTACCTGGTATCCTTGTCACACAGTTGTACTACACATGTCAAACACCTTCAAATCACACAATTTTTGTAAAGCATCCCACTGATTTGTCTTGATAGTTCAAAGGAGTCACGTCCTGAGTATAAAGTTATTTCAAAGATTAAATTCATGCTATTCAACTGAGCAATAAAATATTTATTAGCCAATACTTACTTAAAAAACTTGTCAATAATTGTTTGTAACTCTGCAATTTTGCTTAATTTGATTGTTAGTCCTTCAGACGATTTTTATGAAAAGAAAGATCATTAAACATACGTTATTTGCAATTTGAATTGTCTTGTTCACATTTTTTTCTATAGTTAATTTAACAACTAAAAAATCAATTATTAATAATAATAAATTCTTGGACCAAATATTCTGGTCGGTAATTGGTAGATTAAACATCTCAAGTAGTCCATTCTTCACATCTCCAATTCTTCTCGTGTTTTTATTAGTTTCTTTTTACATATTTTTCCTATATCTTTTGTTTTCCTAATCTTCTTAATTATTTGGTTCTTCTGTACTCCTCTACGGTTGGTTTCTATGTGTTTAATTTTCTCTTTGTTTTTGTTACTTTTATTTTGAGATAACAATGTACTTGGATCTTCTTTAATTTCTATTTTTTCATTAGTTCCTTCAGAAGTGCTGTCTAGCGTTTCATTCAATTTCTTGAACCCGTTATCTAATGTCTCATTAAGTTGATCTATTTTGTAATTGGTGTCTTCCCATTTCTTATTCATCTCCGTTTTTGTCTGTTCGCTTTCTTCACGATATCCTCTTAATATTAGTCTTATTTGCTGCTTCATTTCTTCTTTATTTTTCTCGTGGTCCTCCTTCAATTGTTCCCTCAATTCTTCCTTCAACTCTTCATTTCTTTGTTGAATGTCCTCCGTCAATCGCTGTTGTAAGGTTTCATTATTTTTGTTAATTGTCTGCCTTAATTCTTCTTTAGTACTTTTGTTTGTACTAACTATTTTTTCATTTATTTGTTTCAAACTCTCCTCACTCTTGTCAGACCTTTCATTAATTTCTTTTAACTTGTCATTAGTTTCTTCCTTGTTTCTGTCCAATTTTTTGTTCATACTATTCATTAGTTCCATAAATTTCAGTATGTTCGGGTCTCCTCTAATTTCTCCCTTGTCACCCGCCTGTGGTTCCATTTCTTTGTCTTGGGTTGCTTCTGCCGTGGTTAATATTGTCTCCACCTCTTCAACCGATGTTCCTTCCTCTTCTTCCCCTCTATTTTCTTCCGTTTCTTGGTCCTTTGCCAACCTTTTGATCACTCCTCTTGTATGCATCTTGTTATCCTTTCATAATCGCCGCTAGAACGTCGTATTTTCTTTTCTTCTAGCCTCACCAGTTGGTCGCCAATTTGTAATAAAACGGTGACGTCCGTCTTGTTTAAGCTCCGCGATGGAAGCCAATTTGTAATAACACGATGTCCGTCTAATTGTAAACGTGTAAGAGTGTAATTGGGGTAATGTGTATACTCTCCAGTCTTACCAATCCGTCGTCGCTCTGGAACGTAACTCACGCAGATTGTGTCCGTCGTGAACGTACAATAACCAGTATCGGAGTCCTTACCTGTTGTTCACTAGGGTGTATAAATCCTGGGTGGTGCCAAATTGTTTAATTATAACAATTAAAAAAAAATTAGGATGATTGGGCGATCACAGCTCAGGCGGTGTGAAGAATTCAAATTTATTCCCGCCTTAATTCGACCTTCTTAATCAAGCAGGTAGTTCGCTGAGTTTGCGACATGAGCGCTTGCCGTCAACCTAGTTGTTCGCTAAAATGCACAAATGTATAATACACTTTCCTAATGAAATAAAAAAACAGTGGTTACACTCAGTACTAGTTTATTCATTGGTGATTGTTAATTACTCAGTTTGACATAAATTATATTTTGTTTTTTAATAAATTTGCACCAACAATTATTATGAGACAATTTCTCTAGGGTTTAGCGAATCGATTTTGAACGAATTATACAGTCAAAGATGGCGACTGTTTTGTTTGTTTACAATTTGTTCTGTTCAAAACCCAGGTTCTTGAGATTATGATAAAAGGATTATTAATGATTACAATAAAAACTACACTACCTTACATTATTTGTACTTAAATAATATAATGTGTAACTATAATTTGTTCCTGAAGTGTAGTAAAGTGTGTTTCAAAAGTTCGGAATTTAACAACATGTTATTTTATTAGGTGACAAATTTTCAGTGTCTTAATTTTTACTTAATCTTTGAAAGAAATTATATTCAGTTTATAGTGAGAGTTCGTATTACTGTGAGAAATATTTAAAGTGAATTTATTTCTGAAAATCGGGTAATTTAATAATACTTATCAAATTAGTATACTTGATGTACACAGTCGTTCAGTTGAAATGAAATGGGGCGGCATTAGTCATCAATTTTCAATGATCTTGGGGCTTAAGTATGTCTTGCGTCCTTTTCATGTTAGTGGTAGTAATTTATTCACTTAAATTTCAGGTAAAATGGTCCTTGGCATCAGTTAAAGGTTCTCGTACATCGTCTGCTTCTTACTTGTTCATCTTTTGGAATTTTGTTTACTTTTTGACATTTTAAATTAAAATTTTGGTCATTCATGGCCTGGTGTCTATTCTGGAAGAGCGTCACTTTACGAGTAACTAGATTTAACGGAAAATTTGTAACAAACCATTGTCATGGTTCAAATTCATGAAAGGTTTGACAGGAATGACGAGAGCTTAAGGCAGATTCAGGAAAATAACAAACAAATAGACGAAAAAATTGAAAACAGTAATAAGGATTTGCGGCAAATTATAAATGAACAAAACCAAGCATTGAGGGAAGTCATCAATGAAAGGATTGCGAATGTCAATGTAACACTTAGCAAAAGGGTGGATGATTACGAAGAGGAAGTAAGACAACAAATAGCTGAAACTAAGGTAGGTCTAGAAAAGACAGATGAAACCATCATACAACTCGGAGTGGAAGTAGAAGCCAAAATGAACCAAGTAGTAAACAATATAGAAACTAGAATAAAAGAGGTACAATTAGAAACCCAAGAAAAATTAGACGAAGTACAAATTAACATAGCTGGAAGAATAGAGCTAGTTAACAATGAAATAACACAAATAAAAACTCAAGTGGGTCATAATAAAGAGACCGTTGAAAATATACAAAATCAGGAGTTGATTAATATGAAGGAATCAATCGAACATTTACAAAATAGACCAATGTACCTGGCACACCACATAGCCCCTGATCAAAAGGAAAACATTAATTTCAAAATTTATAGAGGAAACCCCAAAGAATTTTTAGATAGGATAGATGAATAGTTTGGTAGAATTAAAGTGACCCGATGGAACATAATCAAGAATTTATTGGATGACTGTTTTAAAAACATAAATGATAATTGGTGGTCGGTGGTTCGAAACAAAACGAGTAATTATGAAGAGTTTAAGAAGGTTTTTAGGTCGAAATACTGGTCTGATTCCGTACAGAACATGATTAGGGACAATATCACCAACGGAAGATTCAACGTTAAGCAAGAACAGTTCCCAACTACCTACTTTTTGGGAAAAGTGTGTTTGGCGCGTCATTTGGAACCGCGAATACCAGAGGAGTGTTTGGTGAACAAACTATCATACCATTTCGAAGAAGAAATAGTTTGTGCTAGACGCAGTGGGCAAGTGAAGACAGTAGGAGCGATGGAAACATTGTTAGCCAGCTATGAGATGGAAGACTATTATCAGAAGTCTCGAAGACAAAATGACTATTCAAACAATAGGAGAGAGGAGCAAAATCGAGAACCGCGTCAGGGAATGAATAGGTATAACCATAATAATTATAACCGAAATGTTAATAACAATTATATGAATAACAACTACCGCAATAATAATTACCAAAACAATAACCATTATAATAACCCTAATAGTAACGGATACAGCACAGGCCGCAGGAATCTTGACAATGGAAGAGACTATTGGAATAGTAACCGAGGGAACAATGACCGACGAAATCAAAACAGTAATAGAAGTCGAGAGGATGACCTACCTAGAAACCAAGAAAATAATAGAGAATTCAGACCAGATGATGGCAACCCAGGAAACACTGCTAGAGATGATCGTCCGCAGGATAGGGTGGAAAACTAAATTCAGCAGTGGAAATGTCAAGTAGCCCCTCACTGCTGGGATTGAAGGGGTATATACCAACAAAAAAAGATAATAACAAAATTATAATCATTACGGAAAACAATTATTTAAAAAATATACGAGAGGATCTAACTGAAGAAGGGTTACCATCAGAAAATAAAAATGACAATCAAATAATATATATAACGGCAGAATTGCAAGGAGTTATGACCGATATAGTGATTGACACCGGAGCGAACGTGTCACTTCTAGGCAAAGTAGAATATAACAGAATAAAAGAAGTGTATAAGAAAAATATACCAACATTACCAGTCAATAACATGATAATAATAGGTGCTACTGGCAGACCAAACAAAACGATACGGCAAGTAATGATGGAAGTATCCAGCGGAGGTAAAACTATTCCTATGGTGTTTATGGTAGCACAAGGATTACCATTTAAAGCGATGCTAGGGTGTGATACGCTGTGGCGCCACTCAGCTATTATTGATATGGGCAGAGGAAAAATAATCCTGTACCATGAAAATGGGGAATGGTCAAGTGAAATAGTGGATCGTAAAAATGCCACTCACCACCGACATTCTTTTACCCTAATACGTGATGACAGAACGGATTATAAAACACCTTTTGAGGAATTAGCCTGTGTTAAGGATGATGAATGGAAAGAAAAATTACAAGAAATTTATTCGTTTAAAGCTACCAGTACGAGCGAAGTGACACTGGAACAAAAAAATCAGTTAGTAAAAATCTACAATAAATATAAAAAAGTATTTTCAGATTTGCCTGGAAAGGCTAAGAATTTCATTTGTGAATTGTCATTCAAACAACCCATTAATTTTAACAGGAAATCATATCCTATACCCCAATCCCTAAAACCAGCAGTGAGAAGGGAAATACAGAGTATGATAGAACAGGACATAATTGAGTATAGCTCATCACCATACACCAGCCCTATAGTAGCCATAAAGAAAAAGGACGGTACAGTACGCCTATGTTTAGATGCCCGGGAGATTAACAAAAATATAATTAATGATAGGACTTCACTAGGAGAAATTGAGGAATTAATGAAGAAATTTAAGGATTGTAAGTACATGAGCATTTGGGATGCCGTTTGTGGATACTGGCAGGTGGAGTTGCATCCCAACAGTCAAAATTATGTCGCATTTATATTTGAGGGTAGAAATTACCATTTTAAACGTCTTCCTTTTGGATTAGTAAACTCTGTGGCAGTTTTTATCAAATGCATGGACCAGGTCCTGGGTAGGGAAGTGTTAGACTTCACAATGGTGTATGTAGATGATATATTGGTAACTTCAACCACATGGGAAGAACATTGTCAACGTGTGGAAATGATATTAAGCAAATTAGAAAGAAGCAACATTACTCTGAAATTGAATAAATCAAAATTAATAACCAATCAGTTACAATTCCTAGGTTTCATACTCTCTGAAAATGGGATATCCACATCCCCTGAAAAAGTGGAAGCCATTCAAAACTTCCCCAGACCAAGAAACATTCGCCAGTTGCAATCATTTCTAGGAGTGTGTAACTACTACCGCAAATTCCAAATGAATTATTCCCAATTAACAACGAGGTTCAAACACTTACTATCATCTAAACATAAATGGAAATGGAATGAGGGAGATAATGAGACATTCAGCTTAATTAAAGAAAAAGTTTTACAGAACATCATTCTGCATCATCCTGATTTTGATAAGGAATTTTTTATACATTGTGATGCCAGTGATGTGAGTCTTGGTGCCGAACTGTACCAGGAAGACAGGGAAGGAGATCACCAAGTAATAAGCTTTGCCAGCAGGGTGTTAAATCAATGTGAATGAAATTACAGTGTCACGGAAAAGGAATTATTGAGTGTGGTATTCGCATGCGGTAAATTCCGCACATACATATTAGGTTATCCCTTAACAGTACGGTCCGACCATAAGTCCATATCATTCATACAAAGGTGTAAGTTAAGCCATGGGAGACTAACTCGATGGATATTGGCTCTCCAAGAGTATAATATAACATGGGAATATGTGCCGGGTAAGCAAAACACTGTAGCCGATGCTCTATCTAGAGTGAACCTGGAGAATGGTACTTTTGAAATAGAAAGGGAGGATGTTGGAAGAGTATATCATGTGATAACAGCCAGAGAAGAACTAGTAGAAGTATTAAGCAAAATTCAGGAAGAACAGTCAAAAGATCAAAGAATATCTACCATACGAGAGCGCCTCACCAATGACGATGCCATAATTGTCCAATATTATCAAATATATAACAGTTTAATTTTCATAAGGTCCCCTGTCATGAAAAATAAGTGGAAATTGTATATTCCCAAATTAATGGAGTCATCAATAATAAATAATTACCATCAAATGTATGGACACATGGGTCCTATCAAAGTAGTAAAGGCACTGGAGGAGCATGTGTATATTAAGGGTTTAAACAAAAAGGTAAGGGAAATAGTAAAAAGGTGTGTGATATGTCAAAAAGTAAAAGTGAACAACGAGCGAAAGGAAGAGACTTTAATAACAATTACCTCGGAGAGGAAATTAGAAAAAACATTTCTTGACATTTGCGGGCCTTTCCCATGCAGTGGAGTCAGGCGCCGATATAAATATATTGTAATCATACTAGACCATTTCACACGATACACTAAACTATACCCTATAAGTAAAGCATCCACCAACGTTATCGTTAAGGTGATCACAGAAAGGTACCTAATAGATGTAGGAATTCCATATTCCATAATAACGGATCACGGAACCCAGTTTAAAGGTCGAAAATGGAAATTAGAAATGGCAAATCGAGGAATCAAAACATACAAAACTTCTATTTACCATCCTAGCAGTAATCCGGCGGAAATGGTACTTAGAGAGGTAGGGCCAGTCCTCCGTACTTATTGTTATGACAACCATAAAAAATGGGGTGAATTCATAAGTGAAACAGAAACCTTTTTAAATATTGCATATCACGAAACTATTGGTGTTACACCATACCAAATGATGTTTTCAAAACTGCCACCTCGAGAAATTACTAATATGATACAATTCCCTGAAGGACCAGAAGAAGAACTCAACCTCACCTATGTATATAATAGGTTACTCCACAAGATGGAACTTAGAAAAAAAAAACAGAATACAACAGGAAGAAATATCATTAAATACACAGTAGGTGAAAAATTTTTAATAAGAAACAGGCAACAACCCAGCAGTTCTGAAGGGATAGCTAAAAAATTATTGTTATTATATGTTGGACCTTTTTTTAATAAGCAAGGATAACCAAAACAACACATACGTGGTGACTGACCCAATTAACAACAAAGTAAGGGGTACTTATAACCAAGCTGAAATAAAAAAATACTACGATTAAGAAGAAAACATTCCCAGACATGAAACTATAAGTTTATTTCAACCAAACGAAATTCAGCTAAAATAAACTTCTTCTGGAGGGGGAGTATTATGTAACGTAACGAAGCTAAGGTCCCCTACGTTACATAAAAACTTTGTCATTATCAAAATAAAACAACATTAAATGTTTGTTATAATTAAGGTCAGAAAAGTAAACCTTCGTAAAATAAACAAATCAATAATACCAAGTAAGGTTACTAGGTAATAAAAATGTTAAAAAAATAAAAATGTTTATAAATACAAACTATGAAGTGGTCAGTGGAAAGTGTAAGCGATAAACAGTGTCAAACAATGTTAAAATACTATAGACAGATTAATTAATTGTCTATAGATAATTAGTATAATTATATACTAAAGAAGAGACTAATTAATTGGTATTTAATATTTTATAATATGTGCATGTTATTATGTTTTGTCATTATTTTGTTTGCATGGTATTTATTTTGTCTTTTGTTTGTAGCAGGAGTGAAGCAATTGCTTTGAGAAAGCTGATTTCTTTGATGTTAATTTCATTTATGTTAAACTTTATAAGAGTAAATATTTGGATACTTACTTTGAATAAATAATAGAGATATTATTAGATTATATTCGTAAACTTGGCCATGAAGGCAATAATTGTTAATAAATTGCCAAAGGGTTATTGTAATTATGGTATAAACAGATGAAGGGTTCCATACTAAAATATATAATAAAAAATTGAAATCAGGATGAAATAAAATCGGAATGATTGGCCATAACCCAGTGACTCATTGTACAGGTCAGATCAGAAAAGTTAAAATACAAAAAAAATTATAACACATGTAATAAAACAAATAGGCCTAAAATTAGTATTTTGTAAAGGGAAAATAATACCTTTTAGACTAAGTCGATCAAGAAGAAAATGTAGCAAAATGTATATACATGTAGTTTAATAACACAGATTATGTGAAAGTTTTATATGATGCAATGTAATTTTAATAAGGGAGTATTTTATTAAGTAAGTGCAAGAACATTTTTCTAATTACGGCTCTAGGATAACAAATATTATCCCATAACAGAACAAGGAATGGTTGTCATGGACGACAAAATAGGAGATATCTTGTTGATTCAAGACTCTATTATTATAGAAGAATGAGGACAGTTCAGTTGATATAAATCTAGGAAAAGAAACCAAAAACCCTAATGAATAAATTTAATATAAATTAAAATTCATAAATAGTAATTAATTAAAAAGACAGTTGATCGACTTCCGAGGCTATCACTCAAAGAATATAATTCGATCTACCAATAAAGTTAAACAAATTTATAAAAAATAAATTAACCAATCTGTTAACGTCAAATGAGTAATAATGAAAATTAACCATAAATAAATGAAGACAATCCAAAGCCTGGAGAAGCCAAATTAATTATCTTAAAAAACAAACAGAAAGAAATTTAAAATTATGTCCAGAACCTCACTTTTCACAACCGAGCGAAGACTTAATACTATACAAATTCCATTGGGACCTGTAACCACCAGAACCGTGAATATTAGCGAAGATCAAAACTGAAACTTCTACTACATCCTGGGACACCAACACCAAACTTTTATTGAGAAGCTGGAGGCTGATATATTCCATACATTGGTTCATCATTCTGCTCTCCGTCTCTGTGCAGTGAAACACGGCCATAATGAGTATCTTGTCAACGTACGGTAAAAAACCAGCTTATGTTTGAACTTTATTTAATAAGATTTTATAACTAAATTGTAATTTGCATTGTCCGCGGACGGCTGGTGAATTACGAGAGAAGAGCAAACTAATTCGTGTCAGCCACTCTCCGCTCTCTCAATAGTGGATGCAGACTAGGCTTGAATAATAACGATCAAATTACCTAATATATTAACTGGTGTCGAGCGTTATTCTTTCGCAAAGTACTTAATTACTATATAATATAGAGATATTATCCATAATTGAATAATATCACCCATATAAAAATATTGTTTCCTTATAAATAGATTGATATTGCAGTTCTTAAGAGAGACCACTCACAACTTCATGAATAAGAAACACACACCTTGAAAAATTATATTACAAATTGATACCGACAACGTTGGGGCTTTTAAACGTTCTCAAATTTAATTAATAACATAAACGATTGGTAACAAATCGACGAACCCAACAGTGGGGCTTAAGAACAAAATACGATCAAAGCAGTTTATATTACAAATTGGCAACAACGTGGGACTGAAATAACTATAAACCCGCAACCGTATTACACTCATAATCATTAGGGTGGGCCGAATTTTTATAATATTTTTATTTTGAAACGCTATACTGCAGAAAACTTGCTTCTAGGGCACCTAAGTAAAACGCAGATGAAATAAGAAAAAAATATCACATCTATCGGTAGCGCATTGTGCTTAAATATTTGAAATTTATTGGAAAATACAAGGTTATCTAGGACTTATAAAAATACAAGATAAAAAATTGCTATATTGAAAAATCTTTAAAAGTAATGCAAAAAAACACGTTGGATTAAGATAACTATAAAAATTACTTTATTCTGGGTAGCGCAAAGCATTACAAATCTGTAATTTAACGTATTTTTTATGAACCGTACGCGACGCGCAACGGTGTCTATTGCACCCCGTCACCACTTCTAGAGTTCCGGTTGTCGCTCTGCACCTGTACTGCACCCCCCACACACCATTGCTATGGAATATATCCACAATGCAATGCAAAGCGCGCGCTCCTCCAGCCATTTGTGAGCTCCGTGACACAACAGTATCTGTCAGTGTTGAGCCAGGCAATGACTGTGACAGTGTTTTTCAGTAGTGTTTGCTTCAATAATGTTAGTTTATAACTGATACGTGTGTTTGTGTTAGTAGCGTATAACATTATTTTATTACTGTGTCCTAATGGCTGTGTCTAAGAAAATTACTCGCAGCGAGTTTAATTGTCCGTTATTCGGTCACCCAAAGGAGTTATCTGCGAGTAAACTTCCGACGTATGAAGACGTTCTCAAGTGTTTTTTCAATGAACATTACAATTTGGCATTGAAAGCAAACAACCGGTCAGTAAGTTTTTCTCAAGTTTCGAATATTGTGGCACCACAAGTTAAAGCCGTGTTTGATAAAGCTTCCATACCAACAGTTACGCTTTACAGAATTGTTCAGTTAATTAATGCATACCATAACAGTTATCGTAATCTTATGAAGTCTTATAAGCGGGATAAGGAAAAGGAAAAGTTCAAAAAGAGAGTTGAGGAATTCAAGCAGAAATCTTTGTTACTATTTGATATCTCTGCTTGTAAGTGCAAAATAACTTTAGACTGCAATTGCCAAAAGGCCACTGAAGTTTGTGAGTGCCCTGTGTCTATTACCTGTACGTGTGAAAAAGCAAAAAAAATACCAGTCATTGAACTAAAATTCATGTACTTGCAAAGAAATCACGGCATAGGAAAAATTGGAAGTGTGGACGTAAAGGAAACAAAAAAAATTACTCAAAGACTTGAAAGAAAGGTAATCGAACGTAAAACAACTCATTCCACAATTGACGCGATAGCACAGCCATCTTGCTCAAAACAAACAGATACAGAAACTTGCCTGCCAAAAGAGGTAGTAAGTAATTCGTCTGAAGACACTGAAAATGACAGCGATGAAGATTTTAAATTACCAAAGTCTGAAATTAAGTCACCATGGCAGATGCGCGTTAAATTGAAAAATACTGCGCTGACTAGTGATCGCTTTGGATTGTCAGATAGAGCAACGGCAGCTGTGGCTTCAAGTCTGTTGCGGGATTTTGGTATTGTAACTGATGAAGACAACACCTATGTTGTTGACAAAGATAAACTTAGACGGGAAAAAAGTGTTAACTGTTCAGTACTTCAAATTCAAAACGAGGAAAAGCATAACCCACTTCAAGGACTGTATTTTGATGGAAGGAAGGATAACACTCTCATGATTGAAAAAGTTAACTCAAAGCAGTTTCAAAGAACAATAAAAGAGGAGCATTACACGATTTTAAAAGAACCAGGTTCTGTTTACATCAACCATGTTTCACCCTCTTCTGGTTCTGCTGAAGACATTGCTAACAGCATTATCTCTTATTTAACTGAAACTGGATTTTCACTTCAGGAACTGGACGTAGTTGGATGTGATGGCACCGTTACTAATACGGGTTGGAAAACAGGTGTCATTCGTAAAATCGAAGAACACATTAAAAGACCACTACAGTGGGGGGGGGGGGGGGGGTCTCTTACACTTTAATGAATTGCCATTCCGGCATTTGTTTCAAGCTTTAGATGGTGAAACAACGGGACCAAAATCATTTAGTGGTCCGATTGGCACACAACTCAGTAAATGTGAAAAACTCCCGGTGGTAAATTTTGACAGTATTGAGTGTGAGATTCCAGATATTGACCGAAAAATACTAAGCAAAGATCAACAGTACCTGCTGGACATTAGTTGTGCTATAAAAGCAGGTAACTGCCCTGAAGATTTATCTGCTCGTGAACCTGGCCCACTTTCCCACTCAAGGTGGTTAACAACAGCGAACAGAGTTCTCCGATTGTATATAAGTATCGAAAACCTAACAGATGAACACAAGATCTTAGCTTCTTTCATCTTAAAATCATATATGCCTGTATGGTTTCAAATTAAAACAAGTAAATATTTCACAAATGGACCAGAACATGTATTTGAAGTTATAAAATCTTCAAGATTCCTTCCAGAAAACTTGCTAAAGGTCATTGACCCAGTAACTGAGAGAAACGCATTTTTTGCCCATCCAGAAAACTTACTTTTGAGTATGATGGTAGATAAAAGGGATCATGTAAGAGAGTTGGGTTATAGAAGAATTATAAAGGCTAGAAACGTAGCTTCTAAAAGGAAGTCAATCAGGAGTTTCCAAACACCCAAAATCAATTTCCAAGCTAAGGACCACATCGAAATGATACACTGGGGCACTAATACATTTTCACCACCACCTTTGCTGCGAATAGTCACCGATCAAGAGATTTGGTCTAAGGTCAAATCAAGTGGAACAGCAGCTGAATGGAACTTTAACAAATTCCCATGTCATACCCAAGCAGTAGAACGATGGCGTCAAGCTTGTCACCGAGGCATCTCAAAAGGTGGTTGGATTTAGTTCAAGAGATGGTTTTATAAGAACGACACTTCTTTCAAGATCATCAATGCCAAGTTTTTCAAGCAAATCTAATATCAAACTACATGAATAAGACAAGTAAAAGACTACATTGGCTTACAAACTAAACATTCCAAGTGACAGAAAATAGACTTTTATTTGTTTCTTTAAAATATGTCAATTTTGGTTTTTTATGTTGTTTTTGAAGTTTAATATACTAATAAAATAAAGTAAAATGTATTATTTTTCAATTTATTTATCCTTACTACATGTTGTCCTACTAAAATGAGCCGATATTAATTGTACCAGGAGTTCTTATCTCTACTTTATTTTTTGGAAAAAGTACGAAATTTGTATATTTTCTCAAAGTTTCAGGCTAATGCGCTACCACCAGGTGTAAGATTTACATTTTTTATTTACACATAACTGTTCTAGAGGCAAGTTTTCCGTGGTATA
The DNA here is from genome assembly GCA_034769895.1 of Magicicada septendecula. Lineage (NCBI taxonomy): Eukaryota > Metazoa > Arthropoda > Insecta > Hemiptera > Cicadidae > Magicicada > Magicicada septendecula. The sequence goes on along the minus strand of CM068372.1, from coordinate 342,462,451 downwards.
GCACTTCAAAATATTAATTTTTTTATTTTTCGGCCAACCCTAGTAATCATATAGTTTATATTATAATATATATGTATATGTATATATATATATATATATATATTGTAACGACGAACCATGTGCGTACCTGTTAAAATGTGTTCACACTTGTTTATTATGTGTATTAGTGTGAATGTAGTGTGTTTGCCTCACACCAGTCGTTACATTAATCGAAGTCACTACTGGGGTCTGTAGCGTTGTCAAAATTACCAGTACAACCTACCTGTTAATTCATAGGGGTTGCGAATCCCGGGTGGCGCCAAATTGTTTCTATCAAAACAATTAAAATAGTTAAATTATAAGATGATACGTGTTATCAGCGTTGACAGCTGGAGCATTCGAATGGTTCCCGCCGCTATACAGGTTGCCGTCTTGACCACTCGTGATGAGCGCTAGTTGGTTATTGAATAAAACTTGCTAACACACATATACACTACAACGTCCTATGAAATAAAAAGATAGTAATACTCTGTACTGTGATTTTAATACAAATTCGGTCATTAATTAATATGACAAATGGATTATAAATGTTTTGATAACAAATTGCTCCGGTTTATAACATGAAACACAAATATCTCAAGGTTGGCAAATCGATCTGAAAACAAATTATTTCTCTTCCGCTATGGCTACAGTTACATACAATATATTAATCTGTTCCAAATCTGGGGTTCTTTGGATTATGAAATAAGACATAAACGTTGCTTACATTAAAAAAGTACACTACCATACCTTATACGTACTTAGAAAGTATAATGTGTTTTTACAAATTGTTCGGTAGTGTCGTATTTTTGTTACAAAATTGCACTCTTAAGCGAGGTTATATTTTGATTAATAAAATGTTTTTACGTAAGTAAATTATGCATTAAAACCTTTGAAAGAAAATGATATTTGTTCAATAGTGAGAAATTTGATCATTCGAAAAATATTTAAAGTAATTTGGTTGTTCGGGATTAAGGAATTTATTCGATACTTATCAGTTCAGATAGTGTTGATGTGTTGTCATCTGGGGTAGTGGATATTCTGCAAATTTGGACTGGTTTTAAGCTTCGAACATCTTTTTCAATCTCGTCTTGGGATTTCTGTTAACTAATTTATTGGTATTTGGTTCCAGGACATCGTTAATTCTTGGTAGGTCGGCATCTATTCGTCTTTGGTCATCTTGGTTAACTTCCGAAACTTTTCGTAACTATTTAAAGTCAAATTTCAATCATCACAATTTTGCGTGCCGCTTACCCATGCTTCGTTTTTTCAAGTCTAATAAATTTAACAGAAAATTAGCCTTCAACGGCCCGTTACTATGGTAACATCACTCCTTGGATTGGTTAATTCCTCTTTCAAAAGCATTGTTAAGAGATTTGAATTTTTATTCAAATTTATTAAGTATTTTCCTAATGGTTTTATTCCTTTACAGTTCCTTTGGGGTAATAAATGATATCACTATTATCTTTCTTTCCTTTCAAAGTTTACAATGATACCTCATAAGGTCATATTCTGTTATACATTAACTTTAGTCTAAATATTTGACATTTGATAAATTACATATCTTTCTTAAATTAAACTTTTATAATAACATTTCTGTTTTAAAATGATTTACATATAATTACTGGCCATTTACTGGTCTTAGATTAGTAAAGTTTCTTGCGAAATTGTTACAATTGACATTTGAGTGTGTCTGTCAGTTAGATGTTTTCATAGCCAAGATTAGCCATGATGGTTTTTGGTGGATTTCTTTTAAATTACATTTTGAATTCAGCCCGATGGGCTTCACTTAGTTATCATATTTGTTTGTGTTGTGTGTTCATCCTGTTTGTGTTCTAATCATTATTCAATACAACTTTCATTACACATTTTTTAAAATATAACAATTAGGCTTATGGACTGCAGGTTCCCTTCAGCCATATCCTCTTCATAACATTGAACCAAACTATCCTTAATAAGTTACTAGTTATTGTTAGTTCTAACATTAATTCCTTTCTTTTGTTACTACTTTGAGTGATAAACATCATCACTTCTTGCAAAATTATGAAAGTTAATTCCCCTTTCAACATGGGGTGTTTTATTCATTGTAGTCTTAATTTTAAAAACAAAACTTTATTTCTATTCTGTTATCTCCTCCATACCATGTTAATACAAACTGTTTTTGTCTGGGCTTTCTCCCTGAATAACATTACATGCTTCTTTTATATTTATTTGAAATATTATTTTTAATTATTTTTAGTTATATAAATGTGTACAAGATCACTCCAATCATTAATTGTTTATCAAAGCTTTATAAAGTGTTTTCTTACTTATCATTACATTTTTATTGCTTAAAATAACTATTTCCCTGTATCACCTTCACCTTTGATTAATAGAGGTTCATCACTGATACACTTTCACTATTTTTAGGGTATTTACACTTTCACTATTGCACTTTACTTTGGTTCACTGTTTGTATTGAGCGTTATTTAAAAGTATCCCTATACTTTTCTCCTATTATTTCTCACTATTTCTTTCTAGCATAATATTTATTACTAATAATATTAGGTTATTTATTTTTTGTTAAACCTAACCTTCCTAATAGTGTTAGTGTACTTTTCTACACTACGTCACTTTACAGTCGTCTTGTGTCTTTAAAATAGGTACATAAGTTATTTCAATTATAATTATACTATTTGTTTCATTAATGGATAATTATTTGGGGTTTATTTACAGTATTCTATCCTTGAGTCTACTATTTTTCCCCTCTATATGTGTGTTAGTTTCCCCTTGGGTTTAATCTGTCTCCTCTTCCTCTTCTTCTTCATCTTCATCTTCTTCACTTGTCTTCATCTTGGTTTGGTTCTCCTCCTCTCATCTGGTTTGATTTCTGTTTAGTCGTAGGGATTTGTTCCCTTCCTTTGATTCTTCTTTAGTTCTGGTTTCTTATCTTCCTTTGTTAGTTCATAATTGTTTGGTCCATCACCTTTTTTCTTGAGTATGTTTCGTGGTTCCCTTCTTTGTGTTTTTGTTGTTGGGTCAATCACTTGGGTTGGGTAATATCATCGTTTGTCGTATCATAACATTTATATTTTATTAATTTTTAAACGTTTTATTTTATATGAAGTATTTTTATATTAAGAATTATCTTTTTTATCCCTGGTACTGGGTTTGGCTTATTTGTGTTGTAACATAATGCCTCTCCTCTAAAATTGATCATTTTAATAAAACACTAGCATAGTTTTTTATGAAATTATCAGTTATAGATAACCTTTTCCCTTTCTTTCTTGTTTGTTTCTCCATTCTTCATTTCTCTATTCTTCATTTCTCTTCTTACTTAATTCATTCCATTTTATTTGGATCTGTTTTTATTTATTTCCATTGGTGCATTTTCCCTCATACACAATTTTTTCCCTAACTTGTATAGTAGCTGGTTTCTCCCATTACTACTCATTTTTCTGAGACCAGAGGCACCATCATCTCTGCTCAGTTTATTTGGATTGCTGGACTTTTCAACAGTCAATCTTAAATACCTTTTTGTCAACTTATGACTTAAATCAATAATAATAATAATAATAATATAATATAATAATATACTTTGGGATTGTCCACCTTGTGGCTTGTTTTTAGATCACTTTGGCCTTTTACTCATTCTTCCTTCCGCTATACCTTAACTATATACTATCATCTACTCATACTCTTGATTGTTTTTATATTTATTCATGTGTTAATTTCATCATATCTCACTTTTCATTATTTTGTTTTCAATGCTCGTTGTGATCATTTTAATTGTCTTAGACATTTTTATTCTTTTCTTAGTCATTTAGCAAGATTCTGCTTTAGCCATTTCTGTATATTTGTTTTATACATAATTTCTCTCTCTTCCTTGTACTAGTTAAGATTTTTTTTTTCCTGAATACATTTGATTCATTATAATTTCAGGTATTTATCTCAGTAATTTGAGCTTGATTTTATTTTTGTCTATTTTATTCTGTATTAAATATCATTTTTGATAATTCTTTGTAAGTTAATTGTCTTACTTTAAAGGAATGTTTGTAGCGTATTCCTTTTTAGTTATTTTTTGTTTAATTATAATCGTAAGTTTGTGATTCTTACATTTGTATTATATAGGAATGTGTGTAACTTATTCCTTATTATCTCACTTTTTTACTTCATACTTCATATCTCAATCTTTTATTAGACTGTAAATTGATTTAAATTGAAAGGAATTTGTGTAACTGTTTCCTTTGTTTGTTACATTATTATTCATTTATATTAATTCTTTTTATTATTCCGCATATATCATCTAAATAGGGTAGTAAGCTGCTCTCACAATCTTTTTTGGAATTTTGAAATATTATTTCATTTCATAATGGTTCTATTCTTCTTCGTAAAACTTTTTTATCGAAGTTTGGTTATAAACTCCCTTTATTTTTCTTGTATTGATATTGCTTATCTGGTAAGTATTATTACCATTATCTCTCGTGATGATATACGGACTATTATGATATACATAATTGTTCTATTCATATTGCTTTATACCGGTCCTTGTTATTTATATTTTTGTAAGTTGACTTCTCCTTTTCTTTCCTTTATTATTGCCTTCTTCTTTTTGTTCGACGCTTCGTTATTCTGCACCTCTCCTCCTTCAAGTGTTTGATAGTCACACTTATTCTGGATAATTTTATTAAATTTATTTATTATAGTTTAATTTTTCTTATTTAATTCGTCTTGGTCGTTGTCATTTCTTGTCTTGGTGATTTTTATTGGTCTAATTTAACTTTCCTTCTATTCCATTGGGTTGCTTGGTCAGTAATTCTAAGATCAGTCCCTTTTCTTGGTGTATGGTATCTTCACTTAGTTTACCCATGGTCCATCAGTTCTTCTGCACTTGTGGTTCGGATAACTCTGGCGTGTAGAACTGTTTTCTTCCTTTTGATGTAGGTTTCTTCGGTCTCGTACCACAATTCCTCTACTACCATATGTTCCGTAGTACTTATGTTTACCTTAAACATTTGATTACTTTGTCGATTAATCAGAGAAGTTAATTGTGCCTCTCTCATTAATGTTATTTTTGCTTTTTTATTCGGAGTTTCCATTTCTGGTGTATTCCAGTGTTTTATTGACCTTCTTGATTTATTATACTCTGTTTTGTTGTCAGTCATTTCTATTTCTGGCATCTTCCATCTAAGCATAGATTTGCTGAATTTTTCATCCACTGGTTGGTTGTGAATTCCTTTTGTAATTTCCCTCAGAGTCCTCCTACAATCTTTGTACTTTATTAATTTGCTTTGGTAGGTAAGGGGAAAATTAAATACGTCGATGAGTCCGTTCTTCATCATCTCCACTTCTTCTCGTGTTTTGATTCGTTTCCTTTTATATACCTTTCTCATTTCCTCTGTTTTCTTAATCTTCTTAATGATTCGATTCTTCTTCATACGATTGTTTACATCTATTTGTAGTTCCTTGGTGCCTCTCCTCCAGTTCCTTGACCATCTCCTTCTGTGTTATTTTCTGATTCCCCGGTTCCATGTTCTCATTCAACGTTTCTTTGATACTTTCAGAAGTGCTGTCTAGTGTTTCATTCAATTGTTTGAAACCACTAACTACTGTTTCTTGAAGTCGATCTACTGGGTAACTTGTTTCTTCCCATCTCTTATTCATCCCTGTTTTCGTCCGTTTGACTTCTTCACGAAACTCTACTAGCATGAATCTTAACTCTTCTCTGTTCTTCTCACCATCTTCCTCCATTTGTCGTAGGAGTGTTTCATTACCATTTTCCATCTTTTTATTTACTATTTCCAGATCCTTCTTGATCTGTTTCTTCAGCTCTTCGCTCTTCTTTTCCAATGCCTCCTGACTTCTCTTCAAGTCTTCATGGTTGCTCTCTATTTTGTTATTCAGGAATTCTATGCTCTCCTTCATTTGCTTCTTCAATTCTTCACTGTTTATGTCCAGTTTTTCCAATTTTTTATTCAAATCTTCCTTGTCCGACTCTAATTTTTTGTTCAATTCTTCCTTGTCTTTCCTTGAGAGTTCTGCTCTGAAATTCATCAGGTCTTGCATGCTCGGACCTCCCTTTGCTGTTTCATTATCTCCAGCCCATTTTTCTCCCTCATCGTCCTGAACTGGTTTCTCAAGTTGGTTGTCGACTATTATTTCCGCTTCCGGTTCTGGTTCAAGTGGATTTGGGTTTTTCAGTTGGTCCTCCTGTGGATGTTCTTCCGACAGTTCTCCAGTCGTTTCCTCAACTTCTACTTCCTCAACTTCCTCCATTTCTTCTTGGTTTGATGCTGTCTTTCCTTTGAGCCTCGTAACCATACCGTGTCTATTCATAACCGCCGCTAGTTATTCTTTTCTAGCCTCACGTTGTTGGTCGCCAATATGTAACGACGAACCATGTGCGTACCTGTTAAAATGTGTTCACACTTGTTTATTATGTGTATTAGTGTGAATGTAGTGTGTTTGCCTCACACCAGTCGTTACATTAATCGAAGTCACTACTGGGGTCTGTAGCGTTGTCAAAATTACCAGTACAACCTACCTGTTAATTCATAGGGGTTGCGAATCCCGGGTGGTGCCAAATTGTTTCTATCAAAACAATTAAAATAGTTAAATTATAAGATGATACGTGTTATCAGCGTTGACAGCTGGAGCATTCGAATGGTTCCCGCCGCTATACAGGTTGCCGTCTTGACCACTCGTGATGAGCGCTAGTTGGTTATTGAATAAAACTTGCTAACACACATATACACTACAACGTCCTATGAAATAAAAAGATAGTAATACTCTGTACTGTGATTTTAATACAAATTCGGTCATTAATTAATATGACAAATGGATTATAAATGTTTTGATAACAAATTGCTCCGGTTTATAACATGAAACACAAATATCTCAAGGTTGGCAAATCGATCTGAAAACAAATTATTTCTCTTCCGCTATGGCTACAGTTACATACAATATATTAATCTGTTCCAAATCTGGGGTTCTTTGGATTATGAAATAAGACATAAACGTTGCTTACATTAAAAAAGTACACTACCATACCTTATACGTACTTAGAAAGTATAATGTGTTTTTACAAATTGTTCGGTAGTGTCGTATTTTTGTTACAAAATTGCACTCTTAAGCGAGGTTATATTTTGATTAATAAAATGTTTTTACGTAAGTAAATTATGCATTAAAACCTTTGAAAGAAAATGATATTTGTTCAATAGTGAGAAATTTGATCATTTGAAAAATATTTAAAGTAATTTGGTTGTTCGGGATTAAGGAATTTATTCGATACTTATCAGTTCAGATAGTGTTGATGTGTTGTCATCTGGGGTAGTGGATATTCTGCAAATTTGGACTGGTTTTAAGCTTCGAACATCTTTTTCAATCTCGTCTTGGGATTTCTGTTAACTAATTTATTGGTATTTGGTTCCAGGACATCGTTAATTCTTGGTAGGTCGGCATCTATTCATCTTTGGTCATCTTGGTTAACTTCCGAAACTTTTCGTAACTATTTAAAGTCAAATTTCAATCATCACAATTTTGCGTGCCGCTTACACACGCTTCGTTTTTTCAAGTCTAATAAATTTAATGGAAAATTAGCCTTCAACGGCCCGTTACTATGGTAACATCACTCCTTGGATTGGTTAATTCCTCTTTCAAAAGCATTGTTAAGAGATTTGAATTTTTATTCAAATTTATTAAGTATTTTCCTAATGGTTTTATTCCTTTACAGTTCCTTTGGGGTAATAAATGATATCACTATTATCTTTCTTTCCTTTCAAAGTTTACAATGATACCTCATAAGGTCATATTCTGTTATACATTAACTTTAGTCTAAATATTTGACATTTGATAAATTACATATCTTTCTTAAATTAAACTTTTATAATAACATTTCTGTTTTAAAATGATTTACATATAATTACTGGCCATTTACTGGTCTTAGATTAGTAAAGTTTCTTGCGAAATTGCTACAATTGACATTTGAGTGTGTCTGTCAGTTAGATGTTTTCATAGCCATGATTAGCCATGATGGTTTTTGGTGGATTTCTTTTAAATTACATTTTGAATTCAGCCTGATGGGCTTCACTTAGTTATCATATTTGTTTGTGTTGTGTGTTCATCCTGTTTGTGCTCTAATCATTATTCAATACAACTTTCATTACACATTTTTTAAAATATAACAATTAGGCTTATGGACTGCAGGTTCCCTTCAGCCATATCCTCTTCATAACATTGAACCAAACTATCCTTAATAAGTTACTAGTTATTGTTAGTTCTAACATTAATTCCTTTCTTTTGTTACTACTTTGAGTGATAAACATCATCACTTCTTGCAAAATTATGAAAGTTAATTCCCCTTTCAACATGGGGTGTTTTATTCATTGTAGTCTTAATTTTAAAAACAAAACTTTATTTCTATTCTACTATCTCCTCCATACCATGTTAATACAAACTGTTTTTGTCTGGGCTTTCTCCCTGAATAACATTACATGCTTCTTTTATATTTATTTGAAATATTATTTTTAATTATTTTTAGTTATATAAATGTGTACAAGATCACTCCAATCATTGATTGTTTATCAATGCTTTATAAAGTGTTTTCTTACTTATCATTACATTTTTATTGCTTAACATAACTATTTCCCTGTATCACCTTCACCTTTGATTAATAGAGGTTCATCACTGATACACTTTCACTATTTTTAGGGTATTTACACTTTCACTATTGCACTTTACTTTGGTTCACTGTTTGTATTGAGCGTTATTTAATGGGTAATCCCTATACTTTTCTCCTATTATTTCTCACTATTTCTTTCTAGCATAATATTTATTACTAATAATATTAGGTTATTTATTTTTTGTTAAACCTAACCTTCCTAATAGTGTTAGTGTACTTTTCTACACTACGTCACTTTACAGTCGTCTTGTGTCTTTAAAATAGGTACATAAGTTATTTCAATTATAATTATACTATTTGTTTCATTAATGGATAATTATTTGGGGTTTATTTACAGTATTCTATCCTTGAGTCTACTATTTTTCCCCTCTATATGTGTGTTAGTTTCCCCTTGGGTTTAATCTGTCTCCTCTTCCTCTTCTTCTTCATCTTCATCTTCTTCACTTGTCTTCATCTTGGTTCGGTTCTCCTCCTCTCATCTGGTTTGATTTCTGTTTAGTCGTAGGGATTTGTTCCTTTCCTTTGATTCTTCTTTAGTTCTGGTTTCTTATCTTCCTTTGTTAGTTCATAATTGTTTGTCCATCACCTTTTTTCTTGAGTATGTTTCGTGGTTCCCTTCTTTGTGTTTTTGTTGTTGGGTCAATTACTTGGGTTGGGTAATATCGTCGTTCGTCGTGTCATAACATTTATATTTTATTAATTTTTAAACATTTTATTTTATATGAAGTATTTTTATATTAAGAATTATCTTTTTTATCCCTGGTACTGGGTTTGGCTTATTTGTGTTGTAACAATATATATATATATATATATATATATATATATATACATTTGCAATAGGTGAGATTTGCATATAAAATAATAATTTCACTTATATTTGTTTGATAAGTTAAGATAAATGTTTGATAAGTTAAGAAAAGCTAACTTGGTTGTCAAGAAAGAGAAGTGTGAATTTATGAGATCAAGAATTAAATTCTTAGGGTATATCATATCCGGAAAAGGGAGTAAGTACTGATCCGGAAAAATTCAGAGTATTTTAAATTTTCTGACACCTAAGAAATTAAAAGACATTCGAGCTTTCTTAGGATTGACCGGATACTACAAACGATTCTCGCCTCAGTATTCTAACACCATAGCTCCCTTACTTGAATTGTTGCGTAAAGGTAACAAAAAGTGGAGACATCAACGCGCGTTAGACAACGTCAAACAACTATTTAATAATAATATACACTTATACCACCCGTAGAAGAAGGGTAAATACGTTCTGTACATATATGGCGCGTCTGTACAAATAATACAGAATAATGAAGGCGACTTTCGAGTCATCGGATACACGAATAGGACCCTTAAAGGAGCTGAAAAAAATTATTTCACCTCTGAAAAGGAAATTTTAGCGATTGTGTACGCCTTAAGTAAGTTCTGATATTATTTATATGGTCAACAATTCGAGGTTCACACAGATAACCTTTCTTGTTAAAATGGTGAAACTAATGCACGTATGACATGACGGATAATGGCAATCCAAGAATACAACTTTGTAGTTAAATACTGCAAAGCGACGGAAAATAGAGTGGTTGATATTCTTAGTCTTTATGCAATGGTAGAAAAGGAAGAACATACCCATGAAAATGCTGACATTAAAATCGTTGCTATGAAATATGAGGTTCCACAGGAATTGAAACAGAAATTGTGGAATTTAGGAGCCGACCATGACCAGGACCACTGTATAGTGAGCAGGAAGGACAGTCTTCATCCATGCTATAAAGCAGTAGCTTGGCGCCCATGTAACCGCTGTTGCCGGTGGCAACAGTCCTGGTAATGAAAGAAAATAATATTAATTATATCACAGAATAAATAGCTTAGTTATTGAATATCTAATTTGAAATTCGAACAATATTAGTAGGGAAACTTGAAGAAAAGCGTAGCATTGCTTTCGAACACTGCTGGGCATTTGCACCGTCTTGTGTTGCCGGCTCAGACAACGGCAGAGTTTTACTGCGTACAATAATTGACCTTGTAGTAGTTGCCATCACTGTACAAACAGTGGAGGGGGACAAATTCGTCCACCCAATGTGTTGCTGCTGTATAAACCGGCAAAACGCTCCGTTAGCAGCTATGTTCGTTTCGGAACCAACGTGCAACAGTTACTACCTACATATTTGTGTTTTGTTCGTTTAGTTATGTTTCTTTGTTTGTCTTTATTATTATTAATTCGATTATTTGTGTCCTCATTTATTCTGTGTAAGTAAAATGGAGTCAGGTCCCGTTGTACCAGGACCCTCTTCTTCTGCCAGAAAAAGATAGAAAATACTGTACTCTACAAAGATATTTTAGCTCTAAACAGAATACTTTGGTTCTAAAAAGAACACCTGGTAGTAGGAAAAATTAGAATTAAATTTTAGGCTGTTTTAGGCCTATCACAACCGGCGACAGCTGTTATATACCCACGCCACGCCACTGAGTTACTATCTAATGCTATTCCCCATAGATCTGTCATGTAAAATATCAAAAATTATAAAGAACTATAACATAATTACAAACAGAAATAACACTGTTGAACACCACTACAGACAAATTATTCCGATTAGCATTTTCAAGCTTCGCAGCTCATCATCAGATCGGAAAAGAAATCATCATCAGATTTTTCCGATCTGATGATGAGCTGTGAAGCTTGAAAGTGCTAATCGGAATAATTTTTTTATTGTTGTGTGTAATAGTGTTATTTCTGCTTGTGATTATAACCACTAACACAACTTTATTAAATATATAACATACTTATATACAAGTAATAAATAATATAAGAACTTAGGTGCCACAAATAGAAGCACTTTGATATAATATATTTACCTTATGCAAAAACAAATACATTTTTATTAATTTAAATGTGATTTGATTTTGTATAACTGTGGTCTCTAGTAATATGGCGACCATAATATGGCCATATATATAAAAATATGGCGAATTTAACTCCTTATCAATTAGAAGTATGAGATGTAGTCTATATTAATTTTAATTCCCTTTTTTTTTAAGTCAGAAAGTGTATTTTAGGTGTATCATTTCAAGCTATGCCACGAAATTTAAATGAGTTTAATTGTACTTACTTATTGTTACGATGGTCTACTTGATCGTCGTAGGTACAGTGGAAAACAAATTACAAGACACCAATAAAGTCACTAATCGCCAGCTTTAATTTTCACAGTTAAACAGTTCGTAATTAACAACAGTCTCTTATAACAAATCAAATAAAAATTGTTCACACGCAAATAAATGTCAACTAATATTAAAACACAGTTGTATTACAATATACCGTCCGATTATAAAACACAACACTTAACTAATAACCACTTGAACGCACACAGTAATATCGCCAGATAATCACTTGTAATCGCCCGACAATAAACTCGGACCGCACTGTAAATATATCGCAACTAATACTGAAACTAAGGCTGCTGCCACCATGTAATTATACCTCCGCTCACAGACCAGAACGTTCCAAACTACGTCTTAGCGCCAGTGTACTACGTAATTAATTGCGGCCTTGACACAGTCCGCGAGGCTTCGAGAAACGTCTCGCAAATGCGTCTAGAGTCACGTATGCCACACACATTAGAGCGAGATTCTTCTGGCACATTCGACAAACACGTAGACTGTTCTGTAATGTTGTAACAATATATATAATTAGAAATTTTCAAATTGTGAGGATTTCTGTTTTGAGAATGTCATTTCCTTCAGAGTGATGTTTGGTCTAACTTCAAAAGTCTGGCTTTGCTTCAGAGTAATGTTTGGTCTAACTTAAAAAGTCTGGCTTCTAAGTCTTGAGTCCATTACAAACAATTGCTCTATTGTTACATCAAAGTTAAACTGATTCCAACTTCTTCACTGTTATGAACAAGCTTCATAATTTTGTAAGTCACCGATACAATTTCTTTAGTAGGTTCTGAAAACAATAATGGCTTTATGTTTTCAATTTCTGGTGGTCTTTGCTATGTAACTATTAAAAAATACTAGAATTATTTTTAAGTATAATAATTCTTTATTTACATATTAATTAAGTAGGCTCAATAATGATACTATATTACTGATTAGCAACAAAGACAAAGAAAGGTTCATAAGAACATGCACATCCATTATTTCTTTTATCATATGCATTCATCTTATGAGAAGACATTATGAAAAGAAATAAGGAACAAGTATTCATTTACGTGTTTATTTAATATATATTATGCAGGTTTAGTTAATAGTAAATGTACCATTTATTATTATTGTTGGTTAGAGGCAGAAAAGACAAGCAACATCAGTAAACAATGCAATTGTCTATAGTACGGGACTTACCATTATAAGCTTCGAGGTCACGCAATAGTAACAGCTCTTCCCCACCTCTCGCCATCCAGCATTGTCGCACACTACACTTGGTTATGTGTAGGCAAAGGCAAAGATGGGAGGTCTGTTGTAAACACTGGCAATACCGCAGTCGCCTCGAAGCTTATTATGATACGTCTCACAACAACAAATAAGTATGAAACATCCAGCTTCAGCTTTGATTGTATTGTAGTAAAAGCTCACATAAAATTGATTTAGAAATATTGAAGTCGAATTAATTAAATTCTTAGTTATAAATAAAAATAGTTAAACATCATAAAAATGTGAGTTTTAAGATACACAAACAAAATACTAAATGTAAAATGATTTAGGAAACAGAATAATAAATGGAAAACGGTTATCCTTATTTAATTAATATTTTATTGTGTACAAATAAAAAGTATTGTTACGACGGTCTACTGATTGTCATATGGTACAGTGTAACAGTAACAGTATTTTAAAGTATCTGTTCAGTCTCTGTAAATAAAAATTATATACATTTGTAAATTATATTTTTTAAATTGATTGGACTGTCAAAACTCATATACTACAGCAAAATGCCGCAAGTTTTGCCACAGAGTACTTCATCCATTTAATCAATTTAACCAAACAGCTGGAAAACTAAGTGAAGTATTGTTTCGTTTCTGGGAGTTATGAATTACGACTTGTTTAATTGGTCCAACTTTTGTAGGAAAATCAAAATATTCGTTTTTTCTGTTCGTGGTAGGCGTAGACGTAGGCTGCTTACGTTAATGTTCCGTCTTCATGTTGACAGACAGAAAAAATTGCGCGAGGCGTTGTAGAGCCTGGTGTGCAGACTTGGGAAACTTAATAAAAAATTATAATCGATTAAAGTTAAAGTTAGTGCCCCCCAAAATTAACTGAGTTAAAGTTAAAGTTAATGTGTGCAAAAAGTAACTGACTATAAAGTTAAAGTTAAAATCAAATTTACTGATTAAAAGTTAAACAAAATTAGTTATATGTTTATGTTTGTTTCTTTTTTTTATTGAGCTAGCTGCTTTGGCTGTTGAAATAATTAAAATCATGTTAAATAAATCCACAAAGTAAGCTTTTTAAAAAAAAAAATTAATTAATATTCCCATTGCAGAAAAAATGACAAAATATTTAGCACTAAAAAACTCAATCATTAATAATTTAATAACTAAAAATCATAGATGATTTTATTTTAATCATTCAATTATATTAACATTATTTTTAATTGCAGCAGGTAATTAAATATTGTTTGTCTATTGCATTTTTCAGTTCACAGTACTGACTACTGATATTGTACTGTGCCTGCAGGGCGATGTAGTATTAAATGGCTTAAAAGAACAGACGATAATTATGCTACTCTATTGATTACTTTTATAATCTACAAGTTGACTTGAAAAAATAATTGGGAGCTGGAGGGAGATACAACTGAGGCGGATTTGACGTTGTGCAGGCAAAGACATTCTAATATTTTAGATTATCTAAGAGAAAGTAGAATTTTAGAATCTAAATTCTTTTACGCAGTTAAGGTGAATTCTGAAATCTAATGAATTTTAGATCAAATAAATTTTAACTCTTGTTTTCTTCAAAATGAGAGTATTTAACACGAATTTTTGATTTTAACTTACTTCAAAAAATGTACTATTAAATTTTAATTGTTGTAATTGTTAACAATAAATTGTCTGTTTCTAAGCAATTGAACGAAACTAATTAATTTATTTATTTTAATTCAAATTGTCAATGATTACAGACGTATTCCGTTGGTGTCTCTGCAAATAATATAATCTTCTTAATAAAACTATTTTCCACCACTGAGCAAATGGACAGTGGCACGTCTCTGAAGCAAACCCATTCACACGAGCCACTGTGTGGCACCACTTAGTGGCTCGTGTGAATGGGTTCGCTTCAGAGACGCGCCACTCTACATTTGCTCAGTGATTGTTTCATTTAGTTTTTACATCACTTTCACCATGGACTCTGATGAGGAAGTTCTTTTTCTTGCTCTTCTTGTACGTCGGCGATGTTGTGGTAGACGTCGATTCTGGATGCACCAGATAACATGTGAATGGTTGGTAGTGGGACAGTTTTATACACTAATGAGTGAGCTAAAAGCAGACAATGCAAAATGTTTAAACTACTTCAGGATGTCACAAGACACATTTAATCAGCTTCTTAATTTGCTACAATTTCACATACACAGGCAAAACACAAAGATGAGAAGAATGTTGGATTGGAAGAAGATCGACCTGTCATACAACTAGGGTGCTTACGGCTTTAGTTATAAGAGAGAAGTTTGCCGAATTCTTTTGTACACAAGAAGGATCAGTGCCATGGCAAGAGAGAATGATACATTGACCTTGTTCATAGAAACCTTGTCTGATACTGTTTCACTATGGAACCATAGTCCTAATAAAAAATATTTTAATAACTTATTTGTGTCAAAATGTGTTCTTACCTAAAATATATCTCTCAGTGGAAAATTTTTGTTTTAAAATAGAAAGGGTTTCTATTTATATGAATATTGTTCGTTTGTCACATCTAATTTGTTTCAAAGATTTTGATAGAGTATGTTAAGAACATTACACCCACGTACACTCTCTTTACCTTCCTCCTCCCTCCACACACACACACACACACACACACACACACACACACACACACACACACACACACACACACACACACACACACACCAATCGTATTACAGTAGATGAAATATTAATCAGTTTGGTGTTGAGTAATCGATTAACTGTTGGTTTCCTGTAGGCCAGACCTAAACTTATCTGCAACTGTCTGCATTGTTCGCAAGATTGTTTTGCCTCATATGTATTCAAGTAGTGTTTGCATAAAACACTGTTGAGACCGTCTCATTTGAATTCGCTAATATGCTATATTATGTAATTTAGAAGTCATTGCTATTTTTCTTGTGTTGTAATTATGATTCTCAACAGTAAACTGATATCGGTAGAGACTGATCTTACACGAAGAATATTGTTACACTCAGTGGCATAACTAAGGATGACTGCGCCCCAATGCAAGCGTTTTTCCTGTGCGCCCCCCTCCAGAAAAAATAACCAACTTTATCCTTACCCCCTAGGTACTACTTTACCTCGCAACATTTTTCAAACTCCCTCCTAAACATACTAAACAGAGCATAATTATTCAGATAAATCGTTTTTAAGAAGTATTTTTAAATTGTATATCAAACATTTGTTTGAAAGAGAATTTACATAATATTTTTATACACCATTAGAAAATAACTGAAATGAGAATCACATTACTTATATTTACTGCACGTTTGTTACAGGATGATAAAAATATACACGTTGCTACATTTTTATAAAGTTTGAAACATGATATTTATTGATATGTACATAATATTACAAAACACATTTGTTATATGCCTTACATTATAAAGCTTGAAACATGATATTTATATATGTACATAATGTTACATAATATTACAAAACACATTTGTTATATGCCTTACATTTTTGATTATTGAATAATAAACTAACCTATTTAAAATGATGTCTACTGCTCGGGTTTACATTTTAAGGCTACTCCCTAACGAAACCCCGACTGCTTTTTAACTGTAAAAACTGTCTAGCTGACTTGTCTAAATCTAAACATCGAGATATCTCGTGTTCAATACTAATTATACTAAGATCACATAGTCTAGTACCAGACATTGAGTTCCTTAAATAGCTTTTTATGATTTTTAGTTTTGAAAACGACCTTTCGCTACTTGCGACTGTGACTGGCAAGGTTATAAACATTATAAATGCTGTACAAATGTTTGGCACACTAGACGCAATAAACTTATTTTTAATCAATAGATATTCAGCCAACTGGCAGATTTTGCTTATTTTATTACTTTTGATATCATCTTTGACAAAATTTGTAAAGCAAATAACTTCATTGACCGAAGCAGCAGTCACATCGGATTCATACTTTTTGCAAAACCCAGAGGCTGAGTCTATTAGTTGTTCGTCTGAAAACTCTAATAGATTTTCTGGTTTCAAAAAACTGAAAGTATCAACTAGGCGTAGCGTACTTTTAAACCTATCATTTAATTGTGAAATTAAAATATTGTGATATTAAATACCTTTATTTTAAAGCTGTATAAAGGGTCACTAAATTCATAGTCCTTTGCAAGTTCGTCAAAAAAAGTTTTAACTCTTCTGTTGCGTTTGGTGTTCATTGAAGGATTGATGTTCCACTTAGCAGCTAATTTTCTGGCTTGATCCACAACATCATCGAATTGTCCCCGCAGATCCCTTACGGTATTGATACTCTTCTGAAGGAGATTTTTCGCATCGTCCAGATTAATGTCAGGTCTGTGAAGGGATTTCGATGTGATCTGAATCCTTTCTAAAACTCTGCTTTGAAAAACAAGCATCAAAACAAAATCAAATGAAGCCATTTGTTTCCTAAGACCAGTTCCTTCTACTACTTCACTGGTCACGTTTGAAGCCAAAATTATTTTGGTTAAGCACTTCATCACTGGGACGAAATTAACATTGATTGCTAATAAAGCGTCGTATCTCGAAGACCACCTTGTAGGACAGTTTTTTTAAGGTCAAGTTTATAATGCATGTATCGGTTGATTCTGCTAAAGATTGCCATCTTGATAGGCTTTGACTGAAAAACACATATACTGTTTATTATATCATAGAACACTGAAATCTCTAAAATAGATTCCACACCGTCATTTAAAACTAAATTTAAATTGTGATTAGCACAATGCACATATTCAGTGGTAGGTGACTTCGATTTTATTCTAGCCTGCAACCCTGTGTAAATTCCACTCATGACAGACGCCCCATCGTAACCCTGGCCTCGGCACTTATCCAAAGATATTTTCCAAAAATTTAACTACATGCTCCTCTAGGCCTTCAGCCGACTGTTTTGAAACTTGCACAAATCCTAAAAATGATTCAATTATTTTAAGTTGATTAATATCCGGTTTGTAAGAAACGTACCTCAAGATTATTGATAGTTGATCAATTTTTGAAATGTCTTGTGTGGTATCCAAAATGAGTGAAAAAAAGGATGATTTGTTGGACCTCAGACAATATTTCACTCAAAATCTGATGAGATGCTAAATGGATCAATTCGTTTTGAATTGTAGGGCTTAGATATTTTATTCTGCTACCTTCGTTTTCCAAATGGGTCTTTAAAATGGGATCATATCGAGAGAGATCAATAATATTCAGAAAAATCCCTGACTCACTGGATATACTTTTGATGCTTTCAGAGCATTCAGAGCGATGACCCCTGAAAGCTAAGTTGCAAGTTGACATTGTTATGATAACATCAAGGATTCTCTTTATTACTTCAAGCATTTTTTCTTCTTTTTCATAAAAAAGTACTTTAATGTCTCTGTTACTTTTTCTGATTCCATAAGCCTTACACGCATTTACTCCATTCGTGGTCTTTTATTTTTGATGAGAGATTTCCCCAATCATTGATTTTTCCCGTGGACCATGCTTTGTTAAAGTTTTTATCAAGTCTGTTAGCGAACAGCCAACAGGGTTCGCAATACACCCCATTTAATACCGGAGAGTAACAAAGCCAAAAACGCTCAATTTTCTGTCCAGTCTTTGTTTCGCAAAAATAATAATCTTTTGAAAAAACCTATTTGTTTTGGGATCTTTAGGAAAAGCCCCTTGAGGTCTGCATGGTTCAGAGTTTAAAATTAGAGATTTAAACTCATCTTTTTTTAACTCATCTTCTGAGAAAAGGGCGATATCTGTATTAAATTTTCCTGTTGCATCATCATTGCTGTTATCGATATTTTCTACATTTTCTTGTACTATACTATTTACAACGGTTGATGATGTTGAAGGGGCATTAAAATTAGTATTTAAGTCTGTACTCACATTTTGGTAGACTTCTAATTTTGAATCATCTCCCAGGAAATTTAAAGTGTCGTTTTCTTCTAAACTTTTATCGCCTTCACACTCTCTCTCACTAACTCCATCGGACTGACACACAGAACCTCCCGAAAAATCACATTTTTTAACAAAAAAAGTGTCAATTTTTGGTAGTTTTTTAATTTTTTTCTTCTTCGTGTTTTCTCCTTTTCCGAAATTTAGCTCCACTCGATCGTTTGTTTCCATCCATGGTAAATGTAATGACAAATTACTATTAATTTAAAGAAATAATATTTATACTGAACACAAGTAACCGTAACCAAAAATTATTAAAACATACAGCACTACCGAACCGCACAATTGTGTTATTTGTATAACAAGGACTGAGTGATTTCCACTTTTGACAGTAAACAGGCATAGACAGTAGCAGGTGGGAGCGATTCTTGGAATCTTTGAGTGATTCACTTGGTCCCCCACTTTCACTCGTTACTCTTTTACCCTAACAATAACCAACCCGACGATAACTCAGGCTCGTTGCTCATAGTTCAGTAGGTCCCGGCCGAGCTAAATATTTATAATAATTAATGCCTTATATCAAATACTATTGATATAAATACGCCCAACTTCAGGTAAAATGTGGCAACACGTTACACTAGCGCCTCCCGTGTCTTGAGTTTATTACTAACTGCAAATACTATAGATATTAATACGTCCAACTTACATTAGCGCCTCCCGTGTCTTGAGTTGGCACAACGCTACATGGCTCTGCTTCATAGGTTGCCACCGGATTGTATGTAAAATGTCAAGAGTTGCACGTATTGGTATCTACAGTATTTGCTTATATTATAATTATTTAAATAATTCTTTTGAAGTGAAAGCGTGACAAAATCAACCCTGATTAACACGCTCACCATAAATAAATAAATAATTCTTTAAAAAAATTTTTTTTTTCATTTGGTTGAAATGTTTTCCAGTATATCTGTTTATGCACTGAGCCCCCCCCCCCCCCCACAGGCTCTGCGCCCCAATGCGTCATATCGGTTGCATTGGTGTTATTTATGCCACTGGTTACACTTGTAGGAGCCATATGAGCTAGATGCAAATGTATACAACTGTTGCAGAGAATGTTAAATTTTTGTATGCTCCAATCCCATACAATACAATAGTTATTAGAGAAAATGTTACATTCATATTTATTCAATTATTATTTTTAATAATAAAAATTTTTGTGCAAGAACATGTTTTATTATTTTTTTTTAATATAACTGTTTAAATACTGTTAATTTAAATAATTATTAATTTGTATGTCTGATGATGCTGTTAGTTAAATACTATTGAAACAGTGTTATATTAAAAAAATAACTAAAAATATATTCTTGTACAAAAAGTCTTTTATTGTTAATAATAATAGAGAAATATATACAGAAAAACTTGTTCAAACCAGAATTGCATGGTACTGAAGTTTTTTCCAGATTGCTCAAGTTCTTGCATTATACAAAAATTAGACATTAGTCAAATACTGCACTTTTTAGACCTTTGTGATGGTGCAATTCTGGTACAATCCTAAATTTATAAAAACATGGTACAAAAGACCATAATTATTGTATTTATTTACTTTTTAACAATTATTGGTAATAAATTTTGTAATATTTCATAATCCCTGTAAAGTTTTGGTGAGTGGACTATATAATTATTTTATACAACGCAGATGGGAATTGACAGGATTCCGACCGTTTTCATTGTAAAACGGCAAACAGCAAAAAATCGTGTGTCACATATAGCGATAACGAGACGAGCCCTGATGACGTCAGCGGAAGGAATGCACATTTCTGTAAACAACTCGAGGCTGTAAACAACGAACAAAAGCCTGGTGACGTAGTTTTTGGCCCACCTACGCAATGTTAAACAAAGACTCTGTGTCATTTTCGCCTGGACCGTGAGCCGGTCGGCACATCACGCGGCTGGCAGAGATTCACTAAGTGAAATTTTAACTTTTACACCACCAAAAGTGGATTAAAAACAGTGTTCCGATTATTGTCATACTTCAAGATGTGACCGGTAGCGCAATCAGCGAACTCGCGGTGTGCGAAGTTCGTAAAACGGCAGCTAAGTATTAGCTATCAAAAATATATTTTATCATTCAAGTACATCCACATCATTGTGTAATAATGACCAATTAAAAATTCATTCAATAATGAGCTCATAAAATAAAATTGTACCAGAGAATGAGAGAGAGAGAGAGTGACCTAAATAATTTAAGTGCTGGGTTGTGCAGGTATTTATTGTTTAGCATATTATACTATATTTTATTATGTTATTACCAATGTTTATTTTGGAGGGTTAAAAAACCTGTAATTCTTATTAATGTTCAGATAAATGGGAACACGCCCCGAGGCGTAAAAATGTGCATGTTTGGCACGAGTTGTTTTTTTTTTGTAATAATATATGGGAATATGTGATTTGAATAAAGGGTCATTGGTAAAAAAATACAAGTACGAGTGAATTATTTCAGGTACATTTTGCTATTACTGGTTCGTTTAACACGAATTTTGGACCTAATAAAGGTAAGCCTAATATCATATGTTGTTGCAGACTTCCATCATGGCGCCCGATAATTATTCAATGTTTATTTGCTAAGTAAATTTTATGTGACACTAATTTGTAGCTTCACATTTGGGCGCTTTCCGAAAAGGGACGTAGCTTCACACCTTGTATATGTATTTTGTTTATATTCTATTACATACATCTACATTTATCATAATATAATATTATACAATAAAATCTCTACCAAGTTTAGACATTTATGACTTAATAGATGACTTTAGTTGTTTTATGAATTTTGCACATTAGTTTAGTGCAGTAGGCCTACTTTTATTATTATTATTACTATTCTAATTTTTATTACATACTTTACTACAGTACTGATTAGAAACATACCTGATTTATGATTAGATAAAACTTCCGGGCTGAGAGGCCGTGGTCGATTGCTTGATGTATTGGAGCTATACGTTTCGGCCGCACCACCGGTGGCCATCCCAGTTCATTGGGGACGTGTTCGGCGTGTCATCTATTCGAACACAATTTAGCTACTGAAGATGGCCACCGGTGGTGCGGCCGAAACGTATAGCTCCAATACATCAAGCAATCGACCACGGCCTCTCAGCCCGGAAGTTTTATCTAATCATATTGACACCGGCCGTGAAAGCCTACGTACTAAGATACCTGATTTATTTTTCATCAGGCTGTCCATTTCAGTGAATTCAGTTATAAATTGATCAGCATCAAAATCCCGACATGATAGTTTTGAAAGTTTTTAAAAACAAGAAAGTCTTCAAAGTTCAAAAATTATTAAGAAAACCCCCAAAGTTTTATAGAAATTACAGTGCTAATACACGCTTCACAACACTACTCTGAACACTTGTGGTGCCACTGAAAGTGGCCCATGTGCAAGCTCCAAGGCCACAAATTTTCGCCACTCGTGGCGGGCGCTAGCTTCTCCCTGCCACAGTTGCTCGTGTGCAAGGGTACTATTTAAAACTATGCAAAACAACCAAACAAAACAGCAGCCTTAGGCACTGGGAGTAGGCAGGCTTCCCCCACCACCAGGATCACTTGGCTGTCTACGCTGGCAAGTGGGGGCGGGAGCAATGACCGCCTGTTAGCATTTAACAGGCAGTACAGTCAACAGCATACTCAGAAAAAACTGGAATGAAAAGTGTATTTCTCTAATAAGCACTCAAATCCCGCTTAATTTAAATGCACTTTGCATCCGACAATACATCCGCTTCCCCCTGCATCTGACAATTCAATAACATGTTCTTGTGTGTTGATTTTATTGAAAGCTGATAGTAAAGTATTTTGACAATCATCTTATATATAGGCCTGTCAGCCCATCTACCCATCTGTCAGTCCAATCTCAGTTATGCTCCATGTTGACTTTCTCGGGCACATATTTTCAGTTTCTCTTCTAGTCTTCATACTTCTAACATTCTCCTTGAATCCAACATTCTTCTAAGTCTCTTCCCCTCAATTTGCTTAGTTTTTTTGGAGTTTTTTAGTCCACTCTCTCTTTGCTACTGAATGCGTTCCATTCTAAATGACACAATATAAAACAGTGAACAAAAATAAATTCGGAACAGTGGAATAACAGTCAGGATCAGTGGCATATGCAGAAATCAATCTAGGATGGGGGCCTGAACCTTAGCAGTCCATATATTAGCCTACTCTTCTACAACTTATAGTATAAGATAGAGTACATGTGCCAGTTAATGTTTACAATTTATTAGTAGGCGTATTATTTTCAGTAGGTTTCACATTTTCTTTATTAAAACTGAAAATTCCTGATTGGGGGACTTGTCCAAAAATAAAAAAAAAAATATCCAAAATTTCGTATAAATGTAAAGTGTTTTTGAAGTAATATTTTTTTCATTATTATAACAGCATTATTCAAGATATGAAATTAGGAACATTATTAAAAATTATAATTTTAATTATCGACTGATACCTGCAAAAAAGTGCTGAATTTAACTTAAGTATTAAGTAATATTTTTATGAAAATGTTTATGTACTTATTTAAGTTCCATAAAAATATTATTTAATAGTTAAGTAAAAATTCTTAGGGTTCACATGTAGTAACGGCCGGTGGCCGGTGTGGCGTGCGTCTGGCCACGCCGTCAAATGAGAGAGAGAGAGAGAGAGAGAGAGAGAGAGAGAGAGAGAGAGAGAGAGAGAGAGAGAACAGGTAGCTTACTAAACGTTTTACATTCAGTGTAATACACTGCTCAATTAACTATAAATTATAACAGAAGTAATAAATATAAAGAAGTTTATAGTTATTATAAACTACTTATTTTGTTAGTATTTATATCCCCGTCCAAATCAGCCGAAATATGCAATTTTGTAATTTTGAACGATAGACTAAGTAAATTAAGGAAGTGCATATTACATTTTTGAGGTTGGAGGGGGCTTGAGCCCCCCTGCATACACCACTAGTCCTACCTAATACTGTAGTACTTTTCTTAAAAGAGTAGGTTCAAAGACATCTTTTTATACGGTAATTTTTTTTAATGGCCTAAACATGTACATAATAACAATATAAGTAAATAAGCTTACATAAAAGTAATTCAATAAATAAGTAAATAAAAAAATTAATATTCCTTATTTGTATATTAGTGTACTTTTCTTGCCTTTTTGAAGAATTTTCTCGATGGTGGTGTGGTAGAATAATCTTTGACTTTGCAATTCACCTACCAGCCTTTTTCAACTGATAGAAAAAGTGTGTGAAGCCTTTTCTTGCTCTGCGTATTATGGACAGAACGTTTCAAGCAACAGAAGTTCGTTGTACAGCAGATGTGTTCAATGCTATTGTTGATACCAAACAACATCTGGGAATACTTCTTCTGCTAAGCCTGGTGTTTCAAGAACTTCATCATTTCAACACTAATTCACTCTTGATTTCAGTAACAAAAACAAGTTGTAGGAAATCAAGCTTTGAAGCATTCAAATTTCTTTGAATCTACCAGTTCACGAAATTGCAGCTCACTAAGGTCTAAAATTTTACCTCCACTTGCCTCATCACGATGTCAATAATTTACTGTACACTAATATTTCATTTTAGGATTTAGTAAGCCATCTTCTCAACATCTCTTCTTATGAACTTCCATGTTGTCATCTTAAAATTTTCTATACGTCTCTTCAAAGTTGTTTCTAGCACCTCTACAGTGAGAGATTTCTCTTTTACTTTCTTGATGGATCATCTCACATCTAACGTTTTGCTTTGAAGAATATGCCTCACTAGTAGGCCTGATGTTCGAAGAATGTTGACTAGTGAATTAGTGATAGAAAAATGAGGCTGAAAACTTTCAGTAGAAATGCAAAATTGAAATCCTTCAATGATGGTGCATACACTTAGCCATGAAAGCATCAGTATACCAAATGTCTGGATCTTCAATATTCTCAAAAAATTATGAGTTTTGATTTATTTGTGTTCACAGTGTTCATAATTCTGGAACTGTAATTCCATTTGGACTGGTAACAGTTGGAAACTGTTTCTTTATTTCTGCTCGCTTAAGCATGAAACTAATATTAGTTTTCATATTAGTTTAAAATATATCTTGCATTTTGATTTAACAGACCGCAAAAGAATATGATTATTTCTGTGAACATAACAAAGAATGAAGAGTGTACCAGAGCACCTCTTTTTCACAAGAGATTGTAAACCTTTCAGTGTCCAACTCTATCATACCCATGTGCTACAAAGATTGTGCTTCCAATTGAAGTGAGAGAGGATTTGAAAAACATACTCACTTTAAATAGTTGCAGTGAAACCATTACTGACTTCTTCCATCTTACAAAAATGTAAGATATTACAATGATGGGTATTTTAGAACAACCACAGAATAAGGTATCAAATACCAGAGAAATTGATGCTCATAAGCTGTGGCATAATTAACAGGTTTGCAATATAAAAGGCCCACATAAGTTTCTACGTTTCAATAATTTGTATCATGTTCTGTTGTTTATAAGTTATGCTCATCTATTAAATGCTTTTCTACTGTACTGTTGTGCTCCATAGTAAAGAACAATCAAATGCTATAATGTGGTTATAATTACAAATAAACCTGAAATAGAAAAAGTTTAAGAGTTTTGAGTATTTGTTTCTTGATAAATCTCTACATATTATTATTCAACAACTAACAGCGCATTATGAAACCACAGACGCTATAACATAAAAAAATTCTTAGTACTCTAGTCACAAGTATAGATACCTTAAAAGAAGAGAAAACTATGGAACAAGCAAATTACATTCTATTTAGCAGATCTGTCATCTACTTTGCCCCAAGAACTTGTAAGTTTCCAACCAACAATGAAGGACAAAATTTGTGAACTTCCAACTGTCAATAAACCTGGCCCCAAGGTTAATTTTAGATAATTGCACCATTGCTATTAGTATTCCAGATTTGTGTACACTTTTACAACTGCATCTCACCTTGTCAGTAAAGACAGCAACCAAAAAATTGATACATATGGGGGCAGAAAGTGTTCTCTGAGTGAACAGTAGACCTGCTATAAAACTGACTCTCAGAAAGGCTTATGTAACAGTATTACATCCTGTCCTGTACATGTCAGTATTACCCCCACATTCGTCATTTTCGGAACAGTGCACTTACGATACTGGCAAGTGCTGAAACTACAATCAGTCTGGACTCCGTAAAAAAATTATATTCGTTTTTTTGTCGGATCCAGATTTTTAAGGTCCGAACTTTCAAGGCTCCACTGTATTTAATTAATCAAGTAATAATTACTTAAAACTTCCGGGCTGATAGGCCGTGGTCGAATGCTTGTAGTATAGCTAAACGTTTCGGCCACACCACCGGTGGCCATCTTCAGTAGCAAAAATGTTCGTAATAGGTGGTATGCCGAACAAGTCGCCCAATGAACTGGGAACAAGCAACAGTGAGAGAAGGCTACGCTGTTTCTATTTATAACTTTTTGGCCGCTTAAGGTGTATAACGAGAACCAATCTTCTCTCACTGTTGCTTGTTCCCAGTTCATTGGGCGACTTGTTCGGCATACCGCCTATTACGAACATTTTTGCTACTGAAGATGGCCACCGGTGGTGTGGCGGAAACGTCTAGCTATACTACATCAAGCATTTGACCACGGCCTTTCAGCCCGGAAGTTTTAAGTAATTATAGTGACACCGGCCATAAAAGCCTACGTACTAATAATCAAGTAATAGTTAAAGAGAGATATGTGAAGACAAGTAGGTAGGATTGGTGTTACCCATTCGAGATTCGAGTCATACTTCATTAGTAATCAGTGGAGAATTTACAAGTATTGAACAAAGAATTGTTTTTAGACATAATAAATGCAATTAACACCTTTTATCCTTCCAAATAATCCTTAAATATTTCCTAAATATTCCTTTGTTGAAAATAATTTAAAAACTGAACATAATAAAATGTTAAAATAATTAACAGACATATCATTTGGATGTAGGAGATTAATGTTTTGTATGCCCACGTGTGTGTGTGTGTGTGTGTGTGTGTGTGTGTGTGTGTGTGTGTGTGTGTGTGTGTGTGTGTGTGTGTGTGTGTGTGTGTGTGTGTGTGTGTGTGTGTGTGTGTGTGTGTGTGTGTGTGTGTGTGCAAATGTATACTTTTCATTTGTATATATGCCAACAGAACAATATTTGTGCTGTTACCATTTAGCTTGTTTACTCTTTAGTTAGGTTTTGTGTGTGTGAACTGCATATATTGAGCATGAATTTTGAACTATTAATTCATAACAGCTCAATACTAGAACTGTTTTTTACAGTGATGACTGTGGGGCAGCTGTAGGGGATTGTATAGAGGTATAGAGGGATTGTAAAATACCATTCTTGGGTTTACTTTCATTTCACTGTAATTGCTCGCTCAAGAAATATCACTTTTACACAGCAACCCCATGCAATCATTTAATAAGCTGAAAGTTATCAAAACATGTACCTTTGTACACTATGTCACAGACAAAGTTCAATTCTTTGGCATTACTCTGCACTGAAAATGAAAAACGGTGAAATGTGGATACAAACAAAATAGTCGTGTTCCTCTCCCAAAAAGAATGCTGTTTTGGGAAGTTATGAGTGGGACCTGGATATTTGGTGAGTTATTGATCATTGCACTGTAAACATGCAAGTGTTAAGTGTTGTTTCCTAATAGAGAAAGGTATGCTGATTTTTTTTATGTTATGCAAGTCATTTTACCTTTTTTTTGTGTAGAAAGTCAACTATTTCTTATAAAATCCGAAGTCATAAATTGTTTATAAAAACAGATGGAGTACTTTTAACTTTTTTCTATAAAAAATTTGCTGGAATGTGGATAGAGGGGGGCCCCTTCAATAATTTTGCAGGGAGCCCATTCACTCTTACTTACATCAGCTCATACGTTTTATTTAACACTTCTATCAAAAACTACTCAATAATATAATAATTCTACTGTTAATACAGTGTCAATATTACAGGTGTCAATATTAACAGCAAGTTAATAAATTTATTATGCTGCATAAATAATTATTAAATAACCTTTCATAATTACTGTAAAACCACTCACTACCTAAACTCAGCTGTCTGTCAATTCTGCATTTGTAAAGGATGCTGAAAACATTAACATTATAACAGCTGATAAGTCACCAGAACCACCAAAATGGCTGTCCACATAATTTTAATGGCCATCCCAGATTTAATTTTCAGCAATGGTTAAATGGGCTACACTGTTGCCAGGTTTCGTGTGTGATGTTAGTGCATTCTGCAAATTGAAGGCGCAGGTGCCACCCCAACAGTGCCGTCGGATTTACTGCTACACGGAGCGAACATTTTTCAGTGAAGGACTACAGATTATTGTACAATTTATTACAGTTTACTTATGATGTTAATACTGCAGTTACCTGAAGTGTAGTATCACTAAGTTCTTTATATGAAAATAATATGACATTAATCACCAGTAACTGGACCAATATAACAATCAATATAAAATATCGGGTAAGTGATAGGGAAAGCAAGAACGAAACATTTGCACAGTGGAAAAAGTAATTATCAAAAATAACAATCCTCAAATGTAAACGTGCAAAACATTGTATTCTTAAAAAAAAAACATGATGTGAAAAGTAATATAAAATTTATATTATATATTTCAGTACTACAGTCGCGCAAGCGTGCGCACACACGCACACACAGGGTATATTGTAAAAAATGTCCTCACTATGCATATTCGGATTTTATGCATCACTTATGCATTAGTATAAAAAAAGTTCATATTCACATAGGTCGGAAATGTTTTATTTTCCAACTGGCCGTCATTTTGTGTTTTTAAAGAAAACTTTATATCTCAAGAAACAATAGATACATTTTTTGAAATTTAGTACATATGTTTACACTAATGTTATTTAATAAATTAAGAATTCACGGTTATTTTATGGTCTCAAATTTCAAAGTGGTGGCCATCTTAATTTTTTGATCACTTATAGCTATGTACATTTTAATTTCATCAAATTGTGATTTATCTAGTAAAATGTTAAATGTTTTATTGGAAGCAAAATTCCCATTACTCTCCTATTTCTATAGTTATATAAGAATTGCATACTCTTACTCCATAATACAACAAATACTCCAAATTCAAAACATTACTATGACAATTAAGTAACACTCTTGACTTTTCGAGAGAGTCATTTCTATGTGGGGGTAGAGAGAACTACTGTGGGGTATATATATGGGTCTACGGCTGGCTTAGAAGTTAAGTTGTACTTGGCAAGATTGTAGAGTGTGGACCAAGTGATTGTAGCAGATTAGTAAAAAGTGATTATTTGTTATAATTAGTGCGGAACTCTAATAGTTGATATTGTTATTGTGTATGACAAAGTTAACTTGAATTATTGTATTTGTTCATTTAAAATTGTTATTTGTGACTAATTAAAGCTGGTAATTAGTGACTTCATTGGTGTCTGTATTTTGTTCCCACTGTACAATACGACGATCCGTGAGACTGTCGTTAACAGTACATATACGCGATTACTGATCAAAGCGTTTATATATATATATATATATATTAATAGCAAAGCTTTGAAAGGCTACATCAAAGATAACTGTGGCATTGAAACTTGTCAATATTGTACTTTAATATGTCTGAGAGTCAGAGAAATGTAAGTTCTTCCATAAAGCTAACTCAATAATGGATAAAGAACGTCTTCCATAGAAAGAACTTTAATTAAACTACTAGACAGAACCCCACACATCACTCAATAATATTCACATTGACCGGATTCCAATTTAGTCATAAACATTTTTCCAACACACATACTCATGCATATACAAAACTGCCCTTTCATTAAATATTAATAATTCAAAACATAGACATTTTTTCTCAATATAGGCTTCAGTAATAACGAGATACCTTAAGGTACTTTATCCTACCAGTTCTCTATATAATACCTAGTTTGTATACTTTGATTACAAGGGTAATTAAAATTTCTCAAATTTCTATGAAATACACTATGTTATGTTTTAATTCAAATGGCATATATAGTTT
Organism: Magicicada septendecula; assembly: GCA_034769895.1. Taxonomy (NCBI): domain Eukaryota; kingdom Metazoa; phylum Arthropoda; class Insecta; order Hemiptera; family Cicadidae; genus Magicicada; species Magicicada septendecula. The sequence continues at coordinate 342,432,482 of CM068372.1, read as the reverse complement.
TCCAAATCAAAATGTACAAAATAAACTTAAATCTGTAAAGTAAAATAAGTTAATAACACAATATGTTTGCAGCTTTATTATAAAGTAAGAAAATCATGGCCATTCTTTTCCAAAAGTACTTCCATTGTTTTCACATCTTTGCACCACACATTCAACAGTTGCACCATCGATGATATCTGAAAAACAAAGTCAGTGTTAATGAAAACTCAATTATGTTAGAACAGATTAATGAAACTTCTAAATACATTTACTACAGTTACACTTTTACGACGAAATGGCTATCGTCTTAACTATACAATTTAATATATACACCTCTATCTGAAAGCTTAGTTTCTTCAATTTTTTCAATAATTTTAATGTTTATGCTAAACACATGTGGTTTAAAATCATTTTCACCTACGAGAATATACACAAGTCTCACCTTATTAGAGAAATCAGTATTATTGTTTAATAATACATAATTGAGGGTTGCCTTTTCGGAAACAAAAGGTCAACGCATATTTGAGAAATTATACTAATTTGCTGACAAGTTGAACTACACAAGTAAAAACATAAATTAGTTACAAATTAAAATTCCAAAAGAAAACAATACTGAACACGCTTTAAAAATTCTCATCTAGTTTTTAACCCCTGTCAACTTGGTTAGTATGTTAGGCCTCTGGTAGTGGAATTTTTGAAACTACGTAAAATGTAATTTAATGCAAACTGTCAACTTTAATTATAGGGAAACTGATAAAAAGTATAAAATATGGTAAATAGATCATCTCCCTCTTCGATTTGTAAAAATTGATACTTTGTCACCCAATTCATAGTTTGTAACAGGCTCACAAAACTCCATCCTCAAATAGTTAAGACTTTTGCAAAAATAAATTATCAGAAACACTTGACACGAAAATAAAATTTTCCACACTGTATAACTTATATAAAATATACAATACAGGTTTTATTTATTTGAAAAATACTCTTCACACCTCTACACTTTCGTAAACTATGCACAACACTCCAAAACATGTGTGACAGAGAACGCAAATTTGTCACTATAGCGACATATTTTTTTTATATTACATCACATTAAGAAACCATGAATACCACATGTTGAAAAACAATCCACTAGAGTGGAGTGTGAATAACATTGTAACTACTATTGGATATTGGTAATACTGAAACAGTAAAAGTGGAAAATGTACATATATGTGAGTACTGAATTTCATCCCTACGACAAAAAATGTATATATACCGAGGCCCTACCATGCTATGGCTGCAGTCCCACCAACAGTGTGCACAATTGAAGTACATTAATTCGGCCATATTGTGGGCAACTAAATGCGCAAATTCAAATTGTTCATATGAACAAATTCACGTAAGGCCTAAAAAAACTGGTGGCACTTTGATGTACGTTGTTGTAAATTCATCATGTGTATTCAAAATAAAATATATATGCAATTAATATACCAGTCAGAAGCAACATCGACAATTAAGATAGGACAGTTGATAAACGAGCATTTACAAACCGGATCCAAACCCACGGGTGTTAGTTTCATACATCCCTGAAATGGAGTGTTAGCGTTTGAAGATGCCAATAAAAGTTTGTTGTGGAATAAATGTTAGATATGAAAGAGATCGTAAGCAAACAAATGGATTCAAAAGGCAGCCAACACTAGAACTGAGTAGTTCAATGTCACACACAAATTACAAATATTTCGAGTTAGAGAATTAGTACTGCTGAAACCCCGTAATGTTGTAAAAATGGAGGGCAATACAGCGACAAAATTCTTTCTACTCTATAATGGAGCATTTACCTTACACAAACAAGTAGGTAGAAACACATTTACTGTACTGGATGAACACAGAAATAAAATTATTGGTTAGTTTCACGCATCCTCATTTCGGAAATATTATCAGCACTAAAATATTATACAAATTAATAATAAATTAAATAATGAGGCCTAAAAAAAATTATAATATAAAAGTAGTGATTGAATTAATGAAAGCTTGACTGATCACCTGGTGATATAAACAATGTATTGAAACCTATTCCAGCGATAAGAAGTACATACTCCACTTAAAAATATGCTATTACAGGGAGGAAGATTTGAGTTTGACAGATGAAATGGTTGTTTATTTATGTTATTGTTTTAGTATTTTAGTTATGTTTTATAGAAAAATTTGAGTTAAAATTATCAAAGAAATTTTTTTGCCCTAGTCGGGGAGTATATGCAATGAACATTTTAATTGCATATAGAATGTACCAGATAATAAATCATATGTTAGCGTATAAAGACGCTGAATGAATAAATAGAGAGATAGCAGGTTTGAACATTGTAAATTAGTTGATAAGGAACATTATGAGAATGTTAGTTGTAACTATTTTTAGACTAGTAAAACAACTTTAAGTGCAGCGAAATGGTGTGTCAGGATGCTTAGTGTGTGTATAGTGCGAATGTGTGAGGGTGCATAATTATTTTACAGGATATTCATAAAAAACACATTAAGTTAAATAAATTTCAAGATATAGGATTTTTGATATGGGACTTACATCAGAATACTCATAATAAAACGACCTATCTGATGGCAATAGTTAGTTTAAAAATCAGTAACTAAATGTATGCATTTTTTAAGTAAACAGGTTTTATGGTCCACAAAATCGGTCAAAAAATATTCAGGTTTCTTTAACAAGAACTGTTCTGTTCAGAAGCCTTCTTGGACAAGAGCTTTTATTATCTGTAAGAAAAGCATGAGAAAGGATTACTGAAGAACCAATTAGATTACTAGAAAGTAAGTTGATGAAAATAACTTTGAACGGATAGATCAGGATCTCTTCGGAATCGATAACATGTGAACATTGTGCTGGTACAGATGATCAGTCTGCCTGTTGCGACGAATGCAAGTTAGAAAATTCTTAGGTTACTTGCAAGAATTATTATAATTGTGCTAATCCATGAAAGTTCAAAATATTCCAATTACGGATATAGACACTATAAGGTGACTGGAAGAATTGTAAGCATAACACGCCAGTAGCAGTGACAGTATTGGTTCATGGCAAAAGTGTGTGTAACAATGCCTGTGAGAAATATCTACATGCTCGAAATCACCCTGCGGCCAGACAAAGTATATCAACCCACGTATTCATCTTTATAGGACCACCTTGTTGTCTGAAGAAGCTGCAGTCAACATTAAAGGGAAGTAAAATTATATTATTTACGTACAATTATAAAAAAAAATTATTTAAAAGAAAGACTCTAACACATCGGTAAAAACTTTATAGTAAATAAAACAAAAATGACTTTTAAACATTAATTTACTTATTTCATTGTACAGAAATGAAATTTTAGTTTGTGTTATGATGGTAAACAGAGACAGAATTATTTTTTTATAAACTGTATTAAAAGCATGGCAGATTGTCTGAAAATAACAGCATAATTAATAAATTCATTTTATTCCAATAACATATATCTCAACTACTTATCCTATATCAATAATATAATATTGTATTAATATAAATATAATTACTATTTACACAATTTATAATATTAATTATTATATCCTTAAATTCGTAGTGACCGTCAATCAATGAATTTTTCAGTGAAGGGTTAGTGAGGATCGGTCAAGAATAACACAAATTTTAACTTATTTGCGTCGACGTTTCGACAATGTTTATTGTCATCAGGACAATTTTCTCATTTTCTTAAAGAAAACATTTGAAGATGTAAACAAATTATCCCAACTCCTTCACATATACAATGTATACAATATACAAAATTCATATGCACGCACACGCGTGTGCACACACGCACATGCACAGACACTCACATACACGAACACGTTCACCCAAATAATTGTTCTGTTGTGTTTGACACTTTTTTTGTATTTATACACAGGTCCTGATGATGACAATAAACACTGTCGAAACATCGACTCAAATAAGTTAAAATTTGTGTTATTCTTGACCGATCCTCCCTAACCCTTCACTGAAAAATTAATTATTATCGTAATTTATACAATTATTTAAGTTTATAATGTGTTTGTGGACACACAAATAATTTATTATATATATATATATACATATAAAATATTTTTATAAAGAAGAAAATATTTTTTGTTTTTACAATGTTTCATCACTTACCGAATGTATTATTGAAATAGTTCATCAAATCATGACAGTAGTGAGCAGATGCACCGTCATTCAAAAACCACATCTGCACTCTATCTGCAAGTGGAATATCTTCCAAGAGTTCCATCAGATGCGTTTGCAAAAAATGTAAGTATTGTCTTCCATTAGGCCTTGGTGGTAAGACAAAACGACCCAAGGGATTATCAACAAGAAGACCGCACCACACATTAAATAAAAAAGTATGTTGGTCATGTCTTGTAGCAGTCTCGTGGGTTTTCGTCTGCTCAAGTGTAGGTGTTTTGAAAGTTTACATTGCCATTTCTTGTAAATTGTAACACTTTTTGGAGCATTTTGGTCTGTTTTGTTTTTAATTAAAGTCAAATTTCTCAAATTTGTACTTATTTTCAATACACATATACACATCAATTTTCTCATAATTAAATTCTCTACAAAATTAATTAGAAAGTTGTATTTGTTTATTGGCAAATTAACGAATTTATTTTATCTCAAATCAAAAACTATTTGTTTTTCGACTCCCATTTTTGTGTGTTTTACCCAGTTTTCTTAGAAACTAATTAAGATAGCGCTCTGAGACCTCTTTTATTCAATTTTTCAGATCAAAAACTATAAGAAACCACCAAATTTACCCTTCATATTATACCCCATGAATTTCAGTATGCCGTCATTTTACTGTGGGAGCAGAAATCAGGGTGAACTGGTTCGCGAGCCGTAACTCACAAACGAATCGTTTTCGGACCTATGTTTATATGAACTTTTTTTCTTATTTTCAGCTATACAATCAGCTTCCGAGAGATTGCTGTGCAATTTTGAATCAGCCTGTATATATATTTATATTATATATATTATATTATAATAATAATAATTGTTATTATATTACATATATGCATAAATAACAGATGTGTACCTGTGATGTATCCAAAACACGAGGTTGTACCCAGGTCATGTGAACACTACTTGATACCTGATCTATTGCACCCTTAACTAAGCCCTGAGCTAAAGCCTTCATTACCAATAGCTCAACTTCATTTATTGGTAAACGTGTTTCTCGTGCAATTTCGGCAAAACTCAACTGCCTGTTGTTAGCTGGACGCTTAAATGTCATCTACAAGAATGCAAGCTTCGTTCATTAAAATATATAGGCCTACTAACTAGTTACTGCTACAATTAATTATAATAGATTTTTTCATGTAACTTTTATAAAACAAAAACAAACTGAAACAAAAAAAGTGCCAGATGATGATCATCAAATGTTCCTATCACATACCATCCTAAAATAACAAAACAAAATAAATGTATTTCACACACACACACACACACACACACACACACACACACACACACACACACACACACACACACACCTACTTATAGTTACAAGCTTTTTTCCTTAATCACTAATTTTTTACTGTAATTAGTTGCATCATCTATTCAAAAATTTCCTATGAGCACTTACCCACATCTTCAACAATTAACAGCATTTTCTAAGTTGTTTTTTCAATTACAAAATACAGGGTGATTCATAAAGAAATTGAGAAACTTTCAGGATTTGTTCTACTGGTGAAAACAAGACAAAGTTCATACCAAACATAGGTCAGGAAATGCTTCGTTAGTGAATGATGCCTTGCAAAACATTTCACCCAAATTTCTGCTGCGATAGAAAAATAAGGCGACACTGAAATTCTTGGGGTACACGGTTTTTGACCTGAAAAGTTTTTAAAAAATGGGTCTCAGAACTGTAATTCCTATAGTTTTCAAGGTAACTGGCATAAAATGAAAATTTTGTGTCAAAAAACTCATTTTTTTGGTTTGAAGTGCAATAACTTTTTCAAATGACTAATAAGTGCATAAAACGTATGTACAAAACTTGTAGAGAATTTACTTTTGAGAACATTCTTGTAAATAAAGTCAATAAAAACAAGTAAAAACTTAAGAAATTCGGTTTTTATTCAAATCAAAACAGATCAGAACTTCACACAAAAAGTTCAAACCAAACCCAAAAAAGCACAACGAAAGCATTGCGCTCGAAGAATTTCAAACTCATTCGTTTTGGGCAAATGAAGTGTTTACATGAACTTTTTTCTTATTTTCACCAGTAGAACACATCCTGAAAGAAAGTTTCTCTGTTTCTTCAGGTACCATTTACTATAATGCTGCTGACAAAACTATTATTGTAATAATATTTTCCACAAATGTCTTGTAATCTTTAACAATATAACATTATAAAACTGTTATGACATGATCAATACCACTGTTATAAAGTAAACAATTAATGTTTCTACTAACTGGAGGAGAGTGTCCCTTCTGCCTCTAAGAAAGTCATTGTTTTTCACATATTAAAGAAACAGTTTGAAAAATCTGAAATATTTTGAAAAAGACTGTCAATGTACTTGCTAAATCATTAGCCTGTATGTTTTACAATAAGCTGAAAAAAATATACATGTTCCATAAATGGGGAATGAACAGCCCGCTATATGTTAAGTTACAGACGAACCAGATAGTTTAACCAGCTTTGAATTTATATGACTGATACTCTGAGTAGATTGGTTCTAATGCCATTGTGATTCCGGGATCCCTTGCCAGGAACAGTCTGGTGACTGGGGGAGACAAAGTGTTCATTTGTCAATTGCTGTAACCAACCCTCGAAAATTGCACTCGCCCACTCGCCAGTGGCGAGTGGGTTTTGACTGTGAAAAAAAGGAGAAAAGAGGAGAGAAAGAATGAAAAATGGAAAAAAGTAGGACGTCTATTAAACCAAAACACGTCATGTTTTTGTTTTAGTAAAGGCGCGTGTTGAAGTCATAGGCCGTCAGTTAGCTGTCACCGTGTGAATTGTATAAACAAAACTGCTCTGTTGGATATAAACATCTTAAAACACGTCGAACAAAATAGTTTGCTGAGAGAGGGGAGCGGAAATTTCACGCGTTCTGCGCGGGCCGCAGCCCGCCGGCCTTTGTCACTCCTTCCAAGTTGTACAGTCTGCTAATTATTGTTGAGATGACCGGATGTGTTACGCGTGTGATTTATTGTTTCGTGTATTAAGAGTATTCTCAATTTCTAAGATCGTGTTCAGCGTGTATTTTATTTTTCGTGTGTTATTTTATTCATAATAAAACAGATTAAACTTATTTCTTTAAAAAAAGTTCTACTGTCAGTACGACGACGCCTAGTGAGTCTGCGAGTGCGACATCTACGGCTAGAGATGTAAGTGCCGGGCGTAGTAGGGAAACTGAAATGCCTACTGTGGAAAACGCGAGTTCTAGTGGACTTAGGCCTACTCACGGTTCCTCTGGGAAACAAAAATTTCAAAGAGCTTGGCTGGATATCTTCCCCTGGCTGGCTTACGATTCCGACCGCGCAGAATGTACTATATGCGCTAAATACCTTAAAAATAGTGACCCAAAATGGGTAGCAGGATTTTCTGGTTCCATGAAAAGGAAACTTTTGTGTTTCATGGTAAAAGCCTAGTACATATGGACAATTTAACGTGGTTTGAAGTAGAGTCAGAACCAGGAAAAGCTCCTCTTGCCAAATGTATGAAGAAAATAGAGTCTTCTATGTTTGAGCATCTAACAACTTTATTCAACATAGCCTATTTTATAGGCATCAATGAAAAACCATTTACCGACTTCCCTTAGCAAATTGCCCTTGCAACTAAATTAGGTGTAAATGTGGAGACAAAACAATATGTAAACGATAAAAACTACCAAGTTTTCATTAATTTTATTGCTAAACAGTTACAAGAAGATGTGGTTCAAAAATTAAAAAATGCTCAGTGTTTCAGTATTTTGATTGATGGTTCCATGGACCGAAGTGCTGAGGAACTTGTGATTGTTTATGCTCGTTATGTGTGTGAAGGGGAGATAAGAGAAGACCTTTTAGGCCTTGTGCCTCTCGAGAGCGGTAGGGCAGAGTCGTATTTCACTGCTGTTACTGGGATCTTGGATAACTTAGGGCTTGATTGGAGAAGAGAAAAGTACATGGTTAGTGTGGGAACTGACGGGGCGTCGTCTATGATTGGCTCAAAGTCAGGTTTCGTACTTCGTTTGAAAGAAAAAGCTCCGCATTTAAATAGCATTCACTGCGCTGCGCATCGTCTACAATTGGCCATACTTGATGCTGCCAATTCCATCCCTTACCTAGAAAAGCTTGACGAAACTGTGAAGAACATATACAAATTTTACAAACGATCCTCAAAACGCCTCCATGAGCTTAAAAACACCGCGAAAACTTTAGAAAGTGAGATATTAAAACTCAGAAATATTCACAATGTACGGTGGCTATGTAGTAAATCTGACGCTTTGAAAGCTTTGCGGCGTGATCTCGTACCTCTGGTCATCCATCTTGAGGATATAACGAACCGGAAAGCTACAACAGGAGAAGCTACGGATGCAGCTAGAGCAAAAGGCTATCTAAAAATCCTTACATCATACAAGTTTGTAAAAACATTAAACTTTTTGATTGACCTGTACGGGAAACTAGAGCCATTTTGTAAAGTTTTACAGTTGAACAGTTACTGGTCTCACAGGTACGATCGTCAATGATGGTAACGGTGGAAATGGTTCAGTTCTTGCTTTCATCTGAAGGATCCAGTGTGAAACAATTCCTTTCTGACACTTCAGACTCAGAGAAACTGAATTGCTCAAAATACAAAGGCGACCAAGGAATTGTTCTCACAAACACGTCTCAAGGGGAGGAAGAATACAAATCAATCCGTAATAAGCTGATCGAAAGCACAGTTCATTACTTGAAGTGCCGTCTTGATACACTTGAGACTGTAGTAGGCACCAAGTGCCACATTCTGGATTTCTTGTGCCTTCCTCAAGATGACACCCTAACTGCATATGGCAATGAGGAGATTCTTCAATTGGCGCATGTTTTTATTACTGGTGATATAAATGAGGATGTTTTGCTATCTGAATGGCTTCAATTAAAAATGATGGTTAAAGAAGAGCAAATAACTTCAAAAGGACTGGGTGAGCTATTAAAAACTCTGTACAAGTTTCCTGAGCATTTTGGTGAGCTAAAGAAAGTATTTTACGGCGTTGCATGCATGGCAGTAACAACAGCATCTTGTGAACGGGGATTTAGCTTCGTTAACAGGATAAAAGTGAAACAGAGACTTTCCCTGGACATCACTTCATTAGGAGATCTAACGCAGCTGGCAGTAAATGGACCACCCTTAGAAGATTTCAACCCTGGTGTAGCAATAGACAAATGGTATTTCTCGTCGGGACTTCGCCATGTTAGTGGCCACAAGAGGAAACACTCAGCCTAGTCCAGCTTGATTATTTTTAATCAATTATTTTTCATCTTCAACTCGATAAGGGACTATCAGAATATAAACTGGGCTAATGAATAATGTAGCGGTGCATGCTAAATATTAAATAATAAAGTTTTATTCCCCCCCCCCCCCCCAGGAAACGGTATCTGGCGAGTGGGAAACGCCAACAATTTTCGAGGGTTGCTGTAACTACAGTCGTTCCCTTGGGCTACAAGCTCTATGGTAGATCATCAACGCTATCCATAACCTTAGGTGAGCTAGGCTGTTCTTAAGTTTTCCTAATTAGCAGTGTGATATTTACTACAAGAAACTTCAAAAAAATTTCTATAGGAGTTCAAACTCATGTTACAACATATGTACCATTAAAGCAAAACTTTCTAACAATGACCCGTCCGATATGGAAACCAGCTGTCAAACACTGTTTCTTGGAACCTATTTAGAATCTTCAGAGGTTACAGAGTAAAAAGTTAATATTTTTGTAGCCTACTAACTGGAAGAGAATCTCCATGTAATCATATATATAAATAATCTGCTTGAAAAATCTGAAACACTTTACTATAAATCTGTCAATATCAATGTACTTACCATATCATTACAATGTACATATTATGATAAAGCTAAAAAAATACACAGATTCCATAATAGGAACAAACAACACACTATGTTTACTTCCAGAGGAAACAGCTCTTCCAGTCTCAATCTACAGAAGCTTTGAATTTATATAATAGTTGTCTGAAACTAAACTGTCTCAGACTATGTATCCCTATGAAATCTGAAGCATACGTGTTATGGAAGTATTGGATGTTACGGTGTATGATAAACAAAGATACAGAAAAACAACATAGTGGGATTGGAGAATATATAAAAAAGTATTATACAAAAGACTGTAAGTAGAAGGGCAAAGACAAAAAAATAGGAAAGTTTGTTGTCATATATCGCTAACAGTGATAATGAAGAAGGATAAGAGTTAGTCAGTTACTTAAACAGATTTATAAATTGGAAATATATAAGTATATATAGTGATAACTGGGCATTTTCATATTTCCCTGATTATTTCAATAGTTGATCTAGTGCATGAAAAGGTCACTTACTTGAAAATAACTGTGGCACATAATCCACTCAGAAAATACCATTATTACAATTACAATTTAACACACTGGTACTACAAATACAGAAAATACATCCTATACCTCCATAAGGCACAGCAGTGAAATTTTCTGGCGTAACTTCAACTCTTGAGCTGCTAAATCTGGTATCGCTTCCCACTGGGGCTTCATTTTTTCAAACTTACTGATGTCGCCTGTGTTAAATGCATATAATAATTCTACCAACCAGGCATTAGGTGTTGTCTTTAATTTTTCAAGAATTGGATGTGCTAACTGTAATAAATCAAATACATCATTAACAAAAACAACACATTTTTATGGACATACTTCAAACAACCAGTAATAAATTAATAATAACCATGCAAAAAATACATTATGCTTTAGCAGATTAATAATTCACATCTTATCTTGTACAAAAAAAAACTTTTGTCTGCTGTGATTCCATACGAATATATACAAACATGACAAATGTTTTATATACTTACTAGTTCTCCCAGATTATAAATTCCTTCCCCTAGTAAAGCAGCTAGCCCAAGGAAGAATGCGTGCTGGACTTGCTCTTTTGTACTGAGATCATTCAGGTCAACACACCCTAAATACCTGTAGGAATTACAACAGTTAAAGAAAATTAATACACTTACAACCACTGAAATTCAATACAATACCTATTATATACTCTCAGCATTGTGTACCTAAGAGCTGTGCGGTAGTAGTCTGCATGTTTCCCTTGAATCCTATAATACTGGCTAGCTAGTAAGTAGTATCGACCATGAACTGTAGTCACTCCATCTGTCTCGTCCAGTATCTTCTCTACATCATCAATTATTTTCTAAACAAAAATATAGTTCATTACTATTTCAGTACACAAACTGACTTAGAAATCCAAGATTAAAAGCAATTTTGTAACTCTAACAGACAACGTAAATTTTACTTATTGTCCTGGAAGTTCTAAATTCAGCACACCGTCTGGTTTTCTTAATACGCATATAATCCACTTACAATTTTTTAAATTAATTTTGTCTTCATGCACTTAATGTGATCATGAGATTTATTCAAAATTAATGTAAACTGTCATTGAGTGTTTCGCCATTTGCACATACAGTAAACCCTCGATTTAACGGACTAATTGGGGCTGAGGGGTGTCCGTAAAATTGAAAATGCGTTAAATCACAAATTTTGTTTTTTGAGGATATATTTAAACCAAATAGGCCTATAACACTTGACATTTTAATATCATGCAAATACCGTATTGTTCCGAATACAAGCCGCACTTTTTCTCCTAAAAACATGGTCGCTAATTTGGCCTGCGGCTTGCATTCGCGCGCTAACGAAATTCGAAGTTATTCCTGACTTCTGGCGGGACGAATGCTTTTGGTATCTATGAGTTGTTTACTGCCTAAGCAACAGCAGTTTGCCTGGCTGTAGTTAACTCTGGCGTTATGATTTATGACTACAACCGAATGTTTTAACAGCAAACTGAAGAAAGAATAGAAAGATAAAGTGTAAGTGCGTACACACGCGCGCATGCTCGCTCCCTTCTGTAGGCAGCAAGACAAAGGATGAGTAGAGGGGCTGTGAGTAACATGTTTCTAAATAACGGGTAAACTGCCAGTGTGGTTTTCTATTGTAACAGCGACAACATCGCTTATCTGTACTTTGTTTTCATTCGGCGTTTTTGTAGTGCGTTTGCGGTACCGTATGAGTGATATTGTGGAGACTACAGGCACGCAGTCAAATCAAATTAAACGTACCCATACAAAGCGAATTATAAATTAATTGTGATACAAAATGTAGAAAAAACATGCAATCGCGAAGCCGCAAGGAAATTCGATATTGATGATAAATCCTGTATTCGACAATGGAGAAAACAGAAGGAACGACTTTTAAATGCAAATACTGCGCAACGAGCATTCGCGGGACCTCAAGTTGGGCGTTTTGTAGCAGTAGAGTCCAGCGTCTGTGAATACGTACGGTTTTTAAGAAGGCAAGGACTCCCTGTCACTAGACATGTTTTAAAATTAAAAGCTTTAGAAATCTGAGAAGAATTAAAAGTCTCCGGTTTCAAAGCCAGCTTCGGGTGTATAAGACGAATGATGCGGCGAAATGGATTTGCGCTTAAATGACGTACACATCACTCGTGCTAAAACTACCGAGTGACTACGAAGAAAAACTCCTACAGTATCAGCGGTTTGTCATTCATTTATGCAAGAAGCATAATTATTCACTTGAACACATGGGAAATGCCGATGAAACGCCCGTATTTTTTATTTTTTTATTTACGTATATTTACGGTGGACCAAAAGAAAACCAAATCTGTAACAATAAAGATTACGGGAAATGAAAAATTACGTGCCACTGTAATGCTTGCTGTATTAGCCGATGGACGAATATTTCACAGTGAAATAAGATGCATATCAGTGTATATTGTTCAGTGTTAGTCGTCATGATGTCTTCCACTGAACGTGTGCTACGCCTGCATCAACGACAACGCAAAGACAGGGATCGTGAAGAATTAAATGAATTCTTGATGAATACTCCGTTCTCTGTTCTCATCAAATACAATTGAAGATGAGAAAATTTGCGTGTTTCAAAACAAGAAACAAGAAGAAAAGAAACGAAAGAATGCTGCGATAGCCAAGCAATATCGCCAGAACAGGAGAGTCTGCAGTTTATGCACATTATACGTTTCAAAAGCCTAAAAACAGTAGGCCTATTTAAATCCGAAGTCCGTTAAATCAAGGGTTTACTGTATATAGTAAAATCTGTTGTTTCACTGAGTTACAACTATGTCTGAACTAATGCTAATGCTTTCTATGTTGTATGTTCCAAAGAGTCATGCAACTTTTATGTGTTTTCAAGCTTAATGTGTGGACAAGTGATTGTTTTCAGGATACACATTACTGTTGTTTAAGAAACTTTAGCCTTTTTTCTTCCATTTAATACATTAAATATAAACAAACATGTACAATAAACTGAATACATCATGTTGATTATATATACGGCACTTTTGGCTTCAGTGGATTCACCATACAACTGAATAAACTGAAGGTTATAAAAAATAATCTGAAGTAAGCCTAATTTTTTTTTCATAGTAACAACAAAAACATTGTTATTCATCTATATTTTGTTTACAATTTTATTTGTGAGATAAACTCCTCAACCACTCAGGATTCACTATTGCTACCGAGTGCTCAATAATAACAAGATATTATTACGTAATATATTATTACGTGATCAATACTAGAATGATTAATTTCTAGTTAAACACAATCTATAGTAAAAACGTGAACCTAAATACATAAATAAGAAATATTCTAAGCAAAAACAACTATAACCTAAAATAACATGGGAACATACGCTATGCAGCACGAAATTGCATAACACAAGAACATATGTAAAGCCAAGCAGAGACCTACAGATTTATAGACAAAGGGGTTAATACTCTTAGAGAAAAAAAATGATTTAATTTACTGAAGTTCTGCAGATTATTTGGAAAAAATTGCATGATGCACTTATTCCGGTTTTGAAAAATTATTTTTTTATTTTAGGCCTACAAAAGTATATTTCATCTGCCCAGCTAAGATTGTATTGCTTACCAATGTGTTTTTTAAAGCTAAAACTAATCAAAAGGCCTTGTATACTTTGTAATTCAAACTAAATGTTTTCACTGTCGACATTACTTTTCCAAATAGTAATTAAATTTCTCAGCTATTAATTATATAGTACAGGATAACAACCTACAACTACACAGTCTGCTATTTGTTAATGTACACCCACACACACATCCACATGCAGATTTCAATGCTAAGGAAATTCAAGTTTAAATTTTATGGACCAAAGACATCAGATGGCTACAGAAAAGAAAATTAGAATTCAATCGCTTCATTAAGTATTCAAATCAGAATTGTTTCTGTTATAACCACACAGCAGAACAAAACTGCCAATATCTATGACCTATCATACTGACACTGTTAAATCAAATCTACAAATTTATAATAATTGTTAAATTAAAATAGAAAGAAAATATATATACCTTTGTAGCATCTTGATCATTAAGTTTTTCAAGCAAGATCTGACCCTGAAGTACTTTGCATAAGGCCGCTGCATCTTTGTTTGATTCTATTTTTGGTTGAGTGACTTCTAAAAATTCAATTGCCTCTTTATGATCTGTGAATTTTGGCACAATAAGAGCTATGATTTCTACCAAAGCCAACGGATTTATCCTACAAACGTAAACAACGCATAAAATCAAATATAAATCTACACAAGACGCACAAAATTGGTCAAATGAATGAATTATATTTAATGTTAGTACAGATAGTACTGTGTATCAAATAAAATCACAAACTCTTTGTAACAGAATACTGAATTCTAAATTATCATTGGAAACAATTACGATTCTAAGATACAAAACATCCTTATTTTCACAAAATTAAACCTCTCATCTCAATAAAATATATTAGAACCTAAGTTCTTAGAATCCAATGGTCAGCATATTAAAAAAATGTTGAAAGTGGGTAAAAAAAATTTAACATGTAAGAATCCCTCTCTGTAAGGTAAAAATATACTGCTGTAAAATGGTTTCGCAGATGAAAGTATGAAACAACCATTGCTTCAGTTGATGCCTCATAAGACCTATTACAATACATTTCCACTGATAAATTAAACAAGCCATATACAGAAATTAATTATTATTATTGCAAGTTTGCTCATCTCTTACAAGACATCACATATATCCGACCATAGACAGTAAACCAACAAACCATTTATTTAGAAAAAACAAATAATTAATTCAAAAACTGAAATAATTTACTTAGTTTCTGTGATGGCATCCCTCGCCCCATCACTCAAAATGAGAAACGGATAGTAATTGCTTTTGCTCACATGAGCAAAAACTAAGTCAACTTATACCTGACAGTAGCAATTCCTTATCTGCATAGGACCACGCATTAAAAAAGTACACTTAAACATAAAGTAATGTACGTCTTATCAGAAGTTTAATGAAGAAAGTTGTGTTAGTGGTTATAATCACAAATAGAATTATCACTGTTGCACACCACTATAAAAAAATTATTCCGATTAGCGCTTTCAAGCTTCTCAGCTCATCGTCAGATCGGAATTAACAAGAAGACGGTAAAACCAAACCCTACACCCCCCTGCTCACACTCAACAAGCTATAATTCAAATGTCCCTTCAAATGTGAATGAGAAAGGCGGCACAACGTTAGGTTTAAAAAGAATGTACGCACACGCACGCACATGCGTGCACACGCGCACACACATAAACACACACATGTGCTAGAAAAATATGTAACTGTACAGATGGGGGTGACAGGGCGCGGAGGTTGGGAAGGGACATTTGAATTATAGCTTGTTGAGTGTGGACAGTGGTGGTGGGGGGTGTAGAGTTTGGTTTTACCGTCTTCTTGTTAATTCCGATCTGACGATGAACTGAGAAGCTTGAAAGTGCTAATCAGAATAATTTTTCTATAGTGGTGTGCAACAGTGATAATTCTGTTTATAAAGTAATGTAACATAATCATCTCCATCTGTCTACCCTTTGAATCATAGAGGTCCCCAGCCACTATTCTTCTGTGTGGTCACCTATCCTGATTTCTGTACTTATAAATGTGATGCTCGACTCTACTAGAAGAGCCACAGTGAATAACAAATGCTATGACATGAAAAAAGACAATTTTAATGTTATACTTACTTGTTTTCAAATCCTTGAATAAACTTACGGTAGAGTTGGATTAATTCATCACCTTTTTGTAAACTTGGATGTTTCACAAATGCTCCCAGTTTCAGTGTTAACTGATGCCATAACCTGAAATTAAAATATGTAACTGTTTTAGAAAAAAAAAATATTACATGTTTGCTCATGATCCTGACAGAGCTAAGAAAATTGATAACAATAAAATCTGTATTAATTATTTACAGATATTTAACTTATATTAGCCTACTTGTTTTAAAAAAATTAAAATTACAAACCTTGTATGAAAAATAATTAGATTTCTGAATCTGAAAAGTAAATACAAAACAACTTCATCTAACCTCATCTATAAACACCACTGACGAAAATTCTGAAGTTGGTATACGGAAAGTGTTATGGTCGAAAGTGTGGATCACATGAATATATTCAGGACTTTACAAAAGCCAACAGCCAAAACTACACATCTACAACAAGTACAAGCCCTTGAAGATGCTCACTATGAACAGAGGCAGGCTTTTGTGTTACTTTTCTACACAAAATTATAACTGAGCCACATTTTTGTCCTCTGTCATGTTGTCACTGATGAAGCGAGTTTTATATAAAATGGAATTACTAATGTCCAGAATAATCATTACTGAAAAAACCCTCATCACACATTCCAGTCTGGATACCAGCTTACGGTTGTTTGGGTATATGGGTTTGTTTAGGGGAGGTTTATGGGCTAGGCTCGCACCCGGCCCTATTTTGTACTCAGGACAATTCTGCAAAAAAAGAATATCAGTAATAGTAAAGTCAAAACAAGGACACATACAACAAAAACAGTCGATCATCAAGTATGAATAACGCTCCAAACAGAATTACAGTTACAGTTTACGTACATATTGAACAAATTAACACACAAACCTTATTTAATCAAGAACACATGTGATTTATAGCCAAGAAAAACACTTATGCTAAGACTTGTTTGTTTGTTTGTTTGTACGGCGCACGGTAACTAACATTTAAAAAGTATAAAATAGAACAAAAATAAATACCAACAAGTAAATAGGAAACTACGCTCTGGATGCACATACACTACAATATCGAAGAAATTTTAAAAATGAGTCGTTACCACTGGTTATCAGGAGTTTTGAACAGCTTATACTAATGCAGGTACATGAATCAAACGTGCTCTTACGTGCTACAAAAAAAGGATTATGTTTAGAAAGACAAACAAGGTTAGGTATTGTTAATTATGAACAGTATTCACTCGAGTTTCACAAAATTAATAGTATATAAAAAGTAGATGTGCAAAAAAAAGAGAATCCCAGTTGGATGCCAACTTGGTAAGGTTTTTGGGCTGATTTCACTGAACACCATTTACGAATGCTGCAAATTGTGGCTGACAGAAAATCACCACACTTTAATCTGAATAGTTCTACAAAAATTACTTTCTTTTAGTCACAGCAAGACTCAATAGTTGGATCAACCTGCGACCAAATACGTTTATTTAACAACTGGCAACACCTCCTACTTGTATCTAGACTATTACCTCTCAGCTGGTTAATCTAAGGCAATGAAACTTATAGTTCCCTGAATAATTTTATATTATTTGTGTTGAGAAGTCTACCCCAGAGTTTATATCTCTTAATCACCTAGTTTTAAAGCTTTATCAATATGATCAAACTTCCTTATATTTTTCCATAATAAAGATTTCGGCAGCCTATAAAGTTTTCTTATTCTGCTACTTCAATTTTAACACTAACATCCCCTTCAATAGTCTTAAACACATTTTGACAGTGAAAAAGCAATTTAACCTATAAGTTGTGAAGTTTCCGTAGGCGTTATTATTATATTATTCTGTACTAAAGTTCACTGAATTACCTACTTCTTACTGTGAAGTTCTTCAAGCGCTGCCCATTCAAGTGCTAGCTCTTTGTTCTCAGCTTCAGATTGTTTCGTCGCTAAATAACTATTCACATTATTAACAAAGCTTGTGCTCGCCATCTTCCCACGATTACAATGCACCTTATGCGTTGCTTACACTTCTTCTTTTTGTACAGCCTTCGATATATTAATATGTTCCTTTATCGTTAGAATACAAAGTAATTCATATTTTTCATGTATACATTTGATTTTTATGAATAAGACTTCCCTAGCCCTATTAATTCTAAAAGATTCACTTCTTTATTTCTTGAATTATTGCATACTCAAAAGAAATCGAATAACGTGATGTTTTTGCTCTCTGAGAAGATAATAAGCAAAAGTTATAAAGTAAAAACTTCCGAGTAGACTCTTACAATGGAGTCCACTAGCAGATGGATCAAAAGAGATACGTATCCATTAATATGATACACAAGTGACTAACAAGAGGACCGAGGAAATGGTAACATATGTAAAATTGGATCTATGTTCTTTTCGTACGGTAAAATAACACTTCCGTCTCCGCATTTGTACTTTACTTCGGTGTCCGATGTGTACTACACGTTTTCTTCACAAGTAAATAATGGCATTTTATGGAGGTTATGTACGATAATGTAACTTAAATAAAATTTACTTTGTCAGTGTACATTAAAAGGGTGTATTTATTGGAAGTAGAGAAATTACTTTCCATTTATCGCACATAATTACGGTACAGAGACGATTTTTGGAGGTTGTGTCTACGTTTAACAATATAACTTAACCTTTTAGATTTTTAAATTAATTAGACTTAACAAACATTTCCTTAGTTAGTGCACATTAAAAGGCTGTATTTATTCGAAGTACCGGAATTAAAACCTACTTCCAATTTAGAACGTTTTACCTAGTATGTTATTGGTACCTCATGGATGTGGTACCTACATATTTTATTGGGGTTTATTGGTACATAACATTAACAATCTAACTTAACCTTTAAGATTTTTAAAATTAATTAGACTTAACAAAAATTTACCGTACTTTGTTAGTGTACATTAAAAGGGTGTATTTATTGGAAGTACAGAAATTACTTTCCATTTATGGCACATAATTACGTTACAGAGACGATTTTTGGAGGTTGTGTCTACGTTTAACAATCTAACTTAAACTTTTAGATTTTTAAAATTAATTAGACTTAACAAATATTTCCTTTCTTTGTGTACATTAAATTATTGTATGGATAAAAGGCTGTATATAACATTAAAGGCTGTATTTATTCGAAGTACCGGAATTAAAACCTAGTTCCAATTACTACGGTCTGAATTAATGCAAATAAAATTGGAGAATCTCGTAAACATATTAAAGAATGGTTGTATATTACACACAAAATTATTACAGTATGGATCTTTGTTATTGAATAGAAACAAATAGGACTCTATACTTTAGTATGTACCAATACATACTAATTCACCTTTTTTCAAGTACAGTATCTATTGTTTTTTCATACTCTTAAAAGAAGGTCATTAACAATATTTTAGTTACTTGTGAAGAAAACAGATATAACATTTCCAAACAAGAAATCTTCAATTCTGTCCCTGTTTGTTTTATAAAAACTGGAGTTTCTATTGCAGGTTTTTAAGTCCACTAACTACTTAGTTTAATATACATAATTGTTCCTGATCTTGTTGGGTAACATTATATTAATACATCTGCTTCCTACTCATATATGCAAACAATGTTTTTAATGTACGGTCCTAAACATCTTTAAAATTTAGACAAAGTCTAATGAGCTATTTGACCTAACCTGAATTACTACATCTAAGAATATCTTATTAGGTCATGTAGCTTTATTTATACATTTAATGCATCTTAATTAGTACACTAACATCACTGCTCTGTCTTACAGTAACACAACACGTTACACTAACTCAAAAGAATTCCTTATTTTCAGTTTAAGAAAGTTGAAATTGTGTATTTCTTTTCTTTTCCATTCACTTTTTGTGAAACGACCTACATTAATATGTGTACATTTACTATATTGAAATCCAATGTTCACTATCCAATAGTTAAAAATATTGTGAAATTAGTAACACTATGTACTAATGTTGTAACACTATGTGTGCCTTAATAAGTTATTGATTATTCTAACTGATACATTGCCATGCCATTCGGCAATTGTACATTGAATTGTGTCTGTTCGTTTAGGATGTCGTTCACACAAAAGGCCGAAAACTAGATACTCTAGAACAATTAGAAATATACAAACACACAAAAACAAATAAAAACGACATCCTAAACGAACAGACACAATTCAAATCGCACGCATTATTCGAACACATCTCACCACACACACACAGCTTCAATCTTTCGAATAACTATCCCGTCGCCAACAACAAGACGGACAACGCTACCTATGGCAGCCTCTGATGAAGCCTTCTAAAGGTGAAAGCCGGTTTAGGCTGTAAGGTAAAACTTTACATTTTTACTTATAAAAAACTTAGTGTTCCGAGTCGTCAATACTATAGTGATATTTAGTTCAATAATAGTCATCTTTGCTGTTAACATGGACACATCTTGCATATGTTCATTTCTTACAAGTTCTTCTCTTTATAGGACTAATAGTTTTATAAAAAACTCAATTGTTTGTTATTACATTTTCAATTGTTACCCTTAACATTTCGACCTCATCATAAAATAACTGTTGAGAAACTGAGAGCTCTTTTTTAAAAAGACTTTTCATTAATAAAGTTACTTATAAGTAGGCATACATTTGTACTCATAATATGAGGTTCAGAATTAAGAAAAGGTGAAACCAACTCGTTACACTGAAAAACTTCTAGGTATACTACTACTGATTGGAAAAGACAAGATAACTCAGGGTGAACTTTTTTTCAAACCTTTTAACACCATGGATTCTGTGTTTATCCACAGTTACTTCACCCTTTTTTACATTTTATCAACTTGTATTCCCAGAGTCACAGTATTCTGAATTGTTCTTAAAATTTCCATTTAGGATTAGACCCATCTATACTTATGTGTAGTACTTTATTAACATGCAGATTTATTCCTAGTAGATTTATCTTCGAATCCCTTGAAAAAGCTGAAAAATTAGGGAGTCAAAGAAACACAGAATTCAAGTAGCAAGTTTCCACTACTTTATAAAACATAGCCTAGAAGCAAAATTTGACATCCAGTCAGCCCCTTAGTAAGGTTGCTGAGAAACCTTACTAAGGGGCTTATAAAAAAAAAAATTACAAGCTTGCTCTTTTGAACATCTGATGAAAAGGTTTTGTAAAGTGTACCTAACGTCCTTGTATTCCATACTTCCAGCAGTTTTACATGATACATTCCTAACACTAATAAGAAAAGTTTAAATCTGCTTATGATCTAAAGGAGTGATAGTTATTTGCAGACTGACAGGGTTATAAAATAATTCTGAAAGAATTGTTGCTTTTACAACACAATCCTTTATAAAGTGACAACTCAAATCTGCCAGTTTTTCACAGAAACTGAAGTTTGATGATTAGATCCATCATGACCTAGTGATGCTCCAAACATTTCAAGGATTCTCCTGGCCTTAAAAAACTGGACTGGCCTCATAGATTGACATGACTAATATTAAATTTACTTTGGGATACTTCCAAATATAATACAGTTTACAATAAGCAAACAAAATTTTATGCCTGTCTAATTTTTCCAGAACTGTATACACATATTTTTTCTGGATAGAACATTTATTAAACAATAATACTATTTGATGCAAATAATTAAAATATCGGTACGGAGAACCATACATGACTTCCATGTTTTAAGATTTATATTTAAAATCATTTTAGAAATGAAATATTTCCACAGAAACTACTTCTATCTTCAGCCTCAACCACAGAATTGTGGTCACTAACATATACCACCTCACGTTAGTGAACTCGATTTTCACTGATGATGGGAGTCGATGGCACTTCCGAAACATCTGGTTTTGCAGAAAACATTGGACCACGGCCAAACAGCCCGTGAAGGAATTTTATCAACAAGCTACTTCTTTGTTGCCGATAACGTAGTACACATATAAAAAATTATCCCCTCCCCTTCACCTATCATTTTCATTTATAGAAAATAATCCCCTACCCCTTTTCATTTATAGATATTTCATCTACCTTTCTACAGTGGATTATTATGACCTTCTTTTCAGGATAATTTATTTATCAAAATTAAGTACTTTACTCTTGTTAAAACATAAAACATTGCAGGTAAAATACCCCTTCTCCTTAACCGATCTTCACCAAAATCAACAGACCTTGAGTCCTTACAATATGCAAAAAATTATTTGAATTTGCGGCAGTTATCGTTTGCCATAGACAAAATTCTACACACAGACATCTTTCAAAAAATGACTTTTCTTTATGTTTTGAGGGTAGTACAATCAGAATCAGCCCTTATCTCGAACGCGATTTTTTTTTCCATCCATTTCCTTATAGAACATGGAAGTAAAAACAATATCCTTTTTTTATAATATGTATTGCACATGTTTTCTAACATGGGACACTAATTATTAGATAAAATGGTTACCTTCATTTAAGCCAGCTTCAACTCACTGTGTACTTTCTCAGAGGCCATATCATGTTCTTTTTAACGTTGCCGAACATAAATTGATGTTAAATTAAAAATAAAGTAAAGGCTTAGCAACTGAAGTTTGCAATGCCCAAGTTGAAGAATCTATTTAATTATTGCACTTAACTTGATATAAGTACCGATTACATTTCAGGATTATTATTTTCAGAAATAATGTATGTAAACCAGTTTTCCCCATATGAAGTTAGTTAAAATTCTTTAATGCATAACATTCCAGACCTTTACGGTAGTAGATTTGTATTACTAAATTTGAATTTACACAAATAATTCTCTTTGATTAACCAGAGTTACACACACAAACTAAATGTTGAGTGTCCTCCTAGTGTATAAATTCAGCTAAAACACTATTCCAAAAACTTCCCTTGTTACTAGAATATGTGACATGATGAACTTTTCATGTTAAATAGTTTAAATACTTTGTGTTGAGAGTTAAGCATTTTAATAATTTTTATTTATGCAGGCGTATAGCAAAATCTGATCATGAAAAAGGAATATGGCGTTTTGTAATAGCAATTAACTGATTAGTTCCTGCTGTATTACCAACTCATATTACAAGACCAATTTTTGTTTAATTGAAAAGATATATTTTAATTGTTACTTTTGGTGCAATCTGTAAATTACATGACACACATCCATAAAGGTTTGAAAATATGCTTATTGCAGTTTGATAGGAATACATTCTCAAACTAATACAAATTTGTTATGTCTGATCACACCAGCTATCCTTTCTATTTGAAATGAGCCTTTTATCAAAATTTATCACGTAGTATTGTGCCAAGATATATCACTACATTTGTATACTGTAATACAGTAGTGGTAGAATATTATCATTCCACTAATATTACCCTAACATAATAAATAAAAATACATTATATACACATCTTTTGACATAATCATCCTTTCACTTATCACTTTTTGCCTATCCATTTATTTGATGAATATATATTTAACGATTTATGTAAAATACAACAGGTGCTTAATGGACATGTACTATGTGTAGACCTCTTATTTCCCTCCTCGGCAGGTCGAAGCTCAATTGGCACTAGAGTTGGGTATGAAATTATGCTACGCTCATAGTCTGTCTGTTAGCACCTAGTGGCATCTATTGACATTCACTCATGTCAAATTACAGAGTTGGTAAAGGATGTTCGAAATTTGAATGTAAACAAATTAATAGTTAAATAATTAATATAATGGAAGTATCACATATATAATGTATGTAAATGTAATTGTGAAAAAACGATGTAGGGCCTACTTCATATACAGATCAGAAGTAAATGATGAACTATTCTCTTTACGTAATAAGCCTAGTTACTAAACAATATATATTTTTAAAAGCTTCTTATCATATTGAGACGAAATGGAGTGGCATTTGAAACATCTTAGGTATAAAAACAACATAACAACCTTTACCAAATTTGCGGCCCGTAGGCATTTGCCTACTTTGCCTATGCATAAATCTGCCTCTGATGTACATGCTAAATGCACCTGAACAGTAGTAAGAATGACTTAGTATCCTGTTGAGTTATTCACTGTTCTGACGGATGATATGCAAATACTGGAAGGTAGGATGTGAGAGCCAGCAAATACCTTAAATAAAACTCTCATATATTTCAGTTATTACACATTGTCTGTTCATTACAGACAAGTGCTTGGTTCGATAATTTTTTTAAAAATAAAATTGTATATTTTACTGTAGCTTTACAATAGCTTGACAGAAAGTGTAAAAATGTAAAATAAAAATGGCATGACTTTAAGTGTAAATAAAAAGTGAACACTTTACAGTAGCACAAAAAATGACAAAAATTGAGACAATGAAATGCTACAGTTCAGTTAAAAATATTGCAATCTCCCTCACACAAAATTTTAAAGAATAAAGACAGACATTATCAACACCACTACAAAATTTTTTTTTTTTAGCAAAAGGAAACAATGGAAAGGCATCTCAGGTAGTATTGCTTTGAAATTATGGTTTCAAAATGTTTAGCGAAAAGAATAAAAAAATGCTAGCATTAACAATCCAACAATGTATCGAAAAGATCAGGATCTTGCTAGGTACATTATAGGGAAAATTGGTTTTGTAGCTACTGGTGGATGTTTGTTTCTATAAAAAATAATTGCAATGTCTAATAATAAATTATGGTACATATTTTTTCATTTATTGAATAATTTGTCATTTATATAATTTTGTTTATTTTTTAATTTCTATAGATACTTTGGGTGTGTTTGTTGTAATTTTGTGTTTTACATTATCTTTTGTGATTAAATCATTTGGTATAAAATGTTCCAGTTTATAAAATACACCTCACAGTTTTAACATACAATATATATATAGTAACACCTGTATACATAGTAACAGGTATATCAATATGCCTGTAATCACAGGTATGGGAAAGTAATGGCAAATCTTGCTATCAGTTATTGTTATTGTTTGGCTAGTGCTATTAAATTCATATTGGCCCAAAGTGATGACAAAAGGAATTTATTGTATTTGTTTACAGTCAACAGTGTAGATTCCAGGTGATGATTTGAATTTTACATAAATTAATTTTCACTCACATGAATGAAGTTGCAACCATAAAGAAACACAGAATATATTTTCTACAACAGCAGATAAGACAGAACACTTGTATTTTGCCTTTTATGTGTGTACATATATTCAGACATTTATTTGGATTGACTTCTGCAAGCTTGAAAATCAGATAACAATAATGTTTTATATTTTACATTAGTGTACAGTATATGTAAAATTATAATCCACAAAGTATAATATTTAATTAATTGGGATGTTTCGTTAAATTGTTACGACGGTCTCACCGATCGTCACATAGTACAGTGGAAACCAAAATAAAACACACTTATGAATTTGCTAATTGATATTATTATATTATCACATAATACATACACATGCTCAAATTTGTGTTGTGGTTTGGTCATGTTACATGCTTGTCAAGTTTCATTAAATTTTTAATCAGTGTTCTTTGCTATGAGTTTGACATTAATTATTCATAATTCTTCTTCTTCTTATTATTACGTGTTTCCGGATTGTTCTCCGATGACACGATGTCACCTGTAGATCCTCTCTGCTACTGCCAAATATGAGTTGGCATTCAGTATTGCGTCCATACCAAATCCCCTCAGTCTCGGCACTCCTGGGATGTCCGTCCGGCAATCCACCAATGTGCTGTAAGGTCTCCTCATGCAGATGACACAGCAGAATAATCATTATTCATAATCATTAGTTATGATGGTTGAGTGTTATTGGTACAGAAGAGGATGCTGCAGTTTCTCACTGTACACCACATGCTAAATTTGTTCTGTGCGTTTGTGTTATGTTACTAACCTAACAAGTAATCAGTTACATTTTTAATCGGTGTTCTTTGTTGAAAGTACATTAATTATTCAGAATGATTAGGTATGATGAACTGTCGAATCTTATTAGTACAGAAGAGGATGCAATTTCTTTTCTTCAAGGAAAAGGTCTGATGCATAATCCTCGTCGTTGCATCAACGGACATGATATGGTATTGATCATGGAACAGCGACCACGTTGGTGTTGCAATAAGTCTACTTGCCGTGAGTATAAGGTACTTCGCCAGGGCACATTCTTAGAGGGGTCCAAATTACCCCTGAGAAAAATAATTTTGTTTGTTTATTGCTGGTGTGAAGGGCGTAGTAGTATGAAAAACAGTAAAAATCAACTGAAAATCGGCACCAGCACACATAGACTGGACAGCTTACTTAAGATATATCTGTACCTTAGATATCTTGAGCAACCCACAGAAAATTGGAGGAGCGAATTTAACTGTTGAAATTGACGAGAGTGTCTTTGCCAAGAGAAAAAATAATGTTGGCCGGGTGTTACCACAGCAGTGGGTATTTGAAACAAAAATAGTGACAACTGTAAACTAGTTGTCATTGTACTATTTCATGTTCTGTTTATAATCCTAAGTACATGTTTACAATTACCCTGTCTTCGTGTATATGGAAGATAAATGGAAACAAGTTAATTCAAATACTACGTATATTACAAATCATAAATAAATAATAAAGAAATGTTGTTATGTTACATAATGTAACAAGTAAATGATAGAATAAAAGTTTATCATTGTTCAAACACTTCCAGGGAACTCGTAGACAATTTGTCTGTCAATTTCCTTCATTTCTGTGTTGGGCAAATTGTCAATATTTGTTAAAAGCTAACACTACTTTCAAAATTTTCTTTTAATGTAAACTTTGTAGAAAATTCCATTTTTGCTATGTGTACATAGTTCAGGAAAAATTAGACAGGCATACAATTTTGTTTGTTTATTGTAAACTGTATTATGTTTGGAAGTATCCAAAAGTAAATTTAACATTAGGCCTAATCATGTCAATCAATGAGGGCAGTCCAGTTTTTTAAGGCTAGGAGAATCCTTGAAATGTTTGGACCATCACTAGGTCATGATGGATCTAATCATCAAACTTCAGTTTCTGTGAAAAACTGGCAGATTTGAGTAGTCACTTTATAAAGGATCGTGTTGTAAAAGCAACAATTCTTTCAGAATTATTTTATAACCCTGTCAGTCTGCAAATAACTATCATTCCTTTAGATCATAAGCAGATTTAAACTTTTCTTATTCGTGTTAGGAATGTATCATGTAAAACTGCTGGAAGTATGGAATACAAAGGCGTTAGGTACACTTTACAAAACCTTTTCATCAGATGTTCAAAAGAGCAAGCTTGTAATTTTTTTTTAATAAGCCCCTTAGTAAGGTTTCTCAGCAACAGTTACTGGATGTCAAAGTTTGCTTCTAGGCTATGTTTTATAAAGTAGTGGAAACTTGCTACTTGAATTCTGTGTTTCTTTGACTCCCTAATTTTTCAGCTTTTTCAAGGGATTTGAAGATAACTCTACTAGGAATAAATCTGCATGTTAATAAAGTAGGCTACTACACTTAAGCATAGGCGGATCCAAGGGGGGGCACGTGCCCCCCCCAGACGGTTCGAAAATACACTGGATAAAATGAATTATGTAGCTAGTGGAATTATGATATTTTCACTTAGTTAACCCTTTGAAAACCAAATTTTTTACAACAATTATTATATTTTATTTTTTATAGCAATTTTATTTTTATTTTTTCATATATATTATAACGTTACCAAATCCCATAAATTTGGGGTTATATGTAAAAGGTTTCAAAAATGTAAAATAAATTTAAATCGTTAGAACCATGTCTCGCGCTGTAGCGAGCATTCAAAGCAATTGTAAAGCGCCCAGCGGCTATGTCCGGTGGCGTTACGTAAGCACACACACACCGTTATAAATTAGGGACACGCCCTAACTTTAAATCATTAATATTTCGGAAACGAATAAATATAGGCAAAAACCAAGATAGCCAAAATGTTTGCCGAAATATTAAGAATAGGGTGTGCAAATTTCAATGAATATAATTAAAGAGTTAATGAGATAATTCATTTTATTTAAATAACTCCCATAGTGAGTGAGCTAGGGGGTTCAGCTTTGAATATGTTATAATTATAAAAATTACTAATCAAATGTATATGTTAGAATAAGCATAACTTGGCTTGCAGCCAAGATAATCGCAATACAAATTGCAACCGGACATCCGACCGACAATCGAATCCGGTGTATTTCAGAATATTAAAAATAATAACAATTCTCGAACTGTGGGAATTATTTTTCGTTCTCACGGAGTGAGGTGACTAAATTTCAAGTAGAAGGGAGAGTGTTTCAGCCAATCAGATCATTCTAAAAATTTTGAACAACCGTTGGTTTCGGGCTGAACACAGACACTCTTCTGTAAGGAATCAACCTGTGAACAACACTCGACTCTCGACTGGAAAGTCTCGAACAGTGAAGACGTTTAACTACGATCGTCTTAGACACTCATCTGTAACGATTCGACGTGAAGACGAACATTCACCATAGTCTTATGTGTCAACAAACAGATCAACTGTAACGACTCGACTGTGAAGGCGTCTACGTACGATACTCTTTGTCAACAAATAAGCGTACTGCGCAATACATCAAACTGTTGGCGTACGCATGTAAGAGATCGAACACATACTACGTGAAGTCACATCAAGAGTACAACGAAACGAGGCCATCTAGAACGTGGTACGAGCTGAAGAACTGACGACGCTGAGCGACACCCGAGACGAGATACACACACACACGAGTGCAGAGTATCCGGACCAAGGGCCTGAAGCAGTTGTGGCAGTTAAACCACGGACGTTAAAACCATCAACAGTTGCAGAAGGAGCTGAGTTGCTGATTCCTGAACTTTTTGCCGGAATCCAGGACGCAGAGGAAATCATCGCCACTAGCTGATTGGACCAGGACATCGAGGGACCCCAGAGGACATCATCGAGACTTCAGTACCAGGAAAGTCAAAAATCATTTATACATTTTTTTAAAAGATCATTTTTTTCTTTTCCTTTTAAGATCATTGTAAAGTTAAATTCATTCAGATGCCGATAAAACAGAGACTCTAAATTAATAAGAACATCAATATTGTGATAATCTGTAGAACACGTATAAGTTAAGTAAGAAGCAATAGATAAGAAATAGACGTAGATAAAAAGCGCTATATAAATCTTAACATTGAATTACTTAGAAACTTATACTGCAGTATACGTGAAACAAATCACAAGTAAATAAAAAGCACGTTGAACTAGATTCACGGCTAATTTATTGCAGAGTATTTTAAAAGCATCTTGAAGTAGTAAAATCAGTATTAAAGCATTGCAAATTCATTAATTAAATTATTTTAAAAATTAACTTTTGAAATCAATAAGAAACAAAATTCGTATAAATTCATATTCATAAGCTTTTCCTCTGAAAGCTAATATTCATTCAGAAAACATTGAACAAATTACTAATTACTCTTTTAGTACGTAAGAATTGCGTTAGATGTAAGTTTTTCATTTTATGTGCTATTAGAATAATAAACCCCAATTTTGTACCCAACACTGTTTCGTTATTGCTGTACTCCAAAATTTACCAACATCACAAAACTATTCGAAATAATTATAACTGTATTCTTTGTGCTTTGTACATTTGAATTAACCTACTTGCGAATTCAAAACCCAAATTCCTACGGCCTTAATCGGAAGAAGACGCAAGAACGCACAGCAGGTAGGTCTGTTCACACTACAATCATTTATATGCATATATTGCATTTATTAAATAAATTACAAGCAACAAAAATATTGTTATAATATATATATATAGATATATATATATATATATTCGTATACATTATCTATAAGAAGTTTCTATCATTTTAATAGTTTGTTTAACGTTTACTTCATTTGAATTTCGAGCGTATTTTACCGACTCTGTATTTTGACGCGACGGAATGTTCATAGATGTCGCTAATTGCTGTACTCAACTCAACTCAACCAGATCACCTAGCTAGAATAGCAGGAATACAGCCACTTGCGATTTACAGTCATTGTGCGAATCACAGGCTTAATTTAGCTATAAGCAAAGCTTGTTCTGTGGCCTGTATAAGAAATGCTATCGGAGTCATCTCTTCCGTGGCAAACTTCTTTCGAGAGTCGCTGGGCGACTACGAAAACTTGACGAAGAAATGCATGACAAACTAAAAAATGGAAGACATTCTGTAAAACAAATGTGCGAAACAAGGTGGGTCGAACGTCACGATGCTGTATTAACGTTTTTAAATGCTCAACCTATTCTTCCAATAGTTTTAGATACTATTGCTCAGTCAACTGAAGGAAAGGGAAGTGACGCATTTTCATACCTTCATAGTATACTATCGTCCGAGTTCCGTGTAAGTGTAGTTGTATTAGCTGATTTTTTGGGATTAACTCTACCCTTGGCTCGAAAGTTACAAGCGGAATATATGGACGTATTGACAGCCACATTATGGAGTTGGTAAATGCCACAATATCAAGCCTGCAAGCGCATCGGGAAAACAGTATTAGACACTTCAAACAGCTATACAAAAAATCTGAAGATTTGGCTTGCGAAATGGGAACGGAAATAAAAAAGCCGAGAATAGTAGGATTCCAAAAAAACAGATCCAATACACAAACCCATTCTGTGGAAGAATATTTTCGTATTAGTGTATATCTCCCATTTCTAGATTACCTGATCAATGAACTTTCTTCTAGATTTCCAAAATCGCAAATGATACAAATTGGACAGATTCAAAAACTTTTATCACCAGAATTTTCGGAAGATTGTGAAGAGTCTGTTCTGCAAGGGGCTGAATTGTATAGGGATGATTTACCTTATTTCCCTGCTTTAGAAGGGGAACTTAAAATCTGGAAGCAGATATGGGCAGCAAAATTACAAGACTTTATCAAATATCCTGCAGAAGCCTACACACTCGCGTCAGACTTGCCAAATGTCAGAGTGCTTTTACAAATCATATGCACGCTTCCAGTTACATCAAGCACTGCAGAACGTTCATTTTCGGCCCTGCGTCGACTTAAAACTTACTTAAGGTCTACAATGACTGAAGATCGTTTAAATAGACTTGCGATTCTACATGTCCATCGTGATATCGCCTACCGTATGTCTCCCAAAGAAGTATTAGAGATTAAATATCACTATAATATTGACGACTCGGAACACTAAGTTTTTTGTAAGTAAAAACGTAAAGTTTTACCTTACAGCCTAAACCGGCTTTCACCTATAGAAGGCTTCATCAGAGGCTGTCGTAAGTAGCGCTGTTCGTCTTGTTGTTGGCGAACAGCGCTACTTACGACAGCCTCTGATGAAGCCTTCTATAGGTGAAAGCCGGTTTAGGCTGTAAGGTAAAACTTTACGTTTTTACTTATAAAAAACGTAGTGTTCCGAGTCATCAATATTATAGTGATATTTAGTTAAGTAACGGACACGTCATGGACAACGAAATCCAAGAATATTAGAGATTTTTGCAAGGAGACACAAACGTAAACTTTCTCTAGCCTTACTTTGAATCCATATGTATTAGATTAAAGGTGCTTTTTTACCTTAACATAAAAATAATGGATATTTAATTACAGGGCAAAGAATATCGAAAATGAGTACTAGTTTAGCTAAAGCTCTTTTAAAAGCGCATGCAGAAGCTATGTATTATCTTAAACAGGATCCTGCTGGAGCTCATCACTTAAAAGAAGAATTTACGAAACCACAGTCTGAGATTATTCGAACGTTAGTGGTCATACATCAGATCTGAAGAATCTCTTGAATCGTGATGCTCCAATAGTTGTTTTCTTATTTGATGAGCATCTCAAAAGAACATTAAAATCATAATTTTTATATTTTGTTACATGAGCAGTCTAATTAATAATTTTGTAATACTTAATATTAATGTTATTTTAAAGAAGATTTATGTATCTGTTTTATCTACAAAAAAAGGAATTTCTTAAAAAGTGATTGGTTTTCTGGAGATTAGATATTTCCAGAATATTGACTAGATATAACAAAAAAAAAATACGTTCACACCTAATATTTCTAGATCAGAGTATTGATAATGAATATGTGTATTTTTGTAAATTGCTCATGTTAGTGTTTGTGCTTATTTTTATTTAGATGTTTTACTTTCCTTACTGATAACACTTATTCTTATTGTATCGAGAGTAAGTAATGGTGTAAAAATTAGATTAGTTTTATAAGTGAAATGAAAGTCAAATTTCTAAAGAAAGTTTAAATAGATAAAATAAAAAATTCCTGTTATAAGTTTACTTAATATTATTTCAAAATTGTACAAATACATTATACTTTCTAAAATCAAAATCGGTTGTTTTATTATTTTTCAAATAATAATAATACAATAATAAATAAATTATGTTAAAAACTAATGTTTTTGTATTTATATTAATATATTTAATTATTTATTTATTTATATTAATTTTTATATCGTTTGATTCAACAGACACTTTGATAATAAGGTTTTTTTTCTAACAACACCTCCCCCGCTGGAGAGGAGGGGCCCAAAACTGCCAGAATGTGCCCCCCCCCGAGCAAATTTCTAGATCAGCCCCTGCACATAAGTATAGATGGGTCTAATCCTAAATGGAAATTTTAAGAACAATTCAGAATACTGTGACTCTGGGAACACAAGTTAATAAAATGTAAAAAGGGCGAAGTAACTGTGGATAAACACAGAATCCATGGTGTTAAAAGGTTTGAAAAAAAGTTCACACTGAGTTATCTTGTCTTTTCCAATCAGTAGTAGTATACCTAGAAGTTTTTCAGTGTAACGAGTTGGTTTCACCTTTTCTTAATTCTGAACCTCATATTATGAGTACAAATATATGCCTACTTATAAGTAACTTTACTAATGAAAAGTCTTTTTAAAAAAGAGCTCTCAGTTTCTCAACAGTTATTTTATGATGAGGTAGAAATGTTAAGGGTAACAATTGAAAATGTAATAAAAAACAATTGAGTTTTTTACAAAACTATTAGTCCTATAAAGAGAAGAACTTGTAAGAAATGAACATATGCAAGATGTGTCCATGTTAACAGCAAAGATGACTATTACTGAACCTCTGAGAACTGTCATATGATAATGGCATGGCAATGTATCAGTTAGAATAATCAATAACTCATTAAGACACACATAGTGTTACAACATTAGTACATAGTGTTACTAAATTCACAATTCCACAATATTTTTAACTATTGGATAGTGAACATTGGATTTCAATATAGTAAGTGTACACATATTAATGTAGGTCGTTTCACAAAAAGTGAATGGAAAAGAAAAGAAATACACAATTTCAACTTTTTTAAACTGAAAACAAGAAATTCTTTTGAGTTAGTGTAACGTGTTGTGTTACTGTAAGACAGAGCAGTGTTGTTAGTGTACTAATTAAGATGCATTAAATGTATAAATAAAGCTACATGACCTAATAAGATATTCTTAGATGTAGTAATTCAGGCTAGGTCAAATAGTTCATTAGACTTTGTCTAAATTTTAAAGATGTTTAGGACCGTACATTAAAAAGTAGTAAGCAGATGTATTAATATAATGTTACCCAACAAGATCAGGAACAATTATGTATATTAAATTAAGTAGTTAGTGGACTTAAAAACCTGCATTAGAAACTCCAGTTTTTATAAAACAAATAGGGAGAGAATTGAAGATTTCTTGTTTGGAAATGTTATATCTGTTTTCTTCACAACTAATGGCAAGTTATGATTTGTAATCATGTTTTCTCATAATGTATGTTGTTAATGCCTTTTTTTTAAGAGTATGAGAAAACAATAGATAGGCTACTATACTTGAAAAAAGGTGAATTTTATTGGTACATACTAAAGTATAGAGTTCTATTTGTTTCTATTCATTGACAATGGTCCGTACTGTAATAATTTTGTGTGTAATATACAACCATTCTTTAATATGTTTACGAGATTCTCCAATTTTATTTGCATTAATTCAGACCGTAGTACAGTGTCTGTCAAAAGTTTAAGGACACCATGAAAAAAACACAAAATTTGAATTTTCTCTAAGTACATTTATTTAAAAGTTTACAAAAAATCAAAAAGAAGCATCATACATTTAGTAATCAATGTGCCCTCCGTTGGCTCTTCAGACCGCCTTCACACAATTGTAATGGGGCAAAAAGGAGATTTTTATTCTTTATTAAATTTATTTAACTTTCAATTGTAATTCCCATATAACCAGGCTCATTTCAAACAATGAACAGTAACATAGCTTTGTGATCGGGGTGTTGTAATAGAACGCAATACTGTTTTAGAAAATCGAGTGTTTTGTCACGCATGGAGTACGTGCAAAACGAGCACGCGCGCAGATGATGCACCTCAGACTGAAACAACGCTTCGAAAAAATGGGGAGGCTGAACAATTATATCACAATGTGCTCTGATGCTGAAGGAAATTAAGTAGAGGCCACACCTACCTGTGCCTCCTGTATCGTCGCCGGTTAATATCGTCAACAACTTGGGCACATTGAAAATCCACGCTACATTTACAGTGACGAACAGTTCATAACCCAAAGGCAGTGCCTTTCCTGTTAAGCCACCAGCAAAGGTGGGGAGGGGGGTACAGAGTTGCGTCCCAGTCGACTTAAACTCCAGACCGCGCGTGGTCAGTAAAAACGTTTTGTGCGAGCAATTTAGGGTCGGCCGACCATTCAAGTGTGTATCTAAGATGTAAATCAGTAGAAAAGTTTAAAACAAAATGGAACACAGTAAAACCAAGTGAATTCTTTATCAAAAGTAAAATAACAACAGTTTGGACATAGTGCGAGCGAACCATGCAGGACGTGCCACGCGGTCGACAATGACGCCGCCTCAGAAAGTAACAGTATTCCACCAAACCCATTATTATTATTTAACATAATCTGTATGTGTGTGAGTATGAGCAAACTGGGTAGCTTTATTATTATTACTATGATTATAATTTAAGATTGTTAGCAGTAAGTAAGTCAACAAGTTTTTATTTCATGTATCATAGATAAATAACAATGTTTTCTGAGAAAAAGGGAAAATAACAAAAAAGTAACGTAAAATCAAATATTTAAATGAATTTGAAATAAATAGTAGTTTTTTGAAGACAATGAGTAATACATAAATTAAAGTTATTATCCAGCAGTTATTATCGATGTAATATAAAAGAAATTGTTGATGTGGGAGTTTTGATATCATTTGACGATAAAATAAGATAACAATAAAATGTGTTAATTAGACACATAAATATGTGTTTGTCATTGCACCACCTGTTGTTTTTCTCTGCTAAAGTACATCAGACGACACCTTGGTACATTACCTTTAAAGCTAAGTAATACGAATTTACAGATTTTAATAACTTATTAACTTGTAGTACTTCAAATGACGCCCTAAACAGGGACAAAATTTAAATATTTCAATTACTAATTCACTTGCCCTACTTCACGATCTGGCATTGAGTCCATCAGCCTCCTGCATTCGTCGACAGTGACGTCTCGCCACAACACAGCAATATTCTGCTTCAAATGTTCCTTTGATTTGGGCTTCCTCTTGGCCAACTTGACTGCCATAGAGTTCCATAGGTTCACTATGGGATTGAGGTCCGTCGAGCATGCTGGCCATGCTAGTAGTTCAATATCCTTGTCTTTGAACCAGTCTGCCGTAAAACGACTCCGGTGACAGGGAGTGTTATCTTGCTGGAAAAGATAATTCTCTCCCATTAGCCTAGTCACTGAAGGAACCACTACTTCCTCCAATATTTGCACATATCTCTGGCTATTGACTGATCCATCAATAATGTACAGTTCTCCAGGGCCTTCATAGGTTATACACCCCCAAATCATTATTGCTTCACCTCCAGCTTGAACGGCAGGTGCAATGCAAGATGGCAGAAACTTTTCTGTTCGAGTGCGCCTAACCTTCACTTGCCGTCTTGGATACAGTTCAAATCTACTTTCATCTGAAAAAACTAGAAGCGTGTTTTAGGTTAATTTCTTTGCTTAAAAATCTAAAAATGGGCCGAAAATCTGTGAATACCGATGTGAAGTGGCAGATTCTGGGGATGTGGAAGAGTGACTTAAGCTATAGACAGATTGCAGAAAAACTTGGACTGTCGAAAACCTGCGTGGAACAGACGGTAAAAAAATTTAAAACAACTGGTACTGTCCTTGATGCTTCCCGTAAAGGTAGGCCTAGGCTAACCTCACCAAGAACTGACCGTAAAACCGTAAACATAAGTAAAGAAGATCGTAGAGCTAGTTTACCTGATCTTTTAGTGAAAGTTAAGGATAGTTTGGACATTAACATCAGTACTGAAACCCTAGGCCGTCGTCTGAGAGATGCTGGGTTGATGTCTTGCGTAGCCTTGTGTAAACCTCTGCTTAATGACCTGGCTAAGAAAAGGCGAATTAGGTGGTGTTATGAGAGGCGTAATTGGATGAAAGAAGCCTGGCAAAGATGTGTTTTTTCAGATGAAAGTAGATTTGAACTGTATCCAAGACGGCAAGTGAAGGTTAGGCGCACTCGAACAGAAAAGTTTCTGCCATCTTGCATTGCACCTCCCGTTCAAGCTGGAGGTGAAGCAATAATGATTTGGGGGTGCATAACCTATGAAGGCCCTGGAGAACTGTACATTATTGATGGATCAGTCAATAGCCAGAGATATGTGCAAATATTGGAGGAAGTAATGGTTCCTTCAGTGACTAGGCTAATGGGAGAGAATTATCTTTTCCAGCAAGACAACGCTCCCTGTTACCGGAGTCGCTTTACGGCAGACTGGTTCAAAGACAAGGATATTGAACTACTACCATGGCCAGCATGCTCGACGGACCTCAATCCCATAGTGAACCTATGGAACTCTATGGCAGTCAAGTTGGCCAAGAGGAAGGCCAAATCAAAGGAACATTTGAAACAGAATATTGCTGTGTTGTGGCGAGATGTCACTATCGACGAATGCAGGAGGCTGATGGACTCAATGCCAGATTGTGTGAAGACGGTCCGAAGAGCCAACGGAGGGCACATTGATTACTAAATGTATGATGCTTCTTTTTGATTTTTTGTAAAATTTTTAAATAAATGTACTTAGAGAAAATTCAAATTTTGTGTTTTTTTCATGGTGTCCTTAAACTTTTGACAGACACTGTACTACGGTCTGAATTAATGCAAATAAAATTGGAGAATCTCGTAAACATATTACAGAATGGTTGTATATTACACACAAAATTATTACAGTACGGACCATTGTCAATGATAGAAACAAATAGGACTCTATACTTTAGTATGTACCAATAAAATTCACCTTTTTTCAAGTATAGTAGCCTATCTATTGTTTTCTCATACTCTTAAAAAAAAGGCATTAACAACATACATTATGAGAAAACATGATTACAAATCATAACCTGCCATTAGTTGTGAAGAAAACAGATATAACATTTCCAAACAAGAAATCTTCAATTCTCTCCCTATTTGTTTTATAAAAACTGGAGTTTCTAATGCAGGTTTTTAAGTCCACTAACTACTTAATTTAATATACATAATTGTTCCTGATCTTGTTGGGTAACATTATATTAATACATCTGCTTACTACTTTTTAATGTACGGTCTTAAACATCTTTAAAATTTAGACAAAGTCTAATGAGCTATTTGACCTAACCTGAATTACTACATCTAAGAATATCTTATTAGGTCATGTAGCTTTATTTATACATTTAATGCATCTTAATTAGTACACTAACAACACTGCTCTGTCTTACAGTAACACAACACGTTACACTAACTCAAAAGAATTTCTTGTTTTCAGTTTAAAAAAGTTGAAATTGTGTATTTCTTTTCTTTTCCATTCACTTTTTGTGAAATGACCTACATTAATATGTCTACACTTACTATACTGAAATCTAATGTTCACTATCCAATAGTTAAAAATATTGTGGAATTGTGAATTTAGTAACACTATGTACTAATGTTGTAACACTATGTGTGTCTTAATAAGTTATTGATTATTCTAACTGATACATTGCCATGCCATTATCATATGACAGTTCTCAGAGGTTCAGTAATAGTCATCTTTGCTGTTAACATGGACACATCTTGCATATGTTCATTTCTTACAAGTTCTTCTCTTTATAGGACTAATAGTTTTATAAAAAACTCAATTGTTTGTTATTACATTTTCAATTGTTACCCTTAACATTTCGACCTCATCATAAAATAACTGTTGAGAAACTGAGAGCTCTTTTTTAAAAAGACTTTTCATTAATAAAGTTACTTATAAGTAGGCATAAATTTGTACTCATAATATGAGGTTCATAATTAAGAAAAGGTGAAACCAACTCGTTACACTGAAACACTTCTAGGTATACTACTACTGATTGGAAAAGACAAGATAACTCAGGGTGAAATTTTTTCAAAACTTTTAACACCATGGATTCTGTGTTTATCCACAGTTACTTCGCCCTTTTTACATTTTATCAACTTGTGTTCCCAGAGTCACAGTATTCTGAATTGTTCTTAAAATTTCCATTTAGGATTAGACCCATCTATACTTATGTGTAGTACTTTATTAACATGCAGATTTATTCCTAGTAGAGTTATCTTCAAATCCCTTGAAAAAGCTGAAAAATTAAGGAGTCAAAGAAACACAGAATTCAAGTAGCAAGTTTCCACTACTTTATAAAACAGCCTAGAAGCAAACTTTGACATCCAGTAACTGTTGCTGAGAAACCTTACTAAGGGGCTTATAAAAAAAAATTACAAGCTTGCTCTTTTGAACATCTGATGAAAAGGTTTTGTAAAGTGTACCTAATGTCCTTGTATTCCATACTTCCAGCAGTTTTACATGATACATTCCTAACACGAATAAGAAAAGTTTAAATCTGCTTATGATCTAAAGGAATGATAGTTATTTGCAGACTGACAGGGTTATAAAATAATTCTGAAAGAATTGTTGCTTTTACAACACGATCCTTTATAAAGTGACTACTCAAATGTGCCAGTTTTTCACAGAAACTGAAGTTTGATGGTTAGATCCATCATGACCCTGTGATGCTCCAAACATTTCAAGGATTCTCCTAGCCTTAAAAAACTGGACTGCCCTCATTGATTGACATGATTAATGTTAAATTTACTTTGGGATACTTCCAAACATAATACAGTTTACAATAAACAAACAAAATTGTATGCCTGTCTAATTTTTCCTGAACTATGTACACATAGCAAAAATGGAATTTTCTACAAAGTTTACATTAAAAGAAAATGTTGAAAGTACTGTTAGCTTTTAACAAATATTGACAATTTTGCCCAACACAGAAATGAAGGAAATTGACAGACAAATTGTCTAAGAGTTCCCTGGAAATGTTTGAACAATGATAAACTTTTATTCTATCATTTACTTGTTACATTATGTAACATAACAACATTTCTTTATTATTTATTTATGATTTGTAATATACATAGTATTTGAATTAACTTGTTTCCATTTATTTTCCATATAGACGAAGACAGGGTAATTGTAAACATGTACTTAGGATTATAAATAGATCATGAAATAGTACAATGACAACTCTAAAATTTGCCCTCTAAAAGTTCCCCTCTAAAAATGTGCCCTGGCGAAGTACCTTATACTCATGGCAAGTAGACTTATTGCAACACCAACGTGGTCGCTGTCCCATGATCAATACCATATCATGCCCGTTGATGCAACGACGAGGATTATGAATCAGACCTTTTCCTTGAAGAAAAGAAATTGCATCCTCTTCTGTACTAATAAGATTCGACAGTTCATCATACCTAATCATTCTGAATAATTAATGTACTTACAACAAAGAACACTGATTAAAAATGTAACTGATTACTTGTTAGGTTAGTAACGTAACACAAAAGCACAGAACAAATTTAGCACGTGGTGTACAGTGAGAAACTGCAGCATCCACTTCTGTACCAATAACACTCAACCATCATAACTAATCATTATGAATAATGATTATTCTGCTGTGTCATCTGCATGAGAAGACCTTACAGCACATTGGTGGATTGCCGGATGGACATCCCAGGAGTGCCGAGACTGAGGGGATTTGGTATGGACGCAATACTGAATGCCAACTCATATTTGGCAGTGGCAGAGAGGATCTACAGGTGACATCGTGTCATCGAAGAGCAATCCGGAAACACGTAATAAGAAGAAGAAGAAGAAGAATTATGAATAATTAATGTCAAACTCATAGCAAAGAACACTGATTAAAAATTTAATGAAACTTGACAAGCATGTAACATGACCAAACCACAACACAAATTTGAGCATGTATATTGTATTATGTGATAATATAATAATATCAATTAGCAAATTCATAAGTGTGTTTTATTTTGGTTTCCACTGTACTATGTGACGATCGGTGAGACCATCGTAACAATTTAACGAAACATCCCAATTAATTAAATATTATACTTTGAGGATTATAATTTTACATATACTGTACACTAATGTAAAATATAAAACATTATTGTTATCTGATTTTCAAGCTTGCAGAAGTCAATCCAAATAAATGTCTGAATATATGTACACACATAAAAGGCAAAATACAAGTGTTCTGTCTTGTCTGCTGTTGTAGAAAATATATTCTGTGTTTCTTTATGGTTGCAACTTCATTCATGTGAGTGAAAATTAATTTATGTAAATTCCAAATAATCACCTGGAATCTACACTGTTGACTGTAAACAAATACAATAAATTCCTTTTGTCATCACTTTGGGCCAATATGAATTTAATAGCACTAGCCAAACAATAACAATAACTGATAACAAGATTATGCAAGATTTGCCATTACTTTCCCATACCTGTGATTACAGGCATATTGATATACCTGTTACTATGTACACAGGTGTTACTATATATATATATTGTATGTTAAAACTGTGAGGTGTATTTTATAAACTGGAACATTTTATACCAAATGATTTAATCACAAAAGATAATGTAAAATACAAAATTACAACAAACACACCCAAAGTATCTATAGAAATTAAAAAATAAACAAAATTATATAAATGACAAAATTATTCAATAAATGATTAAATATGTACCATAATTTATTAGACATTGCAATTATTTTTTATAGAAACAAACATCCACCAGTAGCTACAAAACCAATTTTCCCTATAATGTACCTAGCAAGATCCTGATCTTTTCGATACATTGTTGGATTGTTAATGCTAGCATTTTTTTATTCTTTTCGCTAAACATTTTGAAACCATAATTTCAAAGCAATACTACCTGAGATGCCTTTCCATTGTGTTTCGTTTTGCTCCAAAAAAAATATTTTGTTGTGTTGATAATATCTTTATTCTTTAAAATTTTGTGTGAGGGAGATTGCAATATTTTTAACTGAACTGTAGCATTTCATTGTCTCAATTTTTGTCATTTTTTGTGCTACTGTAAAGTGTTCACTTTTTATTTACACTTAAGTCATGCAGTTTTTATTTTACATTTTTACACTTTCTGTCAAGCTATTGTAAAGCTACAGTAAAATATACAATTTTATTTTTTAAAAAATTATCAAACCTAGCACTTGTCTGTAATGAACAGAACACTGTGTAATAACTGAAATATTGTAACGACAGTGTCGTCCGTCTTATTTAAGCCCCGCGATGGAAGCCAATCTGTAACGAAGTGTTCGGGACGTCCGTCTCGTTCAAGCCCCGCGATGGAAGCCAATCTGTAACGTGTGGTGTCGTCCGTCTTATTTAAGCCCCACGTTGGGCGCCAATCTGTAACGTTTTAACTGACGTCCGTCTAGTTCAAGCCCCGCGATGGAAGCTAATCTGTAACGTGTGGTGTCGTCCGTCTTATTTAAGCCCAGCGATGGAAGCCAATCTGTAACGTGTAGACTGATGTGTCTGTGTAAAATGTGTAAACGTGTATATGGTATTGTCTGTGTTAGTCCGTTCGTCTCGCACTGGGCTCGTTATATCTATTTTGTGCTAACGATGTCCGTAGCAATGTTGTGATTACCAGTATAACACGGCAGTAACCTTACCTGTTCTTTAATAGGGGTGTGTTAATCCCGGGTGGCCCCAAATTGTTTATTAAAACAATTAAAGTTATTAATAGGGTGTTCTCAGCTATGACGGACGGGGCGTTCAAATAATTCCCGCTCGTTCCGCCTTCTGAATCGAGTAGGTAGTTGTACGAATTGCAACTTGAGCGCTGCTCATCAAATCTAGCTTTCGTAAACAAACACAAGTAATATAATGCATTCCCTATGAAATAACAACAACGGTTACTCCCTGTACTAGTTATTTTAATGTTTGATAAGTAAAATTTTCAATTAGACAATTAAATTATATTGGTTGATTAACAAATTTGCACCGACTTTTTACATGAAACAATTATACTCAGGATGACGAATCGATTCTGGAAACGATGTGCTCACATCAGCATGGCTGCGGAACGTTTAGTTATTATAATTAATTTCGTTCCAAAATCGGGGATTCTTTTGAATACAAGGCAAAGAATTCCTATGATTACAATAAAAGTACTTTACCTTACTCTAAGTGTACATAAATAATAAGGTGTGTGGTTACAATCTGTTCTGTAGTGTCGTTAAATGTGATTCGAAAGTTCGTATTTAAACAATAGGTTATTTTTTATGTTAACAAATTTTCAGTGTGTTTATTTTTCTTAATTAATCTTTGAAAGAGAATATTCGGATTATATTTACTTTTAGTAATATTTAAAGTGATTTTGTTTGTGGAAATAAGGTAATTCAATGGTACTTAACACATCAGTTGACTTGGTGTTATCATTCATTGGTTCGGAAGGGGATTGGGCTGCAATATTTTCTATTTTCATTGATCTTTGGACTTAAGTAGGTCTGGCGTCCTTTTCATATAGGATGTGGTTATATTTTTCTTTTATTTTCCAGGTAATATGGTTCTTGGCCTTTCGTTGACTGCTCCAATGGTTCGTCTGCTTCTTATTCAATCATGGTTTTGAATTTTGTTCACTGTTTTTACATTTTTTAATTAAAAATTGGTCTTCCAAAATTCGGCTTCTATTCTGTTAGAGTGACGCTTTACGAGTAATGATATTCAATGGTAATTTTGCCACCAACGTTCGTTTCTATGGTTACCAACGAATTCTGATTGGCTTAGATTGACATAAATCCATTGTTATCAAAATTTGAATTCTTTTCAAAATCCTAGTATATCTTCTGATTGCTGTTATTCCTCTATCTTCCTTCCTAATTATTAAATATTGTCACTATAGTATTTATTTCCTTTCATAGATTAATTTGATACCCCACAAGTTTGGGTTATTTTAGGTTTTATGTTTGTACAATTATTTTAATACTTGTTAATTACATTTCTTTTTGAATTCAAATACTTATTAAAATATTTTGTCTTAAAAATGATTTACAATTTATCCTTGGTGATTCATTCGCCTCGGATTTGCTAATTTCTTTGTTACTTTGTTACAATTTGTAGTTGTTTTTTGTTTTTGACAGTTAGGCATTTTCATAGGCTTAAGTAGCCATTATGGTATTTGGCTTATTTCATTCAAATTACATCTCATCTTAGCCTAATGGGGTTTATTTTTGTTATTATAATTGGTTGTGTTATTTATTGCTGTGTTTTGAGTCTGTCTATTTGTTATTATTTTGTCACTATTATTTTATACATAATTGTTTACTATCTGGTTTCCTCGTTTTCTAGTTCATACATTTCTTAACTTTTTTACTTATTTAATTTGCCAATAATAACAATGTGGCTATTATTTACTATTTTTTTATCACATTACATACAACATCTAGGCCTATGGTCTGTATAATTTTTCCAGCTATATCCTATTCATAAACTTGCTTAAATAATTATTTAACTATTATTTGCTAATATTTGTTTACAATTCATCTCATTTTATATCATTTTTTGTGTGATAAACAACCTCATTTCTTATGAACATACTTTAATAATGATCCCTTATAACTTGGGTGTTTATTGATTTGTTTTAACTCCTTCATTTTTAAACAATCTTTACTTTCCCTCCATGCTAACACTATCTGTTTTCTCTTTCAGGGTATTCTCCCTTTTAATTATAACTGCATTCATTTAAATTTAACAACAATATTCTTTCTTAACTAGATACTGTCTTCATCACTTTTCAGCGTTCATTATACCTTAATTAACTGTTTATACTTACTACTATTCTTAATTACTAATATTCTTCACTTTTAATCATTTAGTGTTTCCTTTGGATTTATTAAGTGTTTATGCTTTTATTCTTCACTATTTTTCACTATATTAACATTCTTTATTTTACACTATTCTCATTTAATCAACACCTTCACTTTTAAATTATTTATAGTTTATTATAACTTATTTGGTGTTCTTTCTTTATCACTATACTTTGGGGTTTTTACACTTTCATGTTGCACTTCACAAAT
Organism: Magicicada septendecula; assembly: GCA_034769895.1. Lineage (NCBI taxonomy): Eukaryota > Metazoa > Arthropoda > Insecta > Hemiptera > Cicadidae > Magicicada > Magicicada septendecula. Next base: position 342,387,881 of record CM068372.1, on the reverse strand, counting down.
GTTTTTGTTTTTTAAGTGTTTCTAAATGGGTAATCCCTCTAATTACTATCTCACTACTGTACTATCTTTTTCATTACAAATATCACTAATAATATTAACAATTTTATGTCTTTATATTTTATCATTACATCTAACTCTAAATTGTGGGTTAGTTTGCTTTTTTATTTTTAACATTGCTTAATTGGGTTTCTTTCAATTGTCATTTACTTTTTTATCCATCAATTGATAATAATATTTACTTTTTTACATAGGTTAATTATTGGTCTTTTTTCCAATATTATTTTTGAGTGTATCATTTCTCCTGCTCATATTCTTTATTACTTGTTTGTGTCTTATCATTTGTTTTCATTTTTATTTATTTCCCTTTATCTTGGGTTTGTTTCTTTTTCATTTCCCTCCTTCTTCATTTTCATTGTATTTGGTTAATACCTTGGTTTTTCCACCTTCTTCTTTGGATTCATTTTAATATGTTGCATTGAGTCATTCAATTCCTTTAATTTGTTTCATTTTTGTTTGGTTTCGGTTTTTTCCCTTCTTCATTTGGTTTGGTTAATCACTTTCTTCTTTTCATTTGGTTTTATTCTCGTTTGCTTTTTGTGGTTCCCTTCTTCTTTTGTTTCCTTTTGTTGGGTCAATCACTTGGGTTAGGTCATGTCGTCGTTTGTTGTGTCATTGTCTTTTTATTTTCTTTATATTAAACATTTTATTTTATATGAAGTATTATTTTTATATTCAGAATCAGCTTTTTCATCCCTGGTATTGGGGTAGCTTATTTGTGTTGTAACAATATATGAGAGTTTTATTTAAGGTTATTGCTGGCTCTCACATCCTACCTTCCAGTATTTGCATATCATCCGTCAGAACAGTGAATAACTCAACAGGATACTTAGTCATTCTTACTACTGTTCAGGTGCATTTAGCATGTACATCTGAGGCAGATTTATACATAGGCAAAGTAGACTACTGCCTACGGGCAGCAAATTTTTTAAAGGTTGTTATGTTGTTTTTATACATAGAGATGTTTCAAATGATTTCATATCTCTGAACATGAAAACTCATCCTCTCACAGAGATTGTGCAATTAAATTTAAAACCTGAGCAAATGAATTATCTAGAATTGACAAAAAGTTAGTAACTGTTTTTGAGCAAGAGGTCTAGTATTGGAGGAATGTACTACAGAGGGTAATTTCTTTCTTTAAAAAATTATCTTCTCGAGGACTAGCATTCCGAGGAAATAACGGAGTGTTTGGGTCAGAGCATAATGGCAATTTTATGATGTGCCTTGAATTAATAGCTGAGTATGACCCCTTTCTATCTGCTCACATTTCACGCTATGGAAATCCAGGTAGCGGAAGGACGTCATATTTGAGTCCAGTAATTTGTGATGACCTTATTAAAATTATGGGAGAGAAAGTAGTCTCTAAGATCTTTGAAGAGGTCCAGTTGTGTAAATATTATTCAGTAATAGTTGACTCATCTCCAGACATTACTCATAACGACCAATTAACCTTCATTGTTCGTTATGTAAATGAGATAGGGGAGGCACATGAGAGATTTTTAACCTTCTTCAAAAATCCTGGGCACACAGGTGAAAACCTATTGGAGATTTTAAAAAGTATAAATCTATAGATATCTGTTTGTAGGGGTCAAACTTATGACAATTGTTCAAACATGTCAGGTATACATTCTGGTTTGCAAGCCAGAATCAAGGCAATCAATCGACTAGCTTTCTATATTCCCTGTGCTGCCCATTCAGCAAATTTGAGTGGTTCTCAAGCAGCAGAGTGTTGTCGGGAGTCTGTAACATTTTTTGACTTCTTGCAGAGTATTTTTAATTTTTTTTTCTAGTTCGACACAGAGATGGAATTTGGTTTTATCATTTTTTGCTCCAAAAAGCTCAACATTGAAATCATTAAGTCAGACTCGTTGGAGTGCACGAGAAAAAGCATGTAAAAGTCTAAATTTAGATGGGACAGCTATATTCAATGCTCTTAAGTCATTTTCTGAAGATGCCACCCAAAAATGTTTGGACCGAAACAAAGCTAAAGGTTTACTTAAGCAGTTAACTCATATTGACACAGCATTTATGTCTAGCCTTTGGGGTGCCATATTCCAACAGTTTGGTAAGACAATGGAAAAGCTACAAGCAGAAGATTTGGATGTCTCTGCTGCCAAGGAACTTTATGAATCGTTGATTGGTTATCTTGAAGAAATTAGGGAACTGTATCATGAATACAAATCCCAAGCTGTAAAAAAGATAAATGAGACAATGACACTAACACTAAATAAAACATCATCAGAATTTAATATGACCTCACCTAAGAGGAAGAGGAAAAATAAACGATTTTTTGATCAGTCTGACTCTGACACGAGTGAAGAGGAAGGTGATAATTTATCTACACATGAAGATAAAGGATCAAAAGAAATACACTTAAATGAAAAAAAGCTCAAGCCATGTTTGTTTGCTGTAATTGACACATTGAAGGAGGATTTGGAAAAAAGAATATCTGTGTACACATATTTTGCGTCTAGATTTTATTTTATTTCCAAACTTACAAATCTTGAACCTACTAGTATAATGAATTCAGCAAAAGAACTGTGTGAACTGTACAATACGGATTTGGAGGATAGTCTAATAAAGGAGTGTATCCATCTTAAAGGTTTCATCAAAAATATTAAACGTGAAGTGCTAAACAAGAAAGGTGAAAAAGTAGAAAAACCCTGGACTTTGCCAAGTTTGAATAAAATGTTAGTTGAAAGAAACTTACAAGAAGTTTATCCTAATATTTGTGTTGCGCTGAAAATTTATAACTGCACAGCTGGAACCAACTGTTCAGCTGAAAGATCATTTTCTGTTCTAAGAAGAGTGAACAACTACATGCGGTCAAGCCAAAGACAAGAGCGACTTGTAAGTGCAGCAGTTCTGTGTATTGAGTCAGATATAACTAACAGGCTAAGTTTTGACGAAATAATCAATGATTTTACTCACAGTCGAGCCAGACAAAAACCGTTCATTATGTAAGCTAAGATACATTTTTACATATCAGGTTTGGTTAAATGCTTTTCACTGAACTTACTGTAATTCTGTAATGTATTAAAAATAAACAATGTCAAAAACACTGCCTACTTTTTAATTCCATGTCTAATTATTACAATGTTAAGAATAAATATTTAAGAAATACCATCATAATTTAAGTGAAATTGTGAAATATAAAAAAAATGACATACAGTAACTGTGATTAAGAGTAAAAAGATGCCAACATAACTTGTAACTTGTAACTTAATACCTACAACGCTACAACAGACTGCCATCATATGTTTATGTTTACCTATTATAATGTACTCAACTTGAGCTGGTATGTCTGTAAAATCACGGCTTGTTTCCTTGTTTGAGTCGTACGTTTGTGAGGGTGGGGGCGTGGTGCGTGGGGGCGGCACATTACTTAGAGCACAGGGGCACACAATACCTAAATACGGGCCTGCTCACAGCCGATATGCATTCACCATGCCATTTAAAGTTAGGGAGGAATTAATAACCCCGATCAAGGAATCGACTTGAACAGAAGATAAAGCAGAGGAAGAAAGAAAAGAAACCCCAGAGGAAAGGAAAAATCAGTTGGTAACCACCTGTATAAGAAATATAAGGAACAAATAATATATTTTTTAGATTTGCCCAGAGAAGAAAAGGAAGTTATTTGTGAATTGTTATATAATAACCCAACTCAAGAAAATTTATCACAACCCAATCCCTGAAACCATAAGGAAGAAAAGAAATCCAGAGAACAAGAGAAAAGAAGCAAGAAACAATTGAAGGCAGTTCATCTACCTAAGCAAGTCCAAATATCCAAACACTAAAAAGATAAAAGGCAATTACAATCAACTGTCGCTGAAGAAATATCATGAAGAATAATAGGAAAATGTAACATAAGTAATTATGTCATCACACCTAACGAAGTGTTCAGAAATAATTACTTCTGAAGGAGGGCAATTTGTAACGAAACAGAAAACTGTATGACTAATTATAAATAATAAACTGTGAAAACTCATTCAGGAATAGAACCAAGCATTATGATCACCAGCTAATAAACCGAAAACCCCAAAATTGAAGATAATGAATGTACCAAGATTAACTCAACAACACCAAACATTGACCTGACTATGATTAACAAATAATAACCAGAAATTACCCAGTTAGATAGGGCAGTAACTCAATAAAAAGTAAAACTGTAAACAAGCATCAAATAAATATACAATAACTCAAAATAATAAAGAGTACAGCCACTTCATAGCATAAAATGTGTATTACCTATAGTACTAAATAGGCCAATAAAAAAAATCTTTCTTTTTGTAAAATAAGGTGACAAAAGGGGCACAAAACCCTAAGTGACATAACTGAAAACAAACACATAAAAGGCGGCATAATAATAATCACACAAACTATGGTTAAAAAGTGTGGTGTTATTTAATATTAATGAATGATGTTTAATCAATCATAACTGATACTGGTGATTTAGAAAATAACACACAGACAATTGTTTAACAGTGTGTAACCACCAGTTAAATGTAGTAAGGAACAATTATTAAGATAAGTTAAGATAAGGAGTATAGTTAAGAGTTTTGTTTTACATTATAAAAAGTTCTTGTTACTAGCAGATCAAGTTAAATTAATATTGTATCAAAGGGTCATAGTCAACTGTCATCCATCATTCTAAATTGTTTAGCAAGATAAATGTAAAATCCACAAGAAACTAATTTTTACATGACCAAACCAGGCCATGTTTGGTATCAAATGATTTGTAATTTTATTTGGATTAACCACATATACATTGTATTAAATATTATTGTTAAGTATTACACTTTAACAAAATTCTATATTTTTCATTTTAATTTAAATCATGTATGAGTAAAAATATATCGTTCCTGGCAGGCAAGCATATCTCAATTATATAATGTTTACTTTTCCAAAGTTTTATTATTGTGATTACCGCAATAAAAAGGCCAGCAGGACACACACACAATTCGCGTTATTTCTGGCCTCAATCATGTTTATTTCCTTATGTTTGCACGCTTTTTAAATGAAAAGTGCCGAAACCCACACCAACACAATGTGTGCAAGCCGATAAGGTGGACAGCGATTTGCTTCCTGTGGATCGCTGGCCAGTGTAACTGCACGTGTTTACAGAGGAACATTTCATAGACCGACTTTTGGTCTTTAGGGAATGAACCCTCTGCAAGATGCACAGGGTCTGTTACTTAGTAATTAAGTAAGAAAACATTTGTTATGGTATGAGCCTATCAAACTATATAGAGGTATGCGAACCTTAAACAGTAATTGTATGTAATCTTACTACAGACTATAAGTAATATAAAAAAAGCAATTAAACTAATATTAAACCCATAATTACCAACTACCTAATTTAAGAAAGGTGAAAATAATGAAAATAACAGTTATTAATGTTAAAAAGCAATGTATAAGTTTTCAGAATATTGTGAAATAAAAGTGTTTAGGAAATATATCTTGTTATAATATAAACATTGAGTAACACATGTAATTTGTATAAAATAACTATGTAACTAATCTACAAAGATTAAGCAATGTGTACAATACTTATAACTAGTGGAATATATCCCTAGAATTATGTACATCAGGGACAAGTAAAAATAAGTTTAGAATAAATCCATGTTAATTCTAAATTGTAAAAACAACCCTGTGACCCATAAAACATGTTGTGAATCCAAGAGCTTTACCGAGTTAATCTATAGAAAGAAAAGAAAATTGAATTGAATTGTTTGATTTGACTAAAAAATCAGAACACATATAATTCAAAGCTGAACATTTCTAATAAAATACTTTTCATTATTTCAGGAACTTTTCTTCATTAATAAAAAGTACACAGGACTTAATATAAAACACTGAAACTGAAGGCCAGAAGAATTGTAACAAGAAAATAATTTATAAAACTAAACAGCAATTTGGTGAGAGTGTTCTATGTAAATACGATTAGGCTAAGACATATATTTGTTCACTCCTTATTAAATTTGAAGGAACTAAAACAGTGAACTGATATATAACAAACACTATAAACATTATGAATAGTATTTTCTCATTGTACTATTTTAGTTTGTTCTGATTAGATTAAATTGTTTCTTTTCTATAATCCAAAGAACCAATGACACAACACACATACCCAACATAACATTAATGAAACTGATTTATTATTTTTATATTTTCTATAATATGTATAACATGTTGTTATGTATGACTTTGACTGTACATTGACTTTAATTTTTTTTATGGACCCTGAGAAAGAGTTCTTATTTTATTAAATCTAAAGGAGCTTACGAATGAAGAGAAAGGCAATGCATGTCAATGAATTTTAATGTATGTTAAAAGTAAAGAGTAGTCATTTGTATATATAAAAAATATATATATAATAAAATAAAGTTGAGACTTAAGACAAGACTGAACAAGAGTTAATTTTTATTTCACTTTACATAACATTATCACCAGCCACTTGAGGCTTTTCAGGATATTGATTACATTGAACAGTTACATTTGTAACTACAATCCCAATTTTTTTACTTTTTATTAATAATATTTTTATTTGTACTTACCTTGTAACTCAAGATACACATCCGGTATGCACACGTGGCTTTGTGGCCACCATTACTTTTCTCACTAAGGGCCAGGATACGTTATTAAGCGAGCACAGAAACAGTTTGGGTGTTCGAAATAATAAGTCTAACAAACATTTAGGTTAAACAAAACTTGTGGTTTCATACTTCTGAATTTCAATCGTTAGAATTTACAAAAACCCAAAATGGAGTCGTATACGCACAAAACAAAATGGCGGCTATGTACTTCCGACCAACTAACTACACATCAATTTTAATTATTCATTTCTCGTGTTTAATTTATAACAAGAGTATTTTTTATTAAACTGCAGTTACCATTGATTTTATTTACTATGTATCAGATTATATTACAGCACAAACCAATGCCTCATTGTATAACTTGTAGATGCTGACATTCTCTCGCACGTACACACACTCTCTCTCTCTCCTCATACATTAATTAGTGGTACATGTTTTGATTTAGAATTTTTTGAGCTCAGATTATAAAATTGATATGGTTATAAATTTTGAACTTTCCTTAATTGGATGTCGCAGTTTCTCCTCAGATGCTCTCCATTTCCAGCAGGTGGTCAGCGAACTTTACTGTTTGAGTCTGTTCCTTCACTGCACTGAATTTACTTTACATCTTACTTTTCTGGTTAGTTAATGGTACTTGCTACCTTTCAATTACATTTTTGTACTGTTTGAAACACTTTGGCTGGCAAAAATCGGCCAGCGAATTTTGTAGCTTGCTACTGCACTGAATGTAGGTTGAAGACTGGGGTGGATATTATGTTGTAAATTCGTCAGGTGGAAGGGATTAATCATCATCAACCTATTGTTCACAGCTGATGACGGCATGGTTTTACATCACCCTTGTTACGTCTGTCATATTTATTATGACGTTTCAGCATTGTCCGTTTGTCGTTTCGTGTGCATATCTGTCGTATGTCACGTAGGCCAGTGACCTTGAAGTCGAGTTGCTCTGGCAAACTGCGTTGTATGGTATATTTTGGGAAATTTTAACCTCACCACTTTTAATACATTAAATCACAATAAGTTAATTTTGCCTGTACCGACAAATTCCTACACAGACTTATGTACCGTTACAAAACCCCCTCAATGAAAGGTTTTATGTCAAAACATAAAAACTCTCATTGACTCATTCACACTTTCTAAAGGGATCAGCCTGGATATGTCGCCACAACCCCCTGTACTGTTTATATAAAAGAAATACAAATCACTTACCCTTGGTCCAATGATGATGACAGTACCTGCCTGACCTTACTGGACTTCTCTTGCGAGATCCCAACACCGCAAGGCCATCCAGGCATTGACGTTCCTGCTCTGACGTGCTGGCCAGCTCAGGACCGCCGTCACAGCATCACTAAACTCTAAAACATCGAATACAAAAATTTAAATAGTGGCCTTGTATAATCCCATATCCACAACTGATATTAGCTGCATTGGTTTATGTTAAGAGGCATTGGTTTTCTTAATTCCTAAGTTTTCAAAAGCAACAAACAAGATTTATGACAGAATGTCTCTCTCTCCTTTTTGCATTCCTACATTTACCAACTTTCTGATTCCAGTCAATACTACTTTATTCTTTTCACCACAAGAAAAATATACTCTTATACTATGATAATAACACTTAAAATAACTCCTTAAGTTTTCAAAAAGCAACAACTTATCTATATCTCTATCTTATAGAATTCAAAGCACAACTTTATTATGGCAAACAATCTAACTAGTTAAACTTCATTGATCAGTTTTCCTGATTTTAATGCTTCTTTACATGGTTTACACAACATATAATATACAACATAATGTAATACACAAATACCTTGACATTAACACACAAAAATATACAATCCACCTTATTATTCGTTATCATTGACCATTAATCAGTTCATAAAACAATCCATTTCAAAACCACACTGTTCACATAATTAAATGTTCATAAACAATAAAACCATTTATCCTCCATCATCAAACAACAGTTGAATCTTAGGTCTACATACATTATTTTTTATTGAATATCTTATATTAGTACACTCAATATAATACTTATTTAATTTTGTATACCCTTCCACAATATCATTAGAATTATTTCTTATTATTTTGTCATATAACGTGTCATCATAGAGTATGGTCCTGTCGCCCTTAATATAATTTGTCATAATCGGGTAAGTTATATTATCAACTTTAATAACATCATCTCCTACTACCTCAGTTTCAATACAAGGTAAGTACTTGCTATTATTGTCACTTCTCTCTCCACCTAACCTTTCTACAAATTCTTCATAATTTCTATTTACTCTAAATAACTCCATCTCCCTCTTTCTCTCTCTCTCATCACAATACCTCTCACAACCCCACTGACCTATTTCATACCACGCAAAGTGTAGCACAACGTTATCATGACTCATCTGGCCTCTTCCAATGAACTCATGGTACACGAAAGGGGACACTACAACCTTATTGCTGTACCACCTATCAGGTGCACAAAAAATCCAGGGACGGCTATTTGCAGACCTTGCGTCTTCCAAATACGCTCGTGAAGCCTTTTCTTCACCCCCGACTACAACATTATGGGAAAAATTTACCTCCTGCAACCCCTCTACCTGTATATTCTTTCTCCACTTTCTCTCTGACTCATCAACACACACTAAAATTCCATCATTATATTCTACTCCCTCTAAAATTTCACCCTCACTATCAATATTCACACCATTATGTTCTAACACCATATTTTTACTTATATTGTTGTTATCACTTGTGAACTCATTACTAAAATCATCATCATTACTCACCTTGTTATTAATTATTTCTTCACTATTTTTCTTCATATTATCACTGCTACTTACCTTCTTATTCCTTATTTGACTTAATTTCTCGTCTAACGACTTAATTCATTTCGTCAAATTGTTTATTAAAATAACATGTTTGTCTCTTAATTTCTTTCTTTACTTCATTAAACTTATTATCAAGTTTATCAAACTTTGCATTTTGTTCATTAAAAAGCAATTTCATCATCTTTATCGTATCATTATCTTCAGCCTTTTTAGTCGTGACTGGCGTTGAGTGGATTCCTTCACTCATGATTTGCGATTCAGTCACGTTTATTTGGCTTTCCTTTACAGTGTCAGTGAGGCTGACATTCTCATAATTGTTTGCCATTTTGAGAAAAGAAAATTTTGTTTCTTTCAAACTGTCACTCTATGTATATCTAACCTAACAACAACATAACGTAACAATCACTATAACCTCTTACTCACGTGTTATGTTATATATTAATTCGACACCCACTCTGCTTCTGTTTGCTGGCTTATTTTATATAAATAGAACTTTATATAAAGTCCCTAGTTCGGTCGCCATTGTAACCCTACTTCCTATTTTTTTCCTTTTTTTATTAATAATATTTTTATTTGTACTACCTTGTAACTCAAGATACACATCCGGTATGCATATGTGGCTTTGTGGCCACCATTACTTTTCTCACTAAGGGCCAGGATACGTTATTAAGCGAGCACAGAAACAGTTTGGGTGTTCGAAATAATAAGTCTAACAACATTTAGGTTCAACAAAACTTGTGGTTTAATACTTCTGAATTTCAATCGTTAGAATTTACAAAAACCCAAAATGGAGTCGTATACGCACAAAACAAAATGGCGGCTATGTACTTCCGACCAACTAACTACACATCAATTTTAATTATTCATTTCTCGTGTTTAATTTATAACAAGAGTATTTTTTATTAAACTGCAGTTACCATTGATTTTATTTACTATGTATCAGATTATATTACAGCACAAACCAATGCCTCATTGTATAACTTGTAGATGCCGGCATTCTCTCGCACGCACACACACTCTCTCTCCCCCCATACATTAATTAGTGGTACATATTTTGATTTAGAATTTTTTGAACTCAGATTATAAAATTGATATGGTTATAAATTTTGAACTTTCCTGAATTGGACGTCGCAGTTTCTCCTCAGATGCTCTCCATTTCCAGCAGGTGGTCGGCGAACTTTACTGTTTGAGTCTGTTCCTTCACTGCACTGAATTTACTTTACATCTTACTTTTCTGGTTAGTTAATGGTACTTGCTACCTTTCAATTACATTTTTGTACTGTTTGAAACACTTTGGCTGGCAATAATCAGCCAGCGAATTTTGTAGCGTGCTACTGCACTGAATGTAGGTTGAAGACTGGGGGGGATATTATGTTGTAAATTCATCAGGTGGAAGGGATTAATCGTCATCAACCTATTGTTCACAGCTGATGACGGCATGGTTTTACATCACCGTTGTTACGCCTGTCGTATTTATTATGACGTTTCAGCATTGTCCATTTGTCGTTTCGTGTGCATATCTGTCGTATGTCACGTAGGCCAGTGACCTTGAAGTCGAGTTGCTCTGGCAAACTGCGTTGTATGGTATATTTTGGGAAATTTTAACCTCACCACTTTTAATACATTAAATCACAATAAATTAATTTTGCCTGTACCGACAAATTCCTACACGGACTTATGTACCGTTACACATTTACATTTATAAAATATTCACATTACACCATTCACATGTATTGCACAGCAAAACGGTTAACCAGGTAAAATAACCAAATTAGACAGTTTATATATTAAGCATATTACACTTTTTTATTTATGTTCTTTTAGATTCATGCTAATCGTTATCAGAGTCATGCCTGTGAAGAATTTAAAATTTACATTTACTAGTTTATCCATCCTGTGTGTAAATTACATCGCTTTTAGAATTAGGCCTATACGCCCCATCACTCCGTGAAGTTCGTCAGAACACTAAAAATAAGACAATACGAAGTATAGTTTAAATGACCTGCATACACAACACTTATAAAAATACACACATAATTAGTAAAGACATCACAAAGCTAATAAAAGAGATCTACACAAACACTTCAGTGAGAGTAAAAGCCAAGGACGAATTATCAGATAATGTACCTGTAACAAAAGGGATCAGACAAGGGGAATTCACTAAGTTCCATACTAGGCCCTAATTGAATTTCTGTGGAAAATAAAAAGGTTACGCAGATTATTCAACGAATTTGAAAATAGCTGGCTGTTTACAATGCCTAGAACCAAGCGACGTTCTAAAGATTCTCTTAAGAAAATACGTAAAATGCAACGTCAAAATTATCAAGAAGATGATAAAGAAAGAAAAGTTAAAAATGGGCGAATCGAAAAGAAATGCATAAATAAAAATGTGATTAAACCTTCTGGTTCAACTATAAACATAATAAGATAGCAGAAAGTTAAATATATACAAATCAAAAGATTAGATTCTTTTTTTAGAGGAAATGAACGAGTAAAAAATAGGGAAAACCTGAGAGAAAATAGAAAAAAGGAAGAGTATGCTAGAAAACAAAATGAAAATGAAAAAAGCCGTAAAAAAGAGGTTAGACAAGTTGTTCTATACCATAACAAAGAAAGAGAAAGAGAAAGGGAGAGAATGAAAGAGGTTAGACAAGATGAAGAGTATTACAGAAAAGAAAGAGGAAGAGAAAGGGAGAGAATGAAAGAGGTTAGACAAGATGAAGAGTATTGTGAAAAAGAAAAGGAAAGAGAAAGGGCAAGAAAGAAAGAAGTTAGATTAGATGAAGAGTATTGTGAAAAAGAAAAGGAAAGAGAAAGGGCAAGAAAGAAAGAAGTTAGACTAGATGAAGGGTATTATGAAAAAGAAAGAGAGAGAATGGAAAGCGTTAGAATCAACCTTGATTATGCTGCAAAAGAAAAAGAGCTCAATAAAAAAAGAATGAGAAAGTTGAGAGAAAATTATGATTATAGGAAATGAGAAGCGGTTTCTGATAAGGTTAACAAGAAAAACAAAAGACAAAATGATATTTACAGGTATAGAGAAAATTTTGTGAAGCGACTACATACATGTAATAGTCAGCAGTCAATTGAGCAAAATTTCTGAATGCCAATAAGGATGGACTGACTCATGTTTGTTGTTGTTGTGAAGGATTATTTTTTTCACATTCTATTGTATGTTTTGATGTGGAAAAAATTAAAAATTAAATAGAAGAAAAAGTCAATGATTCTGAACTGTTTCTGAGAAAAATTGTGAACGTAGAACCTGCAGATTCAGTATGTAAAACTTGTTACAACAAATTAATAAAAGGTGAAATACCTAAAATGGTTACGTCTTGGGGAATGAAATTTCCTGTAGTACCTGAGTGCATAAAATGTCTAAGCAGCTTAGAAGAACGTATGGTGGCACTAATATTAAATTTTATACAGATACGACCTCTGAAGAGATTTGCTTTAAACCCTCAACTGGGAATGAAAGGAAGCGTTATTAATATAATGATTGAGCTTGATGAGATGCTTCAAATTTTACCTAGGTGTTTTAACAAGATGGCAACAATACAAGTAAAATTAAAACGGCATATTGTCCATAAAACTGATTATATGTTTGAGAGATTAAGACCAGCAGTCATATGTGAAGCTCTCAAACATTTAATAAAGACACCACTTTATGTAAAACACAGAGTACAAATTTCTGAAGAATATTTGTCAAGGTATGAAGGTGATTTTGAAGAAGAGGTTGATTTCATTACTGAAAAGAATGATGTGGTAGAAAATGAACCAGCAGAAAATAACAAAGATAGTGATGTTGATTTTCAGTATGATTCAGATGAGTATGACGATGAGAATGAGCAGGTTTTAATTGTCGACTGAAATCAAGAACTAGTTGGTTTAGATGAGCTCTGCTTTCCATAAATTTTGTTGGGCAAACGATTAGAACTCATCCGAAATTAAGCTATTCAGAAAGAACTAAGTCCGAGGCAAGACGAGTAGATTGACGTAGTTGTGTGCCAGAACGATTGTTATTTATGGCGAAATGTAAACTGGAGAGAAGTTGTTCATCAAACATAAACATGTGTTTAAGAAAATTTAAAAAATACGTTAACATCAAAGTCAAGGACGTTTTAGATGTTAAATTCATTAACGAAGCAATGAAGAGTGATGAATGCTACAAGGTTTTGTCTAAAATACGCTCCTCCCCAGCTTACTGGGAATCTAAGAAGAAACAGACTGGCAATGATTAGGCAATTAGGAAAACCAACATTTTTTATTACAGTATCAGCAGCTGAACATAGCTGGCCTGAGCTACTGAAAATGTTATTAAAGTTATCGACAGGAAAAAACGTATCAGATTTAGAAATTTTAAATTTAAATGACTATGAAAAGACATCATTAATTAGAAATGATCTTGTGACCATGGCTCACTATTTTAACCACAAGGTCGCAAAACTAATGACTCTGCTTAAATCTCAGTCTGGACCTTTTGATGATAATTGGGTGACTGATTCTTATCAACGTGTTGAATTCACCAGAGGGGATCTCCGCATGAACGTATTTTTCTTTGGTGTAAGGATGCACCAAAATATAACAGAGACGATGAAAATATTGAAAAGATGTCCATCGAATTTATTAACAAATATATTACTTGTAAATATGATGAAAACAACCCACTCATGAGTTTACAACATCACAAACATATGGATACTTGCTACAAGGTAAAGAAAATTTTTAAAGCATGTAGGTTTGGATATCCTTTACCTGTGATGCCTAAAACTATGATTTTAAAGCCGTTAGAAGAAGAAGAGAAGACAGAGCAGGTTAAAAAAATTCTGTAAAGGTAAATAAGCTTATGTATAGTTTTTTTATGAAAGATAATGATGTGTCATTTGACAATATTCTTTTGAAATTAAATATGTCTGAAGATGATTATATTAACGCAGTTAGATATGGAATTGATAGGGATACAATTTTTTTGGAGAGGAATTCATTGTTGGTAGCTATTAATTGTCACAATTCAACAATTTTGTTGTTATATTTTATTTTGTTTTTATATAGTATCCAAGTCACGTTTTCACAATAATTTATTTACCTTTTATCCGTCAGTGACTTCGTTCTAGCGTTTTTTATATAGACGCGTTTCATGACATGTGTCACATCTTCAGTAGTCCTCGTCAAAAGTTAAAATTCACAAAAACACATAAAAACACATTTGCACATATTTACAAAATTACAATGACGACACACACATAACATGATGTAACTTCGGCATCGTTGGACCGGTCTGACCGCGCGTGTAGTTGCCGAGCCACTAATTGAACTAAGTCAATCCTTATCACCAGTCATAACCGTCATGCGTGATTATATTTAGGGCTGTATCATATAGTGAGTGAGATTGAAACCTTAATTGTTCGTTTAGTATACTGTTATTGTTGATATTCTTGTCTTTAAATGATTTATAAATCTCAACTCCTCGAGAGCGTCCATTAACCTACCCTTACCACATACATGGATTGCTTTGAAATTGGTATGGAAATCTGTGTATGCATACCAATTAATTACATAACCATAATTACACAGATTTCCATACCAATTTCAAAGCAATCCATGTATGCGGTAAGGGTAGGTTAATGGACGCTCTCGAGGAGTTTGAGATTTATAAATCATTTAAAGACAAGAATATCAACAATAACAGTATACTAAACGAACAATTAAGGTTTCAATCTCACTCACTATATGATACAGCCCTAAATATAATCGCGCATGACGGTAATGACTGGTGATAAGGATTGACTTAGTTCAATTACTGGCTCGGCAACTACACGCGTGGTCGGACCGGTCCAACGAAGCCGAAGTTACATCATGTTATGTGTGTGTCGCCATTGTAATTTTGTAAATATGTGCAAATGTGTTTTTATGTGTTTTTGTGAATTTTAACTTTTGACGAGGACTACTGAAGATGTGACACATGTCACGAAACGCGTCTATATAAAAAACGCTAGAACGAAGTCACTGACGGATAAAAGGTAATTAAATTAATTTTGTTGTTGTTTTCTTCAAATATGGATTTGCAATTTGTATTGGATCCTTACAGTTGTGCATCATATATTATTAATTATATAAGCAAAGTAGAAGCAGGTTTATCTAGGTTGTTAAAGGAAGCGGCCTCTGATGTGAAAAATGAAAAAATGAATACAAGAGAAAGGTTAAGTAAAGTTGCAAATGTGTTTCTAAATAGCAACCTAATGTGTGTTCAAGAAGCTGCTTATCATGTTCTGGAATTACCTCTTTCAAAAAGTAGTCAAGCCTGTATATTTCTTAACACTAGCCTGAGTGAAGAAAGGCTAAACATGTTAAAATCGAAAGAAGAGTTACAAAATATGGATCCGGAATCAACCGACATAGCTTTATCAAACATATTCTCAAGATATGCAAATAGGTGTAATAATTTAGAGACTATTTGTCTTGCTGATTTTGCAACAGAATATAAATCAAACAGACGTGCAAAAAAAGAAGAAAATAAAGATGAGGACTTTGAATCAGAAGAATACATAGACTGTGACAAGAGAAAAATTCTACGCTACAGAAGATACAAGCTAGGTCAAGACGAATACAATTTTTATCGAGAGCAAGTACTACTCTTTTTACCATGAAGAAATGAGAAGGAGGAAGTTGAAAATATTGACAGTAAATTTATATATGAACAACACGTAGACATTATCAATAAAAACAGAGTTAAATATAATATGAGTAATGAAGATGAAATGGAGCTTGCACTGGAAATTGCACATAATCATCGACTTAAACAGAAAGACAGAGATTATAAAAACTTGTTAGATAATGAACTTCTGGAGGAATTTAAAATAAATGTTGAAGTCCAAGATAGGAGCAAAGCAGGAAATAGTAGTGATAATGGTAAATTTAAAATTATTGTTCCTTCCATAGAAAAAATAGAAAATTTGTTTTTCAATTTGAGAAGACTCAATAGAGGCCAGAAAGAATTTGTAATGCATGTTGTAGAAGACCAATATTGGGGTCCTACTGATTCTTGTTGTTTGTTTTATTATTATTGTGAAAGTTTTGTTTTTATTATTATTAACTTTTGTTTTATTGATTTATTCTACCCAATTCAATCTATTATTGAATCCGATATGAATAAATCGGTTCACTTACTCTTTTTTATCGTCGTTTATTAATTTGGTTTAAATTGTTTAGAATGTTTTTTATTCACTTTCTTGAGTTCGATTCTGAAGAAGTTGCGTCGACTCTTCTATTATTAGCTGCGGTGAGTTGATCAGTACTTTCCTGTATAGACACTAACATAAACACAACATGTACATGATACTTACTATCAGTTGCAATATGTAGAAAATATCAGATAATGTGGTTGGTGATAATCATTCAATTTGAATGTCCGCCTTGGCTTCTGGTACCAACCGTCTCTGATTACTCACCTAAGCTGTAATTCTATTTTTTCTAATAAAGGTCAACACTTTTAATTGTTCATAAAACAATAGTTGTTTATTCAACTCAAGTAAAATAGTTTGGTTACAATGGTATTATTAATCTTCCTTTTTTAAAATAATTAAAATTGAACATGGACTCTTAAAATAATAAAAAGCTCAGGGTGGTAGGACTGCATTTGGCAAGTCGATTATTTTCTGTTTGTAAATAAATTGATTATTATGCTTCATAAAATTTGTAGGTTCTTTGAGCCTGCAAGATACACAGATATAATAAAATGCACTACTGTGATAATGAGTAGGCAGAGAATAAAAATATTAATCATTGGTTTAATATAACATAAAATATGAACGATTGTTCATTGTTTACAATTGAGGTTAGTAAAGGTTCATATAACCTTGTTTATTTAAAATTGATTAACTATGCGTCTTTGATTCATTACTTATTTAGTATATCATAATAATTTGTTAAATTCTGTGTTATGTTCCTGAATAATCTCCAAGATTGGATATAAATAAAACAGGTAAATTAAATTAATTTGATACAACTAGGTTACACTCATGTGTGACTCTGAGTTCAATTACTATAATTACATACAAAACATTTTTAAATTATTAATTGTCAGGGTTCTTTTTCCCTTCATTGATCATTCAATGTCTTTTCTTATACTAATACAATTGAATCAAACAAAGAATTAAAATTGTCGTTATTAAAATCGTTCAATTTGATCATTGTTTATTTGATTTTTTTCTAAGTCCCCTTCCTTTTGGAATTTGGGTTATTTATCAATTAATTCAGACAAATTAGATTCACTATTAGCGTTCTTTAAATTATGAATAATTTGATATGTATAATATAATGGTCATTTGCATTGATACTTGCGTAATCGGTCGATTCGAAGAATTAACACTTTTTTTAACTTTCATAATTAATTAATATTTTTTAATTAATTTTCATAAATGCACTTCACACACTGCCTATACGCATATACTCCATAATAGAACACTTCAAAATAGACTGTACTATCTTCTTGGGTTGACCTAACCTCCACTCGAAGTTTCGAGGTTAGTATGTGTGTTTACAGCTGTTGGCTGTCAAAACCACGTTTTTCTGGACGATCGGCTAAGGTGGAGTCGCTCTCATTGTTGATAAAAGACTGTCTCTAGTTACTTGGTCGGCATTCTTCACTTCGTATTTTTTATAAGCTCTGATTGGGTAATTGTCTTTATTTCGTGTACACTCGGTGAGATTCGTCAAAATAGATGCTTAGCATAGCGTCAGTAGGCCGGGTTCGAGATTATGATTTGTTGGTTACCTACCCACGCGCAAGGGTTCGTCACTTTTTAATTATTTCTTATAAGTCAAATATCTTATTTATAATTGCACTGACGATATTTTTATCATTCCCATCATTTTTATTTTTTGAATACGAGTAATTTGCATACCCTCATCATATAGTTCTAATTTGAGGTTGATAAAACCGCACTTGGTATAAATTCATAATACTCATTAAGCTATTTAATACTTTAAATACATTGTTTTTATCCCATATTTTTATGGTGATAACATATTCTTATATTATTATTCACTTTTCCCTTCTGGTTATGTCATAATAAATCTACAATGTCTATTTTCATAGGTTCAGGTCCTATGCTTATTGTTACATATTTCGTTTATTAATAATATTATACTAACGTTAATAGTTAATAACATTCTATTATGGCCTATGCATACTGCATTGGTCGTTGTCACTACTGATAGTGTCCCTTCTCTTTATCATATGGTTTTATTACCTTAACTATGGTTTGTTAAGTGAGTTTACTATACTTTATGAAGTTACATTGTTACATGATTTGTAATCCTTTCAAAGTATTCTCATTATTGTCTGAATGTCTCTTATTATTGTTTTGATAACACTGTTATGATTGTGCAGTAGTTCATTCTGCATTTACTATAATAATTGCTTTGGTTTAAAGTTACCAAGATTAGTTGCATCTAGTTGTTAACATTGTTTATTTATTATTATTGTTATTATTGGTATTTAGGTAGCTATAATCCTTGAATTTACTTAATTGAATAGTATTCTGCCTCATTCAATGTTGTTAGTTGAGTTCCTACTCTTTTATAATAAGTTATCAAGATAATTTTGTTGCATCAGGCATCCATTGTATGGCAAGCATATAGTTATATTAAATTACATTAATACAGCTTTTATATTTACTTATACATTATCTATTGTACAAAAATCGTTCCTCATATTATCTATTTATGTCACATTATAATACATTTTTGTTTAACATTGCTTTGGCCTCATTTTTCTATAGTTTTAGTGAAAACTAGTTGCCCAGATTAGGTTATGTTACATTCTAAGTATGCAGCAATGGATTATTGTTGGATTTGTATTTCTGTATTACATTTGATTTATTTGATTTTATGTAGTGCTGGTATATCTGTTGTTAATTATTAGAGCACCTTTTGTTTATCTTTTACAGTCCTTATTATTGGTAATTAGTGGTTATTTCTAATATCAATTCCACTTTACAATTGGTCATTGGTGTTTTGGACATGGTCCTCTTTTCATGTCTACACATCATTTAGCTAAGAAGTTAGGTATCCTATTATTATTCATTCTCTTTGTTATTTTTTATGTTCAATAATTAATTCTTATTGATTATTGTTTGTATTACATTGTCAAGGAAGGTATTCACTTAATAAGTTTGGGTCAGTGTTTACTTTACAGCTTAGGGATTTATATCATGTTGTTTATTCCATTTCTCCTTTCTTCTTTTACAATAATTCTTTTATTGGCATATGTTAGTTCATTATAATGCATTTTATTTTCCTTTCTGTGGTTGATCTGGATATTTTTTCTTCTTCTCTTCACTGATTCCTTTCTCACTGTTAATTAGTTTATACATGGTGTTATTTTCATTTGTTTCCTTCTCCTTGTTTGATAAGTTTCTTCTCGATGTTGTCTATCGTGTCCTTCTCACTGTTTGATCTATTGGGTATTTATGTATGTCGTCTCGTCATTAGTCTTCTTTTATCTTCTTTAGTTGCACATTTACTAGTAATTCTTTCTTCATTTGAATTCACTTGGTTTAACTAATGATACTTTCTCTTTTTTTCCATGATTGTATGCTTGACCTTGTAGGTATTCTTAATTGTAGTGGCTTTCAACTTATTTTTTGGTACGCTGGTGTTGGTAGTGTTATATGTACCATTACAATGTTTTTAAAAATATGAAAAGTGAAAACTTAAAACCTGTAAGACTGTTTCTCTCTGGAGCTGCTGGTATTGGTAAAAGCATGGTTATTAACGTGCTATACCAATTAATTACTAAATATTTTTATGAACAAAAAGGTGTGAAAACAAATTCAATTAAAGTTCTTCTAACTGCTCATACAGGTAAAGCAGCTTTCCTCATCAACGGAGTAACCATTCATTCAGCATTTAGCTTGCCAATAACACAGTATGGTGGCCTCATGCCTGAATTAAGTTCTGACATAGCAAGTACACTTAGAGTGAATCTGATAGACTTAAAGTTATTGATTATTTATGAGGGTTCTATGGTGGGATCACGAAAACTTTTACAAATTGATACTCGTTTACGTCAAATAATGGGGAAAAATGAGACCTTTGGCGGTGTTTCCCTTCTTATTGTAGGTGATTTACATCAGTTATCACCTGTAATGGATTCTCCCATTTGGAAAGCACCGAAGGTAAATGAATTGAGCATTTTTAATGATAAAAATCCACTTTGGTCAGAGTTTTCATTTTATGGAATTAAATGAAATCATGAGACAGAAAGGGGACACAGAATTTATAGTGAACTAAATAACAATGTCAGCTGCTATTGAACTAGTCATGTATACTTGCTGAACTAGTTCACTATACATGCTGCTGTCATGTATAGTGAACTAGCTGCTAATGTCATGAACGAAAAAGACTTTAATTTATTGAAGACGAGAATAGTTCAACTCGAAGAAGTTCCTGAAAATGCGATAAGACTCTATCCCGACAATGAAATGGTAGATAAATATAATCAAGAAAAATTAGAAAATCTGAAGAGAAACCTTTTATTTCCATCGCGCAAGATACAGTTTTAGGAAACATCCCTTTACAGACAAAAGATAGTTTGTTAAAATCAATTAGAAATAAAAAGGTAATAGAAATGCAGGGCCTATCGAATGAAATTACTTTTAAGGTAGGTATCAAGTACATGATCACATTTAATGTGGATGTTAGAGATGGACTAGTGAACGGCGCGTATGGAATTTTACAATACTTGACAATGGGAGAAGAAAATATTATTTTGATATGGTGGTTGGAGTTTCCAGAGGGAAGAAATGTAGGTCTAAAAGCGAGACAGAAGTTTAAAGACTATGTGGCTGCAAGTGGAATAAATGAAGAACTAATACCAATTGCAAAGAGTACAGCAATTATAACAACGCGTAAAAATTGTTGCCATCAAATAATGAGGAAACAATTTCCTGTTGTGCCCGCAGAAGCTCTTACAATACATAAGAGTCAGGGACAAACTTATGAAGCAGTTTGTTTAGATTTTTGAAAAATAAAGAAAGTGACAAGACAACTGTTATATGTCGCCACGAGCAGAGTAACTTCATTGAAAAACTTATATATCTTAGTAGAAATGATCATGAAGTATTTCCACAGTGGAAGTGTAAGTGACTGTGAGGAAATACAGAGACTAAGAAAAGAAAATGTTGTAACTCTTTGCTATAACGATTTGAAGAACACAATTGGAACAGTCATTTGTGATATATCACTTTATTTAAATAATAATACATATTAATGTATTTGTAATAGGAAACATCAAGTAACCTATATTCAGGTCTGTTTACATTACTTGAATGAAGCACGTGTGTCACGTACACCATAATTATGGTACTTACCATAAGTTGAGAATCTGGTTACTTCGATCTTGTTGTTTTTATAATTACCTAAGGTCCAAGGATTCAACTCAGCGAGATTGCCGACAGAGATGGTCACAGAAATGAGAATACGTTTATTTGAAGCACTTACCATTAATCTTAATTTATTCAGTAATTTAGTTTGAGCGTGTACACAGTATAACATTTTAACATGGTGGCCATTACTTATATCGGCCCTTTGCTATCAAACTCCTTTATGTTTGATTAAACGCTAATTCATCCAATCCTGTTTACTGACTATGCATTAGTTTCATGGTCATTTGACTTTTATTATATTTAATTATCGTTAACGCAAACCAACCCCCATTTAGAAGTCGACATTTAACGTTCACGCACCGCTCTCTCTCTCACATCCATACAGACAATTTTCAATTTACTTTGGATTGTGTACACATAATAACTGTAATTTTTTGATTAAAAGAGCTCTTTAAATAAAATTTTGGGTTGCCACTTCCCTTGTAAGTAGACTAGAAGTTCTGGCAGCGGGTCACATGTTGATTCCAAAACGGAGTGGTTACATCTTTCTGAATACACTGATTCTACTTATACTTTTGAAAAATATTACTTCACACTGTCTAGATTTTTTGTAGTTAACACTGGTTTACATTTTGATTACATTGTTAATTCTTTAAAGCACTTAAGCTGACAGTTTCAGGCCAGCACAATTGTTAGCGTGTTATCGCCATGATGAATTTCTGCAGACTGGGGCAGATACTATGCAAATTTTACGTATGTGTGTGTGAGTAAACGTCACCATTCTTTGTCTCTTGTTATATAATCGCCTTGTTAGTTACGTATTTTAATCACGTCATTGTTGTTTTAATGACGTTTGGCGTTGTCGGCCAATGAAACGGGAGCAAGTAGCGCCGTTATTAGTGGATGTAACCATTTCAAGTGTCTTTATCTGCACGTACACTGCTGTCCTTGAAATTATTTTGTTGTCTCGGAACTGCGTCGTTGTAGGCAAAAACCAAGGGAAATCGTATTACCCATAGAAATGACTTTAAAAACATCGAAATACCATAATTTACTACCTTGCATACCATACTTTTTATATCAGACTTTTTGTACTGTCACAAAACCCCCTCAATGAAAGGTTTTGTGTCGAGACACAAAAACTTTCATTGACTCATTCACACCTCTCTAAAAGGATCAGCTCAGATATGGAGCCACAACCCCCTGTAGTGTTATTAGAAAAAAAAATTCAATCACTTACCCTTGGTCCAATGATGAGGTTCGCACCTTCTGACCTTACTGGACTTCTCCAGAGATCCCTACACCATAAGGCCATGAGGCACTTTACGCTTCTGTTCTGACGCACCGGCCAGCTCAGGACCGCGGTCACCACACCATAAAACTCTGAAACATCCAATACAAAAATTTTAAAATAGTGGCCTTCGCAATATCCATATCCATAACTGATATGTTTCCTCTTAGTACGTTGGTTTGCGTTTTGGGGCATTGGTTTGCTTAATTACACAAGTTTCAACAATGTATATCAAGAATTAAGATAGAAAATTCCTTCTCTGTTTAATAATCCGGTATCTAGTACACACCTTTCTGACTTCGGTCAAATTTATCCCTTCTCTTTATCATATGAATAAATTTGTTCTTAACCTAAACAAACAGTGCATTTTACTGCTTAAGCAACAACCATTAACTCTAATATTTTACTTCATATAATCTTACAATATCTATATCATGGCAAACAACTTTAAAGCTTTATAATTTCTTTACGATCGTTTCTTATGTTTAACTTTCTTCATAACAGAACCATTATTACAGAATTGACAACCTTCAGAAAATTTTAACATTATAATCGTTACTATCCTGGTAGTAACCCCCTATCCACACACACTATTGTACCATAAACATAATAAAACACAATAAAACATTGTACATCATAAGCATTAAACACTAACATTGAACAATTCACATTACTTAATTCATATTTACATAACTGGTAGCAGAACTTTATCAACTTTCGATTAACTTTTATTATTTGACATTCATTTAGATTCTATACAAAAATTTCACATTTATCATTACCTTTCCATTTACCTTACCTTCCTACTATGAATTTTCCTTTCTAATCCTTTTATCCTTACTAGTTTGGGTGACTCTCTATTATTCATTTTTCTCTATCTTATTTTGGCATTTGTCAACTTAACCTTACTCACCTCTTTTTCACTATTAACAACCGCTTCTAACCATTAATACATTATGACACCAATATCTCTATAATAACCCCCTTCACAAATCCCATTTAAAACCTCTGGCACCGCTCATTTTTTGTACTAGTATGTGTGTATTCCCTCTAACCAACTCATTCCCTTATCGGTTCCTGACCCTTTCAGGTAACCCTTTCCGGCGCTAAACGGTCCCTTCCTGTCTCAACATCTCTCGTTGCAGACTCCTACACCAATACCCTTATTACAAAATATCACCATCAACAACAAATATAATTACCACTCACATTACTCAACTCTACATATAATCCCTGCCTACTGTGTCCCTAAAATATCTAACACCTCTTTATATATTATCAGCATCTCAGCACTTTATTTTCCCTAACTCCCGTTAACTCTATTTAACTAACTCCCATGCCTCTATTTTAATAATTATCACCCAAACTCTTTACAACATTTCAACTTAATATACCACTAGAAAATTCATCACTTACCTACTAACAACAATACCTCTCAATATCCAAATATATCACCTGCATAATCATTTACTAACCCTTTAGAATCTGAATCTCATAATATCATTTAAACTTTCTTCAGTTATTTAAAATTCTACAATACATGGTTTACACAACAACAAAAAATACCTAAAATACACAACAGCAAAGTACACAAATACACTTAACATAATAACATCTACACATAAAAGAATATACAGTCCAATTTATTATTTCTTATCATTAACCACAAATCGTTCCATAAGACAATGCACTTCAACACCATATTATTCACATCATTAAATGTTCATGAACAATAAACAATTACCCCATATCGTCGAATAATAGTCGTACATATTTGTAACATAGATCATTCTTATTTATATCAAATTTATTATTATTATTATAATAATCTCTTATTTCTATGTCATTCATTATCACTTCTGTTGGTTCATATACCTGTTCAATATTGGTCAATTTTGTCCAGTCTCCGTTGGTATTATCTGTTAACATTAGGTAAGTTACATTATCATTGTTAACCTCATCTACTGCTATCTCAATGTCATTGTAAGGTAAGTACTCATTATCATTATTATTTCTCTCTATGCCTAGCCTTTCTATGAATTCTTCATAATTTCTCTTTACTTTACATACCTCTATTTCTCTCTTTCTCTCTCTCTCCAAACATTTCTCACCATCATACCAAGCTACACACTCTCTCTCAAAACATGCAGGGGATACTAACTTATCATTACAGCACCACCTGTGAAGTGCACAAAAAACCAAGGGAAATTTATCTGTAGACCTATCGTCTTTCACATACTCACGTGAAGCCATTTCTTCACCCCCCACTACAACATTACGGGAAAAATTTACCCCCTGCAACCCCTTTATCTGTAAATTCTCTCTATACTTTCTCTCTAATTCATCAACACTTTTTATCACTTCCTTATCAAATTCTACTCCCATTATACTTTTATCACCACTCTTAATACTCACACAATTATTTTCTAACACCATATTTTTAATTCTATTATCATAATTCTCACCACTACTTACCTTGTCTTTATTTTCATTCAATTTATTTGATTCTCTACTATTCTTTACCCCCATTTTACTCTCGTAATTTTCATCTACTTTATTCTTTTGTCTATCAAACTTCTCATTAACTAATGCAACTATTTTCTCTTCCGTTTTATCGAAACGTGCGTGCATTTCATCAATTCGTTTATCAAAATTAAAATTTTGTTTTTTGATTTCATTTTTTATTTCGTCAAATTTTACATTAAAATTATTTTGGATTCCTCTAATTTCGCTGTTTTGTTCGTTAAATTTTTCGTCAAGTTTACTCAATTTCTCATCGAACTTATTGTTCTGTGTATTGAAAAGCATTTGCATCATTTTCATAATTTCGTTATTTTCAGCCCTGTTATTTGGGACTGGTGTTGAGTGAACAACTCCTTCACTCATGACTATTGATTCTGTCATACTTATTTGACTGTTATTCGTACTGTCAGTTGTGCTTAATAAAGAACTATTTTCTTTATTTTCTGCCATTATAAAAAATTGTTAATGGTTTGTCGCTTTATTATCGTTACCACCTAACCTACAACCGCATTCTCAGTTTCAATGTCCACTCTGCCACCATTCAGGCTTATTATATAAAATTCATTAATATATTTTATATAGTCACCAGTTCGGGCAGCCATTTGTGATATGTCTAATATATTTAAATAAATATAAATGTATTTGTATTAGGAAATATCAAGTAACCTATATTCAGGTCTGTTTACATTACTTGAATGAAGCACGTGTGTCACGTACACCATAATTATGGTACTTACCATAAGTTGAGAATCTGGTTACTTCGATCTTGTTGTTTTTATAATTACCTAAGGTCCAAGGATTCAACTCAGCGAGATTCCCGACAGAGATGGTCACAGAAATGAGAATATGTTTATTTGAAGCAGTTACCATTAATCTTAATTTATTCAGTAATTTAGTTTGAGCGTGTACACAGTATAACATTTTAACATGGCGGCCATTACTTATATCGGCCCTTTGCTATCAAACTCCTTTATGTTTGATTAAACGCTAATTCATCCAATCCTGTTTACTGACTATGTATTAGTTTCATGGTCATTTGACTTTTATTATATTTAATTATCGTTAACGCAAACCAACCCCCATTTAGAAGTCGACATTTAACGTTCACGCACCGCTCTCTCTCTCACATCCATACAGACAATTTTCAATTTACTTTGGATTGTGTACACATAATAACTGTAATTTTTTGATTAAAAGAGCTCTTTAAATAAAATTTTGGGTTGCCACTTCCCTTGTAAGTAGACTAGAAGTTCTGGCAGCGGGTCACATGTTGATTCCAAAACGGAGTAGTTACATCTTTCTGAATACACTGATTCTACTTATACTTTTGAAAAATATTACTTTGTGACGATTTTAAATATATCGAAAATCGCACAAATTAAAATTTTTAATTTTAATAAGTAAGAGTATTATCCACCCTTACCTATACCCAGATTCCTGAATCAACTTGAAACTTTCCAGTACCAACACGCCAAGAAAGGTATTAAGTAAAGAACAATAATAATAATTACTTTAATTATTAAAAAAGCGACTATATAAATAAAGAAATCCCTAAGTCATAATAAAGTTAACATAAAGTATTTACATTCTAATTAATGAATAATTAATAATATATAAAGTACGAACTATTTTCTTAGTGCGTAAATACGCACCAGTTTACTGAGCCTTCGCCCCTAAACTATACGCGCATTCGCCAGTAGAACTTCGCCATGACAAGATGTGAGTTTTGGTGTTGTGTACATACACGTAAATGTATGTCCTTAAAAGTATATCCAGCGTGAGATGGTTTTATTGTGAATAATGTAGTGTGTAGAGTTAGTGAGAATACATACAAAAAGAAAAAGGTAGCCAACACATCTCTTTTAAAAATATAAAATGTAAGTGTAAGATATGTAACTACTAGACTTTAGTACTGCAAAGTGAGAAGTATAATTAAAAAATGTGAACTACAAAAGTCTGGACCAAGGAAAGTGAAACTACAACAATTGGAACTTCAAGTAAACAACCGATCTTCGAGAGCAGAACTAATCAACCCGATGTAGATTCACCAGGAACAACGTACTCCACCCTTAGAAGATGACAGGAGATGCCCCAAGGATACAACAACAACATCATATGAAATTCAGGTGATATCAAACCACAGCTTTTGTAAATTTCGCCTTAATAAAAGAAGTAACAAAGAACTTTAGCAATGTAAAGAACAAATTATCAGATTTGTAAATTTTGTAATTTTGTAATGAAGTAATAGTAACCGCAATGTATAGATAAATGTAAGATAATAATGTAGAGTATCACCAATATTATTCTTCCAATAATATGGTTGAAGTTTTGATAAATTAATTATTTTGAGAAAGTTGAGACCCGGATCCGTGGTATTAAAACTAACATCTATATGAATAAATTTTGAGATAAAACGAATAATATACTTAAGATCTTTGAAGCAGTAAAAGTAGAATGTACTAAAATAACTTTTCTTTAAAATCAAGCATAATATTTGAATAGCAATAAAGAGATGTTTTCGCTAACACCTAGTGAGTGAATAAATTTATGCAAACCTTGTCAATTTCCTATATCATAATTGTTTTGTAATTTGTTGGTAAGTATTTTTACTAACAACGGCAGCTAGTTTAATTTACTGGTAAAGAATTGAACTAGTTCCCGACTTTTGTGTTGTCTTAACAAGGGAGACGTCACAAAAGTGCGCCACTCTGCTTTGTAAAAAAAAAAATTGTGTATTGTGCTGTTGTCTTGTAAAAAAAAAAAAAAAAAAAAGTTAATTGTTTACAGAGTGTCACATACAGAAAATAGCGCCACATAATTATGTTGCTGTGGTTGTGTAATTTTATAATTCGTTAACGATAACTAGGACAAACGTAAATTTATTCACTCAGAAATAAACAAAAAATAAATGAGTAAAATTTTAATTATATTATAATAATATTAGTATCGCGACTTGGCCGTATTAAGCAAGTCATAGCTGGTAAGGATTCCATTCCAAACAAGTCGATAGAAACCAGTCGGTTCATGTTAAATACGTGTTGAGGAATGTAAACTCTCCCCTTTGTAAACACCATCTCATTCATAACCCCTCCTCCCCATAAGAAAACAAAACCATATTAGACAAGCTCTTTCCTGTTTTGTATTGTCCTGAATTACCACCCTACGCAACTCGACGACACCCCAAAACAGCTGACTCTTTGTGCTGTTGTTAAAGCAATGAACTTTCCGTATATGAAATTTCTCTCTACTAAAATGGTATTATCATTTTGTTTTGATTAATTATATATGTCAATACTGAGAATTTAATTGTTGTGAGATAAGTTATGTTGATTAATTAAGATAAGATTGCATATGGAAGCTTAATATGAAATAAGATATATGTGTATGTGTTTAAATGAATTAATGTTAACTATGTTAAACATTGAGAAAACGAATTAAAGTACGTGACATAAGATTTGTCGTTCGTAATACGTCGTGTATTTAAAGTTGTTATTATCAAAAATGGCTCAATTTAACCCCGATTTGTTGTTGAAAGACGAATTAAGCTATGAAGCATTATTGCGTGGTCTTCCCTACTCTAATGTAACTGTCGCGGAACTTCGCAAGACGTTACGTGAAAATAAACCGGACCAACCCTCACTGTTAAAGTGTATTAACGATTACACAAATCGTTTGAGTGTTTTAGATTTCGAAAGCGAAAAAGAAACGTGTTATCATAAGTATACGGAACTAACGTCGATCGCACAAACCCTGCGTGATGAAAAATCTCCCGCAGTAATTTTACGCACCACCCAAAGAATCGAGCATCTAACCCGTCGTATCACCAATTTGTTGAACTGGCCAGGTGATAAAGATACCCCTCATGATGTACAAAAATTCGCCGAGGAAGCATTACAACAATTACCTGAGATAATGCGCGAATTACGTCGACGATCCGAATCGTTTAGATTAGACGAAATCGAAGAAGCTATGACGAAATTAAATATTTCAACTACCCAATCCCCGACTCAAGAACAGCCAAACGGTACTGCAAAAATTCAGATTCTGCAGGAATCAAATATAAATCCATTCAAGGAACGGTTAACTGATAGTCAAGTAAATATTCAACCAGTAAACGTTACGTCACTCCCTAATGAACTAGAAAATATGACCAGTACCTACGAATTACCTTCTCACTTGCGGACTAATCAACCTGCGGAAAAACCTAGAATGATGAGTCAAATAAATCTAACTCCCGAGCTCTATGGAAAAATAACCCACCCTGTAGAAAGTATTTTGTCCGATATACAAATTACTGATGGGCTGAATATTACAAAGCTCCTTGATTTTATCAAGCACATCTTACAATTAAAGGACCTGCAACAACTAAGAGATAACCAGATTTTGCAAGTAATTTTACCTAAGTGTAGACCTCCATTAAAAGATAGAGTGTTAGAATCTCTAAGGTATAATCAATCGGTAGAAGAACTTCACACCACACTAATAAGACATTTCATTCCCACCGGTATCTACGAAGAATTGAAGCGAAACTTAGTACTTCGTGCACAAGGCACATACGAGAGACTAGCTCATTATATATCTGAGGTAAAAGAATCTGCTTTATTGCTACAAGTTAAATGGAGTGAACAACAGTTAGTAGACACTATCTTAGTAGGACTATCCCCCGAGGAGCGATCTCGGCTAGCACTCGTGAAGCGACCTACCACTTTCACCGAACTAGAACTATGTTGTATACATTCATCCAACGTCTGGTATTCTGACCAGAATAGACGCGTTTCTATGTCCCAGAGTCAACACAGACATTCATTCCAAACTAGACCAATTGGAAATGATACCCGAAACTACCGCGATAAGCGATTCGTAAGTACATATAAAACCCAAACCTATCCCCATGTTTCATACTCTAAACCAAAACCCCGACAACCTCCGAGCGAAGTAAAGGAGGAAAGAAGATGTTATAACTGTGGAAAGGCCGGACATATTAGCAAGTTATGTAAACAAAAGCGCTATCAACAGAAAACCGACCAATCAAAAAACATGTGAAGCTGGAAGAACGAAAATCCTACGTCTTCCGAAGCACCAGAAGGAAAGGTAACAACAATACTAAGCGTCAAATAAAGATAAATAAAAATAAACGCAGAGACCCTTATTTAACAAGATTTATCGAGAAGTGCAACTCTATTGGTGCATGTAAAACAAGTATATGCCAACTACCCTATGTACAGATAGACCTTGGAGCAACGAATACCCTTGGTTTAATTGATTCCGGATCTACCCGTAGTATAATTAGTAAACAGTTAGCCACCTTATTAGCTAATCATAATCTGATTAAACGTAGCCAAATGGTGAACATAAAGTGTACCACCGCAAATAAACAAAATCTAAAGATATCGCACAGTATTACGGTGAAATTAAAAATAAAGAATCTTACTTGGTATATTCCCCTACTAGTAGCTGAAGAGTTAGGACAAAACTTAATATTAGGCGCGGATTTTATAAGAAAAACTGCCTTAATCCTTGATATATATGCAAAACAATATTTCTTCAGATTTGATCGTACTCGAAAATATCAGTTCGACTCCGAATTAAGTAACGACGCTATTTGTGAAACCGCAACTATTCATTCAGAGCATCATGAATCGAGTCTGAGTCATTTAAAAGGAAATGAGAGACTAAGAATCCAAAAGTTAATAAAAGAATTTTCTGCTGTACTCACCCCCAAGTTAGGATTAACTCATTTAATCGAATATAAAATAAATCTTAGTGACAGTAAGGTAATACGACTGCACCCATACAAATTATCTCCGCCCAAGATGGAAATAATGAGAAACCACATTAACAAACTCCTTGATCAGCACGTCATTGAACCGTCAACGTCTCCATATTCATCGCCTGCATTCCTAGTACCAAAAGGAACTGACAAACATAGACTAGTCGTGGATTATAGACAACTAAACAAGAGTATAGAATTTGAATCGATACCACTGCCCGACATTCACAGTGCGTTTCACTATTTTACAAGAGCGAAAATATTCACCATAATGGATCTCAACCAAGCATTCCATCAAATCCCACTAGCTGAGGAATCAAAACATTTAACTGCTTTTGCTGTCCCATTTAATCTATATCAATTTACGAGAGTACCATTCGGTATATCACAAGGAAGTTCAGTATGCAGCCGACTCTTAGAAAAAATTTTCCATGACGTTAAATTTAAATTTGTATATCATTATCTTGACGATATAGTAGTATATAGTGAGTCAATGGATCAACATATTGATCACTTGCGTGAAGTATTATCCAGGTTAAAGAAAGCCGGACTGACCGTAAACCCGAGTAAAGTTAATTTCGCAGTAAAACAATTCTCCTTCTTAGGTCACATAGTATCAGCCGAAGGTAAGGTTACCATTGATCCCGAACGTACACGCGCAATCCGAGAATTCTTACCTCCCAGAGACGTCAAAGGTATAGCTAGATTTTTAGGTATGATTAATTATTTTCATAAGTACATACCCCACTTAGCGGATATAGCAGCCCCATTGAATGCCTTAAGAAAGAAAGGAACGAAATTCGAGTGGACTACTCAACATCAAGAAGCGTTTGAAATACTTAAAGAAAGCATTATATCCCCACCTGTATTGCAGTTAACGGAGTTCAGTAAACCATTTATCGTACAGACCGATAGTTCAAGTGTAGCATTAGGAGCCGTAATATACCAGGAAATAAATAATACTAGACTCCCGATCAGCTATGCATCCCGTACATTGACCGAGCAAGAAAGGAAGTTCTCAGCCTATGAACTTGAATGTTTAGCCGTAGTATTCGCCTTTGATAAATTCAAACCATTTTTGGAACACAAAGAATTTTTACTAGAAACCGATAATCAAGCTTTATCATGGTTATTGAATCACCCAAAACAGTTAGGTCGTATCGGAAGATGGGTGTTAAGATTAAATTGCTACAAGTTCAAAGTGCAACATATTCGTGGTACTCAAAATGTAGTAGCCGATACTCTATCCCGCATGTTCCAACTACCCAATACAAGATCTGGAGAAGACAATATTGAAACCACTACCGTTAATACACTAATTACTAACTTTCCCCTTGCATTTAAGGATATAGCATATCACCAACAACAAGATCCGAAATTGTGCAAAATAATCGAACAAATAGAAAAAGGAAATAACTCTGACAAATATATCTTGAGTAAAAGAGTACTTTGTTTTAAAAAGGCAAACGGAAAATTACTGAGAATAATCGCCCCGGAAATAATCAAACCCATGTTAATGGAGTACTACCATTCATCGACAATTGGAGCTCATATGGGAATTAGGAAAACTATACATCGTATTCGCAAGGAATACCACTGGGAAAACATGAATAGTGAAATAAAAAAGTTCGTGAAAGAATGCGAAATTTGTGCCCTGAGCAAACCAGCAAGAACCAGTCAAGTCGGAAAATTAATCTCCGAAATACCTACCACTCCCTTCTCGAAAATATACATAGATTATTCTGGACCTTATCCCCGCTCTAAATCCGGAAATACTATGCTGTTAATTTGTGTAGACTCATTCACTAAATTCGTGTGGATGTATCCTATGCGTCGTGCATTAGCATCTACGACAATTAAAATTCTACAAGAACGACTATTTAAAGACTATGGTACACCTTTAAGCTTAATATCTGACAATGGACCCCAGTTTAAGTCGAAAGAATTTAACGACATGTGTTTTAAATTAGGTATAAGTCATATTACCGTGACCGAGTACAGACCGCAAGGAAATCTAGCAGAAAGATACTTGCGTAACTTAAAATCAGCATTAATATCTTATCATGCTAAAGACCAGACAACCTGGGATCAAAATATTTCGTGGATACAATTTGCATTCAATTCAGCGTATCATGAAGGTCATAAATCAACACCATTTGATTTACTGTACAAGTACAAACCCAACCATCCTTTAACCACAAAGTGGAAAATCAATGAGTTATTACCCCGCGACGTAAATGGGAATAACATACGAAAAATATGGAACGAAGCTCGTGCAAATTTGAGAGCGAATTTACAAAAATCAAGGAAGTATCATGAGCATAATAATAGGCAAATAAAGTATAAAATAGGTGATTTAGTAATGTATAAAACTCATCCTATGAGTAAAGCAGTTGATAGGACCACTTCGAAACTATCATATCGATGGTGTGGCCCCTACCAAATTCATAAATTCATCACCCCCGTTACTGTAGCTCTGTATGAACCCAATACAGAAAATTACGTTCGCAGAAGCCATCTGTCTCAAATAAAAAAATGTTTTACGTGTCAAAATACAGAAGAAAGACTACGAGAAAGATAGAAAACCTAGAATACTATCTAAGTATTAAGAACAAAATATGTTGTATATACTTATACCGAAATAGGATAAGATTGTGCAACATCCTATACTATAAGTGAGTATAAACTCAAAACCCCTTCGTACGAATACTAGCGAGGCCTGATCAACCTTAGCTAATGTCCTGCGAGAATGATATTATACATGAGAAATCTGATGACAATGATAATGAAGATGAAGAGAGAGAAAGAAAGAAAGAAAAGTAATCCTTAGCGCTGTTCGATTGTTCGATTGTAAAAGTAATTCGATTGTTCTTACAATACGTGATTATTATTAGTAACATACTCATGAGTATAACTCCGTAAAACGAGTGACCAATTCAAGAAAAAACCGGTAGTAGATGTAAGAATTAAAATAAGGTAGATTTACGTTGTGTGTATTTTATATAGTAGATGTAGTAGAATTTAGATGTGACATAAGTGTAAGATAATCAATTGATGAATAGAAATAATCTGAGAGAGAGAAATTTCAGTATGAAATTTTGTGTCCAAATATAAGTGTTTATTAGATTTTCTATTATTATTCAAACCCCCCCGTTTTTCATAGTTAAGTGCAGGAGGATGTGACGATTTTAAATATATCGAAAATCGCACAAATTAAAATTTTTAATTTTAATAAGTAAGAGTATTATCCACCCTTACCTATACCCAGATTCCTGAATCAACTTGAAACTTTCCAGTACCAACACGCCAAGAAAGGTATTAAGTAAAGAACAATAATAATAATTACTTTAATTATTAAAAAAGCGACTATATAAATAAAGAAATCCCTAAGTCATAATAAAGTTAACATAAAGTATTTACATTCTAATTAATGAATAATTAATAATATATAAAGTACGAACTATTTTCTTAGTGCGTAAATACGCACCAGTTTACTGAGCCTTCGCCCCTAAACTATACGCGCATTCGCCAGTAGAACTTCGCCATGACAAGATGTGAGTTTTGGTGTTGTGTACATACACGTAAATGTATGTCCTTAAAAGTATATCCAGCGTGAGATGGTTTTATTGTGAATAATGTAGTGTGTAGAGTTAGTGAGAATACATACAAAAAGAAAAAGGTAGCCAACACATCTCTTTTAAAAATATAAAATGTAAGTGTAAGATATGTAACTACTAGACTTTAGTACTGCAAAGTGAGAAGTATAATTAAAAAATGTGAACTACAAAAGTCTGGACCAAGGAAAGTGAAACTACAACAATTGGAACTTCAAGTAAACAACCGATCTTCGAGAGCAGAACTAATCAACCCGATGTAGATTCACCAGGAACAACGTACTCCACCCTTAGAAGACGACAGGAGATGCCCCAAGGATACAACAACAACATCATATGAAATTCAGGTGATATCAAACCACAACTTTTGTAAATTTCGCCTTAATAAAAGAAGTAGCAAAGAACTTTAAAGAACTTTAGCAATGTAAAGAACAAATTATCAGATTTGTAAATTTTGTAATTTTGTAATGAAGTAATAGTAACCGCAATGTATAGATAAATGTAAGATAATAATGTAGAGTATCACCAATATTATTCTTCCAATAATATGGTTGAAGTTTTGATAAATTAATTATTTTGAGAAAGTTGAGACCCGGATCCGTGGTATTAAAACTAACATCTATATGAATAAATTTTGAGATAAAACGAATAATATACTTAAGATCTTTGAAGCAGTAAAAGTAGAATGTACTAAAATAACTTTTCTTTAAAATCAAGCATAATATTTGAATAGCAATAAAGAGATGTTTTCGCTAACACCTAGTGAGTGAATAAATTTATGCAAACCTTGTCAATTTCCTATATCATAATTGTTTTGTAATTTGTTGGTAAGTATTTTTACTAACAACGGCAGCTAGTTTAATTTACTGGTAAAGAATTGAACTAGTTCCCGACTTTTGTGTTGTCTTAACAAGGGAGACGTCACAACTTCACACTGTCTAGATTTTTTGTAGCTAACACTGGTTTACATTTTGATTACATTGTTAATTCTTTAAAGCACTTAAGCTGACAGTTTCAGGCCAGCACAATTGTTAGCGTGTTATCGCCATGATGAATTTCTGCAGACTGGGGCAGATACTATGCAAATTTTACGTATGTGTGTGTGAGTAAACGTCACCGTTCTTTGTCTCTTGTTATATAATCGCCTTGTTAGTTACGTATTTTAATCACGTCATTGTTGTTTTAATGACGTTTGGCGTTGTCGGCCAATGAAACGGGAGCAAGTAGCGCCGTTATTAGTGGATGTAACCATTTCAAGTGTCTTTATCTGCACGTACACTGCTGTCCTTGAAATTATTTTGTTGTCTCGGAACTGCGTCATTGTAGGCAAAAACCAAAGGAAATCGTATTACCCATAGAAATGACTTTAAAAACATCGAAATACCATAATTTGCTACCTTGCATACCATACTTTTTATATCAGACTTTTTGTACTGTCACACATTGTGTACCATAAAGTGAGATTTTTGACACTATACCTTGAAGATATCAAGACAGACGACTGGTACTCAAGAGCACATGTCTTAATTCTTTCAGAAACTAGAATGAAAGGCTCAGAGCGGATTGTGATTCCAACTTATCAGATTAAGTACTCATCAGATGAAAATCCAACAACAGGACAGAGAGGTCTCATTTGCCTAGCAAAAGAGAACATTGATTTTAAATTATTGGAGACAAAATTTTAACCTAAAAGAAGAGAACAGTTGACAGTATGTACAAAGGACACATTGAAATGATAGTTGTTCGTTTGAAAAATATTTACTTAATAACAGGATACAAATCACCTGGTGCAAGCATTAGTACATTTTTTGACGTTGTAGATGGTATGATTGCTAAGTTAACTGGAAACTACACAAAAATTTTAATGGGAGACTTCAACATTAACATAGCCAATATGTAAGATTCAGCAAATTTCAAAGATAAAATTGAACGTAGGTATCTTAAAATTGCACTGAATAATGAAATGTACACCACAGATATGAACACTCAAATTGACATAATATGTACAGATGCCAAGAAGTATTTAGCAGGAGTATATGAGAGTTATTTCTCAGATCATAAACCAGTTTTTATAGAAGTAGGAGATTGTGTTCAAAATTTGCCAGTTATGAAAAAGGAATATGAAAGAATACACAATAGATGTAAAATCATAGATGTTGAAGAACAACATGGGTCATCATTGAAGAATCTATTATCATTACAGGAATTACAGGTGAATAAATTTAAGTGTACATCAGAAATTACATCAACTGAAGATACGGTGCAAGAAATAGAGAAACATTTTCCAAATCATGGTGTAGCGTATTATCAGATAGGTAGAGCTATTAACATTTACAAACATGATTTGCTATCTCTCAAGCCAACATTATCTGCAACTGACATTGACGCTTTAAAGAGACAATGTATAGGTGCTGTCAATGGCTGGCTAACGGACAACATTATCGATGGATTTTTTTCAGTTTATCCCAGGAATATGTTTTTTTTTCATACGGAGATTCTATATTATCACAATATATAATGAGTAATTTTGATGACGAAACAAGAGAACAGTACATAACACAGAATTTAAGAGTGATGAACAAATCCCATTATGCCATCCCAATAAACGTCAATAACTCTCATTGGATAGTCGCTTAGATTTAAATATATATTACATTTTAGACCCCGCAACAGAGCTGTATATCAAGTACATTATTGAGCAGAGTAAAGTATTTCACAGATACAATTTTTCAAAAATTAGACCAGCCATCTGAAGAAATGTTATATGTATCACAAGACACAATAAGACAAACAGATAGTTATAACTGTGGAGTATTCGTTTGCTGGTTTCCAAAACAGTTTGCTTCTGATGGTAACTTTAATGACAAACTGTTTGAACCTGATAACTACAGAGTTGAAATTTTTAAGAAAATTACATCTTTCTGTTAAAGAACAAAATACAAACAGACATGATACTCAAAATACAAACAGACAAAATACATCAAAATATTGATGCAAAACTCGGTCCGACTGTGACACGTTCTCCCCACCACTCTGTAGTGTACTTCCAGTGCAGTCTCGTCTACTTACATGCTGTTTGCATTCTGTCTTTTCGTTGACGCATGATTGTTGGAAGGTTGTAGATGTCTATAAAGTACAACTTATAATTTGAAGTTAACAAGATGCCAACGTATTGTGTAGCGTACAACTGTAAGAACTATGCTGTTAAAAACTGCGGCCTGTCACTTCACACATAAGTAAAACTTTTATCAACAACATTATGACTTACATAACAAAGGTATTTTAATCATAGTACTTAAAATAGTATTGATTTATTATTGATCTCATACTAGTAGTCTACTCTGATTAAATTAATCTTTTTTTTTTCTGAAATTATTAAAACTAAAATAGTAATTTATTTTTGTCAAGTCTACTTTTCACATTAAGGTTTTTTTATTGTGTTGAAAATTGGAAAGAAAAATTACCGTATGCCTAATATTGTAGAGTTATTTTCCAATTTTAATAGAAAAAAGGATATTTTTGAAAATTAAGCATTTATGTAAAAAAAATTTAATTTTTTTAATTTAATGCAGGTTTCTAAAAAGCCCAGAACTTTGAAGCAGGTGGATAATTGCAACGAAGAGAAAAGCCTTTACACCGTCGGCACAGTCAATACTTTGTAGTAAGCATTTCGAAGACAGTGAGTTTGAAGTCAGAGGTATAATCAGAAAATTAAAAAAGGATGCAGTCCCTACTTTATGTGACTTCCCACCTCATTTGCACATAAAGCAACCTAAACGTAGAAGACTTGTTAAGAAATTTGAGGTACATCTTTCTGTTTATATAAAAATATTTAAGCCAATTAAGTTCATAACTAAACTTTTCATTTTTTTAAAAAGGGCTGATACAGAAAATTTTTAATCTTTGCAGTCCGTTTTGGTTACTTATTTGGAAACAGTCAAAATTAATAGAAAAAGATAGTGTAGTGATAAAGTACAGTATCTTGTTTTCTGAGCCTTTGGGTTTTTTAACTATTTTATCAATCTTAAGAAATATATGAAGTAAAAATTGAATTCTATAAATTTAAAACATAAAAATTTCTTTAAATATTTAAGGGTACTCAATTTCAACCCAAATACTGAAATAATTTCTATTTAAAAGTGTACATTATGTTTTAGAATATGGAAAAAATGAAGTTCAACAGGAATCAATCCCATCTGTCGAATTTGATGGCATCCCCATCGTTCGAAAATCTTCTTGTGCTTCAGGATAGGCCAATCTAATTAATCTAACGATACTTGCTTCAAAATCTTGAATGCTCTCCCCGGAACATTGTCGTCTTG
Organism: Magicicada septendecula; assembly: GCA_034769895.1. Taxonomy (NCBI): domain Eukaryota; kingdom Metazoa; phylum Arthropoda; class Insecta; order Hemiptera; family Cicadidae; genus Magicicada; species Magicicada septendecula. The sequence goes on along the minus strand of CM068372.1, from coordinate 342,348,503 downwards.
TTCTCAACTGAGCATAGTACACATCTCGCAAATGTTTATCACCATACTGTAATTCTAGAGCTTTTATCAACTCGGCATAGATGTTCTGGCTGTCAGGTGGGACTTTCTGTTGTAGTTCTGCCGCGGGTCCTTTAAATGCGAGAACGAGTGAGACTGCCTTATCTTTCTCTGACCAATTATTTGCACACGCAGCAGCTTCGAATTGGTGTAAATACGTCGCCCAGTGCGTGCTTCCGTCAATGGTTGGAATGGCCTTGACTCCCGTCGCAACGGGAGTGATTCCAGCAAAACTAGTGGTTGAGCGGAAGACTCGCATTCCTGGGAGCGTGATGTTCGGATCACATGAGACTGAATTTGAAGAACCGGATAATTATCTTTTGCAAGGACGTCCACCTAGATCGCCTGGTCGAGTATTACTCCAGAGACGGGTTGCCAGTTCGGGACGAACAGGCTTAAGGAGGAGGCAGTGTTATGACATTACAGAACAGTCTACGTGTTTGTCGAATGTGCCAGAAGAGTCTCGCTCTAATGTATGTGGCATACGTGACTGTTAACGCACCCGCGAGAGTTTTCTCGAAGTCGCCAGCCGTGAAGACTGTGCCAAGGCCGCAGTTAATTACATAGTTCACACAGGCGCTAAGATGCAATTAGGAACCATCTGGTCTGTGAGCGCAGGTATAAATACATGGTGGAAGCGGCCTTAGTTATTCAGTAAAGTGGTGATATATTCACAGTTCGGTCTGAGAGTTATTATCGGGTGATATTACTGTGCACGTTTAAGTGGTTATTAGTGAAGTGTTTAATAATCGGGCGGGATAATTGTAATACAATTGTGTTTAATTTTAGTGGACATTTTATTGCGTGTGAACAATTTTTATTTGATTTCTTGTAAGAGACAGTGTTGTTAATTACGAATTATTTAACTGTGAAAATTAAAGCTGGTAATTAGTGACTTAATTGGTGTCTTGTATTTTGTTTCCACTGTACCTACGACGATCAAGTAGACCATCATAACATTATTATATAATGTTTGTTGTTTAATAAATTCATTTTGATTATAAAATATAAATATTTGGCAACAAGAAAAGAATTTAAAGTTTTCAAAATTTAAATATATTTTTATTAAACAATGGGTTCTTCATTGAGGTAGGGACCATGTCACTCACTCCATCTCAAGCCTCTCCCATTTTGCAGAAAAAGAGGACCCTGTCAAGACTGATACTTTGACGACAGTGACAGGGCTTTCCACCAAATTCAGCTGAGTGACAGGTGGGCCTAACTCTGATTGGCTCCTCATATTTCCCCGGCACTAGCTATAATTTTTTACTTCCATATTCCGTAAGGAAATGGAAGTATGGTGATTGTGAAAAAATCTTGTTCGAGATAAGGGCTAATTCTGATTGTACTACCCTCAAAACATAAAAAGTCATTTTCCGAAAAATCTCTATATGTCTGTGTGTCTATATGTAGAATGTTTTATATGGCGAACCATAACTACCACAAATTCAAACAGAATTAAATAACTGTTTGCATGTGTGCCTGAGTAGTAGAGGGCTCAAGGCCTATTGATTTTGGTAAAGATCGGTTAAGAGGGATGGGTAGTTTACTTGCAACATTTTACGTTTTAACAAGAGTAAAATACTTAATTTTGATAAATAAAGTATCCTGAAAAGAAGCTCATAATAACACACTGTAGAAAGGTAGATGAAATTTCTGAAAATAAAAAGGGCATTTGAATGGTGAGGGTGTGCCGATTGAATAAAATCGGCGCTAATACGCAAAAGTAAATAGCGTATAATAAAAAAATCTTGTACTGTATTTAATGAATATAAAGAAAAATAGGTTTCTGTATTTAGCAGTGGGCGTTCTGCCGTACTGTGTTTAATGGTTAGCGCAGAATCTACATGAGGTAACGAAGCGACGCTTGATTGGTGCTGCTCCCTTGCGGACGCCTCGAAGTGCGAGTTGAAAAATGCGTAGAATAAACGGTTCGGAGCTTGTCTGATTTCGCTACTCCAACTAACCGCCTCGCCGCTCTCCGACAGAGAAGTTTTTATTAATTGTTCCATCTTCCACCTATGGCAGGCTAAATTAAAACAGATCTGTGGTAAGTGAGTGCAGTATACTTATATATATTTAATTTAAAGTAACGTAAAAGGGGTTTTGTTTAATATACGTACAAGAATGAATGAAAATTGTTAACCTGTTACACGCACGCCGCGTGGCGAATTAGAGTATGCAAAATGAGTTAATTGTATAACAGTAATTGAAGTCTTAACTAAGGCCCCGTAATTGACCAATGTTAACGCAAAATAATATGTACTTTAGCCAAACTTAATGTTTTCAAAGGTAGGGCCACATGCCCCTATAACCTGTTGTAGAGTGTGTCAAACTTTCATTTCAAGTAGGCCTAAAGCAGTGTTTAAAATTATAAATGGATTTTGGTGTGTGTGAGAGTAACCTGGGGGAATAAGTTTTGCAGCATCTCGCTGATAATATTTGTATGCTTAGGGTCCCCCCGCTTCAAGTCGAGGACCAGCTCCAAATCATGACCTGAACAACCGAACAACAAAGGCTCTCAGCTTCATCTGCCGGAGGAGAACAGCGAGGAACAGGCCACACCAACACAAAAATGCTCTAGACCAGGACTTCAAACTCCACACCAGGGAATAAATCAGGTGACACCAACCCAATATTACTTTTTAACACAAGTGAATGTAACCTACTAGAACTCGTGGGCATATAGCGACACACCCTAAAATGACTTTAAGCTTTACACATTTCAATTGGGTCCCCGGTTAACGGGACAGAATAGTGCGCGGACTTGGGGGGGAATCTTTTGTACATTTTGTAATACTATCTATATTAAGTGTGAGCCCAGAGGTTGCCATGTATCCGTGGCTGATTACCATTCAGGCATGTAAATTTCTTTCTAGTTTTCAGTAAAAGGGTTACCTTAGTGCTAGTAATTCTATCATTCATCATGTAATTTCACAGATTAAATTTAGTTTTCAATTGATTCATTAATTTCACATATTTATATTCAGTTTGGGTCCTATAATGGATAGGAGTTTCTTTTGTTAGTTTCATTCGTGTCCCCAGTTTAATCCTGTATAGGCGGATTTTTCATGCAGACTTGAACATGCTCCTGGGACAGGTTTAGTTAGGCATGATCTTGCCTAGGAACATGTCGGCCTCTGGGCCAAATTAATTCTTAAAGTTTATAAAGCATCATGGCACATTACTGTTATTAAATTTCTTTCACGAAAATATTACTGTTATTAATATTTCACAAAAATTTATCACGCTTAAATTCTTTTTAATTTATTATGGTCACTTGTATTTTGACTGAATTATGATTATATTTCCTCCAAGTCTAAGTGCTCAGTGTGGGAGCACTTTATAGTAGTATCAGACATTATGCCAACCCCTGAATTTTAGTATGCCCTGGGGGCACTGGGGTTACACATATATATATATATATATATGGATTATTATGTATTAAGATCTTTCAATAGGTGTTGCGTTCAAGAATATTTATGAATTGTGAATTATGTACCTTATGGGGTGAAAGAGGTGTGGCAAGATATTAATGTTGAAAGTTCTAATTGTCCTGTGATGTGGAACGTGTGTATGTGTTGTAGTTGTAGACATATATATTTATATGTCCATTTATATGTATTGTATATTCATGTGTTATTTCTGGGGGTTAGGTATAGGGCTAAGTGGGGAAAAGTACCCCCAATTGGAAAAGAAAATCAATTAATCATTATATTAATTTCATTAAAATTTTATATTTATTTTTAAAGTAAAAAATTAACAAAAATATTTTAAGGAGAAAGCACTGACTTTGTTGGGAGATAAATATTTAACGTTTTGTTATAAAAAAAAGAGAAGGATGTAATAAAAATTTATTGGTTATTAATTTTGTGAGTTTTAATTGCAAGTCCCGTCTCACTGGATCCAGCGCATTTTTGGCTTCTCTAGGCTTTTGGCCTAGTTTTAATTATCTTGTGGCCCCTCTCTAAAAAAAAAAAATTTTAACAATTTTTTTTTATAAGTCAATAAAATACTTAAAGTAGGGTTACATTTGGTAGCAGATCGTGGTTGATATTAGGGTCAACCCTTGAGTCCTTTGGGTGTGACGGGGCTTGCAAACTCAGGAAACATGTGGGGTTCGAATCGGACTTGGAATAATTACTAGAAGTCCCTATATCTATAAGTACTATGTCTTGTTATGTTTAAGGTTTTGTTAATTATATGTGTGTATCATTGCCCGCCTGTTGGTATTGTTGAACTGGAGGTCGCCACGGGGTGTGAAATTTTAGGGGGGAAATTCCTTGGAAACTCGAAATATCGCAGATCTGGGCCGAGGTGGAGAAATTGTTTTCGCGTATTACCTTGCCAATAATAGGGAAGGCGTTTTTAGTTATGCGGTATGGCCCGATCGGCAGTCGGTCTCCTCCGAGATACGGGAGCCGAAGTTATTGCAAATATTTATATGAGAGTTTGTTGTTGTTCGTTGGTCGGTAATTTTGTCATGTCGTGTATTAGTGTGTGTGTTGCGTTCCTTCGTGTGTAGTGTTGTTGAGAGCTAGTTCAGGTAAGTGGGCTGGGTCCTCCCAACGGTAGGGGGACCCGCAGTCTGGTTGAAGGAAGGACAGTACTCAAGTATTCCTGTGTTCTTTATTGTCAATTTTTGTAGGGTGTTGTGTTTTCGGGTCCCGACCGCGAAGCTCGAAGATGAGCGTCCTAAATCCAGAGTTGTTTCTGCGTGACGAAATCGAGTTCGAGTTACGAGCCCGGGGGAGAGACCCGAAAGGGGCGGTAATTGTATTGGGACGGCAGCTCAGAGAAGCGCTGCCCGCGGGCGAAGCGCTCTCGACTGTCGCCATCGCTGACAAAGAGAGTGAATTCGAAAAATGCATCGAGAAGTGGGAGGAGTTGCAGGAATTAGCTCGGTGTGTAGACAATTTGGAGGATGGACCGGGGTGCTCCATCGGCGTTCGGCGAATCCGGCAACGCCTGCAGCATGTAAAACTCAGGCTGCAGAATCTTGACCAACAATGGGGCGATCTTGAGCCGGCCCATGATGTAAAAGGTCTGATCCAACAGATCACCTCGACCCTGCAGGGGGCTCAACCGGGTAGACCACCTACGCCGGTTCCAGTTGCTGAGTCCGTGGTCTCGGCTGTAGAGTTATCTTATAGAGCAATCGAGCCTGTCGCAAGTACCCCGGTTTTCTCCGGTTTGGTGGCGGCGTCATATCACAAGCTGCACAACCCACTGTCTCAAATCATCCAGCAAATACCGGTCGTGGATGGGCTGAATGTGGACAAATTATTGCCGTTTTTTAAAATAATTTTTCAATTGGTCGATTTCCCGGGTTTTTGGGATCGTACCGTCCTCGAGCTCGTTTATCCTTATTGTCGCGGCCCCATGGCTGAGAGGGTGGCGGGTGTAATGAGGCGTAGAGCTGGAGTGGCGGAGTTCCACCAGGAGGTGTTGGAGGCGTTCGTGCCCGGGAGACTAATGCAGCAATTACGTCACCGACACTTTTATCGCGTGCAGGCGAGGGGCGAGAGTCTTGCCCAATTCGTGCAAAGTATTCGAGAGTTAGCGCGCATACTGGGACTGGGCATGTCGGAGGAAGAGGTTGTCCAGAATATTCTTGACGGCGTCTCCTCAGAAGACAGATTGCGACTCGTATTTGCTGAGCGGCCGCGGTGGTTTGCGGACTTGGACCGGCTGTGTGTGATGTCCAAGGCCATTCAGATGAGCGACGAGGCGACGGGAGACAGAAGAGGGGACCTACCCAGACCTCAGAGAGCGGAAGGACGCAGTGAACCTTCCCCCCCCCCGACAGGCCCAGTCAGTTCGAAATCGCGAGCGATGGGGGGACATCATCTGTTACAATTGTAATCGCCGGGGCACGTGGCTCGATCATGCACCCAAGGGCGCGCGCATCCAGCACCTCCATCGTCAAGACCCATCCCAAAAAAACTAAGTAGACAGGGGAAGATATGTCGGAGGATGTCTTCCCCTCGCACTAAATTTTTACAAGTTCCAACTACCTCCAGGCAATTGCTAGGATCCAACTCTTTCGACATCAAGGTCCGGTCCACTACCTCTCAACATCTTTCAGTATGCCCCTTTCTGGCGCTCGAGGTAAAAGGGGGTCAGCTCAGAGCATTAGTTGACTCCGGTTCAGCCCGATCCATCATCTCATCTCGGGTATGCGCGGACCTTGAGAAGCAGGGCTTGATCAAGGGGTCGAACCTGTCGTCTGTGGTATGCTGGACTGCATCTCGAGAAATCTTGCCCATCTCCCAGGTGATTACCTTTAAATTTAAAATCGATGGGTTTTCTTGGGTGTGGCCTTTTCTGGTTTCTCCTGCTCTGGGAGTGGATTGTATCATTGGTGCCGATTTCATCGCGAAAAGTGGTCTCGTGCTGGACATCCAAGCGCACCAATGCTATTTCAAGTTTAATCGGGGAGCTCTTATTCCGTTCCTTGGGTACCAGGGAGCTAAGCCAGGCATCCAAGAGGTGGCTTGTCCCGATTCTGCACGAGATCATCTCACTCCATCCCAGCAGAGGGCCTTAGACCAATTGTGTGAGGAATTTCCCGAGGTGTTAACTCCTACATTGGGACTCACACACCTGCTGGAGTATAAGATCCGTCTTACAGACTCTAAGATAGTAAGGTCGCACCCTTACAAATTCGCACCTCCGAAGATGACCATTCTGCGAGAGAGGGTTCAAGAGTTGTTAGAACAAGGGGTGATTAAACCTTCTCATTCTAGTTATGCCAGTCCAGCGTTTTTGGTACCTAAGCCTGGGGGTAAACACCGTATGGTCATTGACTATCGGAAGTTGAACGCAAATATCGAGGTGGATTCTGTTCCCCTCCCAGACGTACATTCAGCCTTTGATTGGTTCAGTGGGGCCAGGTATTTCACCATAATCGATTCAATGCGGCTTATCACCAGATTCCTTTGGCCAAAGAGAGTAGACCGTACACGGCCTTTTGTGTACCATGGAATTTGTACCAATACACAAGGGTTCCCATGGGTTTGGCTGTGGGGGCCCAGACACTCACTCGTCTTCTCGATACCGTTTTTCACGACGTGAAATTCAGGTTCGTCTTTAATTACTTAGATGATTTGTTGGTGTACAATGAGACATTCGAAGATCATCTGGGTCATCTCCGAGAAGTGATGTGTCGGTTGAGAAGATCTGGCCTCACTGTCAATCCCGATAAGGTTCATTTCGCCCAGGAGAGTATTTCTTTCTTGGGCCATTTGGTTTCACACCGGGGCGTTACGGTCGACCCCGAGAGGACACAGGGCATCCGTGACTTCCCCCCTCCTACGGATGCGAAGGGAATAGCGAGATTCGTAGGTATGGTCAATTTTTATCGACGATTCATACCTAATATCGCAGAGATTGCCGCACCCTTGAACGAGCTGAGGAAGAAGGGCGCTAAATTTACATGGGGCGAGAGTCAATAGAAGGCTTTCCACACCTTGAAGGAGGCCATCATCTCCCCACCGGTGTTACGGATGCCCGACTTTTCGAAACCCTTTATCCTACAGACGGACGCGAGTTCGGTTGCGCTCGGGGCAGTTCTGACCCAAGTTGTTGATGACGCTAGGCAGCCTGTGGCTTTTATTTCCCGGACATTGACCCAGCAAGAACGAAAATCATCCGTCTATGAGCTAGAGTATTTAGCTCTTGTGTACGCTCTAGACAAGTTCAGGCGTTTCCTGGAACATGCTGAGTTCCTGCTCGAGACCGACAATCAGGCTCTCTCTTGGCTTCTGGCTCATCCCCGGCAACTGGGTAAAATTGGTAGATGGGTGGTGAAGATCTCATCCTTTAAGTTCAAAGTGCAACACATTAGGGGATCTCAAAATGTAGTTGCAGACGCCTTGTCCCGCATGTTTTCCCAGCCCAGTGATGCCCAATCTGAGCAACCCTGTTCCGTTCTGCTAGACTTTCCGTTGCTTAGCCTTCACTGATGTGTTGCCCCATCAGTTGAACGACGAAGAGCTGGGTCCAGTCATCCAAAATATAAAGGAGGGTAACGTACAGGCCCCTTACTTCTTGTCCAAGGGAGTCCTATGTTGTAGAGAGAGAAAAGGACGTGCCCCTAAGATCGTGCTGCCTAGCAAGTTAGTGCCCATGGTCTTATTACCACCACTCCCCAGTAGGAGGCCACAAGGGAATTTCTAAGACCATTTCCAGCATTAGGAGACATTTTATCTGGAAGGGCATGGATAGGGACATCGCGACCAGGGTTAAGAGCTGTCATCTATGTGGCTTGACCAAGCCTGCCCAGAACACCAAGTTAGGGTTGTTGTCATCTGATGTGGCGAGCAGACCGATGGAGAAGTTGTTCATCGACTACGTGGGGCCATTCCCCCGTAGCAAGTCAGGTAATGCTTACCTGCTTGTTTGTGTGGATGCTTTTTCAAAGTTTGCCTGGCTATTGACCTTACGGCAGGCAACGGCTCGTTTAACCATAAACGCGCTCCAAAACAATATATTTCAGCATTTCGGTCTTCCGACCATCATTGTCTCGGACAATGGCCCTCAGTTCATTTCGGGTGAGTTCCGGCGGATGTGTTTCGCCAGTGTGATCAAACACGTAACCACTTCCCCTTATTACCCACAGCCGTCCCATGCGGAGAGATTCAATCGGAATCTCCGGTCCGCCCTGATTGCTTATCACGCTGAGCAACAGACCACCTGGGATCAGAATCTGAAGTGGTTACAGTTAGCTTTTAATACGGCCCGACATGACAGTCATCAGGCCGTGCCCTTTGAAATCCTGTTTGGATTCTCGCCCGCACTCCCGTTGACCAATTTGTGGAACATCGAAGATCTTCTGCCACGGGAGCCAGATAGTAGAACTGCAGAGAGGTGGAAGGAGGCTCGGAAGAATTTGCTGCGAGCGCACGAGCGGGTCCGTCGACGATATAATCAGGGGCGAATTCCTAACCCCTTTCGGATTGGGGACTGGGTCTATTGCCAGAGCCACCCACTCAGCTCAGCCGCGGACAAACGGGCCGCAAAGTTATGTTACCGCTGGTCCTGGGGTATGTCGCATCCTGGGGTTCACGTCACCGGTGACGGCCCGGCTGGGCGTACCGGGGGGCGATTCTACAGAAATTGTTACACGTTTTAAAATTGAAGCTCTGTCGGAGGGAGTAAGCTGACTAATAGAAGTGGGGGGTAAGATTTGGTGGTTTCCATGTGTGTAGGGATGGTGATCCTTCGGTGGTGTGTGCTCCAGGGGGGAAAAGGTAAGAACCTGGTATGGTAGCGGGTAGATGTTCCCCACAATCCGGGTGGTGTACGTCTACTTCAGGCCTGCGCCCCTGCCTACGCAAGCCTTGGTTTTCTCCACTCCTCCTTATTTTTGGAGGGAACCCTGTCCTCACCCTTGACCTTTAAGGATCCTTACCCTTTTCATCCTCCCGATTTCCTACCCCTAAAAAAAAAATATCGGTATGGAGAACCATACATGACTTCCATATTCTAAGATTTATATTTAAAATCATTTTCAGCCAAACAGCCAGGGAAGGAATTTTAACAAAAAAATACTTCTTCCTTGCCAATAACGTAGTACACATATAAAAAATATTATCCCCTCCCCCTTCAACTATAATTTTGATTTATAGAAAATTACCCCCAGCCCGTTCAACTAGCCTCTTCATTTATAGATATTTCATCTACGTTTCTACAGTGGATTATTAAGATCTTATCAGGATACTTTATCAAAATTAAGTACTTTACTCATGTTACAACAAAAAATGTTTCAGGTAAACTGCCCTTTCCCCGTAACCGATCTTCACCAAAATCAACAGACATTGAGTTCTCTATAGCTCAGGCACATATGTAAAAAATTATTTGATTCTGTTTGAATTTACGGCAGTTATGGTTCGTCATATAAAAAATTACCCATGTTAAAACATAAAACATGAGATTTATAAAACATATCTAAGATTTATATTTAAAATCATTTTTGAAATAAAATATTTTCATAGAACCTACTAACGCTGGGGAAATCTGAGGAGCCAATCAGAGTTGGGCCTACCTGTCACTCTGCTGAATTTGGTGGAAAGCCCTGTCACTGTCGTCAAAGTATCAGCCTTGACAGGGTCCTCTTTTTCTGCAAAATGGGAGAGGAGGCTTGAGATGGAGTGAGTGACATGGTCCCCACCTCAATGAAGAACCCATTGTTTTATAAAAATATATTTAAATTTTGAAAACTGAAAATTCTTTTCTTGTTGTAAATATTTATATTTTATAATCAAAATGACTTTATCAAAAAACAAACATTATTTTTTTATAATAAGTACTTACATATGTTTCTTAATATGCTTACTTTTTCTTCAATGTTGATGATCATTTCCAAACATTCTGACAAAATTGTATCTACAGAACAGTTAACATTCCCCAGGTTTCCATTTCTGCTAATTTCTCATTACACCTTCCACTGACGTATTATTAACCATTTCATAAACTATCGTATAATCTTTTCAGATTTTGTGGTACAAAATCTGAAATTTTCAGACTGCCTGGCAACAAAATTATTTTATTTTCAACAATTACCATTGTTTGAAAAAGTTTAAATGAATTTTCAAGTACTTTACTGTTGTTAAAACGTAAAAGGTTGCAGGTAAACTACCCCTTCCCCTTAACTGATCTTCACCAAAATCTAAAGGCCTTGAGTCCTCTACAATTCACTGACGTATGCAAAAAATTATTTGATTCTGTTTGAATTTGCGGCAGTTATCGTTTGCCATAGAAAATACGCTTGATAAAAAACGTTGCAGGTAAACTACCCCTTCCCCTCAACCGATCTTCACCAAAAACAATAGGTCTTGAGTACTCTACAAATCAGGGCTGTATGCAGAAAATTATTTGATTCTGTTTGAATTTGCGGCTGTTATCGTTTGCCATAGAAAATACCCTTGTTAAATACTTCCATTCCTTAAGGAATATGGAAGTAAAAAACGTTGTAGGTAAACTACCCCTTTCCCTTAACCGATCTTCACCAAAAACAATAGGTCTTGAGAACTCTACAATTCAGGGCTGTATGCGAAACATTATTTGATTCTGTTTGAATTTGCGGCTGTTATCGTTTGCCAAAAAAAAAATTTCCCTTGATAAAAAAAACCGTTGCAGGTAAACTACCCCTTCCCCTCAACCGATCTTCACCAAAAACAATAGGTCGCGAGTACTCTACAAATCAGGGCTGTATGCAAAAAATTATTTGATTCTGTTTGAATTTGCGGCAGTTATCGTTTGCCATAGAAAATACGCTTGATAAAAAACGTTGCAGGTAAACTACCCCTTCCCCTCAACCGATCTTCACCAAAAACAATAGGTCTTGAGTACTCTACAAATCAGGGCTGTATGCAGAAAATTATTTGATTCTGTTTGAATTTGCGGCTGTTATCGTTTGCCATAAAAAATACCCTTGTTAAAAAAACGTTGTACGTAAACTACCCCTTTCCCTTAACCGATCTTCACCAAAAACAACAAGTCTTGAGAACTCTACAATTTAGGGCTGTATGCAAATAATCTTTTGATTCTGTTTGAATTTGCGGCTGTTATCGTTTGCCATAGGAAATACCCTTGTTAAAACATAAAACGTTACAGGTAAACTACCCCTTTCCCTTAACCGATCTTCACCAAAAACAATAGGTCTTGAGAACTCTACAATTCAGGGTTGTATGCGAAACATTATTTGATTCTGTTTAAATTTGCGGCTGTTATCGTTTGCCAAAAAAAAAATTTCCCTTGATAAAAAAAAACCGTTGCAGGTAAACTACCCCTTTACCTCAACCGATCTTCACCAAAAACAATAGGTCGCGAGTCCTCTACAAAAAAGGGCTGTATGCAAAAAATTATTTGATTCTGTTTGAATTTGCGGCAGTTATCGTTTGCCATAGAAAAAAATCTACAGACAGATAGACACACAGACAGACAGACACACACACAGACACTTTTCGGAAAACGACTTTTTTTCATGTATTGAGTGTAGTAGAATCAGAATCTGCAATAATCTCGAACACGATTTTTTTTGCCATCACCATACTTCCATTCCTTAAGGAATATGGAAGTAAAAACTAGAAAAGCAGAAAACATAAAAATTAGAAAAAGAAAAGGATGAGAAAAAAAAAACAAAAATAGGAGTAAGTAGAGCAAGTCGTACCGCTCCAACGAGGCCAGGTAGGGACCTCGGTGGCGTTGTACGACGTGGACAATGTCCTTGGAGCACACATGTATTAGGTTATAGGAAGGGATATACACATTGGGTAAACAAATTATGGTGTCATGGAAACCACCTCCCCCGTTTTCTCCCTGGTCCTGTGGGATATAAGAGGGATTCATGGGATACAGTTTTATTGGATTTTGGGGGGTTAGTCCCCGAGTAATTATAGGGCATGGGTCCGTGTTGAGGTAGCATCGGTGTTCCCGCATAAGTGGTCAAGCCTCAGGTCAGAACTCAGTGTGCACCCGAACACTCTTTCTTCTTCTGTCTTTCTTGCTGCATGCTGGCCCTGATCAGGTCAGTGTGTAGTGCCAACACACTCGCATTCTACACGTCTTCTTTCTGGTTTTTCGACTTCCTTCTGAGCCACTGCTCTCCTGAGAACAAAAGCAACTGGGAAAACCGAGGAACACCTGCGTTTTAGTAGAAAACATTGGGGTACACTGCAGGGTACTCCTCTGTCTAAGTGTGGGGCAACTATGTTGCCCTTTTGGGGTGGGGGTGTGCCGATTGAATAAAATCGGCGCTAATACGCAAAAGTAAATAGCGTATAATAAAAAAATCTTGTACTGCATTTAACGAATATAAAGCAAAATAGGTTTCTGTATTTAGCGGTGGGCGTTATGCCATACTGTGTTTAACGGTTAGCGCAGAATCTACATGAGGTAACGAAGCGGCGCTTGATTGGTGCTGCTCCCTTGCGGACGCCTTGAAGCGCGAGTTGAAAAATGCGTAGAATAAACGGTTCGGAGCTTGTCTGATTTCGCTACTCCAACTAACCGCCTCGCCGCTCTCCGACAGAGAAGTTTTTATTAATTGTTTCATCTTCTACCTATGGCAGGCTAAATTAAAACAGATCTGCGGTGAGTGCAGTATACTTATATATATTTAATTTAAAGTAACGTAAAAGGGGTTTTGTTTAATATACGTACAAGAATGAATGAAAATTGTTAACCTGTTACACGCACGCCGCATGGCGAATTAGAGTATGCAAAATGAGTTAATTGTATAACAGTAATTGAAGTCTTAACTAAGGCCCCGTAATTGACCAATGTTAACGCAAAATAATATGTACTTTAGCCAAACTTAATGTTTTCAAAGATAGGGCCACATGCCCCTATAACCTGTTGTAGAGTGTGTCAAACTTTCATTTCAAGTAGGCCTAAAGCAGTGTTTAAAATTATAAATGGATTTTGGTGTGTGTGAGAGTAACCTGGGGGAATAAGTGTTGGAGCATCTCGCTGATAATATTTGTATGCTTAGGGTCCCCCGCTTCAAGTTGAGGACCAGCTCCAAATCATGACCTGAACAACCGAACATCAAAGGCTCTCAGCTTCATCTGCCGGAGGAGAACAGCGAGGAACAGGCCACACCAACACAAAAATGCTCTAGCCCAGAACTTCAAACTCCACACCAGGGAATAAATCAGGTGACACCAACCCAATATTACTTTTTAACACAAGTGAATGTAACCTACTAGAACTCGTGGGCATATAGCGACACACCCTAAAATGACTTTAAGCTTTACACATTTCAATTGGGTCCCTGGTTAACGGGACAGAATAGTGCGCGGACTTGGGGGGGAATCTTTTGTACATTTTGTAATACTATCTATATTAAGTGTGAGCCCAGAGGTTGGCATGTATCCGTGGCTGATTACCATTCAGGCATGTAAATTTCTTTCTAGTTTTCAGTAAAAGGGTTACCTTAGTGCTAGTAATTCTATCATTCATCATGTAATTTCACAGATTAAATTTAGTTTTCAATTGATTCATTAATTTCACATATTTATATTGTAACGTTACCAAATGTGGTAGTTACATAATATAAGCTAATATAACGTCAAGTAAGAGAAAAGCATGGAAGTATGTCTAGATAAATAAACCTAAGTGTATAAAAGTGTGTATCTACAAATATATTAATATAAAAATCCAACGATGAAGAAGATAATATTAACATAGCAACATCAAATACAAAATGAAGAAGGAAAATGCCATGAGCCAAAACAAAATATCAGTAACCAGACCCAATAGGATCCAACAGTGAGGGGAACCAACAAATTAAGGACCAACAAACTCCAACAGCGAGGGAAACAAATAAAAATAGTGACTACAACGAGAATATTGAAGAAGAAAGAAGAAGGACAAGAAAGCGTACCATGAAGAGAGAAGAAGATGGATAGATCATGCAAGGACTCAACATAAACCACGTGTACTAAAGACTATATAAGTGACCAAAGAAATGATGATTATCAAATATGAAAAGAAAACCAGTGTTTAACATTTAAGGAACCACAAACAATTACAGTGTGTACTTAATATAGATGTGAAACCTGTGAATAATTAACTAATTTCAACTAAATAAACCACACAAACAATCCCAGTGATGAAGTTTATAGTGTAAGAAAATATGTTAATTTCATAATGAAACAGCAAGAATTAAAATAGTCAAATAAACACAGACAATGAGTGTGACTAATTTAATAAAAGTTGTGATCAATACAGATAATCATAAGACCACCAGAATAGAATAAAATAGAACAATTATATTATTGTTCATAGAGAACTGACAACAAATAAAAAAAACCTTTGTTATGTATCAAACAAAGTGACAGGAATTAAATTCAACCAATGACAAGAAAAATATTGTAATTAATACAAAAAGATTTGTGTTAGTGTTTAAGAAGGAGTTGTATAAACATGTGTAACAAAATAATTAAAATATTATAGTAAGATACCATACTGAAGTCATGTTAGTAGTAGAAAAATACTGCATTAAAACATGTGGTACATTGTTACATAACCCCATAGGGAAGACACCTATGAAACAGAAAATCATACATGTTAATGTAAATCAATGATCATCAACTATGATATCAATCAAGAATTTGTTATAAATAATAATAAATCCTAAGAGACAATGTATTATATTGCAGCACAATGCAAATAAAACAAATCAAATATAATGGCACAGAGATAGTAGAGATGGAACAAGTATGCCAATTTAGTTAGACAAAGTACAATATCAAAACAAATACCAATGTTAATAAAAGTATTACCAGTAGTGAGATAAATATCTGGTACTACCTTGAGAACAGATTCTGAACATAATAATAACAATATTGTAACCAAAATATTGTAGACTAACTAACTATGTACATATAACCAGAAGTAAGCTGAACCATTGTATAACCAACTAGCTAAGAAAAATACTGTATCAAAGATTGAACACAAATTATTAAGGTTATTACCAGTAGTAAGAGGGAATCCCAATGCTACTTTGAGAACAGACTATGACCATAAAAACAGTCATTTTATATACAAATAATTAAAAACCAAATGACTATTATGAAAGAACCCAGATGTAAACAAACCATGAGGAGCAAGTTATTTATGAAAAATATAACATACAAGCTTGTTTAAAAGTAAATGAAAACATTGTCAAGAGTTAGAATAATGTCTAATACTACTTTGGAAACCCAAACCAAGTGTAACAATAACAATTTAGTTATTGTATTAACAAAAATAAATGACTACTATGATATGACACAACATAAACAGACCCATTACTGAGAAATTGAAGGGTTCTGAACTAGCTGAAGGCTAACCAGTATGTGTAATGAATTAGGTACAATGTGTGTACACTAATTATAATTAGTACATGATATAATTTATATAGAAAAAACCAAAAATAAGGTAACGATTGTATAGGAGAGATAGGAGGGGACTAAAACAATGTAAATAGTAGATTAAATACAGTCATATACTTCTAATAAATAAATATAATTCTAGTGTAAAATTATGTAAATAGACGTTACTAGTATTATTAGATTGCAATATTACTGTTTTAAATAAGAAAAATTAGTTTTAAGCACATTTATAAAAAATCAAATATGGACGCCTAATGACGCCATAATGAGATATTGTTTAGGGAACAATTATTCCCAAATTTTGAATCAAACCAATTGAGATATGGACTCAGAGTGTTTATTTAAAAAGTGTTTTAATATAAATAAGTAAAATTTGGTGTAATAGACTTATAAATATAAGATACACCAGAAATAATTAATAAAATCATTACAGTGATAGAAGTGATGGACGGAAAATAATCATTCTTAGACTTAAATTAAAGCGCAGGATGTCCGCAATTCACTGACATCAACCATTTAACGATAGGACATAGATTAAGAAAGTTATTGTGAGTTTAAACTTTTCAATTAAATTTTTGTACCAGTGCTGACGTCACAACGCCTCAAACGCAAAGTCGAATTTGTTAAAAAATTAAATATTTTAAGAAAACAAAGGGCTTTGGGTCGGAGAGTATAGTTTTTTCAACCAATAGAATGAATGAACTTTAGTCAGACGAGCAGGAGACGCTTCGAAGAAGCATCACAGTTCACGATCAGTCTTTCGACGGAGAGGCCACGCCACTCGCCAACATGAAAAAGTTTTAATTTTGAATTTGTGCGCGGCAGTGACATTAAGTAAATCAACATACATAACCTTAATACTACACCAATATATACGAGTGAAATGTGCAGAGTTATTTATTTATACAAGTACGATTAGTGTATAATGTCAATCGTACTTGCGAGTGTTGTGAAAGATAAAAAACAGGGAGTACAATTTTTTATTTAAATGATATTGAAACCGAAATAATAATTTCGTAAACAAATAATTTTGATACTACGCAAGTCAGAAGAAGGCAAAGTATTAAAAAACTATGATTGAATTATCAGAATTAAAGGAAATATTAATTCACAATTATTAAAATATTGAAAACATATTTTAATTATTTATCATAATTTAAAAAATTATGTTAGAAGAATTATTACTAAATACGAGTAAGAACAATAGTCACTCAATTGACTAAAATTGTTTTCTTGATTTTTCGATGTTTTAAAGTAAACGTTATTAACTTTCATACGAAAGAGTAAATGTAATCCTGATAATAACATATCAAAATATTACGAATAATGTGTTTATACCTAGATTAAGAAATAATAAATATTAAGAAATAATTAACCATTATAACAATACCCGTTATAACATAACCTTAGAATCGTAACGGTAACTTTCCAACTTCACTGTTACCAGTCTGTTCTCAAGTCAAATCCAAACCAGATAGAAATAATAACAAGAGTTTTTTTTTATAAATTTTTCTCTTGCAAATAGATAATTCTCAAAGCGAATTATTAAAATAAAGTGATACATTTTAACTGTACAAGTCAACGAGCTTGGTAATTGTCAGACGAGTACTATAAGTTGCGTGCGCATTCCCGCGTACGATAGTACCATAACTATCACATATATGGTATTAATTTTCGATTTTTATATTTGTTTGTTTATTATTAATTATTGTTCATTTTATATCACTATTAATATTACATCTTGTGCCTGGTATCATGCTACCTAAAAGAACCTTACGAATATGGTAATTCATTGATACAAGAGAACATAACCTCTTGAAATTAACTTATTGTACAACTAACAGGTTTACCAGCCTTGAGGCTGAACAGAGTCTTATTTTGAATTTTTTAATTGTAATTATTATCTAAAAGGTTGTTAGCCATTGATTGTTCATTGTTCAAAGATTTTATAATATCTCGAATTGTTAATAAACCTCCACTTTTATTACCAGTGAAAAAGAGTATCATTTCAATTCTAAATTAGTTCATTTATTTTTAATCAGTTTTACCAAAGGTGGCGGAAGAGTTTAAATAGATCTAATAATACAGAATATTATTTAGATATTATTTCATTTATATTGTGTGTGATAACTATATTGAATATTCAACCTGAATATCTATCTGTATGTAAAGTGTATGTATTTCAGCGGAACCGTCACTGAACAGGACTAAAATATCCACGTGTGGTAAGTGAGGGAGGTATATAACAGAGTGCGCGAAACATTTTTAATAAAAGAAGTGGACTATTAATACGCACCCATTAAACAATACAATCACACTAATAACCATAATAGTTATAATTACGACACTTTATAAAAAACAACATTATCGTAGATACCGGTGCGTATCTGCACTCACACTACTACACTACACCACCATAAGTATAAATACATCTATTATAAACTTGTTACTTTACAAGTTGGCGCTCCATCGCGGGGCAGAAGTGAGTGAAGATCCACTAAGAAGAATTATAAAATATTATCGTACTATCTACGAATCTATAATAATAATACCACACCACTATACCATAAATATATATCTACATCTATAAAAATTACTTTATAGATTGGCGCCCAACGTGTGGCAGAAGTGAGTGAAGATCCACTAAGAAGAGTTATAAAATATTATCGTACTATCTACGAATCTATAATAATAATACACATCTATTACAACTCTACTTATCAACATCTGTACTTATAAAAGTTTTATTAGAAGTTGGCGCCCAACGTGGGGCGCGGATTAGGGAAAATATACCATAACCCGTAACCTAATCACCCCAATCCGTGAAAAGACAGCAGGTACATTACCAGCATATCAAGATGTACACCAGCAGATCAAAATCGAGATCAAAGTCGAGATCAACGTCGAGATAGAGGGCAACAGAAGCGGAGAAGGAGGCCAGAAGGGAAGAAAAGGAGGCTATGTCGACGGAAGACGTGGAAGAAATTTTATTGGAAGTAAAGGACAAACCAATTGAACCAGCGGAGGTGGTTCAACAACATGATGAGGAACCGGAAATCATACCTCAGGAAGGTCAACCGGAAATAAGGCGACCTGAACAACCGGAACAACTAGGAAGCACAGATATTATACAAGAAATGTATAAAATGTTGAAGAGAATGGAAGAAGATTACCGGTTAATGGACAGGAGAATAGAGGATGGCCAGAAATCCACTAAGGAGGAGAACCAGTCCACAAGAGAAGAATTGATCAAAAAGATGGACGAAAGCAGCCAATCCAACAGGGAGACCAACAAATCCATAGAGTCACTGAAGGAAGGTCAGGAGTCACTGAAGGCGGACTTAAACAGTAAAATAGAAGAAGCCAGTCGATCCACCAACCAAAAAATAGAAGAAGGCCAGAGGGAGAGTCAGAAAAATATGGAGTTATTAAAAGAAGAATTTAATAACCAGATAAATGAGACGAACAGGAGGATGGAAGATGGGCAAAGAAAAACCGAAGAATTGTTGGAGAAGAAAATGGCCATAATGAAAGAAGATTTATCGGCAGAGTTGGGAGTAAAAATTGATCAAATCAACCAAAAAATCGACAAGATCAATAGGAGATTAGACCGCATGAATCAGAGAATAAAGGGAGATGACAAGGAGATCGTGGAGTCAATAAATACGGTAGTGAAGGATAATTACAAGCAATCAGAAAAGACAATAAAAAGATGTTGTGAAGAGGCAGAAGAGAGTGTTAAGAAGATAAGAAGAGAATTAATAGTAGACGATCGAATGGAGATTGAAGAAATACCTGAAGAGAAAAACATGGAACAAGCGAGTCCAGAGCCTAAAGAGAGTGGAGAAAAGAAGATCCAAATAATTAAAGAAAAGGAAGAGGTGAAGATGGAAGAAAGAAGAACCCTACGTCCGAGGAAGGCAAGAGTTACTAAAGAGTTAATTGAAATGACTAGAAATGGCCTGATTAATGTGGTCAACTTACCAATTATTAACCATGAAGAAAGGGTCTTCAGGAAGGAGTATCGGAGGAGTATCATGGAGATGGACGAGGAGGAAGATTATGTAACAACAAAGAAGAAGATAACCAACAGAATATCTCAACCACAGATTTCCAAAAGAAGAGTAAGATATTTTAAGAAAAAGGAAGGCTACCAAGAGAAATGGGACCGGATTGTCGAAGGATACGCCAGAGAGATCAGAGAACTGCGGAAGAAGAGGAGCCAATTAACGGAAGTACCCAATCAGAAGATAGATGACGGTACCCAAACCAAATTGAGAGAGTTACCAAACATTAGTACTGACAGCCACCCGAAGAACAATGGAAACAAATATATTGAAGAAAGAGAGAGAAAGAAGACAGAAGAATGGAAGGCAGACTCAGCCCTAATAGCTTTCAAATGGAAAAACCAGATGATAGCCCGATATAGGTCAAGAACGGACAGGAGTATGGATGCTAAAGAAGTCCGATCGACAAGAAGAGAGGAGAACGACGATTACGGTTAAAATGAATAAAATATACACTGAATTATGGGACCGACTATTATGATAACCAGTAATGCCTACAATCAAACTTCAATGAAAAGATATATTGACAATTAAAATATGGGACTAAAAGTGAAAAGTTAGCGATAAGAATTATTTTATTATGGATATTATGTAAAGGATTCAGAACATTGTATTTATTAATAATAGCGTACTATAATAGAGAAAAAAGTAAAATACGAGATCGACACCCTACATCTACGGCATATAAATTTCCAAGAGCCACGTCAACAAGTAATACTTAACATCTTACCCGTACTAATAAAAAAAGGAATATACGAGAAAGACAAACAACAACTATGGCACAATTATTTCCAAGAGCCAAGTCAACAAGTAACAAGAACATCTTACCCGTACTAATAAAAAAGAAATTTACGAGATCGACGCATACCAACCATGGCACAAATGTACTTATGATACATAATGAATTCCAAGAGCCACGTCAACAAGTAAAACTTAACATCTTACACGTACTAATAAAAAAAAGGAATATACGAGAAAGACAAATTACATCCCTGGCACAATTATTTCCAAGAGCCACGTCAACAAGTAAAAACTTAACATCTTACCCGTACTAATAAAAAAGAAATTTACGAGAAAGACAAACAACATCTACGGCACAATAAATTTCCAAGAGCCAAGTCAACAAGTAACAAGAACATCTCACCCGTACTATGAACTATAGAAAAAAGTAAAATACGAGACTGACACACTACAACTATGGCATAACTATTTCCAAGAGCCACGTCAACAAGTAAAACTTAACATCTTACCCGTACTAATAAAAAAGAAGGAGCAATATACGAGACTGACACACTACAACTATGGCATAACTATTTCCAAGAGCCACGTCAACAAGTAAAAGAGAACATCTCACCCGTACTATAAAGAAGGAGCAATATACGAGATCGACACCTTACACCCATGGCACAAATGTATGTATGATACATAATTATTTCCAAGAGCCAATTCAACAAGTAAAGTTTAACATCTTACCCATACTAATAAAAAAGAAGGAGCAATTTACGAGATAGACAACTTACATCCCTGGCACAACTAATTTCCAAGAGCCACGTCAACAAGTAAAACTTAACATCTTACCCATACTAATAAAAAAGAAGGAGCAATATACGAGGCCGACACACTACATCCACAGCATATATGAGATAGAATCATGAATTCAAAGAGCCACGTCAACCAGTAATAAGAACACCATACCCATACTATTGAAAAAGGAAGAAGGAGCAAATGAGAAGTTGGAAGAATAAACCCGAAGAAATGTATTAATGTAGACAAACAACCACACACAACCACATTGTTTCTAGTGTATTTTACTAGAGAAAAGCCAATACCACATGGAATATAAATACCAACTAAAACCATAAAAAAGGAGAAAAAATAAATGTACTTATGAATTATATCTAGAAGAATGAAACCTGAAATGAAGAATATGACGAGACGACGTTCAATGTGACACAAAATGAAGAGATTAATCAATGATGAAGAAGAATGAAAAGTAATATACTAACGAAGATAATCATGAGAGTATACCAGTGAGGAAATGTAAAACAAACTATCCCTATAATATGTGAAGAATGTAGTTAAGTTGAATCAAGAAAAGAGAGTATAACAATGTATAAACCGCAGATGCGTGAATTAATCCCAAGGATATTTATTATTTGTCGGAAGAACGACCACTATTATTATTTTTGATGATTTGAGATGAATTGACTGAGGAGTAATGCCAGCAATCATTTATTATTATTGAAGGAGATGATTTGCCTCCATATTTATTGAAGTTAGTACGGCCAGTAGAGTTGAATAGCCAAAGTGAGCCGCTCTAAACTGCCCCAGCTAAGCTTATATTAGGGAATTAGGGAACTAAATAAACAAGGGAGATGACTACATAGAGAAGAAATAAATATGATTCAAATAGAAGAAAATGAAGGGATATATGGAAAAAACATGTGAATCGACATGGAATGTACAACAATTGATAAATTCTTCAATGAAAAATAAAGTATAATAATTCAGAATTAATCAATTCTTATAGGAAGGCATATGTAACGTTACCAAATGTGGTAGTTACATAATATAAGCTAATATAACTTCAAGTAAGAGAAAAGCATGGAAGTATGTCTAGATAAATAAACCTAAGTGTATAAAAGTGTGTATCTACAAATATATTAATATAAAAATCCAACGATGAAGAAGATAATATTAACATAGCAACATCAAATACAAAATGAAGAAGGAAAATGCCATGAGCCAAAACAAAATATCAGTAACCAGACCCAATAGGATCCAACAGTGAGGGGAACCAACAAATTAAGGACCAACAAACTCCAACAGCGAGGGAAACAAATAAAAATAGTGACTACAACGAGAATATTGAAGAAGAAAGAAGAAGGACAAGAAAGCGTACCATGAAGAGAGAAGAAGATGGATAGATCATGCAAGGACTCAACATAAACCACGTGTACTAAAGACTATATAAGTGACCAAAGAAATGATGATTATCAAATATGAAAAGAAAACCAGTGTTTAACATTTAAGGAACCACAAACAATTACAGTGTGTACTTAATATAGATGTGAAACCTGTGAATAATTAACTAATTTCAACTAAATAAACCACACAAACAATCCCAGTGATGAAGTTTATAGTGTAAGAAAATATGTTAATTTCATAATGAAACAGCAAGAATTAAAATAGTCAAATAAACACAGACAATGAGTGTGACTAATTTAATAAAAGTTGTGATCAATACAGATAATCATAAGACCACCAGAATAGAATAAAATAGAACAATTATATTATTGTTCATAGAGAACTGACAACAAATAAAAAAAACCTTTGTTATGTATCAAACAAAGTGACAGGAATTAAATTCAACCAATGACAAGAAAAATATTGTAATTAATACAAAAAGATTTGTGTTAGTGTTTAAGAAGGAGTTGTATAAACATGTGTAACAAAATAATTAAAATATTATAGTAAGATACCATACTGAAGTCATGTTAGTAGTAGAAAAATACTGCATTAAAACATGTGGTACATTGTTACATAACCCCATAGGGAAGACACCTATGAAACAGAAAATCATACATGTTAATGTAAATCAATGATCATCAACTATGATATCAATCAAGAATTTGTTATAAATAATAATAAATCCTAAGAGACAATGTATTATATTGCAGCACAATGCAAATAAAACAAATCAAATATAATGGCACAGAGATAGTAGAGATGGAACAAGTATGCCAATTTAGTTAGACAAAGTACAATATCAAAACAAATACCAATGTTAATAAAAGTATTACCAGTAGTGAGATAAATACCTGGTACTACCTTGAGAACAGATTCTGAACATAATAATAACAATATTGTAACCAAAATATTGTAGACTAACTAACTATGTACATATAACCAGAAGTAAGCTGAACCATTGTATAACCAACTAGCTAAGAAAAATACTGTATCAAAGATTGAACACAAATTATTAAGGTTATTACCAGTAGTAAGAGGGAATCCCAATGCTACTTTGAGAACAGACTATGACCATAAAAACAGTCATTTTATATACAAATAATTAAAAACCAAATGACTATTATGAAAGAACCCAGATGTAAACAAACCATGAGGAGCAAGTTATTTATGAAAAATATAACATACAAGCTTGTTTAAAAGTAAATGAAAACATTGTCAAGAGTTAGAATAATGTCTAATACTACTTTGGAAACCCAAACCAAGTGTAACAATAACAATTTAGTTATTGTATTAACAAAAATAAATGACTACTATGATATGACACAACATAAACAGACCCATTACTGAGAAATTGAAGGGTTCTGAACTAGCTGAAGGCTAACCAGTATGTGTAATGAATTAGGTACAATGTGTGTACACTAATTATAATTAGTACATGATATAATTTATATAGAAAAAACCAAAAATAAGGTAACGATTGTATAGGAGAGATAGGAGGGGACTAAAACAATGTAAATAGTAGATTAAATACAGTCATATACTTCTAATAAATAAATATAATTCTAGTGTAAAATTATGTAAATAGACGTTACTAGTATTATTAGATTGCAATATTACTGTTTTAAATAAGAAAAATTAGTTTTAAGCACATTTATAAAAAATCAAATATGGACGCCTAATGACGCCATAATGAGATATTGTTTAGGGAACAATTATTCCCAAATTTTGAATCAAACCAATTGAGATATGGACTCAGAGTGTTTATTTAAAAAGTGTTTTAATATAAATAAGTAAAATTTGGTGTAATAGACTTATAAATATAAGATACACCAGAAATAATTAATAAAATCATTACAGTGATAGAAGTGATGGACGGAAAATAATCATTCTTAGACTTAAATTAAAGCGCAGGATGTCCGCAATTCACTGACATCAACCATTTAACGATAGGACATAGATTAAGAAAGTTATTGTGAGTTTAAACTTTTCAATTAAATTTTTGTACCAGTGCTGACGTCACAACGCCTCAAACGCAAAGTCGAATTTGTTAAAAAATTAAATATTTTAAGAAAACAAAGGGCTTTGGGTCGGAGAGTATAGTTTTTTCAACCAATAGAATGAATGAACTTTAGTCAGACGAGCAGGAGACGCTTCGAAGAAGCATCACAGTTCACGATCAGTCTTTCGACGGAGAGGCCACGCCACTCGCCAACATGAAAAAGTTTTAATTTTGAATTTGTGCGCGGCAGTGACATTAAGTAAATCAACATACATAACCTTAATACTACACCAATATATACGAGTGAAATGTGCAGAGTTATTTATTTATACAAGTACGATTAGTGTATAATGTCAATCGTACTTGCGAGTGTTGTGAAAGATAAAAAACAGGGAGTACAATTTTTTATTTAAATGATATTGAAACCGAAATAATAATTTCGTAAACAAATAATTTTGATACTACGCAAGTCAGAAGAAGGCGAAGTATTAAAAAACTATGATTGAATTATCAGAATTAAAGGAAATATTAATTCACAATTATTAAAATATTGAAAACATATTTTAATTATTTATCATAATTTAAAAAATTATGTTAGAAGAATTATTACTAAATACGAGTAAGAACAATAGTCACTCAATTGACTAAAATTGTTTTCTTGATTTTTCGATGTTTTAAAGTAAACGTTATTAACTTTCATACGAAAGAGTAAATGTAATCCTGATAATAACATATCAAAATATTACGAATAATGTGTTTATACCTAGATTAAGAAATAATAAATATTAAGAAATAATTAACCATTATAACAATACCCGTTATAACATAACCTTAGAATCGTAACGGTAACTTTCCAACTTCACTGTTACCAGTCTGTTCTCAAGTCAAATCCAAACCAGATAGAAATAATAACAAGAGTTTTTTTTTATAAATTTTTCTCTTGCAAATAGATAATTCTCAAAGCGAATTATTAAAATAAAGTGATACATTTTAACTGTACAAGTCAACGAGCTTGGTAATTGTCAGACGAGTACTATAAGTTGCGTGCGCATTCCCGCGTACGATAGTACCATAACTATCACATATATGGTATTAATTTTCGATTTTTATATTTGTTTGTTTATTATTAATTATTGTTCATTTTATATCACTATTAATATTACATCTTGTGCCTGGTATCATGCTACCTAAAAGAACCTTACGAATATGGTAATTCATTGATACAAGAGAACATAACCTCTTGAAATTAACTTATTGTACAACTAACAGGTTTACCAGCCTTGAGGCTGAACAGAGTCTTATTTTGAATTTTTTAATTGTAATTATTATCTAAAAGGTTGTTAGCCATTGATTGTTCATTGTTCAAAGATTTTATAATATCTCGAATTGTTAATAAACCTCCACTTTTATTACCAGTGAAAAAGAGTATCATTTCAATTCTAAATTAGTTCATTTATTTTTAATCAGTTTTACCAAAGGTGGCGGAAGAGTTTAAATAGATCTAATAATACAGAATATTATTTAGATATTATTTCATTTATATTGTGTGTGATAACTATATTGAATATTCAACCTGAATATCTATCTGTATGTAAAGTGTATGTATTTCAGCGGAACCGTCACTGAACAGGACTAAAATATCCACGTGTGGTAAGTGAGGGAGGTATATAACAGAGTGCGCGAAACATTTTTAATAAAAGAAGTGGACTATTAATACGCACCCATTAAACAATACAATCACACTAATAACCATAATAGTTATAATTACGACACTTTATAAAAAACAACATTATCGTAGATACCGGTGCGTATCTGCACTCACACTACTACACTACACCACCATAAGTATAAATACATCTATTATAAACTTGTTACTTTACAAGTTGGCGCTCCATCGCGGGGCAGAAGTGAGTGAAGATCCACTAAGAAGAATTATAAAATATTATCGTACTATCTACGAATCTATAATAATAATACCACACCACTATACCATAAATATATATCTACATCTATAAAAATTACTTTATAGATTGGCGCCCAACGTGTGGCAGAAGTGAGTGAAGATCCACTAAGAAGAGTTATAAAATATTATCGTACTATCTACGAATCTATAATAATAATACACATCTATTACAACTCTACTTATCAACATCTGTACTTATAAAAGTTTTATTACAAGTTGGCGCCCAACGTGGGGCGCGGATTAGGGAAAATATACCATAACCCGTAACCTAATCACCCCAATCCGTGAAAAGACAGCAGGTACATTACCAGCATATCAAGATGTACACCAGCAGATCAAAATCGAGATCAAAGTCGAGATCAACGTCGAGAAAGAGGGCAACAGAAGCGGAGAAGGAGGCCAGAAGGGAAGAAAAGGAGGCTATGTCGACGGAAGACGTGGAAGAAATTTTATTGGAAGTAAAGGACAAACCAATTGAACCAGCGGAGGTGGTTCAACAACATGATGAGGAACCGGAAATCATACCTCAGGAAGGTCAACCGGAAATAAGGCGACCTGAACAACCGGAACAACTAGGAAGCACAGATATTATACAAGAAATGTATAAAATGTTGAAGAGAATGGAAGAAGATTACCGGTTAATGGACAGGAGAATAGAGGATGGCCAGAAATCCACTAAGGAGGAGAACCAGTCCACAAGAGAAGAATTGATCAAAAAGATGGACGAAAGCAGCCAATCCAACAGGGAGACCAACAAATCCATAGAGTCACTGAAGGAAGGTCAGGAGTCACTGAAGGCGGACTTAAACAGTAAAATAGAAGAAGCCAGTCGATCCACCAACCAAAAAATAGAAGAAGGCCAGAGGGAGAGTCAGAAAAATATGGAGTTATTAAAAGAAGAATTTAATAACCAGATAAATGAGACGAACAGGAGGATGGAAGATGGGCAAAGAAAAACCGAAGAATTGTTGGAGAAGAAAATGGCCATAATGAAAGAAGATTTATCGGCAGAGTTGGGAGTAAAAATTGATCAAATCAACCAAAAAATCGACAAGATCAATAGGAGATTAGACCGCATGAATCAGAGAATAAAGGGAGATGACAAGGAGATCGTGGAGTCAATAAATACGGTAGTGAAGGATAATTACAAGCAATCAGAAAAGACAATAAAAAGATGTTGTGAAGAGGCAGAAGAGAGTGTTAAGAAGATAAGAAGAGAATTAATAGTAGACGATCGAATGGAGATTGAAGAAATACCTGAAGAGAAAAACATGGAACAAGCGAGTCCAGAGCCTAAAGAGAGTGGAGAAAAGAAGATCCAAATAATTAAAGAAAAGGAAGAGGTGAAGATGGAAGAAAGAAGAACCCTACGTCCGAGGAAGGCAAGAGTTACTAAAGAGTTAATTGAAATGACTAGAAATGGCCTGATTAATGTGGTCAACTTACCAATTATTAACCATGAAGAAAGGGTCTTCAGGAAGGAGTATCGGAGGAGTATCATGGAGATGGACGAGGAGGAAGATTATGTAACAACAAAGAAGAAGATAACCAACAGAATATCTCAACCACAGATTTCCAAAAGAAGAGTAAGATATTTTAAGAAAAAGGAAGGCTACCAAGAGAAATGGGACCGGATTGTCGAAGGATACGCCAGAGAGATCAGAGAACTGCGGAAGAAGAGGAGCCAATTAACGGAAGTACCCAATCAGAAGATAGATGACGGTACCCAAACCAAATTGAGAGAGTTACCAAACATTAGTACTGACAGCCACCCGAAGAACAATGGAAACAAATATATTGAAGAAAGAGAGAGAAAGAAGACAGAAGAATGGAAGGCAGACTCAGCCCTAATAGCTTTCAAATGGAAAAACCAGATGATAGCCCGATATAGGTCAAGAACGGACAGGAGTATGGATGCTAAAGAAGTCCGATCGACAAGAAGAGAGGAGAACGACGATTACGGTTAAAATGAATAAAATATACACTGAATTATGGGACCGACTATTATGATAACCAGTAATGCCTACAATCAAACTTCAATGAAAAGATATATTGACAATTAAAATATGGGACTAAAAGTGAAAAGTTAGCGATAAGAATTATTTTATTATGGATATTATGTAAAGGATTCAGAACATTGTATTTATTAATAATAGCGTACTATAATAGAGAAAAAAGTAAAATACGAGATCGACACCCTACATCTACGGCATATAAATTTCCAAGAGCCACGTCAACAAGTAATACTTAACATCTTACCCGTACTAATAAAAAAAGGAATATACGAGAAAGACAAACAACAACTATGGCACAATTATTTCCAAGAGCCAAGTCAACAAGTAACAAGAACATCTTACCCGTACTAATAAAAAAGAAATTTACGAGATCGACGCATACCAACCATGGCACAAATGTACTTATGATACATAATGAATTCCAAGAGCCACGTCAACAAGTAAAACTTAACATCTTACACGTACTAATAAAAAAAAGGAATATACGAGAAAGACAAATTACATCCCTGGCACAATTATTTCCAAGAGCCACGTCAACAAGTAAAAACTTAACATCTTACCCGTACTAATAAAAAAGAAATTTACGAGAAAGACAAACAACATCTACGGCACAATAAATTTCCAAGAGCCAAGTCAACAAGTAACAAGAACATCTCACCCGTACTATGAACTATAGAAAAAAGTAAAATACGAGACTGACACACTACAACTATGGCATAACTATTTCCAAGAGCCACGTCAACAAGTAAAACTTAACATCTTACCCGTACTAATAAAAAAGAAGGAGCAATATACGAGACTGACACACTACAACTATGGCATAACTATTTCCAAGAGCCACGTCAACAAGTAAAAGAGAACATCTCACCCGTACTATAAAGAAGGAGCAATATACGAGATCGACACCTTACACCCATGGCACAAATGTATGTATGATACATAATTATTTCCAAGAGCCAATTCAACAAGTAAAGTTTAACATCTTACCCATACTAATAAAAAAGAAGGAGCAATTTACGAGATAGACAACTTACATCCCTGGCACAACTAATTTCCAAGAGCCACGTCAACAAGTAAAACTTAACATCTTACCCATACTAATAAAAAAGAAGGAGCAATATACGAGGCCGACACACTACATCCACAGCATATATGAGATAGAATCATGAATTCAAAGAGCCACGTCAACCAGTAATAAGAACACCATACCCATACTATTGAAAAAGGAAGAAGGAGCAAATGAGAAGTTGGAAGAATAAACCCGAAGAAATGTATTAATGTAGACAAACAACCACACACAACCACATTGTTTCTAGTGTATTTTACTAGAGAAAAGCCAATACCACATGGAATATAAATACCAACTAAAACCATAAAAAAGGAGAAAAAATAAATGTACTTATGAATTATATCTAGAAGAATGAAACCTGAAATGAAGAATATGACGAGACGACGTTCAATGTGACACAAAATGAAGAGATTAATCAATGATGAAGAAGAATGAAAAGTAATATACTAACGAAGATAATCATGAGAGTATACCAGTGAGGAAATGTAAAACAAACTATCCCTATAATATGTGAAGAATGTAGTTAAGTTGAATCAAGAAAAGAGAGTATAACAATGTATAAACCGCAGATGCGTGAATTAATCCCAAGGATATTTATTATTTGTCGGAAGAACGACCACTATTATTATTTTTGATGATTTGAGATGAATTGACTGAGGAGTAATGCCAGCAATCATTTATTATTATTGAAGGAGATGATTTGCCTCCATATTTATTGAAGTTAGTACGGCCAGTAGAGTTGAATAGCCAAAGTGAGCCGCTCTAAACTGCCCCAGCTAAGCTTATATTAGGGAATTAGGGAACTAAATAAACAAGGGAGATGACTACATAGAGAAGAAATAAATATGATTCAAATAGAAGAAAATGAAGGGATATATGGAAAAAACATGTGAATCGACATGGAATGTACAACAATTGATAAATTCTTCAATGAAAAATAAAGTATAATAATTCAGAATTAATCAATTCTTATAGGAAGGCATATGTAACGTTACCAAATGTGGTAGTTACATAATATAAGCTAATATAACTTCAAGTAAGAGAAAAGCATGGAAGTATGTCTAGATAAATAAACCTAAGTGTATAAAAGTGTGTATCTACAAATATATTAATATAAAAATCCAACGATGAAGAAGATAATATTAACATAGCAACATCAAATACAAAATGAAGAAGGAAAATGCCATGAGCCAAAACAAAATATCAGTAACCAGACCCAATAGGATCCAACAGTGAGGGGAACCAACAAATTAAGGACCAACAAACTCCAACAGCGAGGGAAACAAATAAAAATAGTGACTACAACGAGAATATTGAAGAAGAAAGAAGAAGGACAAGAAAGCGTACCATGAAGAGAGAAGAAGATGGATAGATCATGCAAGGACTCAACATAAACCACGTGTACTAAAGACTATATAAGTGACCAAAGAAATGATGATTATCAAATATGAAAAGAAAACCAGTGTTTAACATTTAAGGAACCACAAACAATTACAGTGTGTACTTAATATAGATGTGAAACCTGTGAATAATTAACTAATTTCAACTAAATAAACCACACAAACAATCCCAGTGATGAAGTTTATAGTGTAAGAAAATATGTTAATTTCATAATGAAACAGCAAGAATTAAAATAGTCAAATAAACACAGACAATGAGTGTGACTAATTTAATAAAAGTTGTGATCAATACAGATAATCATAAGACCACCAGAATAGAATAAAATAGAACAATTATATTATTGTTCATAGAGAACTGACAACAAATAAAAAAAACCTTTGTTATGTATCAAACAAAGTGACAGGAATTAAATTCAACCAATGACAAGAAAAATATTGTAATTAATACAAAAAGATTTGTGTTAGTGTTTAAGAAGGAGTTGTATAAACATGTGTAACAAAATAATTAAAATATTATAGTAAGATACCATACTGAAGTCATGTTAGTAGTAGAAAAATACTGCATTAAAACATGTGGTACATTGTTACATAACCCCATAGGGAAGACACCTATGAAACAGAAAATCATACATGTTAATGTAAATCAATGATCATCAACTATGATATCAATCAAGAATTTGTTATAAATAATAATAAATCCTAAGAGACAATGTATTATATTGCAGCACAATGCAAATAAAACAAATCAAATATAATGGCACAGAGATAGTAGAGATGGAACAAGTATGCCAATTTAGTTAGACAAAGTACAATATCAAAACAAATACCAATGTTAATAAAAGTATTACCAGTAGTGAGATAAATATCTGGTACTACCTTGAGAACAGATTCTGAACATAATAATAACAATATTGTAACCAAAATATTGTAGACTAACTAACTATGTACATATAACCAGAAGTAAGCTGAACCATTGTATAACCAACTAGCTAAGAAAAATACTGTATCAAAGATTGAACACAAATATTAAGGTTATTACCAGTAGTAAGAGGGAATCCCAATGCTACTTTGAGAACAGACTATGACCATAAAAACAGTCATTTTATATACAAATAATTAAAAACCAAATGACTATTATGAAAGAACCCAGATGTAAACAAACCATGAGGAGCAAGTTATTTATGAAAAATATAACATACAAGCTTGTTTAAAAGTAAATGAAAACATTGTCAAGAGTTAGAATAATGTCTAATACTACTTTGGAAACCCAAACCAAGTGTAACAATAACAATTTAGTTATTGTATTAACAAAAATAAATGACTACTATGATATGACACAACAT